>ML996082.1:184463-1384463 GCA_010093895.1 Myriangium duriaei CBS 260.36
TTTCTCTCTCTCTCTCCTTTTCTCTCTCTCTCTCTCTCTCCTTTTCTCTCTCTCTCTCCTTTTCTCTCTCTCTCTCCTTTTCTCTCTCTCTCTCTTCCACTTGGTCATGACTCTAAATCTTCAACTGCCCAAAGCTAGCATTCAGCGCCTTGAATTGATCCATCCTAAAGTTATCCTCCATGACCGTGTTATACAGCGCGTAAAGATGCAGCAGCAGCGGACTCTGATTCGTATACTGCGGCCAATTGATCAACGGCCCCTTTGTGCTGATCTGGTTCGGATCCAAATAGTACGCGAAAGAAGTATAGTACGTCTGATACGTCTGCGCGGGCAATGGAGCGGGCGTTCCGTCGAAGGATTCCAGCACATCGGTGGCGTGGAAGGTGCCTAGGATAGGAAGCAGGTAGAGGTGCGAGTCGATGTAGGACCAGGAGGGCTGGGTGGTGGAGAGGACGGAGAGCGTGGCGCGGCGGGTCAGGGTGAAGGTTATGTCGCCGAGAATGGCGGCCATGCGCTTGAATTCCGGGTAGATGTTGTAAAGGATGCCGGTGTTGAAGGGGGAGCCGGCGGAGGCGTGGTCCGGATAGGAAGCGACCAGATTTGGGATCAGGGAGGGGTCGGCGACGGTGGGGAAGTAGGACTGGAGGTATTCGACTACTTGGGCTTGGTTGGTGATGTTAGGCTGGAAGAGGGCAAAGAGCGTGCCTTCGTCTTCTTGGTCGCCGATGATGATGGGGACTTTGGCATAGGCCTTTTTGGCGATGGCGTCGTCGGGGGAGTCGGGGAAGAAATTGTCCGTGGGGTCGGGGCGGGGGAGGTAGGAGAGGTCGAGGGCGCTATAGGACAGGATCGCGGGGACCGAGTTGACGGCGGTCAGGAGAGTGTCGTAGGGAACGGTGCGAAGGCAGGCGAGAGTGTCGGACTGGCCACCGCAGCCGGCCTTCTGCACTACAGCGTCGTAGATGTTCTGGGCCTTGGGGGTGTCGACAGGCTCGGCTGGGGCGACGGAGCCAGAGTCCATGATGGCGCCGCGGAACAATGGCTGGCCATTGTAGGTGTTGTCACCGCCGTTGATGAGAAGGTGGTCGAAGACTGAGATGGCACCAGCTGATTCACCCCAGATCGTGACCTTTGAGGGATCGCCACCGAAGGCTGCGATGTTCTCGGCAACCCATTGAAGAGCCAAACGCTGGTCACGCAACCCCAGGTTGGTGCTTCCATCGGCCTTCAGCTCCTTGCCGGCAAGGAAACCGAAACCAGCCACACGATAGTTGATGGCAACATAGATGACGGGATGGCCCTTGGCCGTACCGCTGACGCCTGCGTTGATGATTTTGCTGCCATCGTAGGACTGTGTGGAGCCGAATTCGAAACCTGTGAATACAAATGTCAGCCCAGCGGTTGAGTCATCTTTTGCTAAGAATAGACCGACCTCCTCCGAAGATATATAAAAGGACCGGAAGCTTGGCATTGGCAGCCGTGCCGGCTGGTCTTTGCACGTTCAAAGTCAAGCAATCTTCGCCAGTTTCGGTGGGGATGTGAAAAAAGGGGATATCTAGAATATTCCCCACAGTGTTGGCGGCTGCACTCAGCAGGCTCAGTTCCAGTGCTGAGAACGAACCTTGGAACTGGGGACAAGCACGTGGCGTGTTAGTCGCGGTGAAGCTACCGCCGGGGTAAGCTTGGTTGTATGATTGAGGAGGCTTGAGACGCAACGGGCCGACTGGTGGCAAAGCGAAGGGGATGCCCATGAAGCTTTCGATACCATTTGCGGATGCTCCAGTGACGGTGCCGTTCTTGGTGATGGCGGTGGGGTTCGATGCCCTAGTATCGTGAGGGAGAGCCAGAACAGAAGAGGCAAATGCCAACAAGGTGCTAGCACTCTTGAACAGCATGGTTGCGGGGAGAAGAATAGTGGTATAGAGACAAGCACAAGACCTCGCTTCACTCAGCTGTCACAGACGGCGATAAAGACTGGCCGGCTTGGTGATGGCACAGGAGGAGCCCGACACTAAGGGAGGATACGAGCCGGGTCATATAGAAGACTTACCTTGGAGGTAGCCCGGGGAAGTTGCATTGATGCTGCGCCCTGGTCATGCGAGCACATCGCGAAGACGTGGACGATCAAAGGCGTACCAAGAGTATAAATTACGGCAGCCTCGGTACGGTCAGGCATGTATGCACTAACCATGCGGCGAAGGTCAGCAGGCTTCTCGATTTGCGGAGATGAGCCGCCGGAGGAGGGTGCTAAATTGTCTTTGCGTTCGTTAGTCGGGGCGGACCTTGGGTGGAAAGTCAGATGGATTGGACGGCGAGGAAGGCTCGAGCGGGATCAACCAGGGATGCACGGCCGGATGCTGACCAGACGGGTGCCTTGTCCGGATGGAAGGACGTTGGTCGTCAAACAAAGGTACAAATCTCGTTCCCATCCTCGGGACGTATCGAATATGGGGCCATATCAGGCCGCATATGCAGCATCGCCTGGCCCCGCATATGCAGAAAGCATTCGTTTTTTTCTCCTATTGGAAATGGATGACGGTAGCGGGGCATTGGGCCGTCAATGGCGTTTCTTGCTGCGGAGTGAAGTCAGATTGGCGTGACATGTGAAGATGCGGCTGGACGAGGAGCCGCGCCAATGGCACCGAATCACTTGCTCTTTTCGCTCGGCGGTTCCTGCATGGCCGCCAGTCTGTGTCACCTTGGCGAGCAGGGCACAGTGGACCCAAGTCCGGAACCGGCAACGACACAGTGAGATTGAGGGCGACGATCGCCGAGGGAGCTAGTGGTTGCAGCGTGGCAGCCCTCTCGGCACACGACTCACGACAGTTCGTGTTCAGCTCAAGACAGCTGCCGCGACCATGTGGCAGTAAGGCATGTTCCGCGCCCAGAAACTGAGACATTCACTGTACTGCAAGCATTGCAAATATTGCCCAGGGGCATCGCGATGCAAGCGAGGTGCTGACCGGCACCTTGTCAGGCCATACCATTTGCCTAACATCAAAAACCTTTTCGCGCACTCCGGCTATTTTCCACCAATGTACCCCGGAAGGCTGGGGAAGCGGTCAGCCATGGAATCAGATCGATGGCGGGGGATGTGATGATCTGCCTCGCATTTCTGGGGTTGGCTGAAGATTGAATTTTGCGGGGAGCTGGGAATACCCAGGCATCCAACAATTGTTGGTCAGCGACATAGAATCTGGCAGGTAGACGAGCCGAGAGATGAGTGATCCATGGATGCATTTTGATGAACAACCGACCACGACATCGCAGATCCATGGCAACCTCCGTAGCTCGTCAAAAGCCACAGGGCGCTAGATGTTGGCCGCCGACGTCGCCCAGAAGCTTGAAGAGAAAAGCCACGGCATCACAACTATAAAATTACCGCCCGCTTCAAGGAGTCATGTTGACAGCGTGACATGCACAGAATCTGTCCACGGCTGGTACCGAGACACCACACTCCCAAAAAAACCCATGACTCCGAAACCGGTTCCACCCCTCTGCTGGATCGCCAGGCACACTCGCAGAGCAATCTATTCCCACGACCTGGTCGGCAACACTGCGCTGGACATGACTCGTTATGCTTGCATTCCTGCATAATTTCGTAGACGTCTTAGATACTCGAGTAATTCACGAGCAATCTAGCTCAATGCTGCTGCCGAGGGAAGTCTCCGTAAGGCCTTAAGTATGCATCTAGTGCCACAGCACGCCTTACTGCCACTAAAACCTCCGCCTTTTCCCCACAACCCCGGACCGACAAGCTACAGGCGACATACCAGGGCGAGGACGCCACTTCCAAGTCGCACGCCCTGCCCAACCACGTGCACGATGAGTCTGGACGCGGCCAGCGGGACTACTACTCCGACTAGCATCCGAATAAACAAGACAGCACCCCGCCCGCCTCAATGCCTGGTGGATCCCTCCCCGAGAAGCCCCGTGAAGCGCCCAACGACTCCTGGGGCCGCCAGCTACGCTAACAGCCTGCCACCATCGCGGGGCCGACTAGGACCACCCCTCGTCGTAGTCGGTGAGGAGCCCTTGCGACACCTGCTGTCTGACCCAGAATGGATGATATGTGCTGTAGTCTCTGGTGCCACTCAAGCCCAACTCCGCGCCGACGTTCACGTATCCGTCAGCCCCGACCTTTCCCTTCTTGAGCCCCTTTAGGTCGCCGCCGTCCTGTTGCCATGGAGTACGGCAGTACGGACATGTGACCTGCCCCCCGCGCTTGGTCGCCGCCCACTGATCGAAGCAGCTCTTGTGCAGGTTGTTGCCACATGCTGCCTTACACCATACGATTTCCTCGGCATCGGGATTCAAATCCTCGCAGCAGATAGCGCAGTCGCCTTCGACCGCGTGTCGCTTTCCGTCCTTGTCGGCCTCATGGACTGTTTCGGCAGGCAGCGGTCCAGCCTTGTCGAAGATCTCGTGAAGCTCTGAGGTAAGGAATGCAAGTTGATACTGAAGCTCAGCTGGAGCTTTAAGCACTTTGACCAGTCCATATATGATGTGCTTGCATTGTGGGTTGCCTTTGACGAAGTTCGGACAGGTACAGGTTGGCTGGTGAGTGATGGTGACACGATACACGTTGCCAGTGCTGCCGGCAATATCCATTGTCTCCGACGGACAGTCTGAGTCACCGTGAGGGCAACCGACTGCCGCGCCACGTTGACGATCAAGTACAATCATGCGCTGAGTCGTCGCACGATAGTAATAGTCGTTGAACTTCTGGGGTGCTTTCGCGCGAAACCTGGACAAGCGCTTTTCGGCGCTGGTTTTTGGAGCTTTGTCTTTTGAACCTTTGCCGCCTTTCTTTGGAGGAGCTGCAGTGTACGCAGCATCTTTCTCATCGTTCCCAGTCAGATCCACGACAGGCGCAACGCTCGTTTTGATGTGATCCTTGCGTGCACGTTTAGGTGGCGTTGCAATAGCATCTTTGCCCCACTTGCGCTTCATCCCCGTTGTGATATTATCGGTCGAACGATCATGCATAATCGTGTACGGCATAGCGGAGTATCGTGCCTAGTATTGGTGAATGGTACAAGCAAACGAGAGTGAAAGGTGCAACTGAAGCACGCATCGGGGTTGTGAAGGTGGCGAAAATGCCAAGGCCTGTGTCACCATCAACACCACCGTTGATCGGCCCTCACATCAGAGAACTTGGTCTGCTGCAATTGATCCTTTGTGGTCAACTGATAGCCCTGCAGCTCTTTGTGAGATACCAAAAAAATCTATCCATCATCTGGAAATGCTACGAGATCTATAGCTCAATAACAGGACCTGGTGACAAAACGTCCCATTAACGTCGTTAGATGTACTATTGCTTCAGCTAACGTTGCCGAATTGATGCTGGATCCTCGTTAATTAGCTCTGTAGGCGTTCTTGCTGATAAAGGAGGGTATCCCCATTTCAGTGACAGTATCGTTCGGGGTCAATGAAACACCGACTTTGTAGACAGGCCTGGGCGATTTCACGAGCAGCCCATTGCACAAGTACCACAATAACCCGGTCAAGAAAACCGAATCCCTTCGCAGTGAACCATCGTGTCTCGTCTATTTGAGTCATCGAGGATTATTTTTTACCGCTGTTTCAATTTTTGCGTGAATGCTATACTGTGTGACATGTACAGATGATGATTGCAAGGCTGCTCTCCCTCCTACAACCTGTCAGACAGCCTATGACTATTTTTGTCTGATTGTCTGAGATGGAATCGTACGGTCTTCAAACGCCTTGTATGCCGTTGCTCCCAAAACAAAAAAGCAAAATCCAGTTTACTTCCTGTACCACATCCTGTTGCTTGTCAATGACCGCATTGTACCACAGAAAGAGTTCGTAGATAATACCTCGTGATCTTTGTGTGTCGCATCTTCTTCTGCAGCTGGAAAATGCCAAACATCAGAGCTTCGGCAGTCGGCGGGCACCCGGGTACATAGATGTCCACGGGCACAATTCTGTCGCAACCCCGAGTGACACTGTAGCTATAATGGTAGTATCCTCCTCCATTAGCACAGCTACCCATAGAGATAACCCAACGAGGATCCGGCATCAATTCGGCAACGTTAGCTGAAGCAATAGTACATCTAACGACGTTAATGGGTAACTCACCTGGTCATACACTTGTCGAAGAGCCGGCGCCATCTTGTTCGTCAACGTGCCTGGTCTAGGTTAGTGCCTGCTAAACTTGTTGTACTAGCATTATCTGCATACCGGCCACAATCATGACATCACTTTGCCTAGGTGACGCACGGAAAATGATACCCATCCTGTCCTGGTCGTAGCGTGGTGTTGAAAGGTGCATCATTTCCACAGCGCAGCATGCAAGACCGAAGGTCATGGGCCAAAGCGAGCTCTGTCTCGCCCAGTTTGCGATTTGATCAAGGGTTGTCCTGTACTCCGTCAGACTCATTCCAACGCTCCATTGCGCATTGTCGAACATACAATGCGAATTGTACAGCTCCTTGCTTTCCCTCTTGACTCGGTAGCGGCACTTCGGTGCGTGTCTTGCCGCTGATCGTCTTCATCGAGGCGGGAGGGGGAGGGCCACCGCTGACAAGACCAGGCTTCTGTGTGACGGGCTCGGCTTGCTTTGACGCTGAGTTGGAAATGAATGCAGCTTGAGCGCCACGGAAGGGTAGGAGGGCCTGGGCAGGACGCGCTGTGAAGGTCGTTAGACAATTTCTATATGGTGATTGTGGAGCTGCGCACCTCGGAGCGCCATTGCCATCGCGGGGCGTGTAGAGGTCAACATGGTGTCGAACGGCTGTTTTTCCTGGATGTCAACCGTAGCGTGGGAGAAGGCGTGGTGGTCGTAGGGAAGGTATTGAGGGGACGGAGGCCGAAGTAGACAGTGGCGAGAGACTCAATGATGCGGTGCTTTCGTCCAAAGATCTGCGCACGAGCCACTTCTTATTCCTCAACGCATGATTGGCTGATCCCTTCGATCTCCTCCCCGGTCACCTCTGGAGGCGTCGATGCCCCTCGTGCTCGTTGACATGTAATCGTTTACTCAAATTGATTCTATTTCGTTCGTGGTACGTCGCAGATGGCTCAACGAGCGCCTTCCATAGCCTGTATAGGCGTGATTGGGAAGCATGTAAGTTGGCATTCTGTCTATCTTCAGTCAAAACGCACGCTGATTCCTGCTAGAACAATCCACTTCATATTTCGATATTCCAAGCAGATGACGAAAAGGCTGCTCGCAATCGGCTTGAATTTTCGTTCATGCTCTCATCATGCTTAGATATCTTCGAAGCTCGCATGCCGACCAAGCCAGTCGGTCAGGATTTTGGCTTGCTCCAAGCTATCGACGAGCGACTTGCTATGTATGGATGGCTCACGAACACTGGCGTAAAGCTTGTCATTATTGTCGACATGGAAGGGAGGCTGGTGCAACCCTCTAGTCAAGGGAAGAATGGTCCAATTCTGGGATTGAAAAATTCCGACTTGACTCCAGTAGGTGTTTCTGATCTAGCTTGTCTCGCACCGCTAATCGCTGTAGGCTTTCCGTGCTTTGCAGACGGCATACATCAATCTCCTTCGCAATCCGTTCTATGTTCCGGATGAGCATTCGCCCCAACATCCTAGTGCTCAGCGACATGCGGGATCTCTGCAGATCAACAGCAAGATCTTTACTAAGGAAGTTGATCGCATTGGACAATCCTGGACTCCAGAAGGCTTGACGAGGTGAAATCAGAAAGGGTATCACAACTAGCCATGCTGCTGCTACAGTCATGCTTTTGATCATCTGATTCTCAATTCCTGATCTAGATGCTGGAAGAGCAGCTGTCGATTACGGCTCCACAGCCCGAAGGTGACTCCTTGCACCACACAATCGGCAAGGTCGTCCTTTTTGCCGACCACAAGATCTCCGTCCGCTTTCTTCGCTCTCCCAGTCAACATGAAAGCATTGGCTAATGCCTGCAACCTTTCGTCGACATCTATCGCTCCAGTCTCAAGCCAATGCCGAACGAGTGAGATCTTTTCAGACTTCTCCATGCCTCTTTTGGCCCCAATGTCCGCCTCGTCCACAGACCGCTTCTTTGGCTTCGCCGAGCCATTAGGAACAATGTCGTCAACCTCGAACCCTTCCAAACTCCAGTCACTCCCACGAGCATTCCAAAACGCCGCTATTCGAGCAGGGTTCATCTCAACCGTTTGGGGGAACAAGCTCGACTTGTCTACCTGAGCAGCATGATTCCGCATCGTTTCCAACGACGCCCAGAACATAGCTTCCAATGAGTTGACCCTCAGCGTCCACTCCTGCACCGACGAACCTCCCATCGACCGAAATCTCTGCCGCTCGATAAGCACAATGGAAGGGTTCATGTCACTCGCAAATCGGCTTGCCAGCCGTGCAGCGACTGGGGCTAGATTCGCCGGACTATATAGATTCGTCAAAGCTGTCCCAGCATTCTCATCCTCCGAAACACTCGTCTCCTCTTCTGTCTCCACTTGTGCCGTCGTCGACTCTCCTGTGAGCACGTTGATCCGCTGCCAATCGTAAATACGAAACCATGCTTCATCGCTTTGCGAAGTGGATGACGTGGCTGTCCGTCGCGGACGGATTAGGCAATAAGCCAAGTTTTTGACGCCCATATCAACTGATTTTATATTCGGACGACTTTTGCTGTGATTTTGTTGCAGGCTATAGACATCCAGGGCGGCTACCAGTGCTGCTGCTGTGGCGCTTTTCTTTGGTCCTGAGGAAATGCCCATGTTCGTGCAGAGGTGTTTGAGTTGCCATGACTGCAAACTGGAAAGATATTCGATTGAGTGCTTCTTCGCAACTGCCGCAGCTTTACTAGCCATTGTTGATAGTCTGGGCCCTTGTATCACCCTGTCTTTTCAAGGATTTGGTACGGCCCGCCACAAGATCCAGACTGCGTGTCTGGCCACTCGCTGGCTGGAAGGTGCGACTTTGCGACAAACAACTAGAAGGCGAATCTCTCTCCTCTCTCATAAATCTTATGAGGTACCTCTTTCTATGAAGTCATAATTTGGGCTCGGCAGGCTTCTGATGTTTATGTTGGGTCCAAGCTGTCTCCATTGTTTTGGCCTCGCAGAACTTTTGAGAGATGTACTGAGTGCTAGTTTATGAATATCGCTTCTTTCAATTTTGGAAACCAACAGAAATGTAAAGACTATGACAATATCATAAAATCCAGTATCCTTACGCCAGAAAGTCGCAGTTGCATTGTATGGGAACATGGCAGAACGGGCCGGCCCGTGCCGTTCCACTGAGTAGACCTGCACACCATCCACATTCATAACCATCAGAGATATATGCTTATGCGATATCGATCAATACCACAGTCTAGGAGATCTATAGGTTTTGTTTGGATGTCTGGTATGATCTTTCGATATATCGCTATTTCGGATTATCTGCTAGCCCACAAGCAATCCAAGCAATCTGAGCAATCCAGCTTGATTGGAGCTCGAATGCTTCACGCCTACAGCGCTGCGGACCATGAGCGAATTATAAGCCGGGACGACCGTAGTAGTATCGCTCATTTGTCCCCTATCACTAACAAGGTAATTAGAAGTACAACCAGATGTTGATGGTTCTATGGATCTTCGCACCCGTCAGACTCTCCGTATCGCGTGTTCTGACACTTTACGTTGGGTAAGGAATTTCAGAAATCTTGTAAATATAATGCAAATAGTGCGGAGCCCGTCAGAACTTATGTCAAGTCACAGTGCGCTAGGTATAGAGTAGTGCGTGAGGTGTGCCCCTCTTCGCCCAGTCTTCACTTGTGATGCTTCACTTAGAAGGTCCAACTTTCATCCGTGATCACATACTCTTCAATCAACACACTCACAGAATCGTACATTCTCGAACCAACAAACATTTCAAAGCATCTCAAAAGCGTCAAGAAATGCTTGGCCTCTTGGTCTTTGGACTTTTTCGATCTTTTTCGTCCTTCAATAACTCTAGCCAGTTTGAGCTTCTGTGTCTGCGAGGAATCGAGGAAATCGAGCGTCATGTCGAGTTGTTCTGCTGAGGAAATTCAGCCTTCTCGAACACGGATCCCATAGAATACTGCTGAAGCTTTCGTCGCGATATATTTCGCGCCTCATCAGGTCTCTTTCCACATGCATTCAATTCCGGCACTATGATGGCCCCCGACTCGAATTGATCTGCGAAACAGTCGCTTGCACGCAGTATCTCGATGATTCTCGTTTCATATTTGTTGTCCCAACCTGCGGCATATCAAAGTCAAATCCTTCCGGTCATCGGCTTTTTGCGCTTTTTTGGTCACCGATTGCTTTGGGACCACTTGGTTGGGAACGTCCTGCGTAGGGATCGCTTGCTTGGCTGCGGCCTGCCTAAAGTCATTTTTGGGGGCCTATCTGCTTTGGGGCCTCCTGTACAAAGACACTCTGCTTGAGGCTAGACTCCTCAAAGATGTATCGCTTGGGCACGGACTGCTTATCCGCAGCTTGATCAGGAATGGTCTGAGCAGGAGCTTGCTTTTGAGTGGCAGGCTTGCTGGCAACTTCTTTTGAGATGAGCAAATTGTTGGTCGCTTCCTCAAGAGTCGACTGCTTAATGGCGTTGATCTTGAACGCGGTCTGGTCAAGGGTGGACTGATTGGGGACGGGTAACATGCTGGCAGACTGTTTGATGGTGTCCTGCTTGAGGCTGGTCTGCTTGGTGATCTTACTCAACGCAGACATAACGATGCGAAGCGCTGGTCAGACGTGCGATTGCAAGTCAAGTCGATTGTTGCGAAAACAGTTCGTAATGTCATGCTTTTGAGATTGGCGTGGGCCGACAGTGTCACCATGTAAATCTCCAAACTCCTCAACAGTGCTCAATGACAAGCCATTATTCCTTTCTTCGCCCCATGGCAGCCCTCAACTTCTCCTCCGCCTCATCCCCTTCGACCTTTCCCCTCTCCGTCTTCCCCTTCTTCCCCACCAACTGCTCCCCCAACTGCCTCACCGTCCCGCCATGCTCCACCTTATCGCTCAGTCCATGCCTCCTTCTACTCTCCGCTAGGAGATTCAGCCCCTCCCCTCCACTGTCCGCATCGCGATGTCGTTGTGCGTTCGTCTTTGCCGCGCGAATGCTGGTGCGTGTGTAGACGAATAGCAGGCAGGCCATGGTGAAGGCCGCAGCGGGGGCGACGATGTGCCGGGAATTGAGGACGCGAGAGCGTGGGTAGGGCGAGGTGCGTGGGTGGGAGATCTCGGTTGTACCGGCAGGGCCCTTGGGCATGGAGAGGCGGCCGCCCATCGTTGTGGTATTTGGGAGGGGTACGGATCTTGGGGAGACTTATGTAGGTCGGGCCGAGCTCTTAAGGTTCTTAGATGGTGCTATACAAACGCCGTTCAGGCTGCTGCTGTTTTCAGTTGTTTATTTGCGGACCGAGTATGCGTCGACTCATGGTGAGGTTATGCGACAGTGCTGAGTGTGGTGCGGTGAGGGTGCGGCCGGAAGTGAGGGAAGCTCGAGCTGTAGAGCTTCAAGTGGCTTTGACGTCACCACGCTGGTCGAGCTTTAACACAAACGTTCTTCCTCATAAAGTTGCACCAACGGTCCGAAAGTGCTAACTGACAGGGCGAAATCTAGATCACTCAGTGCATCCTGTGCCTTGTCATTACTCGAAACCGACGACACAGCATGTAACAATCTTGAAAGCCCACTGCAGTAGATGCTTATAAGGCGTCCAATACGCCGCGCCGCAAGCAGCTAGGTAAGATCTGTCATCTTCCACAGGTAAGATTAGCGACGTCTGATAGATTTGACACATCACGACTTCATCCCAAAGACGAACCAATCGATCGAACGATTGCACAAGCTCCAATGGCGGGTTTCATGCTCACCGTGTTACTATATACCTTTCCCTTCATCCTAATCTCAACAGGCGGCGGCGTTGAATCGAACTACCATCTCGATCGAATGCAATGGGCCGTCAGGAAGATGTGGCTGGGAAGCCGCTGGTTCATGTATCCCGTGGTGCTAATGGGAGGGTGCTATGTCCAAGGAAAGGACGGTTGGAAGACTGCGACTGATTCTTGTCCGCGATTGGATAGCAAATCAGATATCGAGATGAGTTTCGGCTGCATCAATGCCGTCGCCTATTTTGCCGCTCACTTGATCATCGATGGTATCTTGGTATACATACCCATAGTGTGGGTGTTGGACAGACTTTTAAACGAGGATCACACCGAGGAAGTCGAAGTGCCTGCCCCTGCAGAAGAACCGCCTAAGACAGTACCGCTAGCGGCAGTACCATCAGCACTCCGCCGTCGCATATGATATTGGCATCCAATAATTACAGGAGCGGACCACTCAATGCTTTATACGATCGTTACAATGGTGATCTATCTTCATCTTCGGAAACATACTACGAGCGATCATAGCACGGCTATTGCAAGGACAACCATCTGCAGCCATGCATTACGCACCTCAGGCTCTCATCACCACCACTACTCCATAGTATAGATGCCTACCTATCTAATACCAATCAAAGTCCCTTCCTAACCGCCGTCTTAAACGGCAAAATCTGCGCATTCTCCACATCCCACACCCCCGAAGTGGCATAAATATCCTTCTCCAGAATCTGCACCACCTCCTCCCTCGTCTCGGCCTGCACCATCAGGGCTGACCCGTCAATCTCCAGCTTCTGCCCCTCGACGGGCTGGCTCGTCAGCGTTGCCCCACCCATCGTGACCCGGCCATCGCTCACGAGTGGGCCGATGTTAGTGAGATGCTGACTGTGGCGGGTCAGATATGAATGTGAAGCGAATGGGCATGGCGCTACGTACGGGCGGACTTTCATGCGTTCAGGGAGCGTGTTGGGCTTGTCTTTTACGATGACGAGCCATTCGTTCTTTGAAGCCATTATGCGGGCGGTGGCGGAGAATGGGCGTGGGTGGAGAAGGGTGGCGGTGGTCGTACGTGTATATTGGGCACTCGAGCGGGTCAATTGAGAATTGAGTTTACTTGCTGTCGAAAGGCGGAGGAGCATTGGAAGATGGTCCTGGGAAGGAGACGAAGAATTGCGGAACAGTCGAATATATGATGGCGTGCCGACGCTTTTGGGGGAGGATATTCGTTAGGCGGGTAGAGCAACTCCCGACAATTGGGCGTAGGGCGTGGATGAGTGGGGCACATGGCGGGGCTGAATTGGGTAAACTTGGGGGGCGGGGTCGGGAGCGGCTTCATGCCATGGCAAAAACAGATGCTATTGAACGGGTGCAAAATAGAAAAGCATTTGACATTGCCCTCCTGATAGTACTTCTCTAGATAATCCGATAACAATATAGCTGTACATAGGTATGTGCATATCCAGCAATTACAGTCTTTTTCTACAATTTGGCCTTTGGCTGTTCGCTCTGTTCCATAGCTTGCGCCACCATCCGTCTTTGAACCTTGCCTGTAGCGGTCTTGGGCATGACTTTCGTAAAGTAGATCTGTGTGCATGTCAGCGTAAAAGTTGAAGGCGAGCGTCAACACCACTTCTCACCTTCTTTGGCAGTTTGAATTTAGCCACTCGAGAAGTCATCCACTCCTTCAACTCAGCTGCCGTCAACTTTGCCCCATCCTTCAACACGACAGCAAGTCCGACTTCTTGTCCGTACATCTCGTCAGCAATGGCGAAACTGACAGCCTCAGATACCTTAGGGTTCTGCGCAACGACATTGTCCAACTCGATTGGGCTGATCTTCTCACCACCTTTGTTGATGAGCTCCTTGATGCGACCAGTGATAATAACATAGCCATCTTGATCTTTCTTGCCCTGGTCACCCGTACGGAAGAAGCCATTCTTTGTGAACGAAGACTTGTTAGCCTCTGGGTTGTTGATGTATCCGGCAGTGACATTCTCGCCACGAATGCATATTTCGGCCTCCTTCCCTTGCGCAACTTCGTTCCCTTCTTGGTCGAGTATCTTGATCTCCACACCTTGACCAATTCCGACCGAGCCAGGTTGACGCTTGCCAGGAGGCAGTGGGTTTGATGTCATCTGATGAGCCGCCTCGGTCATTGCATATGCTTCCAATACTGGCGCATCGAATGTCTTCTCTAATTCGTGGAAAGTCTTGGGCGAAAGCGGAGAGGAACACGATCGAATGAATCTGATCTCTGGCTTGGGATTCGGTGGTGGGTTCTTCAGTAGGATCTGATGAATAGTCGGTACAGCAGTGTACCAATTGGCCTTGTGCTCGTTGAAGTCTCTCCAGAACTCGCCAGCGGAGAATTTTCCAGGGACAATCACAGACCCTCCGGAGTGCAGAGGAGCCAAGAAGCCAGCGAGCAGACCGTGTACGTGGAACAAAGGCATCACAAGCATCGTCCTGTCCTTGGGCGTCAACTGATAGGTTTGCTTGATGTTGCCTGTGAGGACATTAGTGGCATACCATAACTATCCAACCTCGAGGGACATACGCATTGTCGTTGTCAAGTTCTTGTGAGACAGAGGGACTGCCTTGGGTCGACCAGTTGTGCCACTGGTATGCAGAACGAGGGCCGTATCACTAGCTTGAGCCTGCTCGATTCTGGCATTGCCTTGTCCCTGTAGTTTGCCGTTATGCTTGACGTCGAGCACAACCTCCTTTCCGTCCCAGTAACACTCTGCCACAGCTGCATTGTACTTGTGGGCGGCCTTAACAGCGGGTCCGTTGACCTCGCCTCTAGGAATCAAGACCAGATGCGAGCTTAAGTCGTCAATGTAAAATTCGAATTCGTCTTGCTTGTATGCTGGGTTGAGTGGAGCTGCAATTGCGCGCTGCCATGACGCCGCCAGGAACGACACGATGAACGGGTATGAGTTGGGCAGCGCTATTGAAACAGCAGCTCCAGGAGTTATACCAAGAGCAGCAAGTTTCTTCTGGAATTTTGCCACATCGGCATGAAGTTGTGCATATGTGACAGTCAATGCAGGCTTTCCTGGCACAATTACTGCCGTAGCATTGGAATCCTGGGGGAATGAGCTCGCGAGAGTGGCCATCTTGATGTGTATGGCGAGCGCTTTATTTACTTCGAGTTTGCAAGGGTTCTAATGTGCAAAGAGATAGGAAGATAAGAATCGGAAGTCAGGAATCAAAGAGGGGTTCATTACAGTGGATCCAATGATCGATATGCCGGATAATATGCTCCGTCGCCATCACGTCAAGTGCTGGTGACGTCCCTCGGCCTGGGGGGACGGCCGCCGAACTTCGGCGGTTCGAAAAGATTAGCTAAGCAGCTGTTGCCCAATCCATTTGAGCCAAGAGGACAGGGCATTGTTACAACAATACCCACTCAATGCAACACATTGCAGACTTGCATTTGTGCATGACAAGTCGAGCGCAATGCCGTCGCTTTACGCAAATTTATTAAACCCGCCGGACAAGGGAGCTACTATCTCCGCCGCCCCTGTCAAGTACGACTTCAAGAAGCAAGATGAAGTCGCCGAAGACGAGAAGAAAGCAGACGGTACCTAGTCATGTCTGAGCCGATCCGTAAGCGAACATTAGAACTCACTCGATTCGATTCTCCATTGTAGCCTCTCTGCGATTTCAGCCTGTGAAGAGGCCGAATGTAGCACAAAAACCCAAACCGCGACCTACACCAGCTTCGCTACCCAGTGCAAAGTCGCCGGACAGTGTCGAACCCGACAAGAAACTTGCCCCTGGAGTGGCGCAAAGCGTGAGTACGATTGAGAGATGGACTGCCGCCGACGACGACTACGATGGAGACCCTTATGCCGCCGAATACAACCGTCGCATGGATGAGGCACGGCGCACCAAGCGAGGCGGGAAGAAGAATAAGAAAAAGAAGAACAACTCCGCTCGATATGTCGACTGGGACAGCATCTACGATCCAGAGCGGCCCACACGACTGGAAGACTACCAGGGTAGCGAGGAGCAGACCCAGGCCATACACGACTGGAAGATGAGGCTCCACGCTCATCAGCTCCAGGGCAAACCGTCCCGCGATCTGTCAAGTAGCGAAGACGAGTACAGCAAAGCGCCGAAGAGTGCGTATCCCGCATTACATAGTCTCTATTTGACTGACAATCCACCAGAAGCGTTTGCACCTCCTCCTAGCTATAACTTTGGTCCTCCGGCCACGGACATTCGACGATCTCAAAATAGCGAACAACCCGAAGTATCAGAGCCCACAACAGCTCCAGTCACCGAACCAGAGCCCTACGTTACCCCAGTTCCATCCGCTGTGGTCCCAGATGACGCTTCAGGCGAGGATGCATACCAACGACGTATGCGCCTGAGCCAGCAGACGGCGCCCGAGCCCAGCAATGCTATACCCCCAACTGAACCTCCAACGTACCACCAAGCTCCAACTCCTGCGCCAAACACCCAACAACCCTACCAGACACCACATTCCATGCCCCTGCCCTCCCACGCTCCCGCGCCAGGAACCTTCAACACTCCCACACCACCCCCACCCCCACCATCATCAGCGACCATCTCCAGCGCCCCCGTCCACTACTCCCCTCCCCCACCACCATCCACCCTCTCCGCCGCACCAGTGCACTACTCCCAACCTCCCCCCCAAGAAGCCCCACCACCAGACTCCGAACCTTCTTCCCGCCCACCCAAATCCTCCTACGGCAAGCGCCTCCTCCAAAAATACGGCTGGACAGAAGGATCCGGCCTCGGCGCGACAGGGACAGGCATCGTCACGCCCCTCCGACACCAAGCCGAAAAGCGCAAAAAGCGGCCCGACGCCGACGGCGGGGGTTGGCTTGGCCCTGCTGGAGGGATCGGGCGGATCGTGGGCGGAAAGAAGGCGCGTGTCGACAATGCAGAAGCGGGAGGAGAATGGAGCATCGTGGCGGTGTTTGGGGGGATGTTGGACGGCGTGGATGTGCAGAGGGAGATGGGGGAGGGTACGCTGATGCAGGATGTTGGCGAGGCTATGGGGAGGTTCGGCGTGGTGGAGAGGTTGTTTATTGATTCTTCGGTGGGTAACGTAGAGGGAGGGGCGAGGGTGTTTGTCAAGTTCACAAGTGCGTTGAGTGCTTATCGGGTGAGTATCGCTGCTTTACGACATTATGTGTATGACTAGTGGGAGAGAGATGCTGACCGGAGCAGGCTATTCAGGCGGGTGACGGGAAGGACTTCCTCGGAAATGGACGGACAGCGCAGGCAGCGTTTTATAACGCGGACAAGTTTGAGAACGGGGAGTATCGCTGAGACCTTTGGTTGTGTTACTGGAGAATTGGAATGTTGAAGAAGAAGGGGCCAAGGGAGGGACAGTAATGAAGCGAGATTGGATGCTGGACGCTGCCACTGCATCGCTACTGCCATCACGTGCATGACGTATGACGAGATTAATCGGGCGCTGGCAGGACACGAGATGGCATATGCTTGGCAAGCAGCTTGCACTCACCGCGCCTTTCCTCGGCGAGAAAAGAAACGTTGAGAAGTAGAGACTTCGTCACTGATGCCATGACCAAGGTAGCAAGCAGCTCAGGCAGTGAGACACTGGCACAGGATGTTTTTGGGGAGCTAAATCGACAGTCAAGCGGACTATGATGTAAGAAGAGACAGCGCTACAGTGCTTGAGCAAGACAAGGGGTTTTAATAAGATAGACTTCGCAGCTCATGGTAACCCCTAGTCCTCAGAATCGAGTACTAAAACTATCCTTATTCTCCTTTCGCCGCATCTGGGTATATCTAGCCATGACCGTTCACTCGTCTACTGCACCCCGACCCATCCACTCCCTCGATCCACGTAGCCTGCACGATCGTTATCACACTAAAACGTCCATGATAGGGTGATCAACCATCTAATTTCGCCCAATTGTATCAGAGCAGAATGCTATTACTCTCCCCTTTACTTCTCCCCTCATTCCGCGACTGTATAGTACATTTCTCGTATCAACCTCTCATCCATCCCGGCCATGCTGTCCAGAACCCCATCCCTCTCTTCCTTCACATCCTCATATCCCCTTCCTCACCTCCCAGCTGCAGCAATGCGCACCGTTTCGCTCGCCGGCGGTGGAGGCTTGGCTGGCAGTCCTGCGCCGGCATACTTCGCCAGTCCGCTGTTCTTCGGCGGCTGCTGGGACGGTGGCGTAGTCCCGTTGACCTGCTGAATGCCAGGGGAGACGCGCTGTTGGCCGCTGTTGTGCGGTGGAGAAGGTTGTGCGAAGACGGGCTGCGGGAGGGGGTGAGTCAGGGTTCGTGGATTTGGCTGGACGAGGTGTTGCAGCGGCGTGTGCTGCTGGGGAGCCATGGAGGGGCCGATGTAGGGACTGTTCGATTGAGAGGAGTGTTGTCGTTGGAGATTCGGGGGCCCAGGATTGGAGATGCTGGCGTGTGATATAGCTGGGGAGATATTAGAGTTGGGAAAAGGCGGGCGGTTGTACGGCGAGCTTGATCGTCCAGGTACAAAGGCTTGGCTGTTTGGGTTGAAGTATTGCCTGTTATAACTTCCTGGCAGTGGATGATTCGGGTTCTGACGCTTGCCTCCGCCTTGGCCTTGCGCTGGTAGGGTACCATACTGGTACGGCTGACCATTCGTATAGTTCTGATTTGGCGATGGAGCGGGATAGTGGTTCGGATAGGCTGGAGGAGATTGGGCATAAGTGTTACTATACCCGTTCATCGGCATCGCGGACGAGAAGTTCGGCGAGCCCATCATGTCATTTCTCATCTGCGTGGGATACGCAGGAGCCAAGTTCGGAGAGTGGAAAGACATAGACTGCATGTGAGCACTCATGTCGTATTGGCCGTACGCACCCTGATTCCACATGGGCGGCTGCTGTGGCATTTGCCCATACCCCCCATTGTACCAGGGCTGAGGCGCTGGTGACTGGGCTCCGTACCCATTTCCGTATTGCATGGGCATCCCGTAAGGCATTGACTGATTGTACGGCATAGGCATATTTTCAGCCTGTGGACGGAAGCCATGCACATCAGCTTGGCTCTGAGGTGGCATGCCTCCCTGGGGGTACATGCTGTAGGCAGACCTCGCTTCGAAACCATCTTCGCTGTCGGTACGTTGTTTGCGATTCTTTCGCTTGCCCACGACCGAATTTGAATTAGAACCGTCGTGATCCTTTGGTGGACCCACAGCCGCGTCTTCGGTGGGCTTGGCAGATCCGAGGATCCTCAATCTGGCAGCCTCGTAACGAGCTTCGCGCTCCTCTCGGGTTGCAGGGTTTTTGTTCTTGCCGCCGTCACTTCCGCTATCTCCGTCGGCGACACCTTCGCGAGAGCTGGGCCTGGTGCCGCTCTCGTTCCGCCGCAAGATCTTCATTTGCGGCATAGGTGGAGGTGGGGTGCTAGCAGCTGTGGATGGATTAGTGACATCAGACAAGCGTGGCGGACTGCAATCTGTTAGCAAAATTCACCGCCGCGACCTGTGTCAGACGACTTACATTCGGCAACTGGGCGTCTTCCAAAGACGAACAGTCGACAAAGAAGCGTCCATGGTATGTCCAAGAAGATAATAATCTGCCATTTTGTGTGCAAGCATACGGTAGAAAGAATTGCACTGCGGCAAATCGAATGATTGTGCTCTGGAAACATGTGAGTACGAGTGTGCAGCCCAATCTACAACATGGACTTACAAGGGATCCTTGACAAAATCCGTAATATCTTGTTCAAGCTTCAGAACCCAGACACGATCCCGAACACTGCTCAAAGCTTCCAATAGCTTCTCGTCCGGTGGAAAAGGAAGAGTCGTTGCATCTCCGGCGAGCGTGGCCGAAACGCCAGCAAAGGCATTCGGGACTGCGATAGGTGAAGGAGAAAAAAGCACTCCAGGAGTGCCATGTGATGAAGAGGTCATGTGAGCGAGTGCAGCAGGCTGCCGAGGTGGCGGACCCATAATGGAGATCTCTCGGAGCTGTTCGCTGAAAGCACGAGCACCAGAATCAGAGCCGACTTGCGAAGATGGCTGTGTAGAAGCTCGCCCATCATCGTCCTCGTTAGCATTGACACTAGCACTATCGTCTGGTCGAAGAGATTCTTTTTCATCCAAAGGAAAGGTGGTACCAGACGTGGTGCTCTTGCCATCCATGCTCAATGTCGAAGGATGGGGCCGTACCGATGGGATCTTTGTGACATTTTCCTCCGACACAGGCGCAGCGCCCCCCATCCGGAGCGCATCTTGAGGTGCTAGACTGTTGCTATCTGGGAAAGCGTCCAGGGAGCTGGCAGCAATCAGACCGGGAACTAACGTGGACTTTGCTTGGCGAGGAGTAAATTTGTCTGCGTCATTTGTGCTGTCGGTGTTCGCCAGCTCCCCATCTTTCGTCGCTTTCTCCTGCGCAGAGGTATTTACTACAGGTTTGATGATTGGCACTGCCACCTGGGGCTGTGGTGGTGGTACACTGCGCGGGGTCTTCTTTGGTATAGAAGTTGGATTCGCCGATGCAGCAACCTGGGATATGTCAGCGATTGACCTGGCTTTGTTCAACTGAGGGCGGCTGACCTTTGCGAAAGTAAGCCTTGGTTTGACCGCGTCGGAAGACATGGCTTGCTGCAGGTTGTTTCTGGAGACGCCGATTGCGGTCGAAGCGAGTGGATGTATACCAATATAAGTGTTGAAGCGAGCGCCGGAGGCAGCCACGTGTAGAAAGAAAGTCGTCGCAAGAATCACGAGCCGGAACGCTCAAGGAGAGGTGAGGGATTGTTGAAAAGTACGGCAATCATATTGCATCGTGCGACTCGATACTGTGCGGCGTATATGTAATTGTCTTGTGACACTTGTACGATATGTTGCCTTGTCGATGCTGTTTGCGAATTTAGGTAGTGCTGTCGCAAGTCGATGGCACTGTTACCAAACTGACAGCGATCGCTACTTCGAGTGTCGATGCGGATGTGGGAGGCTCGAGTTCACCAAGAGCAACCTGTGCCGTAGCATTGGGTGTCAGGGAGGGAGAAATCATGCGCAAGGTGGAGTGAGGTTCGGAAATGCCAAGCCTTGGTCCCACGCTGCCCCTGTGCGGCGAGTGCTCGGAATGAACTTTTGACAAGAATATCGAGAATATGGTAAAGCACACAAAATGTTGAGAAGAGTACTGTTGATTATGTACATGTCTATGAATCTCTCAATGATCCCTCCATCAATTAATTTCGTAGCACGTTACAAATCGTACACAATTAAATCAGTCGCTTTGTGGCTTTCCCCGAGTCTTCGCTTTCACACGCACGCCCTCCACCTGCCGCCGGAATGAGGCGCTTTTGTATTCATCCCAGACATTTCTGTCCACCAATTGATCAATGCACCACTCCGCTCCGTCGGCATCGAGTTGTCTCAGGTAGGCGTATAACATATCTTGGAGATTGATGGGCTCAATGGCGTCCAGGTGGTTCTCGATCATGAAATTCAGCAGGCGCTGTGCTGGCTGGAAGAAGTTGTTTGTAGGGTGGCTGTGCTTGGCGAACATGTTCTGCAAAATGTTGATAGTGACGTGGCTCAGTCCCTGGAAGTCAGATCTCTGCATGAATAAATCGCCCTGTGTCTCAATTGTAGGCCAATCCTCTTTGCCTTCTTCAGCATCCGCTGCGTTCTCCGAGACTGGCGTCGGACTAGGTATGGACTCCCTCAGGATGCGGACGATTTCAAGAACAATCGGGATCGTCGCGGACTGGGCCCCAAAGTATATGATGAACGCATTGGACACGTGATCCGATTCGAACAAACTTGAGAATGGTGTCACTCCCCGCCTTGCCAGCTCCAAAATCCGTCGGTACAGAGCTAAAGCCTCACGTGGTGAAGGCTTAGCTGTTCTCAGATATGCGTCCACAATGATGCCCATTACTTGACGACCAGGTTCAATCGGTCCCGATTGTCGTGACTGATCGCTTGGGCCAGAGATTTTAAGCATCTCAAGAGCAGTACGGTCGAAAAGTTGTTCATATGCCTCGACGACGTACCGAAACGCATCACTCCTCCGCTTGACTAAGTGATGCTGGTAGAGAGCATGTAGCACTACCGTAGCAACGATCGGCTCGCTTAGCAGAATACCTCGTCGCAGTGCTTCGTCAATGACTTGACTAATTCTCTGCTGATCAATGTCGACCGACGCACATGCTTTCGCCAATATTGAAAACGTGTACTTGTCGGGAGCGACATCAGTATTCTTCAGCGTGTCGTAGATATTGAAGGCCGTATTCGAATCATTTGCTTCGACTGCGTTGAGCATAATCGTGTTGCAAATCTGAAGGTCCAAATTAATGCCTCGGTGGACAAAGCGTGTGACAAGTTCTTGGCAGGCCTGAAGACCCTCTTTCGTCTGTGACACTTCTCTTATTACAGACGTGATCACGCTCAGGTGTGCAGATTTGAAAGTTCCCTGCATGATGGTCCCCATGTGATCGTCCAGAAGACCGACGGCTTGTCCTGGCATTCCGTTTCTGGCTAAGATCTGTGCAGCGTGCAAGATCGTGTTACCAGTCATTACAAGGCCTGCGCGTTCCCATCCATTGATGCAGCGGATGATTTCACCGGCAGGTATTCTCTTCAAGACGATCATGAGACTAGCACCACTGATAGGGAGTGGGCGCCTGATCGTAGTTTTAGGAAAACCGCTAATTATTCCTGAAGTTCGGATCCACCATTTCGTATCTTTGTCTGCGTGAAGGTCCGCCCAAGCAATCGAATGCGCCAATGCTTCTGCGACATGGTACTGGGGAGGCAATGGGTGCACCCTTGTCCGCTGCAAGAATTGAGGCACTTCAGCTGGGTAATAGATCAGGCCATGTATCAGGGCTTGAGACCATACGCTTCTAATTCCGTCCTCACTGCTGAGATTCCCGATCCTTTGTTCCAGCAGGTAATTGTCTTGATTTTGCAGCTGTTTACGTGGTAAGGTCTTCGAAGGCTTTGAATTATACCAAATCTCTGCTTGTAGCTTTTGGCGCTGACGCTTGCGACGCGAGGCCCTCCGGAGCAGATTTTTGAGATCGTTCCAATTGAACGCACCACTCTGCGGAGAAGTGATGCGATCGTACCAAAATTTTGCGACTGCTGATCGTCTAGAGGGGTCAGGCGAGGCAATGTTGGAGGTCAAACGTCTCCTGACCCTGGCCATAGCTGTCGTGAATGCAAGCGTGACGTCCCCAAATTTGTATGTGTACCGTTTGTTGTTCGTGGATCCTGGCAAGGACCAACCACCAAATAGTTTAGCCTCCTGAAGATGTCCAATGCTGACGAGTTCAGTGCGTTTTGCGATTGTTTCGCGTCTTGCATTGCGACGTCGTTGAATGGAGGCAATGTACTCCCAGCGAGCCGCACGTCTCAATTGGCGCTCCTGGAGAGCCTTGCGTCGGTCAAACGCATCCCTTGGCCTAAGTACACGAGCGGAAACCCAAGTCTTGTGCTTCCGAATTCGCGCGGGACGTGACACTGGTGCACGTTTGGGGGACTCCTGCGCTCGGTCGAACTGAGGCGCTTCAGGTGGCTGCTCATGCTCGTTGAATTCGCTGATGGTAGGCTCCGTCGTTGCCCGAACCTCCGTGTTTCCAGTATCCAGGATAGCCTCGTACCAAGCGCCATCGATCGGGGCCGTCTGACTTGCGAGACCCTGAGTCAATGTCATTCTCGAACCACTACTCTGGTAGCGAGGAGAAATTATCCGATTTGTATTTCGTTCCAACGACAAATTATTTGCATCCTGGCATGAGGCTGGCATATCACCTCTACGCCCTTGCTGGGCGCTTCTGCGCAAGCCACAATGTTGCGGTGAATTCTGGAGAGAAGTCTTCCTTTGTTGTTCACCAGCCTCGCGGACTGCCTCGATTTGTACATCTCGGCGGTTCAGAGTAGACTTTGTCACTGGAGAGGTCATGCGCGTTCCATCCTTTGCAGTACTGAGCTCGCCTGTAGCATCCACGCTAGCATTCCTCCGTCCACCTACCAGAGGCCAAGCTTGGTAGAACACCCTCGGCGCCAGCCATGGCAGGACGGGCGTAGTAGGGTCGCTGACGATGCGCTGGATTTGTCGTCTCCATGGTGTCATAAGTGGTCGTAGGAATGATGCCGCATCTCACATCTCCAGAAGATACCGGCGGCAAGAATTCGGGATTTCAGTCCATCAAACCATGAAACGAAGTAGAAGCCCGCAAGAGCAGCCATAAAAATTAACAACATGTGGGTCCGTGCGGTATCAACTTCCGCTCGCGACTCCGACGAGCTTCACATCCTTAATTTATTCTATTATGACCGTCTCACTCACTCGCCTCCGAATTATACCGCTTTATTCCTGCCTTATCATTTGAGCGCCGATTCCAACATTACTCTCACCACACCCAGCCATGTCGACGTCCCTTTCCGCCGCGGCCGCCGACCGCAAAGCCCGCCTCGCGCAGCTCAAGAACCTCAAGCGCAAAGCCCCCGACAGCTCCGACGACCCCTCCGGCGCTCCCCCGACCGACAACGATACCACCCTCGAAGTCTCCGACAGCACATCCACCTACCTTTCCGGGCGCAACTACGACACCGCAACCCGTGGCCCCAAGTTGGGCTTCGAGCGCTCACCCTCCGCTGCCGGCACGACCACCACAGCCGAGACACGCGCTGCCGCTCTCGCGGACGCGGCTGCCGAGCAGCGCAAAGCGGAGGAGGAGAAGGCTCGCGACGCGCCGCTGGATCTGTTCTCGCTGCAGCCGAAGAAGGCGAATTGGGATCTGAAGCGGGAGTTGGACCGGCGGATGGAGGAGAGTGGGCTGAACTTTAAGACAGAGAACGCTGTTGCGAAACTGGTGAGAGAGAGGATTGAGGGGCAGAGGAAGGTGGCAGCGAAGGAGGAAGGGGCTAATGGGGACGGGGAGCAGGTGGGTATGGAGGGGAATGTGCTTGTTGAGGCGACGAGGGAGAGGGAGAAAGAGGATGAGGAGGATGCGAGGCGGGAACGGGAGCTGGACGCTGAGTTGGAGGCGCCTTGATCGATGATACCGCTTTGACAACAATTCGACGGCACTTGTAACGACAACAATGGACTGGGTGGATGGCTGATTTGCATCAATCTAAGTCTACAGCTGAAATAACGCTTTCGGGGTATCTAATCCAGAAGTGGATGCTTTCAGAAAGAGGAAACAAACGAGGGACAAGATCCGTCCTAGCCAAAATGCGAGCCTGCCCATTGTGTTCTCGCTAAAACGTCATGCCAGGAGCCAGGCCAACAATCCACCACTAGCAATGCCGACAATGCACAGGGCTATGCCGGCTATGAGCCATACCAGGATCCTGATATGAGCACGGCTCCGATACAGGTTTCCAACACCAATGACAGCAAACGTCAAGCTGGTCACCACAGCGAATATGACGCCTGCATCAACCTCAGTATGCAATTTCTTTTTACCCGTAGTGGCCAGTATAAACGCCACAACAAGGATAGCGAAAGATGAGGAAAAGCAAGCAAGTGTCAATCGAGGCATTATGTCCAAGGAATCGGCGCTTTGAACCTTGAGTCTGGGAGAAACTCGAGAGTGGCCGTTGACCCTCGCAGTGCGATGGAATTGCGTCTCTAGCTCGTCATCCGAGGATTCAGCTTCGTCAAACGATCCTGGTTCCAAGTCAGGCGAGTAGAGCAACGGCTCATTCTCCGGAGACTTCTCCTCCTTGAGGCCTAGAACTTTGAGGAAAGACTTCCAGGCTTTATCCCATACAGATTCGTAGTTCGGGTCAATGTATATTACATATTGATCCTCATCCTCTGATGGCTCATCGTATTCGTTCCAGTATCGTTCCGTCGTCGTCGTTCCTCTGACATGTCTTGGTTTTTGGATCAGAGACTTGCGTCCAGGTGATTCGGCGATCGTGGCGAACCGCAATTTGCGTAAGTCGTCCGCCTTCGATGCGTCAGTCTGTCCGCCAGCATCAGAAGACGCGGCCGTCGACGCGCGAGGGGTGGTTGATTGCGATCCGAATTCAGTACTCTCCTTTCGCAGTGCTTTTCGAGGTGTTTGGGGTACTTTACGCAGATCCTGCTTCAAAAGAGGGATCCAAAAGGGTGGGCTAATCCCCTCTGGTTGCTTTGCTTGCCATACAGCGTGATATTCCAGCGAGAATCCGTGTACTCGTTCGACCTGCCACACAAAGCGTTAGCGCCAATGCTAACGATGAGCTTATCGCCTGGTGAACTCACAAGATGGCATTTATCCAAGATCTTTATTAAATCTACACTGTTAGCACCCTGTTCTCGGATCGTTAAAACAGCGAATGGAAATTCAGATGCCGCAGCATTTGGCTGACTTGAGATGCCAGATTGGAATTGGATGGATTGATCAAGAGCTGCGATGGCGAGCCCAGACGTGTTTTCCTGCAAATTATAATAGCGAGAGCGTTGCGAGATGATTGCAGCTATGGGTGAGATCTCGCTATGCTGCTTCAGCCATTTCTGCAAATTTTCGATGGACTGTTCTGGACGATCCGATGCGCCGTCCACCGATATGTGAGGAACACAAGCTTTGCGTGGAAGAATTTCGCGAGTTGGATCAAGTACGGACTGGACGAACTTGCGCTTCAGGGCACAGGTCTGCGTCTCGGTCGATGATGCGCGCGGATCTAGAGCCCAAGTCAGGAGCGACACGTCATCATTGAGGACCGCTCTCGCATGAAGGGCGGCTTTGTCGAATCTTAATTGCGACTCGTTGACGTTTTCAGATGCTCTAGCTGTCAAATAAATTTGTGCGTTATCGGCAACAATGTCAAATGTATCTAGCTGAGAGCTGTGAGCCGGGAGGCCCGTCGGAGAAGTTGGAGTGGATGAATTAGAGGCTGTCGAAGTTCGACGGCAGGATATGTTGAAGGAGCGCATGTAATGCTGCAGCAAGATCTGTAGCTCCACGATGTTCTCTGGGTGGACCCAAAATACAGCGTCTTGACCTGTGTCGTCGGCGCGTAGCGTGGCAAGTAGATTGTCGAAATCAACACGTTTGCCTTCTTCAAGAGTAAACCGAGTGTGTTCCAGTCGCTTAGTGGCGGATGGAGCTTCGTACCGCAAACTTTTGAGGGGATTGCTAGGGTCGGGCTTGTCGTGTTGGTGCAAGGCCCTCACAGAGTGCAGAAGCTGCTCATATCGCTGAAGAAGAGGCTTGAGGTCGGTATCAGCGAAGCTGGACCTCTGTTGGCGGACCTCGACGTCGAAGCGATATCCAAGTTCGGTCGAGCCCGTCCATTTCTTGTGTTTCTTGATAAGTTTGCGGAACGCTTCTTGTTGTACACCGATGAAGCGCGACAGTGCTTGAATCTCTTCTCCGACTCTGAGCGAAAATGTTAGTACTGAAGGGGGCGCAAAGACGAGAGCGGCCTTGTATGTACTTCAATATATCGGTCTCGGCTTTGCCATATCGCTCGAGCCGCCTGATGGTAGTGCGACGACCCTGGGGATCAGAAGTGCGGTTGGTGTACTTTTCAATTTGTTGCTCCAGATGTGCTATCGGCAAGACAAGTCAGTATATTGCAACCTTTTAGCAAATATATCGCAAGTGCATTTGCGTACCAAGTCTCCGTTGTATCTCGCCGACCTTGCTCTTGACAAACCAGGTGATCCGCTCATCTTGTTCTTCGAGGATCGCGAACAGTCTTTTTTCAAACACCTCGGCGTTCGTGTCGGTCTGGCCGGGTATGCATACTGCTTTCCCCTTGCCTGGGGTAGTATTGATCTTGATGAAATGTTTGATGTCCTGGTAGTCAATGTTGTCTGTTAGATAGTCAGTACAGGCCAGTAGTACTGCTGTACAATTATTTGACACACGTGTTTGCCATGCTGCTATAGACCGCTGCTGCAATGTGTCGCCGTATTTCATGTTTGTTTTGGATTGAAGCTGAACGGGCGGGCGTTGAGGGCCGAGGTTGACATCAGTGTGACGCCAATCTGGAATTGTTCATGTGTTGGTCCGGCCGCAGGCAACGTGAATGCTGGGTCGGGAGCCGTGATGACAGCGAATATGTAGAACAGTCTGGAGTGTGAAGAGATGGTGAGGAATAATGGAGGAGAACGACAGACGTTAGTTGTCCCGCTCGAATCGAGGTGAAGGGATGGGCCGGCTCGAGACGTTATCTTCATTCTCAACCGGGGGTATCGTCGATGTGGGCACTCAAAAAGCATGATTGAGTGCCTAGTGAAGTGTGGTTTTCCCCGCTGAGAAAAAGTTTGGTCGCGGCGACGCACCAAGGAACAGCTCACACTGCGGCATGCTGCAGAGGGCGACGACAAAGATTGGCTCAAGCAGGGACGCAATGACCCCTTTGGACCCCTCCAATGCACAGGACGAAGGATCAGCATTCAGCCGGATCGTCCAAGCAAATGGCATTCGTGCTTCTCGTAATCGCATTTTGCAGGTACAGCGAGACTGAGATAACACGAGTGATATGTACATAGCGTGATGGTGTCGTCTGATCGCACAACCACTCTATCTGACTATAACGGCCTAGCCACGATCGCTCCAAGAACAGCTGCAGCTCCCTTCTGCATGCGCTCGCTCGCTTCTATTGGCCACGGACAGGGACTAGCTGCCTCACTGAGATAGAGCACTCTTATGTCCTGATTGCGGCTGGCTGCAAATTGCAGGTGGGGTCAATTCTCTCCTCTGCACGACCAGATACTGCATGCATTAGCCCAAGCCAAGCGATTGCCGCTCACCGTTCGTCCGAGACTTTTGGAGGCGGCCTGCTCTATCCGGCAAACGAGCACGCGACCTGCTTTTTGACAGTGTTGCCCCACCCCCCACCATCTGTCAAGCTCCCACCGGATGGCTTGGATCAGCGCTTGTCAGACCCAAGCTCAGCTCCTCACTCAAGGGATGTCCAGTGGCACCATCTGCCGTGTTTGGTACCCCGTTGACGTGGACAGCGGTCATCTATGTGCACGTATTTACGTCTCTGTGTTCCCATAATCTCTACATGTGAAATTATAGGGAGGGGAGTGCAATGCTTTGCTACGGTCACGCCTTGACAAGATGTACTAGACTAGACCATCATCCGCTCCGTTGGTACCCGTATCGCCTTGGCCAAGTCGCCATGCATTGGCATATTCGCTTCTTTTTCTTGTGAACTGTCATTGTCATGGTCGTGCAATCCAACGAATGAGCGTTGCAGCTCGGCAACTTGGGCAATCTCATTTGGGTCTTGGCAGCACTATGAAAGAGCACGATGGTGGGCCTAGTGGACCTTGCACTCTGGCAAATTCCTGCTAGACGAGAATCCGCAATCAAGTTCGCAACACGCGATTCTATCGTGTGACAGCGACCGCGCAGAAAGCCTGCTGATAGGGCAGTGTCCTCAGCCCCAGCAGCAGGGTGGTCAGCACCTCATAAGGCCACCCTCCCCTATACGCAATGTTTGCTACACTTGCACAATGCGGCCCGACAGTTCTGTACGTTCCATACCTGCTCGCAACCTACTCTGCGGGTGGACGGGTCAACCTCAGTACATGCGTTCTGCATTCGGAACATGCCAGCGAGCAAGTCCCGAGGCTCGACATCAATCGCGTCAGTGCTACAAAGAAGAGAAAATAGTATTGGCTGTCTGCCAGTGATGTGATAACGAGATGCAGACTGCGCTCCGTTGTCTTTCTCGGCGTTGCACGGCAGCTTGTACTTGTCGGATTCATCATTTCAGCGCCATCCTTTGAGAAGCATATATCAGCGAAGTGTGATGAAGCATTTCACCTTGCCGAGCCACGGGTCAAAGCAATGCGCTTGCTGTATGGACTGGGACTGCGTAGCCTGTCCCTCTCCCTTGGATCTCTTACTGGTCGATGGTGCCCCGCTCTCCGTACATATCCGTCCGGCGTGTCCCGCGATTTTGACGGAGACTGCGTATGTGGGTGTGAGAACTGCGCTCTATCCAGTGATGGCGAACGTTCCTGTCGCCGTCCCCGCTGCTTCGGTGAGCTGGAGCGCCGCCTGTGCCTAGTATGTCGTTCGGCGCCTCTGCTGGGCCCATCATGATCCATCGCTGCTGCTTCCCATGATGTGCTCGGACTCCGGCTCCGGCGTCGCTTTGTCCCACTTGAGCGACGTGATAGGTCTTGCGTGCCTTGGAAAACTCGTTCTTTGGCTGGCGGCGTCCTGGAGCGTGAGGGAGATCGATTGGTGGATATTGTAGAGACAGAGTCGTAGCTCGAGTGTGAGGACGTGGAGAGCGATCGCCTGTGTATTCGCGCCTCTTCGTCACGTTGCTCCGATGAGCGCTTGTTCCGTCGCTCTCCTGCGCTACGCTCTAAGATCGCATCTGCAAGTCCCTTACTGCGTACTCTTCAGCCTCCGTCACTTCATATCTTTCTGACATCGTGAGTCATACCTCTGTTGAGGTTCCGGTGGAGCCTGGTTGGTCAGGGTTTGGCGAAGGCACGGGTTTAGGAGCTGCTGCGAACGCGAAGGGCGTGATTGATATGGTCTTTCTTGGAGCGCAGATTTGCATTCATAGCTGTAGTGACCTGCTTTGCGTGTCAGTAGCATGCACAAAATCTTGTAATGGCATTCGAGTCCGTACCTTTCTGAAGACATTTTTGGCAGACAGTGGATGATGTCGCCCTGGAGCCGCCTCGTCCTCGGTACGAGTAGCTCATTATAGGATATCTCGCTCACTGTGGAGTGGTGCGAGTAATGCATGAATGTGGATGTCGTTTCACGGGCGTAGGATATCGATGCCGAGACCTGTTTCGGAAGCCTTAGGCGCTTCTCGAAGCTTGTGAAACTTTGGAAATCATGATGCGCCCCCCACGTGTTCTCCATCTGTATATTTACCGACTTAATGCATGATGTCCACACAGTAAAATCGAGCTTCGTTGTAAAAGATCTATATGCATACAGTGTCGATAATCTTGGGGTATCTATGAGTTTTTAAATTCTGTGGCTGCCCAAACTCCACTAATATGCCCCTCAGAAATGCCCACCGCTAAGAATGCACTCAAAACTTCTCAAGGAAAGTCACTGCCTGTTGAAACACCCGAGCCTTTTCCTGCTTTTCTGTGCTACTAAGCACAAAGTCCGGGAATTGAGTCCAGCCGTGCCTCATACCGTCACACTTCTCCACCTGCACCATCTGGGCTTTGCCTTCCTTCTTCACCTTATCGACCCATTCCTCTGATTGCCTAGCCAATGAATCGATCTCGCACAATACTAGAAGAATCATTGTGCCTGGTATGAGGGCACTAAGAGACGCTTTACCAGGAGAGGCCCGAGGGTGTTGTCTTTGTTCTGGCGATAGATACGTTTCGCTCAGATACCTGGATAATCCTAACCGGGAAGGCTTCATTAGCTGAGCTTGCTTCTCAGGATCAAGTGAGTCCAGAGGCTTCCGTTCGTGCGGTAGTATGGTCTGATCGAAGGATGGAAAGAAGAGCAATGTCGGTATAGATTGACTGTGATATTTTGACAGCGGAGATGGCCAGTTGACATCATCCGTATTGATGCTAATGGCCAAGTTCAGAGCTAAATTACCCCCAGAAGAGAACCCAGACAATGAAAGTCTTTCCGGATCGAGAATATCTGTGGTCATACCATCGTCTTGAGGATTGCTGCTCTTGGGTGGAGTCGCATAACCGAGCTTCTTCCAGATGGATTGGCGAAGTTTTGTACCAGCCGGAGAGCTGGGCTCTAGGACTGCTCGTACTACATCCTCGGCATCATGAATAGCTGCTGGAAACTTGTGTATTGGGCCCATGCGATAGTCCACACTAATGACTATTCGACCGAGCTTCTCAGCTATCATGGCGCAGAACGGTGCTTGCTCAAGACACGAGCCCATAAAGAAGCCGCCGCCATGGAAGTCAACGTGTACGGGAACCGCACCTTCATAATGACCCCTAAGACGGGTTGGGATGTAGATGTGTATGGCGATTTTGTGCTTATCCCGCGAGGGTAGTTTCAGAACATATGGATAAGGCGGCACTGATGTCAACCTTGTGACCTTCAGAGGTACTGCTCGATCAAGGCGCACAAAACAGAATCTCCAAAGGATTTTGAAAGGCAGTATCGCCATGGTATGCGCCGGGAAGGTTGTTGCTTAGCTGGGTGATGACCTCATCGTATCTCCGGGGTTGAACGGAAAGCAAGGAAGTCGAGTCCAGAGTCAATGCTGAGTGAGTGAAGTCAGATAGATATAGAACAAGTCAAGTCAACTTTGTGGGGACAGGACGACAAACAAGCAGTGCAAAAACACGGTGCTAAACAGATGGAAAATATTCACAACAAGGTCCAACTCTGAGGTCAACGGGTCAAAGGGTTCAGGTCCACTGTGCATATGACGCTGCGGCGCGCCGATCCGGGCACAGGTCCGCATGGAAACGAGGTTTGACCCTGGCAGATTTGCGGAGATCACAAGCCACAGATCTGACGCATGCTGCTTTGGCCACGCGGTGTGGCTAGATGCAAACCGTGCACGCGCTATGACATATAAAAGTTCATTATTCTTGGACAATTTACCACGAAGTATCTTGCAGTCTGTGATTTTCTGCAAGTAGGTAGATTGTGTTCATGCTGTGGAGTGGTATCAAGTTGAATTCAGATGCAGAACGCAGAGCTCCTCCACTTCATTGCTGCGGGCATCCCGTGTCTCCCATGTCACCTAGCATTCCTTCTGCAGAGCCCAAATCACCGACGAGGTCTGGTGGTGGTGAGCCGGCAGCTTGCATCTGTGTTTTGTCAGCGACACTCTTGCTCATGCAATTTATTGTGTTGCTGTTTCTTACCTCCTGCATGCGCGCCACTATGTAGTCGCGGTCTTCTTTGTTCTCATCACTGTAGCCGTTTCTCTCGAACCTTGCGCAGATATCACCGACTATACGCTGTTGCTCTTCGTAACGCTTGAGGTCGTCCGCCTTGGTCTTGTCCTTGTTCTTCTCCAACCAATCCGGGAATTTTTCTTGCAGGTCTTTCATTGGCTCGTAAAGAATCTCCTTGTTGGTCAGTTGTTCCATCATACCCATTAGCATCTTGTTGAAGTCCTCTTCGCTGCCGCCATCCAGCCCGGGAAAGTTGCCATTCTCCATTTCTTTCAGCATTTGCGCGAGCATATCCTCTTCATTAGACGAGGCCGCCGCAGCTGACGCCGATTCTCCAGAATTTTGCATACGTTCCATAGTTCTCCGAATGGTATCTTGAAATGCGTCGTCGCCTGATTTGGCTCTGTTCGCTGAATTTGGCTTGGAAGTCGTGTTGGGTTTCGAACTGGACAACGCCTCCTCCGTATTGCCTTTCGCGGCAGCATTGTTGAGCTCCCTCATCATGGTTTCGATCTCCGTTTGCATTTCTGGATTGGAACCGAATTGTCCAAGGAGTTGCGCCATGCCGTCTTGGAGCTGTCTCTCGAAATCTTCCTCATCATTGTCCGCTGCAGCCTTGCTACCTTGTGCTGGTAGCCCGGCAACTGCAGAGGTACCTGTGGTTTTCTTGTCTTCCAGCTTGGTAGCAGAAAACTCGTCCAGCATGTCTATACCGTGTCAAAATGGGCTTTTGCGGAGACGTCCACCAGTGCTCACCATCCAAATCTGAGAGATCATCCTCATCCGGATCCGGCGCCATCTCTGTCTTTTGCTCTTCTGCCATTGCTGCGCTGCTTGTGTAGAGCTTGGTAGGATGTGCAGAGTGAGACTTGTCACTGAGCGACTGTAATAAAAGGGTGCTGTGTGAAAGTTGAGGGAGATGTGGTTGTAGGGACCAGAATCTAACAATTGAAGCACTTCCCCACGGCGGGGGGCCGTTGGAGGCCAGCCGCATGCCTCGGTGCCCCAAATTCACGGCGTTTGCTTCGGTGGAAAGTGGCGGCTTGGCATGGCTGCTTTGCCTAGCTCTCACCATCGAAACTATCCATCCTCTTCCAAATCTACAGAACTTCGATACATTCACTTAGGCAAGCTTTACTCTGTTGCCTGTCGCACGAGGCTCTCGCTCCATCCGATCACTTGCAAAAGCCACTCGGTTCTCACACTTCTCATAAATCTTCGTTCTCAACTTGCTCATCAGTATCGGTTCAACTTTCGACAAGCGCATTTTTTGAACAAACTTACACAATGTCACTGTGTCAAAACCGACTGGCCGAGGAGAGGTGAGTGATCTGTAATCCGCTCACCACCAACGAAACTAACGCTTGGAACAGAAAGCAATGGAGGAAGGACCATCCTTTTGGATTCGTCGCAAAGCCGACAAAGTCTGCGCAGGGCGTATTGGACCTCAAGAAATGGGAATGCTCGATACCTGGCAAAGAAAAGACTCTGTGGGAGGGGGGTCTGTTCAGAGTCGAGGTGACCTTCCCGGACGAATACCCGACCAAGCCACCCAAGTGTAAGCTTCCGTTGAACGCCATAGAGCCAAGTCTATGTACTGACACAGGACACAGGCAAATTCGTTCCGCCTCTTTTCCATCCGAATGTCTACCCGTCTGGAACGGTCTGCTTGTCCATTCTGAACGAGGAAGAAGGGTGGAAGCCCGCCATCACGATTAAGGATATCCTGCTCGGCATTCAGTCTCTCCTCAACGAACCCAATCCCGAATCCCCAGCGCAGGCGGAGGCCTACAACCTCTTCAAGAAAGATCGTACAGCCTACGAGAAGAAGGTTCGCCAAGTTGTTAAAGACAACCCTGCCCCATAAGCAAGCTTTCAGCCAGATTTTTCTCAGGGAATGCGTTACGACAGATTCAAGGCTTAGCGAGGAGTCCGGGAATATTGCAAAGTAGATAGCAATCGAGTTCACTATGGTCATCGCGGGACTATGGTCCATTGTTTTCTTGCTGTCTCCCACCATGAACATGATTCTGCACCGTGTCGGATTTCACCGCCAAGGCAGAATTCTGGTGAGTTAGTGACCCGCGCGCGCGCGACTGCGTCATTTGATTTGAGGGATCAAATTTCGCCCTCGCAAACATTCGACTTTCAGGCTACGGATATGAGCAAATGAGCAATTATTACACCAATGTCAAGATGTCGATATTTCCCGGGCATCACCAGAGACTTTCTCGGAGGATTAGTCCGGCCTCGTGCCTCCCAGTTTCGGCCTCGCGATAGTTCGGGCCCTGCCCGCAGATATGCAACAGAACCGGCAGCAAATCAAAAAAGCTCAACACGCAGCAAACGGTTTCTGTATACAGCCGGAGGTTTATTAGTCGTCGGCGCTGCTGCAGTCTCCCTTAGTGACCAAGCACGACATCTCTATCGCGGAGCTCAACGATCCGGTAGAGTTGTGACGACTCTTTATCTCTGCATTCAGGAGTAGGGACCATCTAGCACATGGCTTGACTTTAAGCGACTCTGACATTTTCTAGCTATCGCACAGTCCTGAACAGCCCTCACGATGATCCAGAGCACTACAATGCATTGTTGAAAGCATGCCATCAGCGATGCGCCGATCGAACTTTCGTAGTACTGGAGAAGAATGGCTCAATCTTTGTAAAGCTCGGGCAACATCTCAGCAGCTTAAATTACCTCCTTCCGGCAGAATGGTGTGATACTTTCGTTCCTCTGCAGGACAAATGTCCGGTGTCGTCATATGAGAGCGTTGCGGAAATGGTCATCAAGGACACGGGCAAGCCTTTGGAAGAATACTTCAGCGAGTTCAATCCACAGCCTATTGGTGCTGCATCGTTGGCCCAGGTCCATATCGCCAGGCTGAAGGATACCGGGGAAGAGGTAGCGGTCAAGATCCAGCATCCAGCGCTGGACGAATGGGCCGATATGGATCTTGCTCTTACCAAATTCACATTCCGCACTTTGGCGCGATGGTTCCCAGAATATGACTTGACCTGGCTCAGCGAGGAAATGCAATACAGCTTGCCGAAGGAACTCGACTTCGCTCAGGAGGGACAGAACGCGATTGAAGCACGGGAATACTTTTCTCACATCAAGGAGCTTCCTGTGGTAATTCCTAAGGTACACTGGGCTCAACGGCGTATTCTCGTCATGGAGAAGATCACTGGCCGTCGCCCAGATGATCTCAATTACCTTGACAGCAATGGCATTGACCGCGACGAAGTATCCGCTGCTCTTGCACGCATTTTCAATGAGATGATCTTCGGAAACAATGCGCCACTGCACTGCGATCCTCATGGCGGCAACATAGCCATACGTCTCAATCCGACAAGGAGAGCGCCGGGTAACTTCGATGTGGTTCTATATGATCATGGTCTATATCGAAATCCGCCACTCGATCTGCGACGAAACTACGCCAAATTGTGGCTCGCAGTGCTTGACGCCGACGAGCCTCGTATGCGCAAATACGCTCATGCTGTTGCAGGAATTACTGATGAGCAGTTCCCTCTGTTTGCATCAGCCATCACTGGTCGAGACTACAATGTGATCACATCATCGATCTCAAAGCCACGAGATGATGTGGAGAAAGCGCATATTTCAGAAGCTCTTGGAGACGGTCTGATCGAACAGCTGATCACTTTGCTTGGACAAGTGCCCCGCGTGATCCTGTTGATCCTCAAGACCAACGATCTCACCCGCAGTCTGGATGAGAATCTCCACACACGTCAGGGACCAATCCGGTCCTTCCTCATCCTGGCTAGATACGCCTCGAGGACCGTATATGAGGAGCAGTTGGAAAACCTGAAGGGCAGTCTGTTCAACCCAAGAAATTTCTGGAGGTTCCTCGTTGCATGGTCCACGTTTGAGAAGGTGCAGTGGAAATTGACCATCTACGAATACTGGCTGCGCATGAGGAGTCTTTTGGGCATGCAACCAGCCATGTAAAGAAGAATGACCTGGTACATAGTGATTCGAGCAAAGCGCGGTGTTGGGTCTGATCTTATTTCGCCAATAGAAAATTCTGTATAGATCTTTGTATATCCTGTTGGTCACCCAGAGGTACGAAAAGGCGATGCAGCCATATGGGCTGGAATTCGTTATTCACAACGGCAATGGTCGTAGCCAAGTATGGCTGTCCACAGACCCTATATAAATGTTGATACCAGATCCTAACATTAAGAATTTAACTTCATGGCATTTCACACTTATGTGCCATTTGTTCGTGTTTATGCTCTGGTATCATGCACAGATCTGCAGGGACTTTGACTGGCCTTGCAAGACCGGTCGTGGCAGACACCAACTTCATCGAATTTGAAGTCATGCTCGGGGCGGAAACCCCCCGCGCTCCGGATTTTTGACTGCCAAAAATTTTGGCCGCAAAGCTTTAACACTTCCTCTTTTCGCGGCGGCAAGTGTTCGAATTTCGGAACGGCCAAATCCAGCATACGACGGGCTAGAGTCTAGCATATACACTAGACGGCGACAGGATCTTTTCACCGAGACTCAATCGCGCGTGCGCGCCATAGCCTGCCATGGCTACGACAACACTTTCCAAGACACTGCAAAGCACACCACACGTCTTCTTGACCCCTTCAACAGATCTACACAGTGATGCTCTTGCAGTGATTGCATCAGCCCTCCAGCCCGTAGCAGCCTCAATTCAAAAGCTCCATGAGCAACGCACAGCGGAGCATAGGCGAAAACGTAAACGAGGACAGGGTTATGAGGATGCCGGCGATAGCGAGACAAAGGCTCTGCGGACCTGGGATGAAAAGAATGCGCTGAGACTGGGAGCTGTGCACACCGAGGGGTTTGCGGTGGAGCAGGTGTGGGAGCAGGTGAGGCGAGTTGTGGAGGGAGTGGGGAAGGAGATTCAACGAGATCTGGAGATCAAGGCTGAGATGGAGGAGCTGGACGAGGAGGAGGAAGAGCATGAAGACGAGAGCGAGCTGGGCGAAGAAGGTGTGGACTATGAAATTGAGGGCGTGGACGATGACGAGGATGCTCGGCCGAGTGATGGAGAGGACTCGGACGAGGAAGACCTGGAGGAGTTGGAAGACGAGTCGGATGAAGAGCTTGACTCGGAAGAAGATGACTACGGCGAAGATGAAAACCTGCTGGACGACGAGACTGAGGATCCTGTTGCGGAACAATCGGCCGAGTTTGTGCCGGACCCGAATGGCTTGAATGACGGATTCTTCTCCATTGATGATTTCAACAAACAGTCGGCGTTCCTTGAGTCAGCTGATGCACGTGGTGGAGATGACGGCGCAGCGAGTGACGAGGAAGAGGTTGACTGGAACGCTGATCCTATGAACGAGGGGCCTGCGTCCAAGGCCAAAAGCAAGCCCACCGCCTTGGACGGTGATGACAGTGACGAAGGTGACGGGCCAACCTTTGGCGATATGGATCTGGACGCTCCGGAAGGTGCAAGTGACGACGAGGCCGAGCTAGAAGGTGGCGAAATGGATGATATGGATGATATGGGCAACGCCAACAACATCATGTATACCGACTTCTTCGCACCTCCGGCCAAGAAGGGCAATAAGAACAAGAAAGGCCGACCACACCCGCACAACTTCCCTGCAAAGGTTGCTGCACCAGCTGAAGCTGTGGATGACATTGGGGAAGAAGACAAGGAGTACAACACTGGCGCGTTGTCACGGGTACATCGCGACCTCTTCTCTGACGACGACGACGACGACGACGACGACGACGCTGCTGAGGATTTGTCCGACAAAGGAGACGACGAAGTCCGTCCATCGACCAAGAACCTCTCCACCCACGAAAAGCGACAACTCGCCCTAAACAAAGAAATCTCCGCCCTAGAAGCCACGCTCGTGAGCAAGAAACCCTGGGCTCTATCCGGCGAAGCATCCTCCTCCTCTCGCCCCCTCAACTCTCTTCTAGAAGAAGACCTCGCCTTCGAGCGCACGGGCAAGCCCGTCCCCGTCATCACAGCCGAAGTCTCCGCGGACCTCGAAGCCCTGATCAAATCCCGGATCCTCGCGCGGGACTTCCAAGACTTGCACCGTCGCCGACCAGACGACCTCTCTGTGCCCAGGGCCAAGCGCGATCCGCACGACCTCTCGGACACCAAAAGCAAAAAGAGTCTAGCGGAGTTGTACGAGGACGACCACCTCCGCCTGACTACGGGCAGTGATGCTGCAGAGCAGCTTACGGACGCGCAGCGTAAGGAACAGGCGGAGATTGTGAATCTATGGTCTGAGCTTAGGGGCCAGTTGGATTCGTTGAGCAACTTTAGCCTGAGACCGAAGGCCCCGACTGTCAGCCTGGAGATCCGGTCTGATCTTCCCGCTGCAAGGATGGAGGATGCTCGGCCCGCGGCGGCAGATCCAGAAGCTGAGGTCAGCCGATTGGCGCCTGGGGAGGTGTATAGGTCTGGGGCGGCGGTGGCTAAGGATGAAGGAGAGGTGCTGATGGGTGGACGAAGGGGCCAGGTAGTGGCTAGGGAGGAGATGGAGAGGGGGGACAGTAAGCGCGCGAGGAAGAGGGCCAAGGAGCGGGCCAGGAAGAGGAAGGAGAATGAGCCTTTGCCTGCTGCTGGGAAGGAGAAGAAGAGGGATGGGGAGAAGGAGGTGCTTGGGCAGTTGAAGAAGGGCGGAGTGAAGGTTATTGGCAAGAAGGGCGAGGTCACTGATGTGGAAGGGAATAAGGTCAAGGGGAAGACGGGACCTGCTGGCGGTGGGGCGTATAAGTTGTAAGTGAATTGTTGTTCAATTGGAGGAAACGTCATAAACATGTACCGCCTACGGCATACATTGGTAGTGAACCATGGCATAAAGGTCTTTCCGTCTCCCTCTCTCTCTCCATCCTCTCTGTTTCCCAATCCTCGTCCCGTCGTCTGTAGCAGGGTCTTCCTCTCCAACCAACATCAGCTACTAAGAGCCTAAGCCACCTTCCCCTGTTTCCCAGTGATATCCTCCACGAACCCGGCCCACACCCTCCCAATCGTCCCCTGCAACCCGACATACTCGTCAACCCTCTCCTCGACCCTCTCCACCACCCCGCCCAGACTATCCGCCACTTTCAAAAAGTCGATATGCACCGCCCCGTTATCATGAACATCCGCCATGGGACTGACAGACACGCTCTCCGGATCCGCCGCCAGGATCTCAGGCTTCATGACGGGCGCGTCCGGCGCCTCGACCTGCCCTGCCGCTGCGGTGGCGGTCGTGGTGACGGTCGAAGGGATGATGGGGACGCGCAGGAAGGCGACCGTTTCGCTCGGGGGCGCGAAGTCTGCTAGGCGTTCTTCCGAGGAAGGGAGGATGGCGACGTCGATCCTGGAGTTGTCGACGGCGGCGTGGGGGTGGCGGGAGACGTGGAAGGGGCGGGCGGGGAGGGAGGCCGAGGTCGTGGTCGAGGAGGGGGGGGGGGGGTGCAGGGCGGGCGAGGCGTAGGTTGCTGGGCCGGTCATGTGGAGGTTGCGGCGTTGGCGGATGGCGGGCGTGGCTAGGCGGCGGAGGGGGAGGAATTGGGTGAGCCGGGGTGCGGACATGTTGCCTGGTTGTTTGTAGGAGGTCGGGGGCTGTAGGTATGTAGGTAGGTGACTGAGTGTGGTGGAGGAGAAGAGCGGAAGTGAAGTGAAGTGAGGTTGAGTAAAGATCCGGAAGGTGCGGGGGATCCGAGGAAAGCTGTCTCGCGGAGGAGGAAGGGAAGGGAAGGGAACGGTGAAGGGTAGCAAGCAAGAAAGAGCGATTAATATACCTAGTGACCTTTTCCTTTTTGGAGACCCGCATGATGCGAGATATACACGTTGATAAGTCTCACTTATCTATCTCACCTATCAGTGCGTGGCCGATAGGGAAGGAATCGTACGAGTAAGCCGTATTCCCTCCCTCGCTCCCTCGTACGGAGCGATAGATTGGCATTTCATGCATGCATCGATGTTTCTCACGGACGTTGCTGCAGCTTGAGCTCTGCGACAGCTCCAATCTGCCGCCCCGGATTTTCTATCCCTGCCAACCATAGTCCGCCTATTCCTCAACAGTCAACAGCTACGCATACCGGCCAAGCATCGTAACACCACACGGCGGCATGGCATAGCACTGCCTCTTGAGTCCACGTCAGCTTCATATATCGCTCATACTCCTCGCAATGTTGATCAACACTCTGCTCTCGAAACGATGAAGCACGCAACGCTGCGGCAGCAGCAGCTCCCCACCCGTTTCGCCCGCCGCCCACCCCGCAGATAACGTCTCAAAGGGACCCCAGCCCCCAATCCGGCCTGGCGGCTCGTTGAGACTGGGTTGAGTTTCCCTGCTTTTGTCGCTCCTACCCACGCGCGCTCTCGAGTCAAGAAAAAGAACCAGGGTCCATCAGCGCTGGTTCAAGCTTGGTTTCCCGGAATATCCTGCCTCGTTGTTTGTTCTCCGCGTATCCCCGCGTGTGCGGCGTGGCGGCTGCGTCTCATTTCGGCTTCTGCCGCCGTCGTACGAGTGGGGGCGCTCTGCTCCCGAGGGGCCCGATGTCGGGCACGCGGTACGGACTTCCGATGCTGTAGCCCTGGTCTGACCGCTTCAGCGGTATGGGTTCCGGCAGCGACATGAGCTCCAAGCACTTGTGCGGAGTAGCTACGGAGTTACTTGCGGTATGTTGCAGGAGAGAAGTACTGAAGTCTCTGTTGCGGGGAAAGGTACGTGGCTGACGGATGAGCTCCGAGGGCCCGGTCTGGGTCTTGTCGACGTGGTCAAGTGACTTGCCTGCCGTCAGCGGTGTCGGGTCCAGTATCGAGCTTTGTTATTGTGACTGTGATTCTAGCCGAGCGTCGCTATGGAGAGAGTCCAGTAATTGTATCGTACCGTTCCTTGACAAGTCCTTCTTCATTAAAACTGTAACTATCTGGGGGGAATAGTAGAACAACAAGCTGGTATATCCCAATTACCGCACGAAACAAACCATCCATCAAGACAGATCGTCATCGCTTAAATATGCAGCATAGGTGCTGTCTTTTACATATATCATACACTCCGCCCTGCATCCGCATGCTCCGTAAAACGCCATGCTTTTCGCATATCGTACAAAGCCCCACTACATGAGGAACGAATTTCCGTTCAATATCCCTATTCTTCGCTTCCCACCTCCCTTCTTCGCAGCCTTCATTTCCAGGTACAGCGACGGATTGATGCCCTTCTTCTTCAGCTTAGCTAGCTTCTCCGCGCTAAGGCTGCTGGTATCGACATCGCTGCTCTTCCAATCGTTACTAGACAGAGAAGACATGGTCATGGATGTGCTACTGCTGTTCTGCCGTGATCCGTCGCTGCCATAGCTGTTGCCTCGCCGATGCTCGGTGCGACCTCGTGATCTGTCGGACTTGCTGCTGTGTCCTGACTCTCTGGTGCCGCTCGATGCGGAGCGGTGGAGTCCCTGTGCTGCTGCACTCGCGCTAGTGCCACGCGCTGGTGAGTTCAAACCCGCCCTACTGTCTGCTGCCGCTTCGAACACATCGACATACGCCTTGTGAGTGGTTCTTTCGCGACTACGGGACCTCGATCGCGTGCGAGTGGTCCTGGCCGTACCCTCGCTCCCGCTGCTAAGCCAGCTGTCTCTATGTTCCATGGGTGGGCGCGAGAGGGATTGAGCCATCCTTTCCACACTAAGGTCGGTATGCCGTCTGTTTGTGTTTAGATCGATATGTCTTCTGTCTCGCCTGTCCCGGCTGACACTCTGTGATTGCTCGCCGCCTCGAGTATAGCGATCGTAGGACGGGTTGCGCTCAGCCGCTGGTCGAATGACGGGTGCGGCCCACCGCTGGCGTTCGCGCTCAGCCTGGCTCATCCTCGGTCGTGGTTGCCAGCCCATCTGTCCATCGAATGCGAAGTCCGAGTCAATGGAGCTGCGTCCCGTGGTCGTGCTCTCCGCTATCGACTCAGATATGGACTCGGAGTCGTCTGTTTCCGTCACAGTTTCGTCAGTCATGAAAGATGAGGCGTCAGAAGACACAACACTGTCGGCATAGGGCTTGTAGATCCAGGTATTCGGATTCTGAGTGCGCAGGTGGTGCATCAGATCGTCGCGGTCAGCATGTGTGCGCACCACCGGAGGCGGGGCAGCGGCATCGTTCTCGTCATAGGAGAGATTGTCATCGTCGAAGCGTGGAGCAATTACAGTGCGCTCTGATCGCGCATAAGGCTGGTGGATGCGCAGTGCGGGTGGGAAGAAAGAGCCAATGTTGGGAGGTGTTTCTGAGACAGGAGAAGCTACAATGCTAGGAGATCTTGAGGCGGATGATGCCCGTGGCCTGGAGAAGTTTGTAACGGCTCGAGGATAGTCGAAGGAAGTCGGCGACCGAGGCTCCTGCTCGTGCTCCTCGGTGTCGCTAGGCGACTCCTCCGGAATCTGAGATAATGAAGGGAGAGCGGGCATCTTGTGAGCTGATGACGGTCGTCGGGGGGAAGGTGGGGAAGCCCCGCAACGTTGGACTGGCTGTGCAGGACAGTGCTCTACAGAGATTGGAGCATTGACAGGAGCTGAAGATATACGAAGATGTTGAGGTGAGGAAGGACAAGACGCGACCGGATGCGACAAAGTGCGAGCAGCGGCAGAAACGCCGATCTCAATGCTTGATGCGTCTATTTCTGGCGATCTGGCAGGGTTAGGCGGGGTCCCGGCCGGTGCGGACGTCAGTGCTGAACGAGATCTCAATGGTTGATGATGGAGTCGATGTCGGATCAGGAACGAGGCTGAAGAAGAGAAGAAAGAAGAAGAAACTCGACGTTGCAGTGTATGCTCCCTTTCTCTGTCCCACATTGCCGATGGCTTCGTGCGCTTTCGTTGAGATCATCGTCTCATTCGTCGACAATCCTCAGCCACCGCGCCAGATCTCGCTCGGTCCGTGCCGGCCATCGCCAATTGATGTCATGGTGTGGACACTGCGAAAACCACCACAGGGAACGCTTGTCTTGTGCTCACAACACCGCAGCAACAGTCTCGTATCTCCTAGCCGTTGACAAATGTATCACGTTACAGATGAACCACAAGCTCGGCAACCTTCGTCGAGTAATGCAATACCATGGCCCATATCGAGCAATGTTAGCGCCATCTGGCTCGCTTGACTGGGCGGCATATAGACTTCCAGCCCGACAGGGATTCCCATGGAACCTCGCCCTGTCGTTCGTCACAACCAACAAAGCTTTCCATCCTTCGCGTTTCTGATATGCATGCAATATCTCCCATTTTGCATCAGAACCCGGCACAGGTTGCCCTCCTTCAATCCTCAAACCCTACTCGTCCGGCTCTACGGACCCTGTGAGATGATCGTCGTTGACCTCATTCGGCGCGGGCCTTACATGACAAGCGCTTCACCAAGCTCCTTAGCTCGGTTGCGTCTTAAGCATCTAACGTCATCGCAACTAGACTTCGTTATCAGGACGGCGCAGCACTCACGCTTGGTATATCAGAACTAGTCGCGCACGAAGCACCAGCATCGACTGCCAGCACCGTGCCTGTGATCCATCGAGCCTCGTCGCTGGCCAGGAACCTGATAGCCGCCCCAGCGTCCCAGCCATTGCCCTCTGTCTTGAGCAGACTTCTGTTCCGTCGTGCCTCGCGTGCCTCTTCTGTCATGCCCGGTCCATACATCATGGGCGTGTATAGCATCCCAGGGCAGCAGCAATTCACCCTGATACCATCTGATGCATGTTGCGCTGCCATAGCCCTGGTCATGTTCTGCAACCATTAGTGAACCATCTTTCTAATGCCTTCAAAAAGACAATGCCAAAGATGTAGGGTACTCACCACTACCGCTCCCTTCGCCGTAGGGTATAGTAGATGCGGCGTGCCCCCTCTGAGCCCCGCCACACTACCCATATTCACAATACTCCCCCGCCACCTCCTCCCAGCCCAGAGACTTTCCCTCCCCTCCGACTCTGTTTCCAATGCATTCCGCCTCATCTCCGGAATAGCATACTTAGCCATCAACATCATAGACGTGACATTGATCTCCAACCCCTTCGTCCACTCTGCCAGATCTACATCTACCGCGGTGCCCCTCGCCCCGCCCACCCCTACGTTATTGACCAACACATCTACCCGGCCAAATGCTTCCACCGCCTTGCTGACCGCAGCCTCGCACTGGTCCTCGACCGTGACGTCCACCTTCAATGCCAATCCCTTCCCGCCTTCAGCCTGTCATATGGTTAGTCTTGCACATAGACATTTACATATGTCCTCCAACAGGACGACCGCCCCTCAGGTGCGGTGTCATATGCATCGACAGCCCATGGAGCCAGCCACCCACAGAGATAGACACTTATGGTAATAGATATAAGAGGGAGGGAGAGAGAGAAAACGAACCTCGACCATCTCCACCGTCCTCTTCGCGTCCGCCAGCACAAGATCAACGCACACCACTCGTGCTCCTGCTTCAGCAAGCAGAATCGCCGCCGCTCGGCCATTGCCAATACCGTCCCCCGCAGCGCCGGCGCCAGTGACGATAGCAACAGCACCCTTGAGCGAGCGCGAGGGCCGAGATGGTGTCGCCATCGCTGTGATGTTCAGAGAAGGGCGGTAAGCAGCGGAGAAACCGAACTGGACCGATGGTGGAGTCGGTGTCACGCTTCCACCGCAGTGGTGACTGAAAGGGGGGGGGGTGTGGATGCAGCTGCAGTCACCCGTCGTATATGTGTATATATTCCTTCCGCGGTTTCTCAATGCCAATACCCGGCCCTGTGCTCGCTCCGGGGTGTATGACTTTTTCCGCTCCGAAAGAACAGAATCCTTGTCGTTCTCGCTATCGCTGTCACAAGTCGGACACCGCGGGCCCTCCTTCATCCAGGGACCCAATATCTCACCCCGCACCGCCAACCCCCCACGCCCGCGCCCGCGCCGGTGACACATGCGGGGTACAGAGTACCAGGACCCCCCCTGCTCTGGCGCTTGCCTCCAACTCCCTCCTTACTCGTACAAAAGAGCATTAATAATACTCCCACTCCCCCTCCCCCAAGTTACGTACGAGTGCCCTTCCCCCCCCCTCCTCACACGTATGGTACCGCCCTACGCCACTACGCCCTACGACCACATCCCCAGCCCCAGCCCCCATGACTCACCGGGCCAAGTTTAACTGTCGTGTGCAGCGCCACATCGCTTGCGGACCGCCGGCTGGGCCAGTACCTGGTCAGCGGTAGACGGGGCCTAGGCTATGTCGCAGGTATATTGTAGTAGCATGCCGAGTCGAACGTACGACTATACATGGCGCAATGTCGGCATAAAGCCCATACGGACGGCACTGTGGACACCCCACCCACCTCGGCCACTCGGCACGTGGGCTTTGTCCGCTCTTCAAAGGCAAGGGGGTCGTGCGGCTCGAGTGGCTGCATATGCACATGTGAGTGCGCACACGGCACGAGTAAGGAGAATGCGAAAGCGCGAAGACAAAGCACGGCGAAGAGGAGACGGAAGATAATGTAGGAACGGTTGACAGGGTATCTGCATTTCATCTTGTGTCCCCTTCTTCTGGGGTTTACCGAACCTCTCGCTGGAGAGGGGGGTAGTCATCTATCTAACCTTGCGTCTGACTAGGCTTGTGCCATCTCCTCGCGCTCTTGTGCCCAGGACTCACGGGGTTTAGAGAACCATATAGTCAATGAATATTGCGTTTCCTTCCAACTCGTGTGGTATATAAGTCCTTGCCATCGAAATCTGGGGACAGCCTCAGCCGTGCGTCGCTTCCACCTTCCAAGGGGCGATCCTCATCATCCCGTTCCATGATAAGAACGTATGCACGTGCCCAGACATGTATGCACGAGTTGGGGTCGGAAGACACCTCCCATGGCCGTCCGCAAACGACTTCCACCGGCCTCCGCTCCTCCCCGGACACTTCTGTGTCACTGGCCACATCGTAGGTCGTCAAGTCAAGCAAAATGAAATTGATGTTATGCCGCCGTGCGCTTCGCTAGTCGTGATATCCAGGAAATGCTTCCAGCCCGATAGTTTTGCCGTGTTTCTCGGGCGTCGAAAAAAAAACTCCCTCAAAGGGCAGCAATTGTGATATGAGAGTGGTAAAGGTGAGGTGGGTGTATGATGAATCGTTGATCCAAAAAGTGGGGAAAAAAAGGTGTACAGAAAAAAATTGGTTGATGCTTTCGTGGCGACATTAAATGAAATCCTTTCATGACCACCGATCCCACCCCCAATCATTAAAGTCCTCGGAGAGGCATGCGACGCGGTGGCGAATTCTTGCTCTACTGCTCCACGGACATGCAATGAATTAGCCTATGACTCTTCAACCGGTCTTGTCGATCAGAACCATGCAAATTTTTTTGAGCCTGCCACGGGACCTTTGTTCGCTGTGTCACGGTAACGACTCAGTGGTGTCTTTGGCGAAGTTCTGTTGGCTTTTCTTCCTCATGGGCTTCCATTGACTTAAACGCCCAAATTTCTTCCATCCACCACTTTCTCGACTACTGCGAGGGCTGAGGGCCAGTTCGTCCTCTGGCGGACTCATAGGGGGCGTCATTATGCTTTCGGTCGTATGTGATGATGTGTATCCAGAATCGTCGGTAAGACCAGGCGCCGACGCAGGGTCTCCTGAGCTGCTCATTGTGGTTTGGCTAGATTCCTTCACGGAGCTGGTAGGACTTAAACGGTTTGACAAGCGATTGCGGTGCAAAGCGGTTGTCAAAGACACCGGCGCGGATTTGCGGTTACTGAATCCTTGTTGTGGCGGAAAGCCAATGGTCGGCGATTCTGTAGGCGATGCTGAAGGAGGACTATATTTGGCAAAGCGTGTCTTGCGGAACTTGGAGCTGAATCGGTCTTCGCGTGGACTCGTGACCTCTGGCTCATCGGGTGACTTGCAATCGCATGAGTGAGGAGATGCAGTGGCGGGAGGCGACATACTGTTGAGGAAAGGAACCAAAACAGACTCTTCCATCAACTCATATACCTTCGTGACCGCAATGTCCAGCGCTTCCGGAGGTGGTGGCGCCGCCGTGAAGTCGTAGTGCAGGATGGGATCGCGGACCTCGGATGGAATGTTGATTTCCCTTGATCCGTTCGGTCGGATGTATGCCTCAATCAGCCTTTGCCATAATACTTTTATGTTAGCCGCTTCTTTACTTTGCGGGGATATTGTTTGATCACCGCTCTTTGCGACGATTTTTGCGTAGTGTTTCTTATACCTCGCGGCGTCCATGGTGAACTCTAGCGTCTCGAGACAGTGATTGTTGGATAGATATGCCATGAACGCGGTCAGCGTCCATGGTGGTGGTGAGCTGTTGGATAATATCTCTTTCAGCGAGGGCCGTTTGGCCGAGCATGTGTTAGCGTGTCGTGCAGGCACCGTGATGGGGGTCGGCCGCGACATCACGGCTTCATCGCCCGACATGGTTCCTAACTCGTCGTCCGCGTCCCAATCAGCAGGAGTAGGACTTCGAGATCTTGTGGATGATATTGAAGATACTGGTGAAAAGGCAGCGGATGGCTTCTTCCTAAGCATACCGCTTAGAAAACTCCTTCTCTTCTCCGGTACTACGGCGCCCCTGTCGTCTATTGGGGCAGCCTTGTGGTGATTTGACGGTGGCCGCGATGAAGCATGCGGTGACGACGCCAGCTTGACAGTTTGTAGCACCGAGTGCCGTAGGCTCAGCTAGAGCCTTACTTCGTAGCGAGATCAGTTTGTGCTGTCAGAAGGTATTGAATCCTCCTCTTTTGTGTCCGGTCGTGTGCGGTGATTTTATTCGACAACTGCAAGTTCGTCGCTCATTCTATGATGACTGGCGGAGTCGGATGAGCGAGGAATTAATAGACCTGGTGGGTGGTTTTGGTGGTCCAGTCTCGGTCAGGCGAGTGGTTTTGATTACTCGCAAACGGCTGTCGCTGAAGATGACACTGAAACGGCGGGAGGGTATAGGACAACCAGGCGGGTCTGGATGAATTCTGGAGCGCCCACAGACCAGATTTCTGAGCTGTCGATTGACGGGGTGTAGATGTTAGTGAAGATGTGGCTGTGTTCGGCGTTCAAATCGTGGGGCTGATCCGTTCGAAGAAGCCGCGGCCGAAGTTCGCTTTGTGAGGGCCAGGAAGTTTGAGGCAATGAGCGACAAGTAGACAGTATCGACTGAACAATTACAAGCCGAAAAGTCAATGATAATCTGGCGGTACTCCAATGCTGAATGCGAGTCGTGGCGGAACGTAAAGTCGAGCAGGTCGGACCAGAGAACAGAACAGCAAGCAGTCGTAGCAGGTGTCGTAGTAGATGTCGTAGTCGTCGAGCGAATGCGTGGTGTGACAGAACAGGGTCGAGAGGAGTAAAGGCCGAGACTGAAATTTAGGAAGAAGTGTGTCGGGAGAATATGAGAAGTCAGGTCATGCACGAGGTTTGAGGATCGGAACCAGAGACGGGCGAAATTGAGGGTCGTTGGATTTGGCAGATGGCGAGAGGCTTGGAGGGGGCAGAGGAGGGGGGGAGGGAAAATGAGAGCGGCTAGGCGCGAAACAGGCGAGTTGAGTGAGCGACGGGAGAGCGGTGGACTTTGACGGGCAGACGGTGGAGGGCAACGATGGCGACGACGAGACAAGACGAGACGAGAGGCGGAGAGCGAGAGAGATGAACAGGCTGCTAACAGCAGGTACCAGCAGCCTAACGCAAACGAGAGACATTTTGGTCGCGGCTGTACCGAGTAAGGTACGTCAGGTTCACCGGGCGCGCAACCTTCCTGATGCTCTTGTTCGGCGCCGTTTTGGTTTTTTTAGCGTGGGTGGTTAGCGTGCGACAGCGTCTTTCCAGAAGGCGCCTCTCCAGTGGAGAATTGCGGCCAATCACAGTCGCCCGGCTGATGCTCGCTTGACCGCGGGGCCTCCCGGCGCCTTGCCTGCCTCTGCCTCTGCCTCTGCGACAGTCCGCGCGCTCCGTCCGTCATTCCGTCGTGCTCCTGCCCGAACGAAAGGGTATACGCCCCCTCGACGGGTAGGGTGTGCTGCTACCCTGGGACGGCGAACGGCGCACTGCGATCCTGCATCTCAGTCGCCGAAGATTAACCTCAATTCGGCCCAACGAGAGATGACGGCGGAGATTTGGGATGGGAGGACCAAATTCCGCATGTCACCATTGTCAGGGCGTAGGAGGCGCACTGGCTGCAGCGCGGCTTTGCCCGGGAACCAAGTGACTTGTCGTAATTGTAGAAACTTTTATCCGACCGATGAAGCAACGCAAGGGCGCGCGGTCCCGGAAGACAATCATTGCATTGCCATGGAACACTAGACAGAATTTTTTCTGGTTATGCTTTCGGCGCTCGGCGCGGGCTTCTAGAAAACCGAGGTCTTTTTTTTCTCTCTTCTTTCGCCTAAGAAAAAGCTTCGATGTAGGCAGCCTTGCTTGAGCGTGCGTGAGTTTACAATTCGGGCAAGTGCATGGTGAAATGAGATGCTCGCAGCACGACGCATTGACGTGCACAGCGCATCAGATCTGACGATCTTAGTGGCTTACATGGTCTCCACCATCTGCAGGCTGGTTGTTCCGATGCAGCAGCCTGCAGCATGCTTTGTATGGATTGTGGAACAGCTCCTCACGTGAGCCGCCGCGGACGATCTATCTTGTTCTTCTCGAAGAGCAGTGCATGTACTCAGTACAACGCATGTGCATCGTATTGCACATTAAGAATGGTTAATTTGTCCATGCTCTCGTATATTGACCCCACGTCACGCCAGCTGGTCAGACTTGGTCATGACCGCAGATCCCAGAGTTCCGTGACGAGGATCGGCCGTCGCTCAGTGTGATCGTCTGACCCATGTGAACGCCGTTCGGCAGTGCCCCCTCTTTGCCTTGTAGATAGTAAATCGCCGAACTGCGGCTCGATGCGTGTTGTTGTGGCTGTCATCAGGCTGTGGTGAGTCACGCGAGACGGAAGTACCTGATATCACACCATGGCTGACGGCATCAATTGTGCAGTATCTCGGATGTCGCATTGACTAGTACTACTGTTGCAGGCTGCTGGTTGAACAGGTACTCGTCTCTGGTCCGTTCGCCGCAATGTCCAACCGTGCAGTGCAGGGAACAGGTACGTACAGTTGCACCAACGCAGGCCTTGAGCTAGGCCGAAACGCCCGTGTGGTGAGGACGGGCCTGCGGGACAGCACACACGGTAGTTTGCGTCCGACTTCACACGGGGCGCGTTGGCTGGCGAGGACAGGGACGAGCGACAGCTGCGTTGGCAACCGCGAGCGTTTCTGATTTCTGGTCGATGGGACCCCTGCCACGCTAGAAGCCACAGAAGGATTCTAGAACTTTTCTGGAATGCCTTTTTCCGCCAGCGCGCCTAGTTTGCCCGTGTTTGGTCAATTTGTCTTTTTCCCCTTCACCGCTGCCGTATACCGACTACGCTACTACGCTACTACGCGCACCAGCCACCCCATCCTGCGCCGGCTATAACGATGCCTTGGAACATGTGAGATTACCTCGCTGCTATCTCGGGCGAATCCTTCCTCTAGAATAGCGGATCCGCCTTCCCGGGCGCGTACCACAGACATCATCTACCAACATGGTGTCCCTTGTTCAGCCTGGTGAACCCGGCTGTTAATCTTGTCTCTGGCTCGTCTGCGACCTTGCTTAAGCCCGATTGCCCGTGTCTCTCCCTTGATTGCTTTTGCAAATTAAAAACTCCGGTACTCAGCGTTCACCCGCCGAACACACAACGGGCCTGTACCAGACGGAGGGACCGAGTCGCGGTTGTGGCTGGCCGCGGAAATGCAGCGCGCTGCCTCTGCGGCTCTCGCCTTCGTCACACATTGTCACCCTGTCGCTACTTTTAGGTAACAGTACGCAATTTTTCCGAACACTGCTCCACTATGACAGGATGGCTTGACATGTGTCGTATCCCCTTTTCTTCCATGTACATGTCTGCAACCCTCAACACGCGCTGTACAACCTCAACCCTTCAGCCACAACTACAACCGGTATCGGCCATCCACCGTCAATGCCATCCACATTCTTGTTTGCTTTGCACATTGATGCCACAAAGGTACTGCACCCAGGGTCTAGAATGCCACGGGCGAGCGTCTTCGCTGCGCCGTTTCATGCAATTCCTCAACGGCCGCCAGAATCCCATTGGCTTCACTCCGAACTCCCCGAGCCCTAAGCGTGTCATGTCGGTATCACAACTCGAGCCTAAATGCCGACAACGTTGTTGTTGTTGTTGTCACTCGCTCCATCTTTCATCTCTTCCCCTGTACGTCAATTTGTTTTGCCGAAAATATTTTCTCAACCACCATAAGGCTTAGCGTCTAGCTTTGTTTTGCACTGGTGAACCACTTGACAAGCCACACGGATTGTTCCGACCTCAACCTTCGGCGTCGGTTGACAATGCAAATCTCGTACTCCGGCGTGTCTCTAGGGCTGCAGTCTTCACATCCCATCCGGCCCGCGGCAACTCATGCCATAGCCGCCCGAACGTTGCGGTGACAAACTCTTCAGCCTCTTTCGTAGCCTGTACCGCAGGTGCCTGAGACGAACTGTCCCTTTCACTAAGCGCAGTCTTCTCATCAGTCGCCGACTGCCGAGACATCCATGTTCTGTCATTCAGGAGCTGCAGGGTCCGACATGCCGTAAACCATGCCCTGACCTGCTGCTCTACCGTACAATCCTTAGCCAGAGCGATCCAGCAATGTCTTGTGGCGCCATCCACATGTAACAGGAAGCCATGGCGTGCGCCCCTCTCTCCTGCGGCGGCAAGCAAACCCCGATCGACATTGTAGGTACGGCCCTCGGACATAGACCCACTTGAGCGTCGGATATACTCTTCAAATCCTACTCCGATCATGCAATGCCCAATTACCAAGCCGGAAGGATCGCGCACCACTCCATCGCGCTCGAAGATGCGCTCATGGCTTGCGACCTCGGCGGGGTTCGGTATGCGTGAACGTCCGACCCAGGAGGTGAAGATGATGCATGCACGCTGACGATTAAGCGTACGCAGGCGCACCGCCCGCACTGCACGGTAGTTGAGGAACAGATGGGCGGCAAGCAGGACTAGCAATGCAATCCACGTCGGAACCGGGTTGCGGATAAAGCTGACCACAGCGGAGCCTGCTAGCATCCCCAGCAGGCTGATCACGGTTTCCTGGCTTGAGTCTTTGGCGTTCAGTTCGCCGAGATTGCCCCAACGAGCGAAGTGTGCACTGAGACTTGCCTTGCTGGATCCAGCAGCGACTCCGCAGAGCGCTTTGAGTGCCGAAGCGCAGGCTAGTACGGGCACTCGTGAGGGCCGGGGGAATACCGGTGACAGGCATTCAAGGATCATGGCTGCATCGTTAAACACATCCGCCAGTAAGCGGTAACTCTTGCATTCGGGCTCCAGCGAAGTACCGAGCCGGTGTGCGAATGCAATGGTGGTCACTCGGCCAAGCGATTCCTGAAGGATTGATAGAAGTACCGCCGTTGTGGTCGAAGCGGTGGCGTCCCCCACGCCCACGCCTTCGAAGGATCAGTGATGACGAAGAAAAGGGGTTGACACGAGATTTAGCCGGAGAAAAGATGGGAAATTGCAAATTCGCATACCTTCCAGCACGGCGCGAGATGCGAGTAGTCCTGCGATTGAGGAGCAGAAAGCCTGAAGCGAGTCCTGCGGGCGTGCGGTCAGTTTCCGCGAGTGAGAATATTATGGTTGTAACACACATAGATCTGGTATCTGTACACCGATATGTCATCAGCTTCGATCCGCCCGTTGAAGAATCAATGCAACCTACTCTGCATAATCCTCCGTAACGCTGTGAGGCCACCCAGCAGGCAGGAATACATCGCAGAAAAATCTACGAGCATCGCCTAAGCTGCCCAGATGTGCGAACAAACCCGAGTGATCACGATTGCCTGGTCTCTAAGCGAGAAGATATGTCAGCTCTCTATATGTCATGCATTCTTACATTGTCATCAGCATAATAATCGGGGAGTTGATGATCACCGATGTGCCCGTTTGATACGAATCCACCGCATATTGATTAGCGTTTAGGTCACGGAAGAATCACCGGACTGGTAGCTGTCACATTGTATGGTAGCTGTCACACTGTAGACCAACTCCATATGGTCAAGTCGATCGTGTTTCCAGCGGCGCTCACTCAACGGCGTGCCGGTGGAATTAGGTTGAGGCCAGTATGATGGCTGTAAACCATGGATGGAGTACCGCCGTTAAGATCCCTTCTCAGACGGTGGTGATGATACTCCGGACTCGCGGATTTTGCAGTGTGTAATGGGTGGCGAAAGCAAGCATCCGCTAAGTAGCATCTGTACTACCAACGTACGCAGGTGACGAGGCTGTAGCCACAGAGTGATGAAGAGAATATGGTGACGTACAATGATATCAAGCCTCACTGATCTGTTCCTGCCGACAAATCCATGAGTGTTCACTCCCGAGGTCACACGCTTCTCCTTCTGATCGTGAGCCGGCACAGAGGACGAAGCAGTCGGTGATGGTAGACTTTCGCTGGCGACAAACGTTGCGAGAATGGCGCCCGCTTCATCAGTTGAGACAATGCGGGGTATTGCATCGGTCATACTGGGCTGTTATGGTGTATATGACGATCAGTTTGAGAACATTTTAGCATGTGAAGATCGAGCGACGGATAGTTGTACGAATATGTTGCTGAGAGTTGAGCCAGCGTTGCGAGGGCATGAATTGTGTGGGGAGGGGCGAAAGCACAATATCGCCCGTGACATGCTGCGGCAAAAGTGAAGCATAATTCAAGTAGATATTTATAATACACCACGTGGTCTTAGATACAAGCTCCATACCCAGATACAGATTACGCTCATCTATGCCCAAACAATTCAAGCCCTGCAAGTTCACCACCTCCGTCGCTGCCATCATCGATTTCACTGTCACTCTCGTCTTCACTGTCCTCGTCTTCATCCTCATCTTCATCCTCATCCTCATCTTCATCCTCATCCTCATCTTCATCCTCGTCTTCTTCTTCGTCCTCATCAGCATGATCATCTTCATCGCTCTCATCCCCATGAAGGAAATTGCCATCTGTACCCCAGAATCCCATTTCCTCGTCCTCATCTCGATCAGAGGCTGACGGCCCTCCCTTGTTCTTATCCGCTTTTGCTCTGTCCTCCTTCTCGGCCTTCCATAGCTCCTCCCATCGCTCCATGCCCTCTGCAACATCTCGTCGTGACCACCGCATTCCTCCGGAAGCGGCAGCTTCAGCCATTGCGGCAGCGACCTCACCCATCCGCTCGCCGGCTTTGGCTGCCCTGTCTCGGGCATTTGCGTCTAGGGACTCCAAATAATGCCGCATGGGACTTAGACTCCTACCTACGCGATGCAAAAAGTCAAACGGGCTGATGCCGAAGCGGTCGAAGAAATCTGGCGGGGAAATGTTGAGTCGGGCCAGGAATTCAGACGGACTGATGCCGACACGGCTGAAGAAATCAGACGGCGAAATGCCGAAGCGATCTAGTCGGGCCAGAAGGAGAGTAAAATAATCCTCGTTCTTCGAAGTTTGTTCATCCTCAACTGATGATGAAGTTGATGGTCGTGATGTTACTCTTCCAGCAAACCGAGTGGGCGACAAAGAAGAAGCCCAAGAACGGGGACTTGGTGCTGACGAAGGCGACGATGACAGGAAGTAGCTTCGTGATGGTGGGGAGAGATTGGCATTATTTGATCTTGTCGGTGAGTGTGCGGTTCGGTACGACGCAGGTTCGGGGATATCCTGAGCCGATGAGGTTGCTCCTAGAGTGGGATCATCGAAGCTCTGCAGAAGAGCTGCACCGGTAAAATCGTGCTGCCTTTGAAGTGAAGTAGCCGCAATGGGTTGAGTCAATGCTTGTCTGACACTAGAGCCGAGTGGTGTTAATTGATTGGTGTTGTAGCCATCACATCTAGGACATTTCAGTCCCAACCAGTGGAAGTCTGCCCACCCTCGGCCACCACAATCGTTGCAGCCCACCCACACCCTCCGCGGCACTCGCCTTGGTAGTGGAGTTGGCTGATTGGTTAGAGAAAGGTTGCGAAGTCCACCTGATAGGCGGGTCTCCGTGGTTTCTAGGAGCTCAGAAGTGGTGTCTTGCTCCTGTTGGTGTGCCTCGTCTTCTTCGGCGAAATCTTCCTCAGGCATAGGCTGTACACGAATTTCGTCGTCGAGTTTCCGCCACTGCAACTCCATGTTGACGGCACTTTTGTTGCACACAGGACACCGATACGTGACATTCATTAGCTCCTTGTAACATGATGCATGCATATAATGGCCGCACAGTAGGCTGACAACAGGCGTGGAAGATGAGAAGAGATAGTCCAGACAAAGCGGGCAATCGCAATCGGTTGCCCTTTCGATGCAAGGATGCGTCGAAGAGGTCGAGATGGAGATGCAGACATTGCAGCGCTTGCAATGCACAAAGTCTTTCCCCAGTCCTTCTCCACGTCGACAGATGCCGCAGTCATCGCAGTGGTAAATTCTTTTCGTGCTGTCGTTGTCCCAGAGCTTGCACTCCGGGCAGAAGTAATAAGCCGCCTCATGACCACATGAGTTGCAAAACTCGGCGGCCGGTTGTGGAGTTTGACATAGCATGCAGAGCATGTTCTGTGTCTTCTTACGATTCAGTTGATGGTGAAATGGCAGGTCCGGTGACGAATCATGGCAATGGCGACAAGTAAACCACATGTGACAGTCGAAGCACTGGATCTTGACGTTTCGCATGTAGTGCTTGCATCCTAGTATGGGTTCGGTATGGTGTTCTCCGAGCAATTCGTCGAGCTCCTCCTGCACATGGGTGTCAGGGTGGTAGGTTGGTGCCTTGTCTGCATCTGTCAGGCTGTCCTCTACAGACAAGTCGGGCCTTTGTTCGTCTCTGACCGCAGGCGGACCCGCAGCTCTGATCCCGCGAGCCTGATACTCGCGGGTCATGAGAGCGTGCATACGTCTGGCCGTTTCCTCGGTGGAAAGAGCTAGTTCTCGAACCTCATGTAACTTGGCGCGCAGATCCCGCATGCCATCATTCTCCGGTAGCGACTGCATCGGGGTGGTCGGTCGCTGATCTGCCTCGTCGATACCCAGCCGGCGCTCTCCAGACATTGCTATCGGCGGAGTCGTGTTGGTAGCCATAGGAGAGGAATGATCGAAACACCGACCGGTAGCGGCAGCAGCCTTGATGATGAGGTCAGACTAGACTACGCGGGGAATTTTGGCGGCGGAGAATTGCAACGGCATGACAGATTGGGCACGTGCGTGATGAAGCAAGGCGGCGGCGGCACGCAGGTGGCGAGTGAGTATTGCAGGGTTAGGTCGATGTGATGGGATGGAAGGGATTGGCTGGACTCCGTTTGACTGCGGTCCAGGAACGAGTCCCGCCCGCCGATCACCTGCAGCGTCACACTCACAGCATCCAGAAAAAGAAAATGCGGCGCAGCGCGACATGTGAAACCTCCGAGATTCTTCCTGGACTCGGTACGAATACATTGGATTGATCACTACTTTTCTATATCATGAGCTGTCGTTCCACTCGTACAATAATCTCACAAATATCTCAGGGCGTTCGCGCTCTCCTGAGTTCCGATCGGGACAGCTTGATCCCCAACCCCATTTTAGGTATGATGCTATCCATACTGCCGTCCAGCAGCATCTTCCGGACCAAAGCACTCTGACTCTGCGATCCATTACGTCTTAATCTAGACGATGCCTCGCCTTTCGGCTCCAGCTTCTTGCTTTGCTGATGAATCAAACTGGAGATTCCCGCTGTCCCGCCTCCCTCGCTCTGTTCTCGCTGTTGTACACCTTGAAGCTTGATCTCCAGCCACGACTGGACCTGCGGAGTTTCTCGAATCCGGTAAGGTCTTTGCAGGCGCTGTACAGCCTCCACGATTGAGCCCAACCGCAGATACTTGTCAAAGTTCACCAGACAAACGGCCTTGTCAGTTTCTTTCATGCCTGTCAGTGTCCTCGTGCTTGAATTGCCTGCATTGGCAAAGGTGATGTCTGTTAGGAAGATACCAAGGAATGGGACACACGGGCCTTTGGCTGCTCGCACTCGTTGGCGGAGTCTTGCAAAATTCCTTGTAAAGTCGGTCACCTCCTTGAGCTCCTCGAACATGCCGAATACCTTGGGCGGAAGCTGTGACCAAGTATTATGCAGACGCGCGATGGCCGTGGAATTTAATGAGCACATGATTGCCATGAGAGTGTCATAGTTCTCCATACTGAAGCACAGCTGTGCCACGATAATCCAGCGTTTCAAAACTTCGATCCGTGTTTCGAGCTCACTCGCATCGACGATCGAATGAGATACTAAGCTGGTAATATCGGTCGACAACCGAGAGATAGCTCGCACATGAGCTGCTCGATCACTTGCTTTGGCGGATGTGGCGGCAAGCAATTCTGTGGGCTCCACCATGCAGAAGAGGCCTGAGGCCATCAATGTCAATTGTCTTGCCAGCTCTACCGGACTCAAATCCAAAAGATCAACTTTTGTATGCAAGCCATCGCTTGATTCCGTGGGCTGTACAGCAGCCATGCCAGATGGTAGACTGTGCCTTCGTTGCTGACCATGCCCATCCATAAAAAGGTTAAGATATGATAGACCCGAGCAGGGTGGTACGATTTGCTGGGGTTCAGACATCCTTCGCGATATATTTTCCTGCAGTACATGGTGAGAGAAGAGTGGAGAACGGGTTTTGTCGCTACCAAAGAGTGTGCGCAACTTTTCCAGGACGACCTGGTCTGTTTCGTGGTCCCAATACTGGTCCAACCATTGTCTAATGAGGTCGGTGATGCGTACTTGGTATTTGAGTCTGTGACTCAAGATTGCTTCAGGATTTTGATAGTGTTTGATCAAGATGCTTGCCAGCTCCATAGGTGTCATGAATTTCCGGAAAGACAGAAAGAATGCTCGAACAAACGCTGAGTCGACCACCTCATGATTGTACACGAGACTCAAGGCAAGAGCGTGTGGCTTTCCTCCGATTATATGAGCACTGTCATCCAAGAGCAGTTCTTTTGCATATTCCGGGACACGACCCTTATCTTGACAGCCTGGCTTTGGAAACTCCCATGAGCAACCACCAATATCTACTCTCAACCCGTCGCTTTTAGCATTATGAGTGTGTGGTCCCGAATCAGGCGATGTAGCTCTCGTCGATTCAGTTTGGCTACTCAAAGTTGAGTCTCTCCAACTGCTAAATTCTGAAGTCGACGAAGATGTGGTGGGTCTACCTTCCATCTTGTCCTTTTTGCCGACATCCTCGTCGTTTCTGAGATCAACCTCTTTCTCAAGCGTACTGCGTCGGTTTCGTAGACGCCTGGAGTTGCTCTGTCTCAGAAAAGAGGAGCTTCTGGCTTCGGAGATGAGCCGCCTCGGGCTACCTCCGTAGAAATCTTGCTCTTCCATACGATAGGTTGGAGAGCATGGAGATGTAGCGTTGCTAGCGATAGTCCTGCTGGAAGGCGAGAAGCACACCGAAGAATCGTGCGGTTTCCAGGACTCTTTCAACCTCAACACTACTTCAATATCCAAAACGAAGTCACCATCCTCGGCGAGACTGCATCGAGCCTCGGAAACGCTTTCGGATGCTGCCCGTTGACAAATTGCGATCATGGTTTCGAGTGAGTCTTGAAGTTCTCCATCGGGCAGGGAAGAAGGTTTTCTTTGCTCTTGACCGCTGAGGGGCTGGACTAGATTCGAAAACGCCGCCAGGTGGCCCTCAAATGCATCGATGTGTAGATTCAATTTATCGAGATGCGGAGAGGCGTGTGCGCGTATATAATTTACCAGAGCCAAGAGCGATGTGGCAGAATCCAGTGCTTGAAACACAAAGTCACGGATGTCGTTCGGAGCGTGTGTTTGTTCGTCGAGCTGCAATAGTTTTTCCATGTTTTTAGTGAATAGTCCATAGCCTACGGTCAATTGGTAGGTAGCTAGAAGCGGTCGACTTCTTGCAGGAACATTCGTCGAAGTCTTTGACGAAGGGCGCAGTGAGGGTTGTGATCGACATTTGCGTAGTGCTTCCGGCGAGTATTTCTCCAGAACAGAGTCTCTTTGAAGCGACGGAGTGTGCGGGCGGTTCACACTTCTGGGACTCTTTGGTGTAATCGGAGGTGGTGTCCTCCTGTCCTCTGTGTCCAATGCGAAAGCATAATCGTTGTATCGGCAAACTTGCTCTTTGTTCCTGTCGACCGCTAGTCTCCCAAAGGACTTGCTTGCTGGGCTCAACTCTGTCACAGGAGATGTACATCCGTCGATAGCTTCTGCGTGATGGTCCCAGATATCCATGAAGCGCACCAGCTTGATAGCGACTTGGAAAGCCTGGTCTTTGTATTCATCGGTCAAGGCTGACCATGTCTTTGCCTCGACAGGTGTGGTTGCGAGTTCGGCTAACCGATCTGCCCTTCTAACAAGGGTCGTCAGATTTGAAAGCAGACTTCTTCTAACACGATGAAGCAGTGGAATAGCCTCAACAGTGCTGCTACCTCGACGTAAGCAGTTTGTTTGTTCCTGACCCGAATGGTTAACTTGAGTGAAAGAAATCGTGAGACCGTGATCTTACAAGAACATGTCTCACGCCGAATATGAGTGGTTGAATTTCGTCTCGTCGTCCAGCTACCCATGACGACGTCGAGTTATCTCTGGCAGCAGCAGTCCAGATCCGTGTAATACCATGAAAGAAATAGCGGATATACTCGTGATCGTATGCTTCACAGTAATAAGCAGGAAACCAGCCACGGCGACCCGAGTTGAGTACGGTGCCATCCGCCCAGCCATTGACGTGGGTGAGGTGAACAATGATAACATCTCCCTTGCGAAGAGTAACTTTGTCGGTCAGATCGCATGACAAGCTCCGGGGCTCGTCTGCTGAAGAACAAGTGAAGTCATGGATTGCACGAAGATACTTTCGGCTGAGAGGCTGCGGCGAAGGACTTTCGATGAGATTTCCAGAAGCCATGTAGCTGATTCTTGCCATGGGATTGCGGATACATTAAAGAAAGAGCGACCAATAGCGAAAATGACGAATTGTCAAGTGTCGGTAGATGTTGCTTCGACATCAAGCAAAGTCTGTAGTGTGTTAGATAGTCCAGAATGTGTGAGACCGCAGGATGAATAAGGAATGCGCAGGGGCCTATAGGGATGGAAAGGGGAAACGCCATGCGATCCTCTGAGGACTGTGCGCCGTATTGGAGCCATGATGTCGCGGATGTCAATTTTTTTACATTATGATGTGAGCATGTAGGATTATTGGCTTGGTCTCTTTCCGGAAGATTGTGGAAGGCCAGATTGGATAGCAATTCCAATTCGGGCAAACATGGGAAAAAGGCGTATGCATCAGTATTTGTTGGGAATTTGTACTCACAGCTATCCAGAGTATACGACCATCGAGTATCTGGCCTGCGCATGCTTCAGCATGTGGGCGCGGCGGTGGTGATGACGATTAATGCCGAGTAGAGTCTTTGTGGGCTAGATCGACGAGACTATCGAGTGTGGTTGCACGGCGTGCAAAGCTGGAGCAGTGGGCCGCAGGCACCTCAAATACACGGAGCGGGTCAGCAGTCTGCACTTGAAGGAGAGAAAAAATCAGAGGCGTGGTATAGTAGAGTGAAACGAGGCAGAACACATGTGGCAGCAAGCTCAAGGGGAACAGCGGAAAAGGCCATGGATGTGCTTCAGGCCCATCGACTTGACATGCGTTCAGTGCGCCTAGCGATGTCCTTACAAGGTTATCGTTGAAGGTGATCTTCAACTCTAGAGAGCACCGTCATACGCCAATACCGTGGGTGGCGTGGTGGGACAGGTACCACCCAAACTCTGATGACTGGTGAGAGAGCTAAAGTCAGGCGAAGGTTTGCTACCCCGGTGCTGGGCGGGCGAGCACTGGTTGAAACACTGATCCTGTTGACAGCCAGGGCCAAAGTCTTGAGGGCTCGGATGGACTGCCTCACTACATTGGCCGCAAGTCGAGTAATCGGGTCCACTTGCGGACTAGTCGGGCCAACTACTGCGCACTCACAGTGCATCAGACCTTACGGCTCAGCAAGACAATGCAACCGAGCAGTCGCTTCTGGTTGGCCCTGCATCGGAACTTCTCGCGAATGGGGCCATGGACAAAATCGTGATCATGGATGGTGGTCTGCACAAAAATAGGTTCAGAGGAGAGACAAGTTCCGGCCCACAGGAGAGGAGAAAAGGACGCAGGTTTCAGAATGGAAGTGGAGGGTGGAAGATAGGCTCACTGTGGGAGAGCAAGATGCAGGAACCAAAAGCATCGCATCATCAGGCCCTTTTGCTAGTCGGTTAAGTAGGTCGGTACTGAGAGAGAGTACTGTGGTGGGATTTCCGGAAGGAAGGCGCGAAATGGGTGGCGCAGATCCTCCAAGCTTGACTATATTAGAGAGATTCAAGACACCTGTTCCATACTGTAGGCACGCACTATTGACGTCGTGCTGTTCGCGCAATGCAGATCGAGTCGTGCAGGTGAATGTCTGCCGGGAAGTCGCAAATTCCGTGGGTCAGAGTTGGGTCTGAGCGGAGCTTGACCCCCTGTTGGCCGCGCCCAACTAGGCTACTGATGTGGTGAACTGGATTCCGACAGAGGCTGAGTGGGTCCTGCTGCGAACCCAATGGCTGTCCGGTCGCGGCTACTGACACGAGCGGGGACTGCTTGTGTGCAACACCGGCCAAGCTGAGTCCTTCCGTCAGCCGTGACGAGGCCAGACGGTAGAAGCTGGCAAATGGTGGGTTTTGAGGCGAGGATAGCGGTGAGACGGTGGCCGTGGCCATCAAAGGCAACCCGCCGGGCGAGCAACGCCCCCGCTTTGGCCTGCATGCTGCACCCGCGATTGGCGGCTTATGGGTACCGCGGGAGACGCCATCCCCAAATGCAAAATGCCTCGCCAACTCAGCACCGCACTGTGCCGCGACGAGCTCGGCAACCTACACAACAATTGTACAGTGGGTACATGTGAAATTCCCATAGGCATGTGAATTTCTAGGCCGGATCTGCACCGCACTAGTTGCAGTTCGTGTGCGCTGGTGCGGAAGGGCTCCAGGCCGAACCCACAACCCACACTGCAGCCAATCGCTGCATTATCATGACCTGCCCGCCGCGCTTCTGCCGGAGCTATCTACCGCGTCACGATGTATCCAGATGGGAACAACGCCTGGCCGTCTCGCAAGCGATAGAAGGTGTCACTACATTGCGGAAGAGCAATACCCGTTGGCCACGCACGATCCCCGAGGAGAAGGATACAGCATGCTAGTCAGGACACCTCCCCAGGGATCTAGAAGCTACCGCCAAGTAGTGCGTCCTTTGATAGCATATGTCCAGTGCGGCATCCTTACCCGGTGCAGACGCTGTTGCCTTCCGGCATCCATCACGCCGATAAGACGCCGTCCTCGCCCTCCATCAGGAGGCAATCCACGCCAAGGAACCAGTGTATCAGGACAGGGATGTAGGCTCTCTGGGATCCCACTGAGAAGACAGATGCATTGCAATAGGTGAAACCTCGATAGCTTCGTCGGCTGCTATTCTGAGATGTGGCAATGGCGAGAACGGAGGATCGCCATACAGCCGGTAGCATTATGGCTGTGTTGCGACGGTTCCGGCCGCTGATTGAGGTGGTTTGCAGGACCAGAGATTTGTTTGCCCGCGACGATCTATTTCTATCTGGACTTGATACGGGCCAGAGTGTGTGTAAGCGTGTACTCTCGCGAGCCGAGTCAATTGCTGCAACTCTGAATGCTAAAACATGGAGAACATAGGCACCAAAGCTTCGATTCTGTGATACAGGCCGATCTACGCCGACATAGGATCGATTCGGTCAGGATGATCTTTGTTTTGCAGGTATTCAATGTTACGATTTGTGGATGTTGGTGCTGTGCTATCTGTTGTCAGGTGTCGTTGAAACCCCGCCAAGGTGATATTCTTCGTAACCCGCGCAGAACACAAAGCACGTGACATTGAGACGTGCTCGAGCTCTCTGAGAATCTTTTTGACCAATCATAACACGAGATTCGTTCCCGTGCGTCTAGGTTTGGCAAGAAAGAAGAACATCCGCCGCATGTGTTCATCTTTCTCTACATCATTGTTTCGTTCCTGACTGACCATAAAGCCCCCAGCGACCGGCAATATCTGCTAGATCTGTACGGTCACACTGTGCGCATTCTTATCTCTCGATCAGACGTCCATCGGAGAGTCGCCGGTCGCTGCCAATTTGAAACCGCAACCCCGCATAGAGCATCCGTTCAGGTTGCTTCTGTTTCTTCCACGCTCCTCAGCCAGCCAGCCAGCAATCATGTCGTCGCAACCTCTGCTGCAGACGGCTCCGGGTCAGTCCAGGCTGCCACGCGCAATCTCGCTGCCGCGTTGTACTGACAGCCCCGCACAGGCAAGCGCATCGCCCTTCCCACCCGTGTCGAGCCTAAAGTCTTCTTCGCCAACGAGCGCACGTTCCTGTCGTGGCTTAACTTCACCGTGATCCTGGGAGGTTTAGCAATTGGACTCCTCAACTTCGGCGATAAGATCGGACAGATTTCGGCTGGTCTATTCACCCTGGTGGCTATGGCAACCATGATATACGCCCTGGTTACGTTCCACTGGAGAGCCAAGAGCATCAGGATGAGGGGTCAGTCCGGTTTTGACGACCGCTTCGGCCCGACCGTGCTTGCACTTGCTCTCCTGGCTGCGGTCGTCGTCAACTTTATTTTGAGGGTAACATCGGACAACTCATGAGCCTCGCCAGGGGTTACCACGTAAGGTCGGAATTCTGCGTCCCATTACTGGAGGGTCTTTCGTCATGGCACAGCTTAGATGCTGATACCGATTGTAATTGATGTCGCGGGGTGTTTCTAGTCACGAATCGATTGCGGAGCACGCACACGCATTAGGGCCAGAATCCACGGGAATTCAGGGATACGGAAACTCGACACGGACACGTGTGGCCGTCTCTGCTCATGGTGTGAGATGCTGCCTCACATGGTAGAACGTCAACTAGCGAGCAAGATTGCTCGAGCATGCTCAGGCATGACCACTTCCACAGCCTAGCTCAGGCCTGTAATATGATCTGCATTTCAAGAGGCGCACTCCTAATCATGCGTTCCGCGTGGACTGACTGACGTGTCGCGTTTCATAGTCTTCTATGCTGATGACAAATGACTTCCATCCCCAGGTAGCCATGTGGGCAGCGCATTAGCTTTGTTGCCCCTGAGGCCGTGGATCTGGTTTCCGCGGAGGGGAAGTGGAGGTCGCATCTGAAGCACGCGAATCAAGGCATTCGAGATGCATGCATTATCTATAGAAGCAATCCCTCAAACGCCCAGCGCGGCAAGCCTTGCATTTTTCCAGCAGTGAAGCTGGTAAGCATGTTTGACACTTCCCGCTCAGCTCATCTCATCCAGTCCGGCGGTAAATGACGACCGTGTCATGAACTACTCGGCGCATCACCCATGTGCGCGATGTGTGCAGCACCGGCAATGACGGCATACTATATTAAGGCTACCAACGCGGTTGCCAAGTTTGAAGCCAGAATTCGCCGCACTTCACTGCTCGTGCGGACTGTGGATCTTTGATTTGCAGATGTCCGAGACAGCGGCTCGATGAGCAACAGTCAAAGTACGAAACACCGTTGATATGCAGAGAAGCCACTCGGAACTACGCAATCGTAGCCAGGACCACTCTGCTCAGGCTTGAACGCACGGCTAACAGCAGGATAGCAGGATTTTGACAAGATGGTGAATGCAACATCGTAAAACAGACATAGGCAACGAGGACGGTATTCCCCGCGGAACAAAGTCCGACGGCGAACCTCTAATTAAACAATGTAGGATAAACCAGCACTTGCACTTGTTATCCGAGTACCCCGGAGACAGGAGTCAATATGAGTCGCAATGAGAGATCAGCACGAACGAATGGGTCTCAACTGACTCGTGGTGTACATCGAACGGCAGTTTATGCATCGTGATATCCGCGTGTCCGCATCTAATGCTGGAGAAATACATATATCCGTGCACCTTCCGCTAAGCGCCCGCTTGGGTTTGACCCCCAATCAGAGCAGCCGAGGTCGGCCCTGATTCTGATACGAGCAATCGCGGCAGAGACGGCTGCGATGGTCGAAAGCCCTCGCCGCGGCCTCGCTCAAAGTGTAAGGCCGGTTGTGTGACAGCCGGTCAGGTGGGCAGTCTTGCATGATCGAATCGGAGCCGCTGGGGATCCATTTCCTGCCGCACGACAGTTTCTTGGGGGAGGGGCAGCACAAGGGACCCGGATCCAGCCAACACGACCACGACCAGTCTGCGACCTCGGTGCTGCCATTGGCCAGGATCATGCAGCGCATTGCAAGCGCTAGCTGGCGCGCGTCGGCGCCTATGGGGATTCTAGCGGATTAGTCGGCTCGGCGTGCAGAGGCTGAAGTCAAGCCTCCCAGCATCTGTGGAGGATCATTGATGTCGGCGGCAAAGTCCGACGATCACGACGACCGCCCTCTCCACAGACGACCATGGCCATCTGCCATGAATAGCACGACTGTCAGTGCGTCTCGGCGGTGTGCTGTGACGCGCTCGAATGAAAGGACGGGGTGTAAGCCCGAGATAGCAGGCCGGAGCTGAGGTTGCAATCTGGGAGGCACCGTGGAGAGGCGATCGCGGACGTTGCGGCGGTGTCGTGTCGTGTCGTCGCCCGCGCCCCGGAATATGTACGAGGACGGATGCTGTATGACACAGTCAGGCCTGGGCACGAGCGCGGGCGCGGGTTCAAGCGATGTAAGGCCGCTCGTCCGTCCAGCTGCTGCACGCTCGAGCAGCTGCATGCAACATATGAAAGGACGAGACAACCAGCCTATCAGCGGAAAGCCTACACCACGGCTCCAGAGGCTTGAGGGGCGCTAGTCGACGTCCTTCCTTGCGCTACCACGGGCCGGCGCCTTTCTCGCACCTGTCCAGGGCCCCAGTGGTGCCGCTGAGACGTGCCATAATTGGTCCAACAAACTGGCCGGCGGCACGGCATCGTTCCCTCGTGTGTCACCCACTGCCAGTCCGCATAATCCCCCTTCTCTTTCCCCTCCGCCTGGCCCCCCCCGGGCTGCGTCGGCTGTGCTGTACTTGCTGGCTGCCATCCCGTTAGAGGATCTCATCTGATCGTGCGCTTCCTTGCGAAACATAAGACCTTCGAATCGACCATATTAATTGCTGTCGCCGTCGTCGTGCATCCTGCAGAATTGCTGCCCCTCTGTCGATCCTGCCCACCACCCAACCTACACTCTGTTGCCCGGAAAGGTACGCGCCTGCTCCGAAAAGCTCTACCCGAGATAAGCGCGCCCATACCACAATCCGCGCCAGCTATCCGCGCTTCGCGGTTCCCAGACGACACCGCTGTTTTCCCCTCCAATACCCATCCCCCGCCACCCAGTCGCGCCTTGAGCGCTGCTGCTATTCACGCGGAGTAGGCTCGAGGTTGATCCTCGCTGCTCAGATTTTGTTGTTACCAACGGCTACCAACTTCGCAATAGGCGCGCTGGCGCCTAGATAGCGGGGACAGCTCCAAGCATCACCGCAACCTCAGGAACTCGGATCTCAAGCAGGTGCACCCGCGGCGCTCCCTTGGAAGGCTCTGCAGCTATGAGCGTATCTGTCCATCCCATTCTTCCCGTAAAACCTATCAACCGCTTCGACTTTGGCTCGAGAATGGACTCGGCGGCTGCAAAGTTCACGGCAGTGAACGGCTCGCTCACCGGTAAAGAGACGCCAAAGTCGTTCACCTTCAGGCCCGACCCGACTGCAAGCTTTGCTACCAACGGCAACGCCGCTAGTAGCGATTCGAAGGAACCACCACAGTCGGCACCACAAAGCGGATACGGCACGGAAGCTTCCTCCAGTCGGCACACTGATGACCTTCCTGACGCCCAAGGCTTCTACGACAACATCAACGTCGGTAAGCGGAAACGATCCCCTGAGGACAGTGAAGAAGACGAAGAAGAGGAAAGACAGTCCTCCATGTCTGTAGCTTCGCCAATGGAGATACAAAGAGAAGTACATGGAGAAGCCAGAGCAGATGTAGAAAGCACCGGTCCCAGTCCCGCGAACAATGAAGCAGATGCTGGCGATAGGTATGATATTTCACTCATGTCCATCGTCGACATGGAACTCACATTACGTAGTCACACATGGACAGAGAGACCTCACAATCAGTCTCAGGCGCACTCACCAGATGAGGCACACCTCGCAGAATCTTTGAAACGTGATATGGCACGTCAAGAGACCGGCGGACCACAAGTTCCTGGTGCGCAGTCAGTAGTAGAAGATCTTGTGAACCGAGCAAAGTCGAAAATGTCCAAGACCCCACCTAAGCGTCTGGACGAGCATCGCGAACATAAGAAAAGAGCGTTTACCCATCGAACTAAGACAGGCTGCATGTAAGTGGCATATCGCTTCTCTCGAAATGTATCTGTACTGACCCTACCACAGGACGTGTCGAAAGCGCAAGAAGAAATGCGACGAACACAAGCCTGTATGCCTCAATTGCACAAAGGGCTCGTTCAAATGCGAGGGATACGAAGAGGACAAGATCGTCCATGGAGCTTCGTCACCCCATCCTCGTGGCAGAGCTTCTACTCATAGTTCTATTGCATCCAATATACAGTAAGTGTTTGCCTTGTAGAAACGGAGTTCACGTTATGAGCCTAACTCAAATCGCAGACCTTATCCCGTAACACGCCCTAATTGGACCGATCATTATGATCAGTATAGAACCCCAACTTCACCCGAGACAAGACGATCATCTGATCTCTTCGCAAATGCTCAACGCGATAGTTGGGGGAAGCCGCTCTGGCCACAAGAGGCTTCGCCTAGTAGCCAGCAGGCTATTAATAAAGTTCCGCACACAGAGCCGCCTCGCTCCGACTCATTCCTGACCTTTCCTCGTGAACCACCACGGCTATCACACGAATCATTGATCAATGCAGCTCGACTTGGTACTTCCATTGCTCCAGCTGCTGGCCCTGGCGAAGCTAAGGCAGGTCCTCTTATTCCTCAACCGAGGGCTCCAATGGCCCACACCAGCCCCTTAGGGATCAGCAGTTTCAGACAAAGGCAGCGGATGCTGCAGGGTTTGCCTTACCACCATTTTAACGACTTGCAGTTGATTGACGATCGGAACGAGTGCAAAGCCGCTCTGGAACGCTACAACAATGCCACCCGCCAGAGTCAGGGTGCTAGCGAAGAAGAGTGCGGTCGTCTCTTCAAAGCAATCGTCATACCCGAACTGCGCCGCTTAACGCCAAGCGAGGGTCGCCCATCTGGCACGCTCGGGCGATACGTGGTAATTGAAGCACCATTCAGTTGCGAATATGGTTACAACATCCACCTCGACGACGACGTTGTTGTTGAGGCAAACTGTTACATTCAAGATCCGTGCCGAGTCACGGTTGGCAAAAGATCGGTCATTGGACCGGATGTAAAGATCTATGGCAGGGTTCTGCCGACAGATATGCGCGCACGCGGAGGGCTGCGTGGTCTGGCGATAGGTGCCCCGGTCACTATTGAAGATGACTGTTATATAGGGGGCAGCTGCGTCATCATGGCGGGCGTCAGAATTGGCAGGGGTAGTGTCATCAGCGCCGGCACTACCGTTGACAAGGTCAGTCATTACGGTCTACATGATTTCGAGTGCGCCACTGACTTGTAGCAGGACGTCCCTTCTGGTGTAGAATTCGGAGGTTGTCCTCCGAAAATCATCCGTGGCATTTCGTTGCCAAGTGACAACAACAACCATAACCCCCACAGACACGACCTCGATGATGTCGCGTCGCTGATGATGAAAGAAAGAGGCTATACTTTGACTGGTCGTTGAAGAGCTCAAGGCAAGGCTTGGTATAGCAATTTTGTATGAAATGGATGGCGAAATGGTACAAACTGACGGAGTGGGATTATGAACGGGACTCGGTTTTGAATGACTTTGAGTGCGACTATGATAGACGATTGGAATGCATTTTACGGCCTTTATTTGATATGTGCTTGATGCGTGAACCGTTGCCTTTGAGGCGCGCCAGCACCAGCAGTTCGCAGCGGGTAACGCGCTTGAAGGGCCGTGCCGGGGAGATTTCCAGTCCGCATGTCTTGGCGCGAAAGTTGGCCGACAGTGGAGGTTCGATGTTACACAAGCTGAGAAGTCGGCCCAACCATCTGCGCTCGACTTTACTCAAGCCCAAGTGAAGTTCGTCAGAAGCCTGCTGCCTTGTTTTTCTGGCTGTGTGACAGATTCTCACTGCAATTTCTTTCCTCCGACCTTTTGTCCCTTTATTCTTTCTTTTCCCTCAAGTCTACGGACGGCGACTTCGGACGCTTTTTCTGGCAGGAGAGCTTGTAAGTGCCATGTAATACGGCGCAACACCCTTTGAAACGGCCGAACTTATAGCTGCTACCATGGTGACGTCCCTGCTGATCTGAATACCTCAGTGACACCTCATCTTGCGCAACACACATCTAGTATGGCCGACGAAGCGAAGCCCGCGGCGGACCCCGCCACTTTCGAGAATGACAACGACGAGGGAGGTGAGGAGGAGGAGATTGCCGCCATGAAGAAGCGGGTGCAAGAGATGGAGGCGGAAGCAGCAAAGCTCCGCGAGATGCAGGCGACTCTGGATGGAGCAGAGCCAGCTCTGCGGGAGTCGCGCGAGGATATTGATGCGCGCTCCATATTCGTTGGCAACGTCGATTATGCTGCCGCACCAGAAGAGATCCAAGCACACTTTAGCAGCTGCGGCGCCATCAACCGTGTCACAATTCTTCTCGACAAATTTACTGGAAACCCCAAGGGTTATGCCTACGTCGAGTTTGCTGAGCCTAGCTTGGTCAATGCCGCGCTCGTCATGAACGACAGCACCTTCCGCGGAAGAGCTCTCAAGGTTCGCCAGTGGATCATTCTAAAAAGGCGAGCGGGGGAGATATTCTGACAGATGAACAGGTCACCGCCAAGCGCACGAACTTACCCGGCATGGCCCGCGGCGGACGTGGAGGTGGAAGAGGAGGAGGCGGCTTTCCTCGCGGCGGAAGAGGCGGATACGGCGCTCCTGGCGGCGGTCGTGGTGGTTATGGGGGACCAGGAGGCTATGGGGGGCCTCGAGGAGGGTATGGTGTTCACCTCTACCGGGCTTGACTGGCATTCTACCTGGTCTTTACATGTCCGACAGTCACGAATATATATGCTGATACCCCTTGTGCAGGTACCGCGGCGGCTTCCGAGGGCGGGGTCGTGGCTACTCGCCATATTAGGAGGACGAATATTAAGTCAATACTGGCAATAGCTCGTTGCGGGGGGGCACACATTGGACGGGAATATAGAATATGGCACTCACTCGAGGAGGATGTTATATGGGTCAGCAAGACTGCAAACAGGCTCTGGTCATTGGGCTTTGCTGGCTTAACACGTTGTCACCCTTGGTCCGGCAAGATTGAGTTAATAACGGAAGTGCAAAAGTTATTCATGCGAGGGATGGGATCAAATCAAACCACCGGTAAGGTAGGGATGGTCAGGCACAAGGATGGGGGAATTTATGCGAGATCACGAAAGACAGAAAGATTCCCCAAACGCACATGAGATCCACTCGAAAGACAGAAATAATCTTTGATGAAAACGTGCGTGAAAGAGTTGCAAAGGATACAGGCTTTCACGGGGAGGCTGCTTGTGAAAGAGAGAACTGTAGCCAAGGCGCTCGTTGACCCATTTTGTTTCGCAATGGCGAGATGTCCATGGGCTCCGGGTCATCGTCGTCGTCACGGCGTTGGAACATGCACGACGTCCGGTAGTGTCGCAATCAAGACTCGAGGGCTGCAAGCTACGGAATCACGAAGCATTGTAGCATCAACTTCTGTTGCGCATTCGAGGCCTGGACCTTCCGAGGCTTTCCCACCATTTGATAGACACAAGGCTTCCTCGCTGAATCACCGAGGCATTGAGGCCCACCTACCCTCACGATCAGAGCCGGCGAGCGACTACAAGCTCGATTCTATTGCAGCCAAGCGACTGCATTCAGACTCATCGTATTAAGGCAAGCCCTCGCACACGCTCAGCACAGCTCAGCATAGCTCAGCTACTGTACTAAAGCAGACATTCGACAGCAAACGAGGGGGAAGCCATGGCTGGACTCTGTAGATGCTCAAGTCCTCGGACCGGAAACGAAAGTCAACCCATGGTGCAACATCAAACAGCCACATGTCGACCTCACAGTGCCAGTGATGCTCAGAGTTGATCCACAAACAGGTGTTGGGTCCCGCACTGCGGTATATCCGACACGTGCCATCCACAAAACTCTTAAGAGTGTAGTTGAGGTAAGTCCGTGGTCCTGGCTGGTGTGGATCAAGTATGCCATCAGTCAAAGCTACAATCAGTGTAGGTAAGTCGTAAACACGTAGTTGTCATAGTTCATGAAATAGACTTAGCATATCAAAGGCGCAGTCACTCGAATGCAGACCGTACTTGTTGAACATTGCACATAATGAAAATACTCTATATATAGCTCTGCCTTTTCTCGGCGATATTTTATGGACATTCAAATCGTGAAGCTCTCGCCGGGGCTCATGTGTCATCTAATCAACTACACCTCGTCCTTCAGCAGCTTTTGCATCCGCATCAGCATCGTCATACACATACAACAAAGCTCCAATTAGCCCTTCCTCACACCGCCACCGTCTCCACCTCAGCATCAGCCTTGCTCTCCCCCTCCTTCTCCTCCTCACTCCGTTCCGTGATCAGCCCCTTCAACCACTTATTCTCCATCTCCAATTGCTCCACCCTCGCCTCGAGCACCTGCACCTTCTCCGTCATCTCCCTCGCCGTCTTCTCCAGCGCCTGCTCCCGCTGCTTCTTCTTGACCCTGAACCTTGCGCTGGCCGCGGTATTCCGTCTCCGCTTGTCCTCCTCTGCCGCCACCCGCGAACGCTCTTCTTGCGGTTCTTGTGGGGGCGCGAGGACGGAGGAGAAGTGCTGCGCGGAGGGGACGGTGGGTTGGGATTGTTGCGGGCCGGTGGAGAGGGGGAGGCCGTTTGGTGGTGAAGGGGGAAGGGAGGAAGGGAAGGGGTTGTAGAAGAGAGGGTCTTCGGTCGGGGGTGGTGCTGAGGTGGTGGAGGCGTCGAAGGGTGGGGGGAAGTCGGATGTTAGACTCGAGACGGGGACGTTCAGGTCGATATCGAAGAAGTCGATGTTGGTGAAGTCGTCGAAGGTGCTGAAGTCTGGTGCCTGTTGGGGCGCGGAGGAAGACATGTCGGTGGATGTGGGCGGGGCGGTGGAGAGTAGAGATATATTATTGGCGGTGGTGGGAGGTGCGGGCGCGAGAGGTGGGTTTTCGCGTTGTGGTTGTGCCATGCAGTTTAGTGATGGGTCGAGTCTGGCTGGTAATATTTGATGTTTGTAGTGGTGGATCTGGGAGCGAGAAAATTGAATTGAGAGGACGGGAAAGTGGTGGTGGGCGGGATGGTGACGAAAGGACGGGATGAGAAATCGAAGTTAGTCACCACTCTTTCTCAAGGCATCCGGGCGGGCGGACGGGAGGTTGAGGATCGTCGGACCAGAGTTTTGGAGGCGCCCGCCTTGCTTGGAATTTCTTGGAGACCGGTGTGGGGAGGGTGAGACTTGCAGAAATGAGCGGCTTGCTCGGTCAGCAACATCGGGTCTGGAAGCCGAACTCGGATTTCGGAGGAACCATGTTGATGTTGAGTGCACTAACGTTGCCATGTGATCTTAAAAGACTGTAAAGCAACATGCAATTGTGAAGTCCCGGGCATTGTCGCAAAACACATGCATTCCAGATGGCAATATATAGATCCGCATGGGGTTGTGTAACACGGATATCTCAAGTCGTGTTTTTCCTGGGCTCATACAGAGGCTCGATCAGCTAATACGATCACACCCGGTTGCAGAGCCCATTCCCCCAAACATTGACCAGACTCGAAAGATTGCTGAATTGAACGAGACTTCAGAGCATGTCTCAGAATCTCGAATCTTGACTTTGCTTTCTTTTTGGTATGAGATGTAAATAGACAGTCGCTATCCATGAGGTCAACATGACGCTTCGAAGCTATGTACAAGGCAGGAGGTGCATATGCATATATATACATATATATACACATCTATACAAGAGCTCGATCTCAACTACCACAATCAGAGAAAGCACATCATTAAATCATCATTAAAGATGTCATCCAGTGAAGACCCCCAAAACCACGAAATTCGACCAGATCCAGCGGTCTCGACTGCAAACTCAAGTCGGTCGAAGAACGTCTCGGACATTGACTATGAACCACACCCAGAGCAGCAGAAAATCAAGCTGGAGCCGGAGCGCCAGCACATTGTGGACTCGATAACTCGACTCTACAGTGGGTCTGCGAGTGAACAAGATTGCCAGGTATACGATGAGAAGGCAATCTACGACGACCCGTGGAGCTACTGCGACACCCGGTACAAGATTGCAGGCCAGTGGTATGGTAAGTTGGACCGATATAATGCGTCATGGTGTCTGTAGTCTGACTGGTCAGGCATTCCCAAGATATTCAACCCATCGCAGACGCTGAAGACTGAGGTGGTGGAGAGCGAGCCGGACCGGATCATCTTCAAGCTCCAGCAGGAATACTCCCCTAAAGGACTCAGTTGGAGCAAGACCGCCAACTCCCTTGTGACGCTGACATTGGACAGCAACGGAAAGGTCAAATATCACAAGGATATGTGGAACGAAAAGGATTACAGTCACGAAGGGCTAGGCAAAATCATGAAGACACTCAATGGGGATCAATTGACCAAAATCACCAGACCGCCCAAGACGCTGTGAAGTGCGATCAACACAATATATCTGGCTATATGGCAGGCAGGGCCGGCGATCGACACGTAAGAATGTCTGCGCGAGTCGCCAATTATGCCCTGAAACTCTCAGCTGCTGGTTGGGATGCATCTTTACGAAAAGGAACAGGCCTGCAAATAGGTCCCGCGCACGCTGAATGGGTGGAAAGTCCGGGCAATCCGGGCGTTCCGGGAATATCTCGAGAACAGACCCACGAGCCACGAGGCAACCAGGAACGTGGAAACCGGAAGATTATTGATCTTCACGAACATCACAGACTTTTACATGTGCTCGACTTCAATCAATAACAGCCGTGTCAAGAGGAGAAAGACAGCGTTATTCACAGCGAAGGATTCGTACTCTTAGACAAATGTAGCGCCTCATCGTATGCCCAGCCCGACTCAGCATGGGCCGATGACGTCCCGCGATTCGTGGGAATTCGGTATGCTCCGCTAAACCAACAGTCGCTCGTTCTCCACCCCAGATCCTAAAGCATGTGAAACTGCAAACAAATTCTGCATATGAGTCCTGCCTCATCTTCTATCCTTGTAGCATCACCATTCAAGCCGGATATTCTTCCGGACATACGACGCCTTCAATCTCAAGGCCGTGTCCTTTGCAATGCCCTCGTCCTAGTCCGTTGCATCCTTCAACTCTACCTCTTTCCCCGCCTCCGCGTCTCGTCTACCTCGGAATAATCCTTCCCAACACAATCCCCTCACGCCAAAATGGCAGCACGACGAAGCTCCAGGCTCCTCCGCGGTCTTGGATATACCGCCGGTGCCGCGACCGTGGGTGCTGGCGCCCTGTACATTACCTACCGTCCCCGCAACATCCCCGGCTCCGAAAGCGCCGCCGTAGCTCCTCCCACCTACAGCGAAGGAGGCATCTTCAGACCACCCGACTTCCCAAAGGTCAAGAGCAGGGACGACCAGATCGCTGAGCTCAAGGCTTCCGCTGGCGTCTTTACTGGCAATCAAATTGACACTGCTCAAGAGTATGACTTGCTCGTCATTGGTGGCGGAGCTACCGGCACCGGTGTCGCTTTGGATGCTGCTACCCGTGGATTGAAGGTCGCCCTTGTGGAGCGCGATGACTTCGCTTCCGGAACCAGCAGTAAGAGCACGAAGTTGGTCCATGGTGGTGTCAGATACCTCGAGAAGGCCGTCTGGGAGCTCGACTACAGCCAATATGCCCTTGTCAAGGAGGCTTTGCGCGAGCGTAGATACTTTCTGGATACCGCCCCCCATCTGTCTTCCTGGCTCCCTATCATGATTCCTGTCAAGAAATGGTGGCAAGCTCCCTACTTCTGGGCTGGGACAAAATTCTACGACTTCCTCGCCGGCTCTGAAAACATTGAATCTTCTTATTTTCTGACCAGGAGCAAGGCTCTGGATGCTTTCCCTATGCTGAAGAAGGACAACCTCGTAGGTGCTCTTGTCTACTACGACGGCGCTCACAATGACTCGCGTATGAACGTCTCGCTTGCCATGACCGCCGCTGTGTATGGTGCAACCATCGTCAATCACATAGAAGTTACAGGCCTCACCAAAGACGCGAGCGGTAAGCTGAACGGTGCCATTGTCAAAGATCTCGTCAAGGACAAGAACGGGAAGACTCCGGAAGAATTCAAGATCCGCGCAAAGGGTATCATCAACGCAACTGGTCCTTTCACCGACAGCATCCGCAAACTCGATGACCAAGAAGTCCCCGAGATTGTCGCTCCTTCTTCCGGTGTTCACGTCGTTCTTCCTGGCTTCTACTCTCCGTCTAACATGGGCTTGCTCGACCCGCACACATCCGATGGTCGTGTCATTTTCTTCCTTCCATGGCAAGGCAACACTATCGCTGGTACCACGGACGCTCCTTGCAACATCGCTCAGAACCCAGTCGCTGGTGAGGAAGAGATCAACTGGATTTTGTCCGAGGTTCAAAACTATCTTCAACCCGATATCAATGTGCGCAGAGGCGACGTCCTCGCTGCCTGGTCAGGCATTCGTCCCCTCGTCCGCGATCCCAAAAAGTCCAAATCCGAAGGTCTCGTTCGTAACCACCTGGTCACCACTTCCGAAAGCGGCCTGATCACCATCTCCGGCGGCAAATGGACCACCTACCGTCAGATGGCCGAAGAAGCCGTCGACGAAGCCATCTCCGAATTCTCCCTATCCACCTCCCGCCTCCAAAACCCTCCCCGCGTCTCCGGCACCTCGGTCATCGACGACGGCGCCACTCTCGACGGCACCTGCCAAACCCACCAAGTCCGCCTCGTCGGCGCCCACGGCTGGAGCAAAACCCTGTTCATCAACCTGATCCAGCACTTCGGCATCGAAACCGAAGTCGCCAAGCACCTCTGCACCGCCTACGGCGACCGCGCCTGGACCGTCGCCGCCCTCTGCAGCCCGACCGAAGCCCGCTTCCCCGTCCGCGGCAAGCGCCTCTCTGAACTCTACCCCTTTGTCGACGGCGAAGTGCGCTACGCAGTCCGCCACGAGTACGCCCAGACCGCAGTCGATGTCGTGGCGCGTCGGACTCGGCTGGCGTTCCTCAACGCGCAGGCCACCCTCGAAGCCCTGCCGCAAGTCATCGACCTCATGGCCTCGGAGCTGAACTGGTCTTCGACTAGGAGGGAGCGGGAGTGGAAGGACGCCGTCGCGTTCCTAGGATCGATGGGGCTGCCGAAGAGTAAGTTGAGCTTGACGAGGAAGGACGTCGAGGCCGGGAAGGTGGGGAAGTATGGTGACGAGGAGTTTGCGCTTTATGCGAGACATGGTAAGTCTGAGATGCTTTGCGCGCTGGAAGTAAAAGGGGGGAGATGCTGATATGTCGACAGATAAGCCCCAGGAGACGCTGGAGAGCGATAGTCAGTTCAGGTCCGGGCATAACCCTACCATGGGACATGATTCGCCCGCCAATAAGTAAGCTTTGGACCGAGGTTAGGGGTGGAACTTCTGTGCTGTGGCGGTGTGGTCACCTGCTTTCGAGCGTCGTTTATGTTGGCGAGCTCTGGATTTTGCTGTCAGCAGTGTAGCGGTGGTAGAGGGGAACTGTATATTCCAAGGACAATAGTACGATCACCAGTTCGGAACTGGCATAGGAGGGACAGTCTGTTCTTCGGTGTGTATATCGGACCCAAAGCTCGAAGAAAGTCGTCTCTTAGTCCCAACCACTTGTATGTTGGCTAATTAGGAGAGAAAAAAAATGGTTCTTGATCTAATTGCATGCTTTTTTCTAATCCTTGCGTCGCGCCTTTTGCCGTCTTCATCCCACAGACAAGACCGTGCATGGTTCTGCGGGCGACGATAAATCGTTGGTGAGGTACTTGAAGAGCGCGTTCCGTCCGGTCATGTAGTGGCAGGCGCCCACTAGCGTATTCACGATCTTGACGAGGGAGTGATCATTCCTATCGGAGGCCATAGTTCGACACACCAAAAAAAAAAAAGAAAGGATCGATTTTACCCCAGCGGATGAGTAGTTCAGGCGATGGACGGGACAATGTGAGGATGCAAGTATACATTCTGGTTTCATTTTTTTTCTGTCATTGCTGCTGAATGCCTGAACTAATCCGCTGCATCGTCCCTCTGATAACGACGAATAGCATCTCTTCTAGCAACAACTCCGCTGCCGCTTTTCTGTCTGCATTATATATCAAAGCTCTCCCTGAATCGCAGCACCCCATTACCCTCCAGCATCCCGTCCACCGAATCCGGTATACCATAGAAGCTGCTGACTGGCGCATGAGGCTTGTGAGCAGCCGAGGTGACGTCCGAGATAAGCACGAGACCTGCTACTTTGATCGCCTCGCTGAGGGCGGGGACGAGGGACTATTGTCGTGTCAGTCATGCAAATCACGGAAGCGCGGGGAAGGACAGCAAACATACCAGCAATCGCGCACTGCATATGAGGCCCATGAAGTTGTTGCTCTGCGCCACGCGGACAGCCTCTTTCACGCTCTTGGTCATGCGACCGTCGCTGTAGATAGGGTTCTGTATCGCTGGATCGAGAGGGCCATTCATACCGAGGTCGTTGCACAGTAAAACGGGATCTGTCATAAGTCAGCCATACACCATCAATCCAGCTTGTCAAGCTTCCACCTACAGTTTGGCTGCTTCCAGTTCAGCCCAGTACACACGTCTGGGTTGAATGACGAGAATACTATGCTCCGAACCAGTCCCTCATTGGCGCTTCGCTGCTGGCTGGCGAGCTCGAAAACGACGGCCAGGATTGAGTCAACCACTGAATTCATATTTGGGGTCGGTCCAAGGTGCAAGTGATCCTCCTGGATTCGTGATGGGTATATGATGTGGACGTCCAAATTCATTTGTGGTGGGAGTAAGGCAAGGACCTCCCTCAATGGCGCGCAGCATGTTGACAGGCTCTGTGCGAGTGCTTGAGGGCTGTGCGGATGTGACGATGCCGCTGCAGCAATGAGTTGAGTTACGGATGGTTGACCAGATGCCTTCACGATGGCATTTAACTGCTCAAAGGTAAGCCTTGAAATAAGGTCGTTATGGACCCCGAATGGAGTGAGGCTCGACGGGACTGCCCATCTGGGGAACAGTACTGGTATACCGTCTCTTGTCGTCTGTACAAAGATCCGTACGTAGTCTCCAGACAACGACGACCCTGTGATCAGCGAGTTGGGGTGGCTGCTGAGTTGACTGGTGGCTTTCCAATACGTCGCAAATTGAGTGATTTCTATCGGTACATCCCTGAAGGGAGTCACGACTTGATATTTGAAGGACAAGCGCCCTATTGCGCGAAGCCGTGGATCGAAGAGCTCCAAGTGCCAGGTCCCGGAACTACTACTGATGCTGCTGAATACGCGTGACGAGGCAGCCGCTCTCGCTATCACCCTGCTGCCAAAGGTAGGGTAGATGTCAAAGTCTATCGAAAAGGTCTGCAGATTCTCGATCTGGAAGGATATGTGCTTATACTCGTCTTGGATTGGCAACGCAATGTTCCGGGGTATCAGGTCAGACGACTTTGAAGAGATCGTTAGGCGCGCAGCTGGATATTTATTATCTCCATAGAACTCGATCGCATTTGCGCCATGGGTATCAAAACTAATGACAATGAACGTCTTCGTTGTGTCGAGGAAATTATGGCCGTATCTGCGAAGTGGGATGATTGGAGGAGGAAGCGAAAGATCCGGGATTGACTCGGGATCGTTCCTGGCAGAAGACATGGTAGCCGCGGGAGAGGTGAGAGGTGGTGGCGCAGTGGTGATAGTCGGGGAAGTACTGATCGTTGCTTTGTTCCGAGTGGCGCGCTCGAGAAGTCTCAGGCAGTCTAAGTGACCCTCCCAAGCAGCATAGTACATGGGTGGGAATCCTTTCTCATCGAGGGCATCTGCGTCCGCTCCGCTGTTCAACAACGTTTCCACGCAAGCAAGATGGCCCTCACTAGCTGCATGAAAGAGAGGAGTCCACTGATATAGTTTGTCAGGCTGATCAAGATCCGCGCCATAATTCTTCAACATAAGAAGAATTCTGGGACTTCTTCCAGACCTCGGAACTAAATGCTGGGGGTACAACCCTTCTGCATCGGGCAGAATCTGTGGTTTGTGTTGCAGTAGTAAGTCGACTATTGATGCTGATCCATGTTGGCAAGCCAGATTGAGCGGAATGTGGTCCGACTCGCTTGCAGGGTTGATTCGAGCCCCAAGCGACAGGACGGTCTTCACAACCTCAACGTGCGAATGTATGATTCCCAGAATGAGAGGAGTAAAGTTGTCCAGGTCCAAGAAATCGATCATGCTTAATTGAGGTGCGATTCGAGTGTTGGTTCCATCCTGGATAGAGTGAGAAATCGTGGCGGTATCTGCTTGAACAAGTGCTTCTATCGCCGCGACATTGCCGTGCATACAAGCGTAATGAAGTGGTACACGACCGTATACATCTGTGCTTCTCACATCCGCCCCATGCTGCAACATTAAATTTAGTGTCTCCAGCCGCCCAGAAGTCGCAATTTCGTGAAGGCTTGTCCGCTCATTGATGTCATCGGCAAAGTTGACGTTCACACTCTTCGAATCAAGCAAGGCTTTCTGGGCGGCGAGTGGGGCCTGGTTGACTGTGCTGAGAAACACTATGCTCACACGGTCGGCTCCAGCTTTATCGACAGCGATCCGTTGAACCCAATCAAGTACAATGGGAAGGTTCCCGGCCACGAAGGCCGTCTGAATCTGATTGTCTACATCGTTCTCATCGATGTGGCCAGCTAATTGAGTACGAGCCGGCTGTTCGGAGCTCGAGGGACGAAATTCGACATTATCACCCTCAGACCAGGCAGCGATTTCGAGTAGGCTGGTGGTTGCTTGATCCGAAAGATCACTTATGACGTCTCTGTTGAAGCATGGCTGGACGTCCACTGCTCGGGACAGGTAGAGCTCCTTCGTGCGTGACTATCTGTGTGTGAGTCGCTGCTGCCTCCAGATATGCCAGAACTGAATTACCTTTGATGTCTTATCCCACTGCAAAATTGTCAGTCTCTGCTGTGAAAAGCGACAGGGAAACCGTGCTGACCTTCTTCAGAATCTTGGAAAAGGCGGTCTGATTTATCTCAATGAATTGCTGAACGGACGTCAGGACTGGTATTTCGAAAGAGTGCACGAAAGAATAACCTGAAGCTTGTCCAAGTCACTGTTGAATAATTTGAAGCCTTCATCGATAGTCCGATAGACTGATGACAACTTGGATGTGGCGGAATATTGCTGCTGGAGTGCTCGCTTTCGATCCAGAAGAGTCCGGAGCCGTAATTTTAGCTGCACTGTTGCTTCAGTTCATGGTCCAGACACAGCGGTGGGTTACTCGCACCTCGGCTTCCTTCTGGAGATAAAAAGTGTTGACCTTGTCGAGTTCACGTTCCTGAGGAAGTTTAGGTTTAGCTGTTCCAGTAGGGATCATAGCATCGTACCAGACGGAAGAAAAAGGTGGCTTTGTTCGCTTGAAGGGATGACTGCGAGTCCACGTGATCTTCATGAGCATGACCTGGAGCTTGTGCTTGGATGATTGGGGTGGCGCTGAGTTTCTTGATGAGCTGGGAAGCGTTAGTTATTGCTTCAAGAAGATTGTCGGTAGTCATGACCTTTTTCAGCGCCTTGTAATCAACAAAGCTGGCAGCATATTCGGGAATATCTAGCTGCCGCTTCTGAATATGCTTGCCGAACTTCCTGATAAGTATCTGTCAATTTCCGCGATGACAACTCGAGACAAGCCAAATGTGGACAATCATACATGACGGCTTGTCACCGACAGTTGGACGACGACGTGAGTGAGCCTTGGACAAAGTGCAACCCAGAATTGGAAGGATATTGGACCAGTCAATGGCTTTGTGAGCGACAATATATCTCAAGGATCAGGATCGTCCATGGTGTCACGTGCATGAGAGCACATTCATGATGGGGGTTGACAGTGACGAAAATGCATGGTCGCTCATGGCAAGAGATGGAACAGAGGAACAAGAGGATGTTGGAGGACGGTTGCAGTCGGCGTAGAACACCCAAAGGACTCGCAGTGGCCAGCCCAACGGAAGCAGAAGTATTGATAGGGCGGCAATTGCCCCACTATGACGGTAAAAAAACAGATCTGCTGTGCTTGTGACACGAGGGGCGCAGAACAGAATACCCCGAGAGCCGCTCGTTGATTCAGACCTCTGGGCCAGCGTAAGGTAGATACTAGGAAGGGTTTGGTCCTGCGGCAGCTACCACAGCCAATCAACTCTGCACGTTTTTCGGTCCCTTGTTTGGCGTGACCCGACTCATTCGTACATGTTCAACTACAGTGCCTGATTCATGTAGAGTATCTAGAAGAAACAGAGACTCTCACGCCTGATATGTAGATATTGACAGATGGCGTTCCAATCCCTCGTTATTCCTTTGTTGGACTGATCGGTTCCTCCTTTGCCTCGACAAATTCCGGCTCTGGGCTTACCCCGCCGTCGTTCCTGTCCGGCACTTCCAGCTTAGAGGCGTCACTAGTCGACGCCACATCGCCGTTGCTCTCAGGCGCCAGCTCGGCTTCTACAGTGGGAGCCTCTGGAGTGACTGACGCAGTGGCATCGTCCGGCTTTGTCGCCGTCCTCGCTGCAATCCTTTCATAATATCCTTTAATGGCCCGCTCATCTTTCATTTTTCGCAGCCGTTCCACTTCCTCAACTCCTCCAGACTTCTTCAACTTGCCTTCTTCAACAAAATTCCCGAGCTCCTTTTGGAATTCGCCACCTTTTCTGCTCTCAAGTTCTCTCTGTCGGGCTTTTTCTGCTCTCTCGATAGCTTCCAGCCTGGTTTCGTGGTTTGGTCGTAAGGCTTTAACCTCCCCTAAAACACCGTCCTTGGCCTTGAGAGGATCCGCGCCTTGATCAAGGCTTAGTGGGTTTAGGTTTCGCGAAGTAGACCGCCCGCTGTGGCCCTTCGGGTTGTCCAGGTGCTGTTGCCTCGTAGCTTGTTCTACGAGAGCAAATGTGGCAGCCGCCTTCTCAAGATCGTCCTCGAGGTCAATGCACAATTCTTCTTGCATAGTCAGGAGATCTCGATCATCGCACACAACCTGAAGTTCTTTTTCCCAAATCTTCGTCCACACAGGTTTCTCTCGTTTAAGGTATTCTTGAAGCTTCTTGAGCTGGGCCGTGGCGGAAGAGATCTCCTTCGACACAGTTTCCAGTTGCCGGGCGAGCGGGCGAACACCTCGAGTAACGACGTCTTTGCGGAGATCTTCCACGATATCTTGAAGATCATCCACCGAGGTGACAATCTTCTCACTATCCTCCTGCAAGGTCTTTTTACCATTGTTCACGTAAGCTCGCCCAGTGTCAATCGACATCTTAGGTATATTGGCATCCAATGCCTTTGTGCGAACCGAGCTGGCTTTGGTCCGGATCTGGGCCATTGAAGCGTCGATATCTGCGGCGAACGAAGTATAGGTCTGACGGACCACAGCCAAGTCTCTCCGCAGCGCTTGGACCTCATTGAGCTGGCTGACAGAATCTTTTGTCCAAAGTTGTGATTTTGAGGACGAAGTCGGCAGTGCCGGTCGCGGAGGCGCTGCAGCTAGACTTGCAATTTCTTTAGCCGCTTCTTGTTGTCTGTCGGAGACTCGTTGCAAGGCAGATTGCTGATCGTCGACTGCGGATTTGACTCCCTCGATCATTCTCTTCAGGCCGTCTACGCCGTCATCAAAATGCTTTTTAACCTCATCCAAAGCCTCAATATTGAGAACAAGGACTGAGCGATCTTTAATGTCATTGAGGTCTTCCAATTCATGTCTCACTCCAGACACTGGATCCTGGATATAGATCTCGGGTAGATCCACGCCGTTGTTTTGGGTGTTCCACGCAAACTTCTCGATAAAAGCCAGTTGCAGCCGCGCAATTGTAAGATTCGCACCATCAGATAGAACAAACTTCTTGATCTTGCTTTTGTATTGTAGAAAAAGCGTGAGTTCTTTGCCTGCTTGGGGTGACGTTTCTGGTACGAATTGCGGCAGTACGGCTAGAGGCGTTTCAACTCGAGGAGGAGGCGGCTGAGCCAACACTGAATCTACTGCCGAAGGCGGTTTTACTATGAGCGCTTCATTTTCTGACGATCGTTTTGCCTCGACTTCGTTAAGAACGGTCTCGTCCTCATTGGCTCCAGCGAGGTCCTCCTTTGTTGGAAACGAATAGCCGGCGAGTTTGTCGTCAGGAGTCTTGACGAGCGGACTATCCAAGTCGAGCTTAAACTGCTGGTCTGGTTGAACTACCTCTTGGGGCTCTTCCTGAATTTCGCGTCTTTCTCTTCGTAAGGGGGAGGATTCGTGGTTTACTCTGTACGCTGCTCGATCTCGGTTGCTCAGATATGTGCTCCGCGTTCTTACTGCGTTTATTGACTCTTGAGCTTCGCGCCCACGATTGGGAATAGGTGAGTGCTGTGCAGGGGGTATTATGCTTGCCACACCATTCGCAGCACCCAAATGTTTTGATATTTGATAGGCTGAGAAACGCCTAGATGCCCTCCTTTCCAGCTCACCTCCGCGCTGCAAGGCTGCTAGCGCGTCTTTCTGCATTGGAACCTGTTTTGGGGGTGGGGCAGGAGGAGGCGGCGAAGGCTCACCAGAGAGTTCCGCGAGCTCATTCGGCATCTGATCTTCTGATGGATAAGGTAGCACTACTGGCAAGTTTTGCAAAGTGTTGCCGGACAGGGAAGAATCTGTAGAATTATTCGTTTCCCGGCTTGGTTCTCGCGGTCGGTGGAAATTGGTGTTAATGTTGAACGTTTCTCTCCGAGGAGATTGTCGGCTTGATTGAGACTGCACGGAAGTTGTACGTGGCGGGAGGTCGGGGGCACCAACCTCAGCGCTCCCGGTTCTTTGAGTAAAGGAGCTGGCACTCTGTTGGCGCCGGACTGCATCGTCTAGTGTTTGGGTAATTGTGGTATCGTTGCTCCCTGTACTTGCCATGCTGACCTGGCGACTTACGGAGGGACCATCTCTTGCACCGGCAGCACTCCCAACTCCGCCCTGTGTTGTCCGCTGCCTTAATCGTGACTGCTTCTTTTTCAAGCCGTGAAGCAAGTTGATTATGATGTCCCGAATCCGTGGGAGAAATCGATCAAGACTGGCTTGCGATGCTTCCTGACTAAGCGTCTCTTCTAATATGGCGCGTAAAAGATCTGGGACGGGGCCTAGATCGTTTGTCTCGACACCAATATTGTTGAACGCGCGACAAGCGATGTTGAACTCGTAGCCCAGTCGTACATAGACGTCCGAAACCTCGGTCTCAGTGGCTTGTGCGCGGGACCACATGGTCAAGGTTTCGAGAAGTTGCTTCGTAGCTACCAAGAGGTGGGTAACGCTCTTCTCAATCTGGGAGAGCTGCTGCTGAGGTTGCTGCTGTAGAACTGGTCAACAATAACGCTGCATACGGAATCCATTGTGATATGGATCTAAACATACACTTTGTCTTGACCTGCTGCTTGACTGGCGCCCCGAGCCCGAGGACGAGCGTTGCTGAGGCATCTCGGATGCCATGATATTGCTGTATCCGCGAAGCGGAGACAACCACGTGAGCTTGTGGTTCGCGGAAAGGAATCAACGACTCGCCCGCATGTCAGCTATGAGCATGCACGACTCGGCATCCGCTGTATGCGAAGCGGAGATGCTGTTCATGAGAGGATGTTCGTTCGTGCAAGAGAGGTGCCGGCGAGGATGTTGTCGTTCTCAAGCAAATGTCGCAGATCGCTGCCAAGCTCCGATTAGAAAGTCCCGATTCGGGCAGAGCTCGGGGCCGCAACACAGGCCTGAGGCAGAGGCAAGGCCACCGTGTGAGGGCAGAAGATCTAGAAAAAGGTGATTCAAAGTTTTGGCTGGGTGGAAGCAGACCGCGGAATCTGACGCAGTGACAAGGACAGATGATGTGAGCGGGAGCAGGCGAGGATGGGTTGCAGTACCGGTGGCATTATTCCACGTCGCGTGGCTTCCAAGCCGTCGAGCTCCCAAGAGGGTCTTGGGGTCTGTCCCCCTATGTCCGCCAGTCCGCAAATGCGCCGATACGGCCCACAGGCCGCCCGCACGGCTTCTAGAAAAATGGCTAATGATTATAAGATGTCATCGAAGGTGTCATGCTCATTTATGGGCGGAACAGAGCAAAGCGCAGTATCTTATCGGGCGCGATCATAAATGGTTGTAACACGATGCGCACAAGTCCATCCCGTGCTCTGGCAACTGATCACGGATCCATTTACCCAGTCAGTAGGTACTGTGTGACTCTGCGCGAGCTTGGGCCTATACAATGCTAGCTAGAGATAGAGCTGCTAGATGAGTCCGCGTCCTGCTGCAATTTCGGACAGAATCTCCCGCATATCTCGTTGAGCGGAAAACCTGTGCAAATGGGCTCATGTCGAATGCTTGTCGTGCCATTGCTTTTGGGGCATGCACGCTGCCAATCGGGGAAGGGGTTCGACCCCGAATTGGCATGGCACGAGCGCAGTTGTGGCACAAGCAGCAGCAAGAGAGCAGGAGCAAGTAACACACAGCACTCCGGAAACCGGAAACCGCGCTAGGGTCCTCCCGAACCTTTCCCGCAGCTCGAGGCCGTCAAGTTCGACTCCACTGAGGCCAGCGCCCTTCGACCTGTCTGTCTGCTGCGTGCTTCACACTTCCACTGCGCCTACGCCTGCGTCTGCGTCCGCGTTTATTTTTCTGCACTCCATTCGTTGCGCTGCCTTTGCACCTCACGCAACTTATCCTTCAGCCCTTCTCTTCTGCTACCTTTCTTCTTGACTGTGCCCGTCGCCGCCCATTGTCAATCGTACGCAGGCCCCGGCCGTTGACGCCCGTGACGACTAAGCTCGCATCTGCTGGACTCCACCTTCACCTCCGAACCTCGTCAACGGCCCCCTCTGCAGACAAATTGAGCAAGCCACACCACTTCGGCAGCTACACGAGATACTTGCTTCCTGCTGGCAGGCCACCGCTGCGCTGTGGCATCCTCAGGCGTTGGACGTGGCTGCCGCTAGCCCGTGACGATGAATGGAGGTACAGCAGCTTTGAAGTCCTCCAGGTCATCCTCGAAGAACTCCGCTGGCGGACAGCAATCATCAACCAACAAAGCTCAGTCTGGAGCCATGAGTCCAGCTAAATCATCAGGTGATACGCGCAACCAAGCCGCGACCACTTCCGAAACCCATGCAACCGGGTAAGAGTTCCATTGTTCTTTGTGGAAACATTCTGCCAGCAGGCGCATTGCCCTACATCGTTGGTGCAGGTTTTCGAATTATGCATATCTCTTAATTTGCCTTTCACAGGTCCCAACTAACACACTTTCAGCAAATCCGCCGGCCCAAAAGCCTGGACGACTGGCACAAACCCCATCACACAACGGAACAGTGCCTTGACGACGGTCAATGGCCTAGCAAATGGTCACGGTCAAATGCATCAAGAGCAAGGGAAAGCAAATGTGCACGAAAGCCAGTCGTCCGATAAGCACGCACACGATCGGCTGATGTTCTTGTTCTCAAACTTCATCGTTAGTTGCTTCTTTCCTGATACACTACCACCATTGCTTACCACATACTTTGCAGGGCCTTGATGCGGCGCTGAACTTAAAGAATGGAGAACGATTTTTGGGTGTCTTCTCCGGCGCATCATCACAGAACGGCGAGACCCGCTATCACCTCAAAATGGTTCGTAAGACTACTGTCTCAGCACCTCAGCAGTCGGACGACACACCGCAAGCGTCTCCTTTGGTTGGAGAGGGAGAAGACTTCGCAATGGCATTTGACATGAACGACACAGTTGATCTTTCTGTTGCTGGTGTGAACCTTGGTACAAGTCAAGCCAGAGCTGCAAACGGTAACTTTTGCCCGCTAAACTGGTATTATACTTGTCTGACAACTACAGGCTCTGCATTCAAGACTGACACCGAAATCTCTGGCAATCTCGACCTGCGGGAGCGCGTTCTTCAAAAATGGGAACCGGGCCCTGACGAGAAGGTCGACCTCTCTCTGGGCAATGATACAGGCTACGGTCAGGGTGGATGGGACCAATTTGCGGCGAATGAGAAGTTGTACAATGTTCGGAGTGATTATAACGAAGATCTCTACACTACCACGATCGACAAATCCAACCCGCGCTACAAGCAGGTGGCTGAACAGGCTGAACGGTTGGCCCGAGAAATCGAAGGCGGAGCTAATCGCTCTACAGTTCAAGCGGACTCGGGCCTGGATGAAGAGGACAAGTAAGAGAATGATCAGGTCGGGAAATCAACCATGCTGACTGTCTAAAGGTACAGTGGTGTCCGAAGGGAAGCACCATCGCTTGGCAAGAGCGGACCTAATGCCTATGTGCCGCCTTCCAAGCGACCCATTACTAACCAGCCGACTGTCTCTGGTGCTCCATTCGATCCGGCCATCATTTCGTCTCAGTTGGCCAAGCCTGACACTCCCGGCCCTTCCAAAGCCGGGCCGAGTACTGATAGCACATCGGCGGAAAAGCAAGACAAAGACAAAACATCTACTCCCGAGACGGCACCTACGAACATCAAAGAGACTGTGGCCAAAGCCCTCGCCTCGACTGCTGGTGCGAACAACGTGTCGAACAAGGGTGACATAGCGCGAGGTCCCTCGGTGGCCGCGCCGGCGTCGAAACCCTCGGCGGAGAAAGGTGCTGACATCATGCGGGATGTCACTGATGCCTTCAAGCAATTTAATCAGAGCGAAAAGATGCGCATCCAGGCGCAACAACGTCAACAACAGGCACAGCGTGCTACAACTGCTCGTCAAGAGAAATCGGTCAGACTTAATGACCTCAAGAAGTTCTCGCAGAATTTCAAGCTCAGTTCACGGGTTCCTGAAGACCTCGTTCCTATCCTTGCCAAATCCAAAGAGAAACAGGATGAAATCATAAAGAGAGCAGACCAGTCGGTTCGCGAACAGGAGGAGCAGAAAGCAGTAGGCGGCACGCCATCCCCGAAGGGTGCGAAGCCGGAAGCACAAGCTACCCAAAGAACTGCAACTCCTAGCGAGACTACCGTCGAAACGGCTCCACAGATTGGGAATCGGACACGCAGTCAGCAGCAGACTGGCAGGGGTCAAAATGCTGCGGCGCAAATACCACGTGCTCCCAGTCAAGCCAACCAACGCAATCAATTGCCATTCCGTGGCACTAGTGCTGCTGCTGGTCCCACACCGGTCTCGATTCCGCCTCCCGGAGGTCTCGCTGGCACTCCTACCGATGGCAGTGTGCTCAGTCCAACGTCCGCGACGTCCATGCGGTTCAACGCTAAAGCGATCGAGTTCAAACCCAATCCGTCCGCCAGCACTTTCACACCGACTGGTCCTGGTAGTGAGTCCGGCGGTTCCAAGCGGCCCAGTGTCATATCGCCCCCTCCACCAGCTTCCAGCAGACCAACTCCCTCGACTGATTTCTTCACTACTTCTTCCAGGAAGAGCAAATTTTCTGAGGGCACTTGGGAAGCAGTCACTTCGACGTGTTTCGCGCCAACGGCGAGACTTCTGAATCAAACGCAAGGAGATGACACCAAGAAAGCGCAATATGCTAACAATGGTGGTATCCCTCAAGGGTACCGTACTGCTCCGGTATGGGACGCCCCTGAGGCGAATGCAGAAAAGTCGTTCGTGGACTTCTTCCCGAAGTCAGTTCATCCACCACACTCGCCCCTCCATGCTTCACAAAATGGATCCATGCCGCATCAACATCAGCTACCTCTTCATTTGCAGAACGGCGGTCCTCATGTACATCAACAGTCACAGTTCTACAGGGGTCAGCCGCACCTCAATGGACCTCACCATATGGACGATCAGCGTATGCATTTTGCCTCAGCGGCATCATCAGTACAACCTTCTCCCAGGATGGTGTCACAAACGATGGTTTTCAACGGCCAGGGTCCACCCCAGATGGCAGCATATCCATATGCAATTCCGCCGTCCGGTATGAGTCCGGCTATGGCGATGCGAAGCCTTCCTCCCGGAGCGCAGTACATGAGCGCTCAAGGCGCACCGATGGGTGGGCACATGATGGTGCAGCAGCCATCAAATGGACCCTACAACCACCTAGGCCAGCAGCAAATGCAGATGTATCCATCTCCCGTACCGAGTCATGTCCAGCCTCACTTTGGCGGTCATAATGGACAGCCGGGAATGCCTGGAGGTTATGGTGGAAGCCCCAGGGCTCATCCAATGAGCCATCAAGGATCTCAGCAAGGGCATGCGCCTCAGCCCATGTTTATGATGCCAGGGCAGATGGTGATGATGCCACACCACGGAGGTTCCAGTAAGTCATGAGCACGACCAAGGATGCGAGAAATGCCGAGACTGACTTTGACAGTGGCCCCTATGAGAGGTTTCAATCAGTCACAGTTCGGAGGGCAGCATCCACAGAACTCATACGCGATGCAGCACCGGGCCATGTCGAATGGCGGCTACAGCCAACATGTGACACCCCGGCAGCAGCATGCTATGCCACATCCGCAGCCCATGGGTGGCGCTGCTAATGCGCCGACGGCCGCGAACAGCGAGGAGGGACGGTGAGCGTGTGATGGAACCAAGTGTGTTTGGATCCGCGCCATACGTGTTCAGGGGAGACCAGTTCAAAGAACCACTAGCGCGTCATGCGCATATATCTTTGCTCGCAAAGGACCATAATCACAAGACACCCCGCCCGCCCTGTGCACCGAGGCGGACGGACGGCGAAAATGGCGATACAAATGTCGTCACGCGAGGCTCCCTAATCCGCGACTTGGTGTACAATACCGGCAGTGCTTGTCGTGGGGCGCAGTCTAGAGTCTTTGCAGACTCACAAAGATGAACCCCAAAATGCAAGATGTAAGACAGATGAGCAAGCGAGATGGCGTCTCAATCCGTCAAGGAGAAAGAAATAATGGCGCATTAAGGCTCTAGTTCCTGCCAGGACTAGGGCCCGCATCTTTGTAGTCGCTCGAAAGTATCTCTACAATGATCATATCTCTTCACCGACCAAATTGTCCCGAAGACCTCGTGACAAATCTCTGTGCAATCTGGCAAGGGGGTCTTTTTAGCATTTTCCAGACAACACTGAGTCCCACGAGAACCCAACCATATTGCAACACGCGATACAGTAAAAGATTGGGAGCTGACTCACTTTCCGATCTTTCTCATTCACCTGGTGGCTCGCTTTGTCAGCCGAATCCGGAGCTATGGCAACAAATCCAACTCATGAGCAGAGCCTGGTCGTCGGAGGGATTACTTAGAGCAGTGCGGATGTGAAAGCGCTGATCCAAGCCAGGGATGGTTGCCCAAACGTACGCTACGGATAGTGGTTAGGCTTAGTTAGCTAGGGTCAGCCATTTAGATGATTTCAAAGGATTGGTCTGGGGTTGGTTTATCTGAGTTGGATACTTGTTAAAAATTTAACAAACTGTTTGACGCACTTTCAACCAAAATAACTACCGTTCATTTCTTTGGGCCGTCGGTAATCGCGTACGTTCTGGTCACGGCCCCGGTGGCGGACGGCATGCGGCTCTGCACCGACTATGTGCCTCAAGCCGCGAGGAGTATTGAGACCCTCAGCGAAGCAATCTTCGTCTAAATTTCTGGATGAAACACAACTTTAGTTTTTCCTATGAGGCTTTGTGTACATTCATACAAGATAGCATCTGGAATGAAAGCCTCTGGTATCCGGTTTTCCGAATCCGGCGATCCTGATCATTGGAATGTGTGCAAAGCTCATTCCTCCCATGCTCCCGGGACACATCCGGCAAAGCCAGCGCCAGACAACTACACAAAGAAGAGCATTTATATCTGGGCTGATGTCAGTAGGTATGAAAACCGATCGTGCACTGTAAACGAAAACGTTTGGGCAACATGGCGCCGCCAACTCTTGAAGATATCAAAGCATACGAAGGTTATATCACGCTTGACGATGGCATGGATTACAAGGAATTGCTACGCATCGAGACTTATATGGTCAAATACGGCACTTCATCCAGCCTCGCACTGGAAGCAGAAAACATGAGATATGTGGCCAAACATTGTCCTCACGTTGCAATTCCAAAAGTCCATGCTTTTTACCAAGAACAGTACACGAGAAAATGGCCTGGAGAAGATGAAACATACACAGAGCACGTTTACTATTTAGTCAGTGACTTCGTCGAAGGGAAGCCGCTTAAGACTTTCATGGAGGAGCTATCTGACCAGCCCAGTACTCTGGAGAAGGCACTAACGCAGATCACGGGGAAGCTGAAGTCGTACATGGACGATATCCGCAAGATATCTCCCGAGGGATACATCGGATCCCTTGGACAGAAGCCCAGCGAGGACATCCTCTTCAGGGAATGTGAGCCCGACACAGGCCACGCTGAACCATACGGTCCGTTCCACAGCCAACGAGACATGACGAAGACTCTTGTGCATAGACTAGCAGTCTTCCAGCATCCCAAAGTTATGGCTTGGCTCGATGAGCTGGTGCCTGCTGTGCTAGGAGATGATCGTCCGCTGGTCTTCACTCACAACGATCTACACGGCGAGAACATCATGGTGCGGAACGATAACGGTGAGTACGACGTGTCCATTATCGACTGGGAGATGGCCGGCTTCTACCCGGACTATTGGGAGTACAGCAACGCTGCTATGGCCGGTTTGTACCAACTCGACTGGTTCCGGGTCGTCGACAAGTTCCTTGAACCTTATTATGCCGAACACCTCGTCATACACTATCTTCGATACCTCAATAGGAAACGCCCCTTCTCCAAGCACAAAGTTGGACCTTGGCTGGACGAGGCCTCCTCCGCCCCGGTCCGCCTCAGGGCAAATTTGCTTGGCCTTTTCAACGATTCAGTCGGCCCCAGGCCCGATGAGGGCACAAAGCTGCGCCGTACCGACAACGTGACTGGTCCAGAGTAAGTGGGAGTCATCCTGCTCGGCACCATGGAAAGGCACTAGCGCGCAGATGTCCTCGAAGGCGATGATGTCTGTGTTGTTGATCCAGCCGATGTGGACCTTGCTACCGCGAATATAGTTGATTGATTCCTCAGGATTATCGTTTGATTTGGGCTGACCAGAAACATTGGTGTTTTCGTAGTTTGGTTCGTACAGGAGGCCGGTCTTGCGAGATTTGTTCTTGATAAAGATTGCGGTGTATTTCTCTTTTGCGCCTTGATACCAGAATTGGACGGAGGAGACCTCGCGAAGCATTTTTCGATGGTGTTGGAGTGTCGTTCTCAGCTTTTATATGTAGTGTCTGTAATGAAGGGCATACTGGTGATGAGGAGAGCTCCATGGCCTCACTTTAAAGCCATCATTCTTGTTTGTTGTTGATCTGTTTGCTGCTGGAGTTCAGTACTGTTTCGATCTATGATCGCACACCTTTGTCCTAGAAGCCACCCGTCGCTCGCAAAGATACAAGAGTCGTGTGCACTATTAGGTCTGGATTGCTTCGTCTTCTAAGACCTGCAAGCCATCTTGTAAGGACTTGCTCATTTGTCCAAATAGCAACCACTAATGCTGCAGAGCAAGGATTGTTTTGTCTGCCCAGAGACATCGTCAGCTATGGTGCACCCACAGTATTACTGACCTCACGTGCTCTTGAACACGACCTTAACAATGGGAAGGTGAGCACGATTACAAGCGAAAGTGTTTGAAGCATCTAGTCGTTCCTGAGAAGTCCGGGATCCGCTAGCGGCCCTGCGGCCCCTGGTCTGGGGTGATCGGCATGGAGCCAGCCCTACAAGCGGGGATCTGTTTGGCGGATCAAAGGCCGACCACAAACCATCGTGGTTACACATGATCCCTTGCGGCTGACTTGTTCATTTCCCATAGTCTCAACCCACCGTCCCCCTTCCAACCTCGTTCTCAGCACTCCAGCTTCATCCCATGGCGATGAAGCGTTAAGCAACCCACTATCTCACATTACCACCGCCCACGAGCGACGACGAAAAATGTCCGACTCTCAACACGTCTCCGCGCGGGCGCCGCTCATCGCTCACGAGTCGGCCGACCAGCGTCAAGAACAAGAGCAAGGAACGCCATCTTCACCATCTGCACATCACGCCGCCGCAGACGGCCCTCTCCCCTCCTCACCCAACCCATCCCAATTCTCAACCTACCTCCTAATAACCACCGCGTCCATCTCAGGCCTCCTCTTCGGCTTCGACACCGGCATCATCTCCTCCACTCTCCTATATCTCCCGTCCTCCTTCCCCGTCTCCACTTTCGCCAAGTCCCTCATCACCTCCGCCACCGCTCTGTTCGCCCTCATCGCGTCCCCACTTTCTGCTCCAGCCGCAGACTCCCTTGGCCGTCGTCCTGTCATCGTCGTGTCATGTGCGCTGTTCGTCCTCGGCGCGCTGATACAGGCTGTGGCGCCCGGAGTGGCGGTGATGGTGCTGGGACGGAGTGTCGTTGGCTTGGCGATAGGGGGTGCGTCCAGCGTGGTGCCGCTTTATATCGCTGAGGTTGCGCCGGCGAGGCACAGGGGGAGGTTGGTGACAGTGCAGAGTCTGTTCATTACGGGAGGCCAGGTGGTGGCGTATTTGGTGGGGTGGGCGTGTGGCGGGAGGTGGAGGCTTGCGGTTGGAGTGGGTGCGGTGCCGGCGGTGGTGCAGGCGGTTATGATGGGGTGGTTGGTCGAGACGCCGAGGTTTTTGGTTATGAAGGGAAGTGAGGAGAGGGCTAGGGTGGTGCTGAGGGGACTGGGCGTGGAGAATGTGGATGTGGATGTGGTGGTGGAGAGGATTAGGGCGGAGATCAAGGAGGAGGGCGGGAGTGGGGATGACGGATGGAGGAGTAGGTGGAACGATCTTGTTAAGACAGGCGGGAACAGGCGCGCTTTGACGATTGCTTGTATGCTGCAGGGGTTGCAGCAGCTGTGTGGCTTTGTGAGTATCGCGATATCCGTGATACACACGCAAGACTGACAACGATACCAGAACGTCCTCATGTACTTCTCCGCCACCATCTTCGCCCTCGTCGGCTTCACCTCTCCTGTTACGACCTCTCTCTCCATTGCCCTGACCAACTTCCTTTTCACCCTCTTCGCCTTCTCGCTCATCGACGCCATCGGCCGGCGCCGGATCCTACTCATCAGCATGCCATTCATGGTCATCGGCCTGGCCTTGTGCGCCCTGTGCTTCGCCTACCTACCACAGATGGGCGCCGGCCAGGCTGACGGTGCAGTCGCGCTGCGGATGCGTGCGTCACCTGACATATCGCTCTCGACATTGCCTGCAGCGCTGCTCATCAGTCTGATCCTATACGTAGCGGCGTATGCGTTGGGGCTAGGCTGCGTCCCCTGGCAGCAGAGCGAGCTATTCCCGCTGCGTGTCCGGAGTCTCGGAAGTGGCCTTGCGACCGCTACCAATTGGAGCAGCAACTTCGTCGTCGGCATCACGTTCTTGCCTATGATGGACGCACTAGGGAGCACATGGACGTTCGCCCTGTATGGATGTGTATGCTTCGTTGGTTGGTTCTTGGTGTACGGTTTCTATCCTGAGACTGCGGGATTGGAGCTTGAGGATGTAGGTAAATTGCTGTCGAGTGGTTGGGGCGTGAATGAAAGCGTGTCAAGCCGCAACAAGGGCTACACACAAGCTCCGGATCAGGATGAGGATGAAGCCGATTCACCATGATAGATATAACGACCTGTACGATATCACGTAGCGCGTTTGGGACACAGTGCGAAGAACATTGCTATTATTTTGGTATCATGACCGCCAGCATCTCAGCCACTTCCACCCTTCCTAAAGCTGACCTTTTCCACGGCCACGGCCTCTTTGCCTTCCGCATCTTTCCGCAGCTGGTACACATATAAGACTAGCACGTCCCCTTGCACATCCATGAGCACAAAGCTAGGACACAAGCCTTTCTGCTCGCCGGTGTCTCCATCAACCCCGGCAAACTCCTGCCTCACCTTCCCGTCCTTCTGCCCCTCCCCACTAGCCTCAGGATCGTAGTCCAAATCATCGCCTGTCCACGACGCTGCGCCCGTCGCCGACCCAGGATTGACAAAGAACTTGCCCTCCAGCTCATACGCCTCGAAACGACTCGTACCGCCCCAGCACAGCACATCGACGTCCATCTGGCGCGCGGCGATGAGCAGACTGTCCGGGTCGGCGGGCGGGATGATGGTGTGGCCGTGCGTGAAGCCAATGCGCAGACTGCCGTGGGTGACGACTTTGCTTAGGGCGGTAGGGATTGGGTATGAGGAAGCGGATGCGGGGGATTGAGGGGCGTCATAGCCGGAGTTGTTGGTGGGTGGCGGTGGGGGTGGGATCGATAGCGGGATGTCGAAGTCGCCTTTTACTAGCTGCAGGTCGGGGGCGAGACCGCGGAGGAAGTGGTAGACTGAGGGCGAGGTGAGGTTGCCGAGACATAGTATTTGGCCGATTTTGTTGGGCGTGAGGAGTTTCTTGAACTGTAAAGAACAGGGATCAGTGTAGGTCAAGGCGGGTGAAGCTTGAGGCGCGTACTTTGGCGGGAATGTCCTAGGCGGCAGGGTCAGTAAAGGGAGTGGACGAAGGGGTGTCCCGGGGACGTACAATGGCTCGGTCGGGAATGAAGAGGTCGCCCAGGACGAGCACCAGTCTAGATGTCATGATGGAGTGCGCATATGTGAGAGACGGATATTTGGCGGATGCACAATTGGTCGAGGCAGCGCAAGGCCGATAATGGACGGTGACGATGGTGTAGCTGAGGTCCGAAGCACGAGACTGCGTTAGATGCTATAATGCCTACTGTCACAGACTTGCAGTGTTTTAGGTCTCGCCCACCACTCACCCAGCTTCTGCGACCTGAGGTCGGGAGTCACATGGATGGTTGACCAACGACCCATGTGCCATGTTGGACCCCTCGGAGCTCCCCGACGGCGATGTCTATACAAGATGCATCTACAAGCAGCTAACAACCTTACCATGAACTGCAAGCGAGAAGGAAGCGGGGAACTGATCCGTAGGATGGCCGAGTAGCAAGACGTCTATCAGTCGACTCGGTTTCGACACCCGAATGTGCAACTCCATGACCGGTACGCAAACCCGTGAAGCAAGAACGGAGTTCAAGATACTACAAGTGGTTGGGGCAGTCTCTCTGCATGCGGAATAGCAGCTATAGTGTTCCTACAGCGCGGCTGAAACGGAGCGTGGAGAAGGAGTCACAACCACGGTACCTAGTCGCAAAAAGTGTGGAGGGGCACGGCAATTGGCTGCGTCCGATCTCGGGGTGATGCATGGAGCATGGAGCTCGGAGCACGGAGCCGATGAGAGGAAGAGCTGGAACACAGGCTGACCTTTGCTGCTCGTGGGGCCTGCCGCCGCACGTTGGACAAAAAAGTGCCGTGCGAGAATATTTTCACTGGGGCCGCAGCCTCAGGACTGGAGACGGTTGGTTGAGCGGATCATACGTGATCCAAAACCCGACGGCTTCTCTGTAATTGACTCATTATTACTTGCGGAATACTCGTTGTTCGTTCATCATCCGTCAAAAAAAGTAGTCGGCTCCCTGGACACTACGGCGATCGTCTCTTCCTCAGGCCTCCTACTCTTTCCGATTTTCAACCTGGCTTCGGCTCTGCGATTGTCGGCGTTCCCCCGGCGGCTCAAGTGGGCGACGTCAACTTCCCCTCTTCAAATGGCCAACCCTCGCTCCTCTTCAATTGCCCGCTCTCGCCTCAGTCTCGTACAAAGGCATCTCTCCGACCGCACGCCCCTCGAGATCATTACTCCATACAGCACCGAGCGCAGGTCAAATATCCAGGACGATCTCGACTACTACGAACGATCGCGGCAGAACCAAAAGCCCGAAAAAATGTCCTCCCAACCCGACCATCCCGCATTGCTCATCCCGGGCCCCATTGAGTTCGACGATGAGGTCTTACAGGCCATGAGCCATTACAGGTAAGCTCTTTCAACAACGCCGGCAGCTTCAACACGAACTTACCCGCTGTAGCGAGTCCCACGTTGGACCGGCCTTTGTCAAGGTATTCGGTGAAGCCCTCACCATGCTCCGCAAGGTTTTCCAGACCACAGACCCCGCCTCACAGCCATTCGTCATCTCTGGCTCCGGTACTCTCGGCTGGGATATGGTCGCATCCAACCTCGCAGAACCTGGTGATGACGTACTGGTTCTCCACACCGGCTATTTTGCCGACTCTTTCTCCGACTGCTTCAAAGCGTACGGCGCCAACCCCACACAGCTCAAGGCGCCCATCGGTGACCGGCCGCAGCTTGATGAGGTGGAGAAGGCGCTGAAGGAGAAGAAGTACAAGCTGATAACCGTCACTCACACCGACACCTCGACTGGTGTCTTGAGCGAGGTTGAGGCTCTCTCTAAGCTCGTGCAGAAGGTTTCTCCCGAGACATTGTTGGTCGTTGACGGTGTGTGCTCCATCGGCTGCGAAGAGCTAAAGTTCGATGAGTGGAAAGTTGATGCCGCTATCACCGCCTCGCAGAAGGCTATTGGTGCCCCTGCTGGCCTGAGCATCAGTATGGTGTCTGGGAGGGCCATCGAGGCATTCAAGAACCGCAAGACACCACCCAACAGCTACTTTGCTAGCTGGAAGAACTGGCTCCCAATCATGCAAAACTACGAGGCTAAGAAGCCGTCGTACTTTGCAACTCCATCTCCCCAGCTCGTCCACGCACTTCACACCACACTTACACAGATCACCTCGAGACCTCTGAGCGACCGCTTCGAAGCGCACCGCGAAGCATCGCAGAAGGTCAAGAAGGCAGTGGCGGACATGGGTCTCAAACAGCTGGCTTCCAAGCCCGAGAACCAAGCCAATGGTATGACTGCAATTTACCTACCTGAAGGCATCACCCCACCTGAGATTCTGCCCAAGCTGGCGGAGCGCGGCGTAGTATTCGCCGGTGGCCTGCACAAGGAGATCGCGGCCAAGTACATCCGCCTCGGACACATGGGCGTCAGCGTTACAGATCCCAAGCGCGATGATATTGACCGGGCAATCAAAGCACTGAAGGAATCGGTAGCTGAGGTGCAGAAGGCAAAGGGACAGTAAATAGATTCAATTGACGACTATCGAAACGTATAAAGTATTACCTCAGTCCACGTCTGACCACAGCTTCATGTTCGTTTTCGCTTAAAAATAGCGGGGCAGTGATTGGCCCTCGGCTTTGCACGTCCCGCCCGCACCACCTCCGCCGACGCCGCCACTGCTTGTCGTAACTTGACCTAAATCCTCTTCTGCCTCAGGTTATAAGTCCACTTTAACTTTTATTTTTTGACACCCGACAGCAGCTCTTGTCGAGCCTGCAGACTAAACAACTTACTACACCTTCTCAACACCTCACGCCTTGTCAAGCAGAAGTCTTGACCACGGCGCGCCAGACTACTATCACCATCCCCGAAGCGCCTCCACCGCCATGTCGTTCTCCTCGCTCGTCCAAGACCTCACCTACCGCGACCGTCCTCAAGCACAAACTGCTCCTTCCGATCGACAGTCTACTATCTCTCGGGCTCGCTCCTATGTGAGCACAGCCGCGACCTCGGTCAGCATAACCGGCGACATCTCCTCCCAGCTGCATGGCGGCTACTCACACCCACTCGCCCGTGCATGGCAGGCCGAGCGCCAGCTTACAAAATCAATGTTGATATACCCCTTATTCATAACCGATGATCCTGAGGAAGAGACGCTCATCCCTTCGCTGCCAGGTCAGTACCGGCGCGGCCTCAACAAGCTGGTGCCCTTCCTCCGTCCTCTTGTCGCAAAGGGCCTCAGATCCGTTATGCTCTTCGGTGTACCCCTCGCGCCTAGTGCCAAAGACGCCTTAGGTACTGCAGCGGACGATCCGCAAGGCCCTGTCATTGGTGCTATCCGCCTGCTAAGAAAGTCTTTCCCCGGTCTGTTCATCGCAACAGATGTGTGTCTGTGCGAGTACACCAGCCACGGGCACTGCGGGATCCTGCGCGAGGACGGCAGTCTGAACAACCAGCTCTCGGTGGAGCGCATCAGCGATGTCGCCATGGCATACGCTGAAGCCGGTGCACACTGCGTAGCCCCCTCGGACATGAATGATGGCCGCATCCGAGCCATCAAACTCAAGCTGATCGAGGCCGGCATCGCACATCAGGTCGTGCTGATGTCTTACTCGGCCAAATTCAGCGGGTGTCTCTACGGACCTTTCCGCGACGCCGCCGGATCGACACCGAGCTTCGGCGACCGCAGGTGTTACCAGCTTCCGCCTGGTGGAAGGGGTTTGGCCCGCAGGGCAATGATCCGCGATATAAAGGAGGGCGCGGACGTGATTATGGTGAAGCCTGCGAGTCAGTATCTGGACATCATCAGCGACGCAAAAGAGATTGGCAAGGACATGCCTGTTGCCGCATATCATGTCAGTGGCGAGTACGCTATGGTTCACGCCGCTGCACAAGCTGGTGTGTTTGATTTGAGGACTATGGCTTTCGAGGTGACCGAGGGGATCCTGAGAGCTGGTGCGAGTATCGTCGTTAGTTACTTCACGCCGGACTTCTTGGACTGGCTGAGCAATTGATTGGACGAATGAAAAATGAATATGCATGTGGGTACATGAAATTGTACTAGCCAAGACGCACTGCGTATGGAGGTGTAGGAAGCGCCACTTTTTTGTTATATGAATGAATGTCTTGATACCATTGAACAATGCATCCTTCCCGAAATATCAATGGCTTGGTCATCTTCTCTGTAAAGAGGGAGAACGATCCCTTGGCTTTCAGTCTCATAGCCACCTTCGCGGTGGTCATCCTACGAAGGATTGACACATCGACCTACAGCGATAGCGCAATCTGGATGTCACAGACGGCGTCGAGGCCCTGGAACAGCATCAGGACCAGTGGCTCCAACCCGGCTTAAGCATTATCTTCAATCCCGACGCAGACGCATAAAGATCGACACAATAGGTCAATCACAGGGCCTCGTCGACGAGATGGAAATCAAAGCAACTCCCGAGCAAGTCGAAGCAGTGGTAAGCACTATGGCATAGGAGATCTAGCTTGCAGTTTGCACCTGCTAAGACAGCTACAGTTGATGGACTCTCCTCGTGTCCAAAGCTGGTACAGATGGTCTCTCACCTCACAAAACGCCAGTATTGCTCCCTCCACACTCAGAGCTGGTGACAAGCTCTTGGTACACTTAGACAACTTGGATTTTTCGCCAAGTATGACCCTCAACATCCCCCACGGCGTTCGCATGGTATGGTTCATTGCCCTACATCCTTTCGGGAGAGCACGTCTTTACCGTCACCGATAGCGAGAAGCAGAAAGACTACACGACTGTGCGGCAGACGGAGGCATCCACTGGTCTGCTGTACTTTCTCATGAATCAGGGCTGGAGTATGAGGGATAAGTCGATCAAGAACTGGGAGGCTTTCTTTAGAGGTTTGAAATCAGAAGTCGAAAGGAGAGGTAACAGCTAATATTACAGAATTGATTGGCACGAGATTCCCTGTGTTTAATTTCCTAGCAATGCAGTAAGTACCTACCTAATAGCTGAAATAATTACTGTAAATAGCGATAGCGAATCTGAAACCCTACTTGCATGTGTCAGTATAAATCACCATATAAGAATAGTCTCACATTCCCCGATGGCGCCAAATAGACATACAGACCCCGTTCACAAAAGTAGCACACCATCAAGTACTCCGTATCTTCGTATACCCAGCGCATCTCACAATCACATGCCCCGATCACCAGTTCACAGCCAGCCACATTTCCCTTTTGCCCCAGTCCTCAGCCCTAACCCATCCCTCCACCACCGGATCCGTCCCGACCCTTCCGCTCCATCCACAGCCCCTTGTACCTGTTACAGCCCTACTGTGCACTCCACATTGACTAATCCACCCTTTCCCACCTTCCCCCCAACACTGCTGAAGTCTTTTTCGCACGGCTGGTAGACTTGCTAATCACTACTACTACTCCTCCTCCCCCTTTACCCGCCTCTGCCGATGCCCACGTACCAACCCCGCTAGCACTCCGGTCAGCCCCTCCGCCACGCGGCCGCGATGCAACGCCGCACCTCCCTCCTGCCCGCCCGCTCGCGCACGCCAGGCACCCGCCAAGAACGTCTGCTGCTGCCGCCTGCTTTTTGGCGTGGCATGTGATCTGCGGACCCGCAGCAGCAGCAGCAGCAGCACGGACAGAGGAAAACGTTTTTCCCGCTCAAAGTAGTCGCAAAGTCACGATACGACGTGCGACAAATGCGACGGCTTGGCGCAGCAGGCGGCCTCAGTGGCGGTGGCGATGTGGCGGTGAATAGTAGCGCAAGAGGTGGCGAGGTTGGGACGCGGAGGGCCCGAAGGAAAGGTTGATGGGGTGGTGGAGGGTGCGTAAGGCGCGTTGTGTCTCCTGTCATGGATTCGTCCACGGCGGACTAACTCAAAACCCGGCTGCTAGCACCACCTGCAATTCTTTTTTTTTTTGCATGTGTGGACAGTAGTGTGTTGGACAGGAATAGTAACGCCATGAAGCATGGATGTAATTGGTTGGAGAGTGACATTTGACATCTGGCAGTTTTCGGGGGTTTAATCGTGAGACAATAAGTGGTAACTTAAGGGTATCTTTCTCTATGTGAACCGTCTCGGCGAGAACATGTATGTATAAAATATTTCCTCGTCCTCACTGTCCATCTTCGCGATGGATGAGCATCAACGAACATTGAAGCGGCCATATCCGCTGCTTTTCCTCCGGCACCAAAATGGTTAAGCTCCCTCCTTCCGATCCCACATAGCCTATGTCATGAACCTTCATGAAACCCGACCTCCCGCTTAGCGGGGCGCCTGTCAATACAATAATTGACGAATGAGGCGAGCAAGATTCAAAGGATAGACACGAAGCAGATTGAAGAGACTATTTTTTTTTTCCTTCCATCCTCCACGTAAACATCAAATTTGTACATGTGATAAGGGATGGAGGTTGGAACGAACTAACGTTTCCCCCCGGTTGTGGCGGCTGAAAAGGATTGCCTGATGTCGATCAATCTGACAGGCCAACTCTAATGCTCCTGCGGCACCTCGTCTATGGTCGCGGGTTTGTGGAGAGCACTACTCGGGGCAGGCATGCCATTGGCGTTCGCGGAGACGCCGCCGCCACCGGAGTGCCCGTACATTGCGGCATCCCCGGGTGGTCCACCTAGAGATGACGATCGATGCATGGGCTGAGGCGGCGGTTCGTCCCTCATGCATGCGTTTTCCAGAATGTTGGTCCATTTGCCGCTGGTGCCTGCGTGGCTGTGCTTCAGGTGCTGGCGGAAGTGATCGGCGCGGAAGAACTTTTTGATCTGGTTGCATTCGCCGAACTTGTGGATGTGGCTCAGGTGTGCCCTGCGGGCATGCCAGTCGGCTGGGTTTTGGAACTCGTCTCCACAGTACCCGCAGATATCTGTGGCTCCGTTGTTGCTGGTTGACGTATGGAAGGCGGCTTCGACGGATGGCAGAGCCGCGCACGACCAGGAATGACGTCTCAAGTGCAACGAATTTTGATGTCGCTCGGCTTCGTTCTTGTTTTTGAAGCGATTGGGGCAGTACAGGCAGGTGTACTGTTTCTCCATGTGGTGCAGGCTGGTACTAGCGTTAGATGAGATAACCAATCAAAATCCGCTACAGTAGATACTCACCGTAGATCTTCCTCCGTGCTAAACTTCTTGGGTTTCTTTGGACAGCAATCGCAGATGTGCAAGTTCGGCATTCCGGTGCCGTGCCTGTGGTCATGGCCGGGCGGATGGGGGAGCAGGTGTGGATGTGAGTGTGAGTGCGGGTGCAGATCGCTCTGATTTGAGCCGTCAATGCTGTGGCGAGCAAACGTCTGCGACGAGACCGAGCTTCTGGGGCTCGGGTTCAATGATTTCGACGCAGAGAATGGTGAGCATAATTCCGGATCGAGTGCCGCGGGCGAAAGTGTGTTGGGAGACAAGCGGCCAGATCCAAAGCTTGTGATACTACTAGCGACAGACAAACCCTGTGACGATGCAAGCGATGCCGTACGGTTACTGAGTGACGAGGCTGACGATATTGAGCTGTGATTCGGGTAACTGTATCTCGGGTTGGGCGAGCTCCGAGGCGGAAGTTGGTGAATCGAACGTCGTGGTTGCTCAAGGCTTCCTGGGACCGAGCTGACAGAGGATCGTTCAAACCGTATGATGTCTCTGCGCGGTGAGGAGGCGCGGCGCTTCATGCCTGCGCGTGGGCCAAGGGTAGAGTCGTCGGAGCCGCCGGGGCTACGATCGTTAAGGTTCAGATCCTTCATCGGCCCATCCTCCATTGGCGATTCTTCGTGCATAAACATATTCGAGTCATGGCTGCCCCGATGTGACGATCCGCTGTCGTCAAAGTATATGCTGGGATGGCGTTTCGCCAGTGGTGGCCGGTTGACATCGGGAGGGTCGAATATCGAGTTGCTGCGGAAGGAAGTCGGGGTAAAGACGCTCGCGGATGAGTTGTTCCTCGTGCTGTACCGACTATCGTTGGAGGATCGTCGCCGCTCTGGCATAGACAGTCGCTTGTGAAGTATGTGTGAGCGGCCGTCAGACTGACTGGGAGAAAGTGAGGGGACATCGCTTGCGGTGGAGGATATGGAGGAGAGTCGGAGGGGCGTGGCACTGGCTGGCGGCCCTGATATTTTGTTAAGGAGGTTGCGGTCGTATGCTTGTGAAGAAGTATCTAGTGTGCGTTGTTCCAGTTGGCGCTCGCTCTGCAATCTGTGAGAAGGTCAATGTCAGTCGTGCCGGCCATACATAAAGCGGCGAGATGCACTCACCGATAATTCGGAGAGGTGGATGAAGCGCCTTCTTCGCTGGGACTCCTGCTCCTCTGCATATCTTTCCCCGGTCCTTGATGCGCCGAGACAACCGTAAAAGTAGAGCCCCGTCTCGTGGAGTCCAAGTCGTGGGAGTCCGGAGCCATATAGGAGCCCATTCGCGCACGGCCGAGGCCCGGCAGCTCCGGGCGCGCCGAGGGATTGAAGCCCTGCCAATTGGGATTATTGTTAAACAGCCATGACGACTCGTGTGTCAATCCAAGCTCTTCGACATTGGCGGGCGGCGGCAGCGGTGGCGGAGGGGCGGATGCGGCGTCGCTGCCCGGTATTGACATGGGCGCTGCGGCCTTTGGACGCGAGGTGTCGGTGAGCAGAGGATCAAGCTGAGGCCGAGTGTGGTTGGTGGGGCGCACGGAGGGTGAGATGCGGACTGAGGGAGGAGAGGATAGGTCCATATCGAAAAGGCAGCGAAGGGCCGCCAAGCAGCGAGCGGCAGTACCGAGGAGTGTTCGCTCTATTCGGGATCGTTCACGCAAATACTGGATTGGGTGGTGACGGGTGAGACAACAGCGGGTTCGCGCTCTGACCGTTCGCTCGAATGATGATGGTGGTGGTGGAGGCCGGCTTGTGGTGACGAGCGGGCGGGAAGCATGGGAATTGCGGTACTCCAAAGGGCAAAGCTTGGGTGGCTCCCGTTGTGCGAATACGATGCAGCGGGCGGTTGGGATGTGGGTGAAGCAGAGGCTCAGAGTGCGACGGGTTCCGCACTTACAGCAACGTAATGTAACGTGCGGAGCGAGGGTGGGAGGAGCGAGGGAGGGGTGGGCGGAGCAGAGCAGCAGACAAGGCAGGCAGAGCGAGCAGATCAAAGAGCGAGGGAGAGGGCTAACTATCATTCTTTCGTCGACAGAGCAGCAGCAGTAAGGCCCCGAGGGCCGAAACCCTGTCAATCTCGTGAGTGGGATAGCAGCACGCCCGGGCGTGCGCCAACAAAAGCCGCCCTACAAGGACGAGGAGGGGTCGAGCACGCAGGACCAGAACCAGAACCAGAGCCAGTACCAGACAAGCAGACAGGACAGGCAGGGCTGTGGACTGCTGCCGATCGTGACAGGAGAAGTGTTGCATGTTGGGTTGGGTGGGTTGGCCCTGGCCCAGGCACGCATGCCGCCGGTTCCCAGCCTTAGCTTGGGCCTGCCTAAGAGGTTCATGCCGTGATGCCTGACCGCGGCGGTCCACCGGCGTGCAGACGAGCTTGCCCGGATGGTCACGGTATTTCCGTAAGCGCGAAAGTGGCTGTCGTCGCTCGAGTGACTATGGTATCCTTTCGTCTCCTTCCCCTGCTCCTGTGTATCGTTCCATCACCATCGCTGCAACGTGCCTGCCCCACGGCGTCAGGGCGCGGGTTGAGGGCACAGGACGACGACGCACAGCGTGCGTGAGTGCCCGCTTGCAGAACCAAGGAAAAAATTCAATGGACGTTGTTTTGCCGATGGATCGGCGGGCTTGTCGCGTGCAGACCCTGGGATTCGAGAGAGGGGTGAGACGAGTGCGTGATCTGCAACGGCCAATCCAACCGGCCAGCCCACTCTGCATGCGAAGGAAGGAGTGCAGCAGCGTACACTCTCGCTGCTGTCGCAGTGGGTCCCCCAGACCGTAAGGCGTCTCGGTGGGTGTGCGCTACTGAGAAGTGAATTGTGGGCGTTGCATGCATGCTCACGCTGATCAAAACAACAGTGTCTGTCTTTGTCTGCACGCACGGTCAGACGACAAGGCTCAACTCTACTCGCGGCCCCCCGCAGGCACAAGACGGATCACCCATGCCTCCTCGGCTTTTTTAGTCGTCAATCAGTTCTGAGGGAGACGTTTGCATTTTTTCTACCGGTCAAACGTTGAGTAGTTCATGTCGGATACCCCCAACTGCGGACGGCCGGTCGACAGACTACGGACGTGGGACTACTCGGGGCCGCATGTACTGTACGAGTATTATTGTACGAGTATGTTAGGCCTCCGTTCTGGCTCGGAAATGGCTCCGTGGCCCCAAGTCTATTAGAGTCTTTGTTTGCGACTTGCGGCTGAGCAAACCCCCAATAAGTACAGATCGGTTACAGTGTGCTGCAAGGTTCAGACGCCCAAGGCGCCACTTGTGCTCGAGCAGCTGACTCTGCGACTTCGCGGGCCGCCATCTCTGACAAGCTACCTGATCCTGCCAATGGCGTGCGCTTGTCCTTTAGGCCACAAGCCAGCGCATTAGTACGAGTATATGTTCCCCATCCAGCATCTCAGTATTGCCTCTGACTTTAGCTTTTGTTCTACACCGAGAGTTTCAACCGTCCACGATAAGCGTTGAAGCCATAGCCTTGTTATCCGCCGCGGCGCAGTTCAGGGAGTCCTGATGGTCACGGAAGAGTGAGGAGTTGGCCCACGCCGTAACAGCACATACATAAGCGCAGACAAGAGGGGCGTTACTGGAAGCAGGACATGGCGCCCAGCTGCGATTGAAGCGTGAGTATGTACGCCTTTAAGGCTCCCCGCCCTGCTGTTCGACCCACCGTTTGGATGACGGCGGATCACGAGATGCAAGCCATCTTACACTCCGGTGATGGCCGGCAAAATTTCCCGCCGAACCCTCGTCCGTCACGAACGGGTTGCTCCCATATAGTCGGTAGCCTCGCCATATGAGAGAGAGTAATCTGAGCCGAGCCTTGCCTAGTATTTGGCGACAGGACTGGCGGAGAAGCGAATTCAGAGGAGCTTAAAAACCGTTCGCGCATGACTGTCACACTGGAATCGTTGAAGGGTAGCATGCTTGAACCTCCTGAAAATGCAACAATGGTATTCTGAGGACTGTGTCCTTTCTTGTGCTGGATTCCATGCTCATTCAGCCTTACAAGGTTCGAAGCCTGCCCCAGAACTTGCAGATCACTACTGCTCCCCCCTGGACTCGTGGATGCCAAGTTTAACCAACGAGGACCAAACAGTGTGGACTTGCCTAACCAAGACTTTGACGTGTCATTTGAAATCGGGATGTGACGCACTTCATCACAGAGTCATTTCCAGTAGTGTGTACACTGGAGTCGTTGGGAATAGAGCACTGTACTTCTAGTAGATCTATGGCACGTCGGTAGCACAGTATTTCGAGGACTTCGATTGGAGGGAACACTGGCTAATGTTGCCCTTGTCGCATTTCCATGACTCGTATCCATTTTTGGCGTTTTCGCTGGTGTGCAACGTCCACTGTATGGTTATCGACCTCTAGATCCCTCGTGGGTGAAACAGTTGAGGCGGTTATTAAAGCAATTACTATGCGGCAAATCGGCACACGCTGATACTCGCAGGCCGTCTACCCCTAACTCAACGTGAGCACTCCTCGACCACTCGTTGGAGTGCGACACGGAAGGACGTAATGACGCTATTCTGGTCATGACATCCCGCTCTGCTCCATTTCTCTTCTTTCTCGCCAAGCCTTCATCTCCTTTCTACGATTAACATTGTGAGGCTACGGTTGGCAATCTAAGCATCCAACCATTGGACAACGATAACATTGAACAAATCGACGATCACCCGAAAACATCAATGCTTTGTCAGGCTATAGAGGCATATTCGTGGGAAATGACGGTATGCCCAGATTAGTTACGAGTGATGGGCCTCGTACCATTCAATGCTGGCGCGGCTTGTCAAGACCAACATCTCCACGACTCGGGATCTTCGTATTGCCGGCATCCGGCCACGACTACTAAGAATCCCCATCACAACCACACACCCCCCAAAATTAGGCAGGAGCTGACAAAGGGAAAGTGATGCTATACTGTGCTGTGAAGCTACGCGCATTCTTTCGTGCGAAGGTGCTATCTCCGTGGTTCGCGAACCTCGCCCCTGTATCTCCGGTTTAGCTTACCCGAAATGATGCCGAAATCATCTTCAGTCGATCAATCGTCGTCATCCATCATTATTCAGCGTTGCATCTGCCGTGCACCGCCCAAAAAGCTACTCATCTCACCACCTATCTTGGCTTTCGAGCCTCATCGCTATCCCAGTCATGAGTCTGCTCGACAAGGTCCCCGGCGATCTCAAACTCTACATCGGAGGGTATGTTGCATCGGGCGGAAAACTCTGATCTCGGGTGTGCTTTTCAATATGTTCGGCATCTGACCGAATCCCATCCTACTGTAGGCTCTTCACCCTCCGTCGAAAGGGGTCTCTACGAGAATGTGGCATTACCCATGTACTGTCGGTGCTCAGACTGCCCTTAGATCAGGATCTGTTCGAGGGCTATAAGCATCATGTGATCGAAGTTGACGACGTTGACGACGAGAATCTACTGCAATATCTTCCTGAGGCGATCAAATTTATTCAAGATGGTCTCGACTCTGGAGGAGCAGTCCTCGTCCATTGGTAGGTGTTAGACGGATCTTTGTTTTGCTACTGCATTATATCTTTGCTTGTCCTCTTTGTTTCCTTCAGCAAAATATACCTATCATATCTGACTTGTCATTCATTCAGTGCGATGGGCAAGTCTCGGTCAGCAACATGTGTGGTGGCATACCTCATGAAGCGCTTTGATCTGTGGCCAAAGGAAGCTCTAGCTAAGCTGCGCGAGGCCAGACCTTTTGTTGAGCCGAATCCGGGCTTCATGGAACAACTCCAGCTGTTCCGAGGCATGGGTATGCCGGATGAGATGGATTCTATACCTGCCTATCAGCGGTGGCTATATAAACGAGAGATCGAGCTTAGCCGGGCATGCGGCCAGGCACCCGAACCCGACAAGATTCGCTTCGAGGACGAACACACTTCTGGGAGTGCAGGGGCAGCATTTGAATTAAGGTGCCGCAAATGCCGGTAGGTTTACACATGGCCTTCATAGCTCTTGGTAATGTTTTCTGACAAGCTTCAAGGAGAGCACTTGCGACTTCGCAGTATCTCGTCGAACATGATCAGACTTCACGCACATCCTGTGCTCACTACTTTCTGGATCCGCTCACCTGGATGAAACCCGAGCTCGAACAAAGCAAGCTCGAGGGTAGACTCGAATGTCCCAAATGCAATAACAACGTAGGCAAGTATGCATGGCAGGGTATGCGTTGTAGTTGCGGCGGGTGGGTGGTGCCAGCAATCTCCCTTGCTAAAGGTCGCATCGACGAACACAAGATTCTGTCAACGACGAATCGCTCAAACATGGGTATTCGACAACCGCCGGGGATCGGACAGGGAAATTTATGATTTGCACTTGCCATATTACGCACTCGCTTCACCAAATCACTCCCTCCTTACGATGTTGACATAACAATATGATGAAAATCCCATTCCAGGGGTTCTGGCCCAGCTCTCACCAAGAACTCGGTCAACAGTACCGAACCTCTTCAGTCATGCTACCGAGGAAACTCTCACTTGCCAGCAACTTCCCCTATCGTGCACGCAACGGGGCCCAGTGGCGGAGTCTCCGAAGATGTGGCTAACGGGCGATTGATATGACATGGGCTGTGTCTTTGCAGCGGTGTCATATGGGATGTCGCGCTTCCTGGCGTTCTTTGAGGCTTACAAGCTCGACCGTTGACGATTGTTCAGCAAGTCAAACGCCTAAATAAGTCCCGGAACTCTGGCTAAACTCTACAAAAATTGGCTTATGGCAAATTATTCTGGTGGTTCGGCTTCGATGGTGGTCTAACCTTCGGAGCCACATGGCGACATCACCATGCAGGGGCCGATCTTTGCGGCTGACCACTCCCTCCTGGAGATCATCTCAGTCATCGCTTGCGGCCCCGATATCGCAATGATCTATCTGTTGATGCAGGACTGTGTGCAACCCAGCAATACATCTAGTCATGGTCGATGACTGGTGGAACCACTCAATGTCGACCGGTGCGCAAGACAAATTCCCGGTCCCATAGTCCATAACACTAGTCAACGTGACCTTACCGTCAATCAAGGAATCGATGAGACAGGTGGTAGATAGGGGCATTGCTTGGACTACGGACGAGAATTGTCTTCGTCCGGTGAAGGGGCGCATATCAGCATCCAGTCCGCGCCGCTTGACCACTTCGTCGGGTCCGACCGCCTACAATCCTGATTACAACGCTTTTGCAGAATCGATGACTCCTATTGCCGTGCTGCATCATTCCACCATCTTCGTTGTTGATAACATTTGGCTACTGCCAATGTTCGTTGAAAACGGCCCCGAACACTGTGGGGCCGTTCGGGCAAAGCTCGGGCCACTCCTTTCCTCGAGCAGGAGTTCGCAACGGGCAGAGAGAGGAAGAAGTAGACAACAAACATGCCTGAAGCACATCTGTGATTACGACGCAGAGACGCTTGCAGCCGTGTGCGGCTGTGTATCGCCAAACGGACAAGGAATCTGATCTGCTGTGTTCATATGCTGTAAGCAGATACAAGCAGCCGCACCTGAAGTGTGCAGTTGCTTCAGCAGGCTAGTCTGTGTTTCCCGCAGACAAAGCGGGTCGACACATGCCCGAGTCGATGCCTGACCATCACAAACGTAGTCAATTATAGGATTCGGCGACTGAACTGAAAACAATGTAGAGTCACCGAAAACCCATTCGGTCGAACCGTTGAAGCCCAAAAATAAAATAGCTGACCCATATGCGGCGACTCGGGCTCGGACAGGGCCAGGGCTGATTAAGCTTATTAATGACGATCCCATGTCCGACGGGGAGCAGCTTGAGTGTTGCTCCGGCCCCGCCAGCCCCGCATCTGCTTGGGGTAGAGAAGCTCTTAGATAAATAGGCGCCGCGACGACGACAGTAGGCATTGAACAGCACCAGCACCAACAACAACGCTTTGAAGAGCAGCAGAGACATTTTTACCACAATCAACTTGCCCAGCGTCAGCATCCAAGCCAGCGTCTCCAACCAGCAACAATCCGGCCCAATCAGAACCCCCATCGCCTCATCAGATACCTAAAACCTTCCACAGACCCAAACCACACAACAAGTATGCCCAACACGACCAACCTCGCCTACACCGCCCCGATCAACCCCCCCTCCGCCCCGTCCACACTCACCCGCCCCCAAATCTGGGCCGGCCTCCAGCGCAAAATCCGCCACGCCGAAGAATTCGTCACCGCAATCTCGACCTGCACCGTCCTGTCCGACACCTCGGACTTGCTCAACGGCACCGTCGAGCGGGAAGTCCAGTTCGCGCCCCAAGCCGGCGGGGCCAAAGCCCGGGAGACAGTCGTCAGTGTGAACGGGCTGAAGGTGGATTTCCATCAGGCTGATGGGGGTTTGGTGAGCAATATCATAAGTGATAGTGGCGAGGAGGGGGACAGGGGGCTGTATATGACTTATACGTTTCAGTTTGTGAGTAAGGAGGAGCAGGGGACGGAGGGGTGGGAGAAGGAGAGGAAGAGGATGTTGGGGATGGCGAGGGGGGCGGTGGAGGGGAGTATTGATACTATCAGACGGTTGGTGAAGGAGGGGAAGTTATAGGAGTGGTGAGAGATTATGTAGTTTGGGGGGTATATCTAATGATGATTCTCGCCGAGCTGAGTCGCCGCCCGATCTATGTGACTCCAATATCACGGCCTTGTCCTAGCCTGTTGTCTAGTCCATAAGATCCTCGGCTCGGCGACGCGGTCCGCTCCTGCTGGGGAAGAGCTCCTTGCCTTTGTTGGACGATGAGGGCGCCTTGTCCGGGAACAACTCCTTGACCTTGGGGTTGAGCTCCTTCGACGCACCGCGAATCGAAAAGCCGGGCTGTCCGTCGCCGGCCCCGCGGATAGAGAAGCCATCATTAGCCTTCACGGCGCCGCGACCACGAATACCAGCTGGTGCTGGACCGCCTGTGATTCTGTCTGCGAGACTGCGGGTACCTGGCTCGTGAATTAGCTGACTTGCCCACTGCAACATCTACAGTATGCAACTTACCAGGATTCAGGATCTCCGCCGTCTCAGCCTTATCCAGCGCGTCCGTCCGACGGTGATTGCTGTGCGCCGTCTTATGTGGGAACAGCTCACGACTGCGCTTGGACGAATGATTTGGGAAGAGCTCCACGCCGCTGTTACCGCTTGATAGAGGCGTAGAGGCTGAAGAAGCAGCACGATCGCCAAACAGCTCCTTGCCAGCGTTGGATGCGCGAGACTCGACAGCTGGTCGCTTGCTAGGTGGTGTCCAGCTCCTACGCCGCGCAGCTCGGCGTCGCGGCTGGTCTTCTGCGAAACCGTATCTGCCGTCCTCGTCGCGCTCAGGCGACCGGCTGCGGTCCCTGAGTCTGCCTGCATCGCGCTTCCCTGTGTTCGTAAATAGATCTCCCTCCTCGTACTTTCGGCGCCTCCGAAACTCTTGCGACCCAGAGGAGATGCTAGCCGAAGACATGCGCCGGGCCAAGTCGCGTTCGTCCGAAGTGCCGGTAGGCGCATCGTCGTACATATCCTCGGTGAACGGTTCATGGGGGCGTGGTCGTGCGCGTCGCTCCCCTTCTCGCTGGCCGTTTCTTCCCCCTCGCCCTCTGCGGTCGTAGCGTTTGTCGTACTTGCGGTTTTCAGGTTCCCATTCCGGGTGGAAGAGGTAGAAGGCGCTACGGTCTTTCGCCCCAGGCTTCTTCTTGTCGCTGACGAGCGCCTGTCGCAGTGAGAATTGAAGATCCGGTCGCGTGGAAAAGGGTTTTGCTGGGCGCAATTCTGCTGGCGGAGGAAGGGTGTCCTGAGTTACGCTCAAGCGATTTAGTGCTTCAGCGGCATCTTCGGGCTTGTAGTAGATGATGTTCAGAGAGCTGTCGTCAATCCATTCGAGCCGTCGGTATTTCCTTTCCCCAAGGTGTTCTGCGAGGAACTGCTCGATGACATCCTGCGCTACCCCATCCAAACCACAGATATGAACCTTCTCCTTTGCCGGAAAATCTGCATCAAAGTCCTCCTTGTATGCTTCCGGGATGTCGTCGTCCGGCTGAGGCGGTGCTTCAATGACAGCTTGAGGTTCCTTCGCTAGTCAGACCACCATAGTAAAGATCCACATCTGAATTGCTCCCATACTGCTACCATTACCTCCTCCGCTGGTTGCGCATAATCCACATCTACACCCAAGTCGATGTCAATATCCATCGAGTCGTCCATGTTGAAGTGAGGGCTGTCTTGCGATGCAATTAGCGTGTTTGAGAGCGGAAGTTGTAGGTCGTCAAGATCATTCTTGATATAGACAGTCAGTAAGATGTAAGTACTGCGCTGATCGCAGCGCGTTCACTCACAAGCACGGTGCCGGCTTGAAAAAGGAGTGAATGAATGCTACCGCACTTATTGAAAGGAACAATGAAGTCGCAATGAATACAGAAATCAATGGATGGCATCTGGAGGCAAAGGCCGAGGTCAGCGGTTTGCTATATGTGAACCTGCGCAACAACCGCGTTGATGAGACGGCAGCGCCTTCACAAAATACTCAACATGGTGAGCCAAAGACTAACTTTACAGTATGTGTAAGGCTTGTGGATGTATGCTCTCAAACAAAATATTGGCCATGGTAATTTTGCGAAGGTGACAATGTCAAGACCTTCGCGGCCTATTTTCTGCAGTCTCGTGTCTCCGGACGTGTAGCTTTATGGACAGCGCCATGTCTATGCTTCATCTACTCCATACCACCAACCGCCTAACATTATAGTGACCGAGCAATGTCAGTGAACATCTGAAAGATATTTAGCTTAGTGGGAGTGACCTGAATGTGAAATACATGGGTCTCGATTGTAGACATATATGCTATTTTTGGTAGGTTCGTTAATAAATATAGTAGCCATATGTAATTAATGTATACATCATATTGACATGGAAGTCTCGAAGCTCAAAGGACAAAATCCATTGCTTGCATCACTATAGATCTATTGGAAATGCATGCTCCACGAGTGCTGTCCACACACGGTAGCAACTTGTTCCCGAAAGGCGATCATGCTCGTTATACTTGTTCAACAAATTCTTAGACTGCGATGGCCACATCGGGAGATGAGCCGGACATGCCCACGTTCCGATCCTCTGCATTCGTCTTGCGCAAGCTTTGGACAACTTCCTTGTAGATCTGCTCGGCAGCAATGCAAGGAAACGCGTTCCCGACCTGCCGTAACATATCTGTCTGGCACCCTTTGAGTTGGAATGTTGGTGGTGCACCCTGCAGGATCTTGAGTTCATGTGGTGTCCAGAACCGCAGCCCACTCCAATGATAGTTATGGGGCTCTTTCGCGGAGCGACCGCAAGTGATTGTGCCGAGTTTGGCGGTTCGAGGGTCATAAGGATGCCCGCTCCTGTTTGCATTTCGGAGGAACGGCAGGTGGTCAGGGGCATTACCAATGACTAGCTGCAGCCTATCTGCGACAGACACTGCAGGCAACAAATTTGGATCTGTACTCGCGAAATCGATGTTGAACATTTGCTTCGGCAACGGAGGAAGTCGCTCGCCCGGCCTGCGCGTGGGTCAGTACTCTCATGGTGGCACGCCCGCTTGAGGAGATCTCACGCTGCTCCAATGATGATCAAACGCCGTCGTTTGCTCGCCTCGCCCAGACCAGCAAAGTTTATGACTGCCTTCCGAATGCTATAATCATTGTTGCGAAATGCAGCGACGACTGCCATGAGATGCTGCCTGAACTTCGTTGCATGCAATCCAAATGTCTGTTCTATGACAACGACACGTGGCTTTGTAGCAGCCAGGAAATCGCCTAGTCCAAACATGAGAACTTCGTTGGCATCATCAAGCTTGCCTGGATTTGTGTGAGCAGGTGAGAAAAATTGACACGGGAACGACATCATCAAGACATCCTCGTTGATGCGGTGCCCATAGCGCCTCAGCACCTCCGCGAAGTCCATGCGCAGGGTACGTTTTACGTCCGAGTGGTTTCGACGGTAAGTCTCCATAGCTCTGGCATTGATATCAAAGGCCGTAGCGACTTTGAGCCCACTGGCTTTTGCTCCAACGCTGGCAAATCCAGCTCCACAAAAGCAATCGCAAGCAGTAATTTCATCCGTCAAGACTTCCGAGCTCCGGCCGCGTGCTTCGCGGTTCTGTGCGCGCAAAAGAGTGTCATCCACGCAAGAACCAGGGTCTACTTCTTCATCAGACAGGTTTGCCCAGACTTCTTCGGTCTTGCGCGGTCTCAGTGCATTGCAGATAGTGTCGTAATATACCGTGTACCTCGATCTACACACAAGGTGGTTGACTGGAAACGGCGCAGTACTGTATGTGGCCCCAGGCATATAATCTGTGAGCCGTCCACGCTGGTACCGATCAGCTCGCAATTGATTGGTGAAGCGGATGACCGTTGTTTTGTTGATTGGGTATTTCATGTCTTGAAAGGTGAAGTTCTCCAGATACAGTCCTTGGTGACTTCGCGTAGAGTCCTTGAAGACATCTTGTAGCATGATAACCTCGTTGTCGTCTCCTTCAAATCCGGGGAACATTTCGGTGAGCTTCCGAAACCTGACACCACAGAAGACAATCACATCGTATTCTGTAGCATCAATGAACAGCTTCTTGATCTGCAAGTATTCGCCAGAACGGTTCAACTCAAGAACGTCTCCGATTTTAGCAGCAAACGTGGGATCTTCGTCGATTTTCTCCCAGTAAGGTGAGATGCCGCCAGCTCTGAAAAGTCGGGACAGCTTTTCAGAGTTTCTGACCTGGGGTCTGCCTTCCGAAACCAGCTCCACATCGTCGTCGTCGGGTATCTCCACAACGTCTGGCTCATCGGGGATCTCAATATGAACATTGACATCGTCGTCAATGATGATGACTTCGTCACTCCGCCAGCGACTCTGCTCTTGAAAGTGTTATTTCGATGTACGACGAGGGTAGGTTTGACAGGAGAGTAGAACTCACGATGTGGCCGACCATGCGGATTGGTGACACTGACATCCATATTTAACATGGGAGTGGAGTGAACGATGTGATTGACAAAGTATTAGAGATTGAGCTGCGCCGAACAGCAAGGTCGAAGTTGCGATGCAATGTTCGAGCTGGTGAAAGTTGAGCAAGGGAAGAAGATGGGAAGGAAAGAGATGAGAGAGGATTAGTGGGAGTAAAGAGCGCGAAGTGAGTAGTGGACTGAGTGAAGCAAATAAGTGAAGGTGAATTGGACCGCAAGCTAGCACGTGAGAGCGCAGGCTCTGAAGAATAAGACAGAAGCAAACGTCGAGTAGCCCAAGGCGAGCCAATAGATGTTATGTCAGGTTGAGCCATGGGGCATGTGGCCCAAGAGACTCCACTGCCCGCATTATCCGTAACCAACTTAAGTGCGAATAATTGCTGAATTTGCTTGCGTTGGAATGGCTGAATCTGCCGACAGGAAACGGATCCACAGCGCCGACGTTATAGTCGAGAGCAGCCATGATTTTGAAAGCAAAGCAGTTGATCATTGCTGATGGTAGCATTTCCAGATTCAAGCATGTAACCTACCTCATCACCATTGATATACATACGAATGGAGATTGAGTCAGTGGCTATTCGCTGCTTGTCCTCTGGTATAGGAAGAGAAGTCCAGGGGGGAGGAACGTTGGTCCCTCGGCCGGGATCGGGACGGGGCGCGGGGGAGACGAAGGCCGGCCCTGAAATTTCACCTCCAAGACATTTTTTCACTTTCACTCTTTAACAATGTATCAGCGATCAGGCCAGAGACACTTTGGCCAGCGGTTCCTCGATTTCCAATCCTGGCGGCAATGCTCATATCCAACATCTGACGAAAACAACCATCCGTCTTCGCGGATCTCAAACCACCAGCCTCCTTGATCTCGATACCGACTTTTTATCCAATCCCTTAGTGAGTTCCCCCACCAGATTCCTGCTTACACCCCTCCTTCTCCAAGATGAATTGCGAGAAAAATAGATGTTAGACTACAGAACGCTCATGTCGACCACTGTCCGCACTGATTTCAACCCTTCGTACTCCACCATTTACTTTAAACCCTCTTCTCCTGATCATGCGACTGACCACCGCAAAGACATAACTACCCTTCTGCACACGAGCACGCAGGGCAACTCGGCCACCACGACACTGATCGTCACGCCTACCACACCGCTCACCAGCTCAGTCGACACTTCGAGAACCACATAGTAAACCCGCTCGTCCACCAAATCGGGGACCACATATCCATTTAACCTCTCCACCTTCGCGCCCACGAGCTCAGGGGACATCTCGCGTGACGTTTCCCCTTCCGCCTCTCACCAACAATGTGTGGCATTATCGCTGTGCTCAAGGCCTCGGTGGACGAATCCGCCGCGGCGGAACTTCACCAGGCGCTTTACTATCTCCAACACCGTGGGCAAGATGCGTGCGGTATCGCCACATGCGCGCAAGGAGGCAGGATATACCAGTGTAAAGGCAATGGCCTGGCTTCGAAGGTCTTCCAGGACGGTCTTCGAGTCACCGATCTGCCCGGATTTATGGGCCTTGGACACCTGAGGTACCCCACCGCTGGGAGTAGTGCCAATTCAGAGGCCCAGCCCTTCTACGTCAACAGTCCTTACGGCATATCTTTCACGCACAACGGAAATTTGATCAATGCACCGGAGCTCAAAGACCACCTGGACCAGGTTGCACACCGTCACATCAACACGGAAAGCGACAGTGAACTCATGCTGAATGCTTTCGCCGACGAGTTGAATCAAACTAAAAAGGCACGTGTAAATGCGAACGACTGTTTCGCTGCTCTCGAGCGGATGTACAGCCGCTGTGTCGGAGGATGGGCCTGTACTGCCATGCTGGCGGGTTTCGGTCTGATCGGTTTCCGTGATCCGCACGGTATCCGACCTATGGTCCTAGGTTCCAAGCCTTCCGAATCAGGCAAGGGAAACGATTACATGATGGCAAGCGAGTCTGTCGCGCTGTCTCAGTGCGGCTACTCCAATATCATCGACATCAAGCCTGGTCAGGCCGTGATCATCGAGAAGAATCAAGCTCCGGTTTTCCACCAGGTTGCCAAGGAGCTGAACTACGCTCCAGACATCTTTGAGTACGTTTACTTTGCTCGACCGGAGTCCGTCATCGATGGTATCTCTGTCCATCGCAGCAGACAGATCATGGGCGAACGTCTCGCCGAGACGATCAAGACTCAGCTTAGCCCCGAGATCGTGTCCAGCATTGACGCGGTTATCCCCATTCCTGAAACCTCGCTGATAAGCGCCTATTCCGTGTCGAAATACCTCAAGAAGCCGTACAGCCAAGGTTTCGTCAAAAATCGCTACATCTTCCGCACATTCATCATGCCCAACCAAAAGGCCCGTCGTGCAGGCGTGCGAGCCAAACTCAACGCTCTCAACGAAGAATTCGAAGGCAAGAACGTCCTCCTCGTCGATGATAGTATTGTTCGTGGCACCACATCGCGCGAAATCGTGATGATGGCCCGTGAAGCCGGCGCGAGGAAAGTCTACTTCGCCTCATGCGCCCCTCCCATCACTCACGCCCACATTTACGGCATCGACCTCGCCAGCTCGACGGAGCTGATCGCACACTCGCGGTCATCAGCCGACATTGCGGCTCAGATCGGTGCTGATGCAGTCGTCTACCAGTCCCTGCCGGACCTGGAAAAAGCTTGCGCACAGCTCAGTCCTCGTGATCCTGCGACGCAGAAATTCGAAGTCGGTGTATTCTGTGGATCTTACGTGACCCCGGTCGACAACTCGTACTTCGAGCACCTCGAGCGTGTCCGCGGCGAACGCGGACGCATGAAGAAAATCGAGGGAGCACGTGAGGCTGTGCGCGCCGGCGATGCGAGCGAGGAAGAAGTCCGAATTGCGCTGAACGCGAAGATGGCCTACGATCCTTCTGTAGCCGATGGTCAGCCGCCATATACCGTGCACGGAAGTCCGGATATCTCGGCCAAGCATGGCTGGGATGGAGAAGAGGAGCCCAAAAGGCCACAGCCAGTGGTGACTAATAGCCAGGATATTAGCATCCACAACCTTAATGATGAGAGGTAGGTGGTGTTGGGCTGGGAGCATTGACTTTCCAGATGATGGAGCGTCAATGGCGGACGGATTGCTACGTAAACCAAGACAAGATGAAGATAAGACAAAGACCAGCCGTGCAATCAGTTGCTAGAGAATAGATATGCATGTTTTGTTTGCTCAAAGCTCGTTGTTTGCCGGGACGCTCCAAAACGTCTTGAGATCTTAGTATCGATGCTGCTTTCGCAACAGTTTGCCAGGCTGCTTGTGGTGCACTGAGTGGCACTATGAGCACAACGAAAGGCCCGGCGAGAGGCATGGCTGCCTGCTGAGCTGCCCAGCGGGCTGTTTAGTCCCTTTCAAAATCTGTCTATCACTTGGCTGTGTACATAGCATATAGTTCGAGAGATACTAGTGCCAATATGGAAGCTTTTCTCGCGGGTAGTTGCCTGGCTTCTTGTCGTGCAACGATTGTTGCTATCAGCACAGTGAAGCGCCCATCGAGAAGTCTGGCTGTTCGCTGGCGCATTTACCGGGCGAGTCAGTTTCCTATACGTTGACCGATAACTTAGACTGTATACATAGCATATGCTAGAAGGAATACTACCGCCACTTAGGTGCCTTCCGCCTATGCAAGCATTAGGGCGACAGACATGGCGAGACAGCCAGCGAGTGGTGGAGCAGTCTACCATGCGAGCGACCAAGCGGCGCTCTTGCTGCGGACGCACTGAGACTGCTTGTCCAAGGGATGTCTTCAAGTCTCGTGTATGCTCGGAGGAGCACGACTGCGTTCGATGCGACTATACCGCTCGAACAGTCATCATGGTGGCTGTAGATCAAGATCAACACCACAAGGCAGCAAGGAAAGAGACACGGCCACAAGGCCACAAGAAACATAGACAGGTCGCCGGGTGGACAGATCCGTGAACGATGTGCCCTGCAATGTGTTTTCAATGACAGCAAGTGACTTGTCAGGCAGAGTGTCGAATGAGACGATGGGCGAGAAATTAGCAAGGGTCGTTTTATGGCCGATGGAACAGGCGAAGAGCATCTTGGTGACAGGCGCCGTCCGGGAAGACGCAGGCTCCAGCATCACAAGCCCGGTCCTCGTTACAGAACATTATCCCTGGTTGTATGCTTGTGCTTCACAACCAATGCTTCGCTCTCTTGAAGGCTAGCATTGCTGGCAGCACTGCTTTCTCAGACAGATGCTTAGCGAACCTCGCTAGCATTGTTCTAGACGTTATTGAAGCGTACACTTGTTTCACCATTATGCTTCATCATGGCATTGAGTGCGGCTGTGTTCGGTATGCGCCGTGTTTCCTGGTACCGAGCGTCGGGGCGGAATGACAGAACGTACGCGAGAGGCCAAGTGTACGGCACTGTATATCCGGACACGTGAACAACGACCTTCTGCGATACGAGTACGAGACCGCCACGGGGGGCCAGCAGCAATTCTTCGCAACCGCTGGTATGCAGCTTCATGCTATCAGCCTGCCGCATCGAGAGTCAAGCTTGTGTGATCTTGAACCTCAATCATCTGATCCTCCCCAGCGGCGAGTACATCCCGCTTTCAACTCCCACAGCTGAGGCCAAGTCTAAGGCCCGTCGGAGGGAAAACTTGATCGCCGTCATCATCGACAGCCGCCAGCCTGATCGCTCTGCGATCCTCTCTTGGGGCAAAGGCCAGTGTCAAACTTCCCCCACGGCACAGGTACAGCGCGTCGGAGGCACCGAGCGGAACAAAGGCAACAACTAACCTTCTCGTCTAGCGCTCGCGCCGGACATGAAGATCGTAAGAACATCGAGGATTCAGGCACGCTGTAAGCAAAAGGTAGCCCCACTCACCGGGTCCTTGTCAGTCAGGCGAAAAGGAGTATGATCCGCGGTAAGAGTCAACCGGACAGGGACATCAAGCCATGGTGTGCGTTTAAATCGGACATTTTGGCGCCTGTTCGTATGTGAATCTGTTCGTGGCTTGAATGGCACGACGGGATCGCGAAAAAGTGGTTGGCCCTAACAAAAGGGGAGGCCTGAATAGAGAAAATAAATGACGGCGGTGAGCCTGGAATAAGAGCACAAAGCTTACTGTATCAGGCGAGAGATCGTGTTCGCCTCGGAATGCAGTGCCGTCGGCAGCCTCTTGAACATTACCTTCGTACGAGTTGGGAGAGAAAGTTCAACCCTCGCTGCAGGAATGTGGCACGACAGCACTTGGACGGATATCGCTCGGAGAAAGGAAAGCTTACGAGGTTGGTGTGTGCAGGAACATATCGAGCGCAACGTGCAGAGTGTTGTGGTCGTCTTTGGCCAGTCGAATTGTGATTAGCAACACAAAATTGGCCATGTTTGGACTAAACACGACAGTAATATCGCTTCCGAGTTCGCGTTCGTAGAATATTATTAACGTTTAATCTTGGCAGAGATTAAGGTGGGCGTCAAAACGTGGAAGGTGGAAGGTGGAAAACGGAGAAGGTGGGTTCTTGTCATGCCAGTTGCACGTTTGCTGTCAGGGTCTCCCATCAAGGCCCACAGCGGAGAGGGATCAACGCGGGAACGATGCTGTGGCACGAGGTGGAGCCAGTGCCCCGAGCGCGCGTGCACGGGTGATGGTCCGGCGCGACAGACGTAGAGGTTGTGCATCGCACCTGCCTTTCTGGCATGCGCTTTGATACCGCTCGCCGAACAATGCTTCAGGCCGCAGAGTAGTGCTGTGGCCTTGCTTGTGATTTTACGCAACCCTCCGTGCGGGCCTGCACTGTCCAAATTTGCGCCGAAGGGGATCGGCGTGATCAAATGACGGCGTGGATGATGTTCAGTCGACTTGAGTCGAGGTGATCGACTTTCCCCCGTGGGCGACGTCATCCTGGGGTGCGGGATCCGTTTATCGAGATTCGAGACAGCCCACAAATCCTGCATCGCTCGACCCCAGGACGACAACTCCACCCGACATCATGAATCAGGCTGGGCATCGTAAGTAGAAAAGGTGGGTGGCTGGGTTTACGCGGATCGCGGAACCACTCTAAAAGGTCGGATGGGACTCTTATGAGCCGCTATATTGCGATGCCCTAGTCCCTGCACACGAAGGATGGCGTTGTGGGCGCCGGATGCTCAGGTTCCCAGGCGGAAAATACCGTGCTTTGCATCCATGGGGAAATCGAGGTACCGAGGTCAAGGGCAAGGACAAGTACATACTCGGCATAATCGAAGATGCGGGTGACAGCAAAGCTTCGGCTCCACGATCTCGTATGGTGCCATGGTGTGCCCATGGTGCCAAGGCAGGCGACAGGCACACAATAATACGGCCGCCGGGCGCGCGCCCTCCAGCTAGAATTGCCGTGGTCCGTCTATTATTGATCGACTGATCTTCGTTCGCGTCGCGTGGCGGATGATCCGCTTCGGGCTGCCCGCCTGCTGAAACATTCAGTCCATAACAGAGCCAGCTGTCACGGCGGCTTTACGGTGTATCGCAGAAACCCAGTCGACCAGCTTCGCCGTTGATATAACCCCTCCTCAGTCGACCACAGTACATACCGAGGCGAGCAGCCTAGCTCATTTCAGGCGACTTGACCCAAGTACTGGGCCGAGGACGGACCACGCAGCAGGGATGTGATGGATGGGTTTGGCTTCGTGTGGGTGGAGATGAAGGCTTGCCCTTGGTGTGCCGCACATGTCGGGGCGAGTGCTGCAACACATCCAGACCATGATATTCACACAGAGTATTGCCGCCGATAGCAGCGAGGTCTACAGCGAGTTTCCCCCTTGCTTGCCTTCTAGTGGGTTTCTAGCCATGTATCGTGGTACGCTGGCAAATCCCCAGTTTCAGATGTCAGTCGGCAGCAGGGACCGGAGTGGTGATCATTGCATGTTTGCTGCTCCCTCGGCGAGCGCGTGCTGATCTGTGCTTATTCCCCTCGGATGCAGAAGGTCGCGCACCACTGGACTGTGCGCAAGCCACCGCGCGGTCGAGTCAGTGAGACTGCATACAGTGCGAGTAGCTATGCGTGTCGGTCTGTCTGGTTGTTCGTGTGGTGTAGTGGTGCGTTCCAAGCTAGTCCCGCGCCCTTGTGTACCGCAAAAGCGCCGCATTTAGCCCATGAACAGAGAGCCTCGTTGACTGATCCCCGCCGTCCATGCGCTGCGTCGCTGTGAGTGGTGGATGAACCTCCGCAGCAAATGCTCGACCAGGATGCCGTAATTCCCCCCAGCCGCTGACCCGCAGTCACTGCACACTCAAGCGCACCGCAGCAGCGTTCAAGCTTTGTGCGTGGCCTGTCTGTTCGACACGGGCGTGTGCGACCAACTCTGACTCTGATGGGGTGGTGATGGGGTTTGACGCAGGCTGTACCTCATGTATATATGCCTATCCATAGGAGACGACGTTGTGTTTCACGTTACAGGAGTCCTCGATCGCCCTGATGATGCGAGTGTCACGCCTGGTGGTACACACCTGCGTAAGCGAAGCATCTATTCGTCACGCTGGTCTGCGCTTGAAAGGTTTGCCGATCTCCGCCGCATCACTGCAGCGAGGCTGGCAGATCCTGCGCCTGGCGCCGTGCACGGATATGCCACCCACCAACTGTCTTCCGGCTTCCACGCTTGCTCTTCAGGCACCGCGCCCATCCAGGCCACCTCGTCCTATTGGTCCTCACCACCCAGCGCAAGGTGGAGGCTGAGCGTGCAACTGCCAAAGGATGGAGGCCAGCGCACGTCAATCGCTGTGGTCGGTCCTGCATATTTCGCTCGCCAAATTGCGGCAACGCGCGAGTCGTTGGTACAATATTCTAAGCCAGGGTTGGTGTCCGTATATTGATTGACCTCATGCCGCTCCCGCGTCCGCTATCTCCCAGGTTGGATCCCATCTTCTTGATCGATCGCCGGCCCTGTGTTCACTGACGAACGACCTGCGGTTCCTTGTGTGACAGCGAACCCTTCCAACGACGCAGGCTCGTCATCCATGTTGTTCTAGTCTGTCTCCTTCCATCTCTTGTCCTACTCTTCGCTTTTTCTCCGGTCAACATGGAAGTTGCGGCAGGCATCATGCCCGCCTACGGTTCTGGTATGCAATACCCGCAGTTTCACGACAATCAACCCCAACAAAAGTTCAACCACGCCACCATGCCTGCTGGAGCAAACAATTCTGGACCTGCCGCCTATGCTCCAGAGCACGTTCTGTACTCGAATTCCCCGGCACATGTCAGTACGCCACCAGATGATTCGGGCAAAACATCGCTGCCTTCAATTTCGAACTTGATAGGCATTGCAGATGGCGACAAGACGAGTGCTCAGGCAGCATCCGAAAGTCGTGAGTGGAAACATCAAGGTCGCTTTTCATGCTTGATACTGATATGCATTCACCCAGGCACGGCTACACAGCAGGATACTCACGTTCATCCTCAACAAAATGTCATGCAATATCCTCCCGGCGCACCGCAATACCATCCCGCAATGACAGAATATCAATACCGCCCTGCTGCACCACCTACCCCGCCAATGAGGTCAGACTCGATGCCCGACGTTGTACAAAGCCCATCTACCATCTCCTCTCACTCATCCTTCTCGGGACCTTCTGGTGGACTTGGATCAGCCATGAACAACGTCGACGCCGCGCAACAACGAAGCCATATACCCGCAGGCACCATGCCGAAGCCACCGCCCGGTCACCACGTTGTGTACTCAACATCTCCTTACGCCATGCCGGGATACATGCCCTCACCTTCCTCTGTTTCCAGTGGCTTCTACTCGCCAGAAATGATCTACCCTGGCGGCATCTACCAGCAGAAGCCGCTCCCATCAAACTTCCCACCTCAAGTCATGGCTCCGCCTATGTTACCACCCGGAGTCTTTGCACAAGGTTACACCTGGGATCCTCAACAGTACATGAACGCTGCAGCACAGGGTGCATTTCCCAGTGTGCAGGACCGATATGTCTGCCCAGTCTGCAAAAAGGCATTCTCTCGGCCAAGCAGCCTGAAGATTCACAGTCATAGCCACACAGGCGAGAAGCCATTCAAATGCGCTCACCCAGGTTGCGGCAAGGCCTTCAGCGTTCGAAGTAACATGAAGCGACACGAACGAGGCTGCCACCCTTTGAGCGGAAATTATTCTTCGTAATAATCGTCTCTCGCATGACCTACGGATCATGGTCATCGTAGGCGCATCACATCGACCATTATCATCGACCTGACAAATAATGTACAATACTGGACATACGGAGCAACCTTGACGACCCGCGACACTCGCTTAATGTTTTCTTTGAAGATACCCCAACACTCGTTAATTGCACTCGGCGCAGGCGGATTAGGCAAGGCGCTATTAATCAACCACTACTTCTTTCGCAAAACAATCATAGTATCCAAATCGACCGCTAGGGATGAAGAGCAGGATCAGGCCTTTAGCATTTCAAACTGGTTTTGAGATTCGAGGGAGGAGGGTTTTTTTGACAACTGAGCATGCTGAGGCATATGTCCGATGTTCACGCACCTCTTACGACTCCTCCATTCTGTACAATAGTCATTGCTTGCTAGCACCACACTACAAGCTCGAGATACCCTGAATAGTTGGCCAAGTGCATGAAATGATTTGACTTGCGCTTGCCGTATGACGGAACATGTGATTGCTTTTGTTTACGTGGCACCGATTTGTAAGATGTGAAGATTAGGGCATCTACTTCACGGATCATTGTGTTCACGTTTTGCCCTCCCTGCGCCATCGACTATCCTGAAGAATCACTACCTACAAACCAACCAGGCACCCACATTGGGATAGTCTCAAACGCTACCTGCATGCTCTGGGCGTTGATGAGCCAGATGATGTGATCGAAAGCTTGATCCAAGTACGCATCTGATCCTTTGACTTCGTCTTTCCAAACGGCAGGTAACAGGACCAGAGAGACAGCGACGTCGACGTCACAGGCAACAAGACAATTGGCATTTCTCCGGAAGTAGCGGCATAAGGCTTGACAAGCACAGGGATCGCTCGGACATTTCACTACTAGGTCAAACCCGTCAAGAACAAAAAGCACGGATTGTATCAAACCCCACGAAGGGTTGATGATGCATGTGGAGTACACTTGAATCCGGAGAAATTCCATTCTGCTGGGAAAGTCGAGAACGAATTTTCTATTCGGGCCATTTCGTGTTTCACCAGCTAAATACAAACCCCCTTCTCTTCTATGACCTGTTCTACAACACCGACAGATCGCCGAATTTGTTCTGTAGCATAGCGTCAGTGCCTTCATTCCGATGACCCGTGGTTGAGAGGATAGTATGCATACCTTGTAGCCGGGAACGTCCCACTTGCCCTTTTGGACAAGCTGAGTGACCTTCTCGTCGATATCGGGGCGAGCAGCAACAACGTCGTCCTGTTCCGCACAATTAGGCCTCTGTCCAAACTCCTCAGTGCTGTACCGTAACATACCACAGTGAGTTCCTCAAACTCCCTCGCGCCCTCAATGTTCGCCAACGTCTTGTCCAAATCCTTCAGCTGCTGGTCGACCAGCGTCTTGGTCTCCTCAGCGGACTTGACGGCCTGAGCCTCGAACGCCTCGATGGCCTTGATCTGCCTGTCGACGTCGTACTTCTTGGGCTGGAAGCTGCTGAGCTGCTTTTCCATCTCGTCGATCACGGCCGTGTTCTTCAGGATGCTGCGGTAGTGCTGGAAGTCTACCGTCGTCGGCTGCTCGGACAGGATCTGCACCCGGCGGCGCGCGTCATCGTTGCGCTTCTTGAAGGACGTCAGGGCGTTCAGGGTTGCGCCTTTCAGACCCAGCTGGGGGCCGAGGCGGGCCCAGTCGATTTTCGAGGCGGCGCTGCGCTGTGCGCGGTCAGTAAGGATATATAGGGACCGCGGAGGTGTCAATTGGTGATTATGACGGGGGCGGAACGTACTGCGACCGACATGATGTGCTTCAGAGTGGGGTGTGGTGATCTTTAGACGGGACAATCCTGTGATGGCAGAGGCTGTAGACTTGGTGAGGTTGACAGAGATGCAAGGCTTGGCAAGCTTTGACGCAGGGTTTTCGGGAAGGACCGCTTTCGCAGATTCGCACTCGGATGTCACTACGGAGTGACTGAACAATATGATAATTCGAAAATGATGATAGTGGTAGCAATGTTGCGATATACAATTAACACGATGTTCGCATACAGCAAAGCACGTCAAAAAATCTGTGGTCAGGGTCGGGATTTTGGGATTATTGATTCGACTTTTTCAGGGCCTATCGCAATTACCCGCTACCAATAAGCTATCACCAAGCTTCTCAGCCGCCAGCAGAGATGACTGCATGGTGCGAGGGCATTGTCTACGTGCTGAGTGACATGATGGAGTTGACAATGTCGTTGTCATTCTCCTTAAGAGCCTTGACAGCCTTCTTCCTGCTCACGCTAGCCTGAGCCATGACGAGTTCAATGTCCTTAGCCTCAAGGCCAGTCTCGTCAACCTCCTCGCCATCATCCTCTTCCTCTTCCTTCTTGGGCTCATCGTTCAAGATGGACTTGCCCAAGTCACCGTGGTCGTGGCCGGCGTGGTCACCACCAGCAGCCTCGTTCTGGAGCTGCTGAGCAGCGGCAGCTTGAGCCTGAGCGTTAAGGTCCTCAATCTTGGCCTCACCGAAGATGCTGCGAGCAATTAGAATCTGCTTATCATTTCGTGTCCCGGGTTGTAGCTAGTGTCTTACATCCAGGTATTGCTGCTGGGAGACTTGTAGACGTCCGGGTTGCTGATCACGAAAAGGATCTAGAACCTGTCAATTTTGATCCCCAATGCTCCTCCGTTCCGTGCGACATACATTCTTTGGTCGCCTCAGGGTGACGCGAGTGATGCCCTCAACGTGCTTCAGGCCAAGCTTTGCAATAGCTTTCCTGGCCTTCTTCTCGTTCCTCGAGTGGACTGCGACGGAAGCGCCAGCGGGGATGTTGGCGTCTCCCTCAGCGTCGACATCAGAGTCCGAGCTGGAGTCTCCATCTTCAACCTCGACAGGCTTGTTCTCGGGCTCGTCTGGGAGCTCTTCGACTCTAGGGTTGGCCATGTTGCAATTGCTATCGACGGTCTGCGCAGGACAAGGTCAGTCGGTCGCAATGGTGCAAAGATGGGGTTTGAGTGGACACAGGCTACTGAATTCACCGAAATTGGGATTCCACGTACATAAACGATCGATATGCTGTTGTATTGAGCTTGACTTGAGGTGGGACGGCTGAGTGTCGAAATTGGTGGAGTTCCCAATTCGGACCTCCACACACTGCAGAAATTCGCGGCTCTATCCGCCCTACCAAAATGATATCAGAGGGGCCATTAAACATCCAGCATTTCACAAAAGCAAAATACACAGGTAATATACATAGGTCAAACACACATGAACCACTTGGCTAGATCACGGCATTGCACATACTGTTCTAGTTCACAGATTCCCAGGCGCGGCTTTTGAAGATGTTGATTTCCGGCGTGTCATGCATAAACACATGGTCCACTACCGTAGCTCATGATGTTGTTAGAGTCACTCTTGCCACAGAGACGACTCTGAATTGTTCTCTCCGAGCTGGACAAGCTAGCCACGTCCCATCGCAAAGATTTGATCGATCGCTAGTTGACATTGATGTTTTGAATTCTGTAAAGGACACCAGGAACCCATGCAACACCATCGCCCCGTCTACCACCCATTTTTCCACCCTCGGCGATTTATGCCTTTGCGCTTGCGCGCGCCGCAGCCAAAGTCTTGCGGACTTCGAAGCGGGCCTGTCATTTGTGTTAGTGACTGACCGTGTCAAGCGTGAAAGTGGAACAGTGCTAAAGATCTGTCCGCGGTGGATGACTGACCTGCTTCCTCAACCTCATCACCTTGAAGCGCTCGAAGTCAGTGAGCGCCCTCCTCCTGGTGGATGAAGCGCGGCTCTTCGCCCAGGCGCTCTCGTTCCACTTCTTCTCAACCTCGGCCTTCTGCCACGCAGCCTTCACGGCGTTGTGACCAGCAGCGCGGGGGAACTTGTCGACCACGATTGGTGTAAGCGAGACGTGGGCGAGAGGAGTGGCGTGACGGGGGACAATCGAGTCGGTCTCTGCTGACGGGCCATCGACAAGGATCTGATTCAGTTAAATGGCTATCTCTTGCAAACGATCAGAGCTGTGCCGTACCCTCTTGTGGTCGATGATCTCGACGATGGTAGCCAGCTTGCCGGTATACGGGCCCTGGCTGAAGAGGACGACACGGCCGACCTGGACGGTCCTCCACTCGCTGGTTGTGACGTTCGCGTCGCCCATTGTGCTTGATCCGCAAATGTGATCTTTGGTGGAGAGGTTAGCCGCTATTGTCGAGAAGAGCGCAGACAAGTGTTGTGCGTCTAGGTATCGGGCGATATTCGTACCTGGGAAAAACTTCGAGGTTGCTGTGACTTGACCGACGTCGCTGGCGTGAGACTTGACGAAGATTTGGAAGATGGACTGGTCGCGAATTCGGAATTACCATTTTTCCGGGATTGGCTTGGCATTGGTCCGGGCGACTGCGGACTTTGCTCTTCCAACAACTTCAACATGAGATTCTCTGTTCTATCCTCCAATATGAAAATTTTTTCCATGTCAAGGCCTTCTATATTGACTGAATGCGCCGAAGACTTCTTCGAATTTGTTTGTGTAAGTCACTCTTTACTCTTTCTCTTCCAAAGATGCGATAATTTGCGTGTGATTCCTGCGACCGGAAGTTCACGCCTGTTCTTCAGAACGGCGCAGGGGAATTGATCTTCATTTCTTACATATTCTGAGATACCTCAATTCAACCTCTTGTATCTTCATGTTTTTGTCGAGACACGACACTGACATCTGCATAGGATTGTGCTACATGCCTTTGAAAGCTACTCATGACATGCCGCCGGCCTCAGTCTCATCGATTGTAAGTTTAGATTTTTTCCATCATCTTCTTTCCAACGATTAAAACCACAACGCACTAGATAGTAATTGACCCTTTGGGCGTGATCGTCTATACACCAAGATCACTGAGGAACATTTGAGCAACATTTAACATTGCCATATAATGAAAGAGCCAATTGACTAATTCTCTTTCTTTAGATGATTGCCACTACCCCTCACAAACCCGTCGCACGTCGTTTCCACATCATTTGAAGATCCAGTGACTTTTCTTTCTTCTATTGTTGTTCTGCACGCATGCCCAGCGCTACCATGGACCTTACCCCTATCCGCATTCGCGGAGCCAGACACGGGACCAAGCGACTAAGCTCTTTCACGAAAATGACATCGTCCAAAAAGCGTAGGCGTATCGCCGGCGCGGAGATCGGAGCCAACAAATCAGGCGCGTCCCTTCAAGGTGTCTCGTAAGTTCGTGAGCATCTCACAACAAAGCTTCCCTCTAGTACTTTTTCATGGGTGTCATCAAAGTTCCCTAACGATTGACTCTGTTGCGTCTTAAATCTTTGACACTCGCCCAGAAAAAAATCTGGTCATTCGCTTTCAAGCATTGAGAAGCTGCCGCTAGAAATTTTAGAGGCCATCTTCGCTAATGCGCCCAACCTTGCTCTACCACTATCCTCCCCAAGTCTGAGTAAAGCTCTTGCGAGCGAGAAGATGTTCGCTGTATGCGCATCGACATGGTTCATGCCCTCGGGATCAGCTACACACAAAGACGTCACAGCGCTTGAACAAGTCGAGTACGACGAGTCATCGGCAAATGAATGGACTACGTCTGTTGATCAAATCAACAGACTGATGGCGTGCCGGTGGATGACCTGGTCCCGATTCAAGATCATTCTTGGAAATATTCTTGTCCACCATGACTTCGATGACGACAATGAGGGTTTTGGCGCTTTTCAGATGGATTTTGAGCAGCCGTGGAAGCAATATCGCTTTCCGGACCTCAAGATCGGATCAGCCGTGAATGTGCCCGAAAAATTGCTTCGAGGCCCATGGTCTCCCGACAAGTCGCAATTCCTTTACTATCTATGCTTTCTTGGTCTTCAAGTCGACTGGGATCGGTCGACTGCTGGCGAGGTGGCTTCGCATGGCCTTGAAGACGCAATCAAAGCTCGAGACAGGATAGCAGTGGTATCTCTACTGTCAGATCAAGTCTCCGTTCTTCCGTCCCAAGATAGTCTCCGTTCAGCCATTATGGATCACGGCTGTGACCAGACCATCATTTTCCATTTACTAGATGCTTGCATACGCGCCAAGTCCAGGGAGCATGACGGCCTTATGGAGCATGGAAAAATGAGAGTGAAACCTTTAGACTCGGTGATTTGGTCATGGCTGAAGCGCTATGAGGCTGCTGCGCAGAACAAGGCTAAGTGGCTCAAGGGGGCCCTCACTACCACGGCCTCGATGATGAGCGATACAGCCACAGGCAGGGATCAGAAGCACAAGGACTTCAAGGCTGCATGTGGACAGAAAAGCAGCGGCGTCATAGAAATTCCGGTCCCGAGACCGACACGCACTTCATAATGTAATCATTGTGATCCTTGTCGCGTCTACAATGTTCTGATCGTACAATTGTGTGAGCAATCTACTGCTCTTGAGAGTATTTTAAGATATGCCGCAGCAGCGAAGTGCCACATTAGTCAGCGGTATGGAGGCTGCTGGTGGGGACATCGCTGCCTAAGTCCGCCGCACCGCACTTCACGCCTCGAACAACGAGTGATCGTCCGCTCATCGAGAGCCTACGCCACCAGAGTATTCGTAGGCAACATGGCCACTATCGAGGACAACAGAGACTCGGCACAGAATCGTCTTCTTTATAAGCAGAAACGGGCTAGATCTCAACTAAGTTGTAGACACTGCCGGCAGGGCAAGCTCAAATGCGACCGTGAGCATCCTTGCAACCAGTGCATGAAGCGCTCGCGAGAGTCAACATGTGTCTATTTGCCTCCAGCAGAAAAGAAGCAGTCCGGCCAAAATGTCCGGAACCGCATACAGCATCTGGAAAAGCTAGTGGTCGATTTAATGAATAGCAAACCGAATAGGGATACTAGCGTGCCGACCGATAACGTCGGGAATGTAGGCAACAATGACCCTCAATCGACTGCGTTCTCGCAGATGACGCCTCCACAAGATATTGAGAGTAGCGAATCGAACCAAGAGTCTCCCGAAGAGTCTACACAGAGTTTTGATGAAAGCGCCTTTGGCCGCATGCGCATTGGCAAAGACAGGACCGCATATGTCGAAAAGACTCATTGGTCTGCGCTTCTCAACGAAATCTCCGACTTGAAACGCGACCTCTCTGAAGATGACGACAGCGAGCTGGACGACTTACCAGCAGACAACAGCGATGATCTGGAAAGCAAGGAACCTTTGGGCATCGGTAGCATACTCCGCTCGCCAATACGTCGTTCCAAAGCAGAACTGATTCGAGCCATGCCTCCAAGGGAAGTTGTTGATCGCTATGTTTACAAATGGTTCAACGCTCCCGATCCCTTCAAATCCATCATCCACATTTCTTCATTCATAGAGGACTACGCAAGGTTCTGGCAGAATCCAACACGCACACCTACTATGTGGATCGGACTCCTCTACAGCATCATAAGTCTCGCGGCCAAGATCCCGTTCCACAAGCACCCCAATGCTGGGTCGTCCGAAGCACAGACTATACTTACCGAAAGTCTCCGGTACCATGAGCTCGCCGCGTCTGCCGCCGTACTGGCCGACTACACGACGCCGAAAAAGTATACGTTAGAGTGCTTGATCCTCTACATCAATGGCATGCGCAGTGTCAATTCTTTCATAGACACATGGCAACTTCTAGGCATCGTTGTGAGACTTGGACTCCGGATGGGGTACCATCGAGATGGGAGTCATTTCCCGAGTCTACCAATTTTTGACCAAGAAATGCGACGACGCATTTGGTACTCATTGTACATGATCGAAGTCTTGGTCTCGTTTCAGATCGGGCTGCCCAGCATGTTACGATCTGTCCACAGCGACACGAAAGCTCCAGGCAATTATTTAGACTCGGATCTGTATCCCCGTATGGACAAGTTGCCACCTCCACGGCCGGAGCAAGAAATTACACCTGTATCATACGGGCTCTCGAAGGTCAAACTTTGCAATATATTTGCTGCTGCTGCCGAAATCTCCCATACTACAGAGCCAGCGTCCTACGACCACGTTCTAGATCTGGACAACCAACTTGACGCAGCTCATGATACAATCCCGGGTCCTATCAGGATTCGTCCTTTTAACGAATACCTTGCAGAACGGCCGGAGACAGTGATGTGGTCGTTCAACTTGGAGCTCCTCTATCTGAAAACCAAGATCGTCTTGCACCGCCCTTTCATGAAGTCCCACGAATCATCCCCCGCTGCTCTTGCTTCTCGAAGAATTTGCGTGGACGCCGCAATGAAGGCCCTTGGACACCATCACGAAATATATCGAGCAAGTCAGGCTGGCGGTCAGCTCGAGGTGGCTCGGATGTATATGGGCTCAATTTCCACATACGACTTCCTCCTCGCATCCATGATCATCTGTCTCGAACTTGCCCAGATGTGTGCTTCTTCGACGCCTTTAATAGGCAGATCAGTACCCTACGATGCTTATCCAAAGTACAAAGAAATGATGAATCTTCTGTCAACGACACACAAAATTTGGTCAAAAGATTCAAAAGACGCAAATGCGCCCACTTTCGTCCAGGGTACCTTCAGATCCATCAGTACAGTCAAAGAAACGGAGAAGGCCGCAAAAGTTGTGGCAATCATGTTGGCCCGTGGAAGGGCTTTGGAGCCTACGTTGCCTGCTGGTACAGCAACAACAGCAGAACCGAACGATATGCAGATGTTCTCACAAAGCAGTATGTTATTCTTCTTACCTCCAAATCAGTGACTAACGCGTATCAGCACCGTCCACTGACTATACATTGTCAAACCACTCGACTTTTGACATAGCCACAGGCAATACGGGACATTCATCGTGGACACCAGATGCATTCAACCCTGATCAGATGGACTTGAATTTGATAGGCGATATTCTTGATGTACCTGATCAAGTTGATTGGGTAAGTTACCATTTTCATATAGTGTCCAGGATGTTGACTGTCATGCACAGACTGCGTGGGATCAAGCAATAAACATACCGCAGCTACCTGGCGACACAGATTGGATGTTCGACACCTCAATGATGCCTGACTCATTTGACACAAATATGATCGGAAATCTTCAATGAGCTAGCATCTGTCAGAAAATCTATTCCCTGGCAATACCTATGAAGACGTTATGCTCCACGAGGACTCGTAGCTACGACATCGCAGGTCTGAGTGATCAAGAACAGAATTACTTGTACTGGAAAAAAGGTTAGTTCGACATTAGCCTTGCCAGGCTTCAGCTCTATTCTCTTGCAAGCCTACAAGGAACGCACCATAAAACAAGAGCGCGAAACGAGGATCAAATGCTGATCATGATTACGATTGTATAGATACCCATGTATTTACAGACTCCACCACATACTCCAACCTTTCCCTTCCTTTTCTCCAGGTAGTCTTATTCCACCAATTTCTTCTTCCGTAACATTCGTCCATGTATCAGTTGGAATCCATCCAATATATGCTCGATCTCCAAACCCTCCAATCCAATACACTTCGTCGACGACCAGCCTTACCCAATGACTCTCATGAATCCTGTTACCCGGCAGCCAAGCAATGGCGTCAGGATGAGACTTCAGAAAGCAAGCTTTGAGAGCCAAGTTCGCATCTTTGTCGTCCATGTTCTCAAGATGCCCGATCAGACTGAAACGAGGCAGGCTTGCAGCAGAGCGCCACTTGCCGTCTTGTGGGTGCCATCTGAGAGACAGTGTGATGTTGCTGCCTGAATCCACGTTCTTGAACGAAGTGGCGATACTGATTGCCAGGATAGTTGGATTTCCCTTATCTTCACAGTCGGCGTAGTAGTCCATGAGACCTATGGGCGCTCCACCGAGGCCAGAAGGTCGTCGTTCAAACGTTTCGAGGCCTGACATACTGTGTATTGAGGTAGAATCCGAGGGAAAGACAGTCGAGAGTGTCCCTATGTCCGTAAGACGAAGTATACGCCGGGCTTGAACAGCTGATTCACGGATTGTGGGTATCTTCCATTCTGTACTGGGGAAGTTGGTGAAGATGGTCTGAGGAGTTGGCAGCAGGCTTGCAGAGGCCCCGAGGGCGAGGATCGGGAGGCCGAGGGCGGGAAACATGATCGCTTTGCTTGCAGTTCCGAGAAAGAAGGACGGTGAGGCTGCACTAGGTATTGAAAAGCAATGAAGCGCCAGGAGTTCCAATCGTCCAGTTGTTTCACCTCACCGGACGCCGCATGTGAAGGATGCGGGGTTTGGTCGGAGATATGATCAATAATGCTTGGCGGCTCTGCGGGCCCAGCCGAATGACTAAGAAAATGCTTGGCAGCCACAAGCAGCGCACCATGCTGGCTTTCGCTTTTTGGATCCCCCACAAGAGTCACAGGACAACGACTTCTCATCGCCCAACACCCATCGATCAACTTGTGAGTCATCACCGAATCGCCTTTGAAGCCTGCAGCGATACTTTAGACTGCAAAAATTTCGATACCGGACGCATCTTTATTCCTGGAACAGCCCCACTAACGCAAAATTGCCACCACAGACAACCGTCCTCGATAATCAACAAATCGAAGAACCGCCAACATGGGAAAGGTTCACGGATCTCTCGCTCGTGCCGGAAAGGTCAAGTCTCAGACACCCAAGGTACGAATATCGAAATAAAGGTCAAGCAGGATGATAAACGAGGAGCTGGGTAGGCGGGACACAACGGGTCGCTTGCCACTCTTTGGTCGTTATGCGAAGACCTCAAGATGAGAGATAAGGATATTGTTCTGACAACACTCTGTGCAGGTTGAGCCTCAGGAGAAGAAGAAGACCCCCAAGGGCCGTGCGAAGAAGAGGATCACATACACCCGCCGCTTCGTCAACGTCACCATGACCGGTGGCAAGAGGAAGGTCAGTCATACAGTTACAGCATCCATAACTGATGCTCGAGCTCACACAATATAGATGAACCCCAACCCTACCTCGTAAACGATAACATGACAAAGATTTCGTGACGGGAGGAGGAGATTTTGAGAAGGGGTGGTTTGACGCACATGATGCATTGCATTCTGGGATATGGCCGCTCGCACGAGGACAAGAGTGTGATGCCGAACTACTCGCGTACTGTCTTCGAGCGGCAGAGGAACCATGGCTGAGAAATGCTGGGAATGCCGCACGGGATATGTGCGTGTATATATGGCGTTTAGAATGCTGCTCCTTGAACGTGAAGCTTTTCATGGAAAATCTTGTGCTACCGTCTGTAGCTCTTATGAGTTGTTGCATAAATGTTGCACATCTCTGTGAATGCGTCTTGTGACTGTCGACTGGCTAAATATGACCTGCCAGACTGGTCAGGCCTCATTCTCCATCTCCGCAACCTCGAGCTTCCCAGCATCTCCTCAACCCAGCCTTCTAGGCAGCTATATATCACCACGAACCACCATGCTTACTCCACACCGTATATGAAATCCCACCCATCCTACTCCCACTGATCTCCCTCATTCCACCAAAACAAAGAAAAATGTCAACTCGCCTCCGCCGCACCTTCCACTACCCCTCCGACTCGGACTCGGACTCAGACTCCCGCAACGTAGAAGACGAGCTCGACGACGCAGCCCAGTCCGCGCTGATCGCCGACCTAGCAGCGCAAGACGCACGCTCCGCCGCCATCTACAGGATCGCTTTCACTGCGCTGCCCGCCGTGGCCGCTTTGCTCTTCTTACCCTCGCTGCTCGCCCGTGGAAGTCGGTTGACGAGTCTGCTCGCCGTGTCGAGTCTGCTGGCGAGCGCGTGGACGGTGTGGCGAGTGCCTTTGCCTCCGAGGGAGGATCGGAAGGGGAAGAGGGTGGCCGTGGAGCCGGGGCCGGTGGAGAGGTATTTGCCTTCGCTGAATGGGGGGTTGGCTGGGGTGCTGGGGCTGTATGGGTTTGTGGCGTGGGGAAGAGGGGAGACGCTGAGTGCTGTGTGGGGGCTGATGCCGCTTGTGATTTATGCGGTGGTCATGGTGGCGAGGTATGAGTTGCGTCCGGTGGACATTAAGGGGTTGGAGAGATTAAGGTATGAGTACAGGGGCGCATGAAATGGAAAGGGACTTTTGGAGAGTCTATCTATGGGTATCGAGCTATGGGAGGAGGAAAGGGATTATCGCTTGCCGGCGATGGTCTCCTTCATTACGGATATCTGCTCTTGTACGGAGCGCTTGCTCGTGCCGCCGCTGGCGGTCTTCATCTCTACGCTGCGCTGGTAGTCAAAGACTTGCTCGACGTCTTTGTCGAAGCGCGAGTCAATGGCGTACAGCTGGTCGTGAGTCAGCTGGTCCATTGGCGTCTTTTCTTGCTCGGCGAGAGCGACGACGCGACCTGAGATGTGGTGCGTTTCGCGGAAGGGAACACCCTTCCGGACCAGATAGTCAGCCAGATCGGTCGCGAGCATATCCGGCGTCAGAGCCTTGAGCATGCTCTCAGGTTTGGCAGTCAGCGTCGATAAAACACCGGTCGCGATCTGTATGCTATCTCCCACCGTTTTGACGTGGTCGAGCATGGGTTCTATACTCTCCTGGAGGTCCTTGTTGTATGTGGTTGGAATTCCCTTGATTGTCATCATCAATCCGGCCATCTGTCCAAAAGCCCTTCCGCACTTCCCACGGAGCAACTCCATGGAATCTGGGTTCTTCTTTTGTGGCATCAGGGAACTGCCTGTGCTGTATGCGTCTGCCAACCGCACAAAGTCGAATTCGGCGGAGCTGTAGAGGATCATATCTTCGGCAAATCGACTCATGTGCATCATGAAGAAGCTGCCCCATTGCAAGGTCTCGGCCACAAAGTCCCGATCTCCAACGCCTGCCATTGAGTTGTAGATCAATGTCTCGAACCCAAGCTCTTTTGCAATGGCATCCCTATCGACCCCGAATGGATTTCCAGCTAATGCACCACAGCCGAGCGGACACCTGTTGACCCTTGAGGTGGTCTCTCTCAGCCTCTGAAGATCCGTAGCAAAGTTTAGACCGTGTGACAGCAGCCAATGGCTCCACCTGACCGGCTGAGCCCTCTGAAGATGAGTGTAACCTGGCATAACAAAGTCGATCTCTGCCTCAGCCCTGCTCGCGATGACCTTCAGAAAATCGACGAGATACGTCTCAAGCTGCCTGAGACGTTCCCGCAGCCACATACGCATGTCAGTTGCAACCTGGTCGTTCCTACTCCTGCCAGTATGAAGCTTGCCAGAAATCGCCGTGCCGATGATCTCGCCCAGTCGCCGCTCGTTTGCGGTATGGATGTCCTCGTCAACACCGGGCTTGATCTCAAATTTGCCATCTTGCCATTCCTGCTTCACGGCATTCAAACCACGCTCGATCTCGGAGAACTCGTGCTCGGTCAGGATGCCGACATTTTTGGTTGCTCGGGCGTATGCAATAGAGCCTGCAATGTCCTCGGCGTAGAGCACACGGTCGTGGTAGATCGACTCATTGTAGGCTACCATGAGAGGATCGAGGCCGCCTGATTGGAGTCAATTGGATGTTGAAAATATATAATGCTCCAGGAGTCTACAAACCCGTGAAGCGGCCTCCCCAGAGCATGTTCTTGCCGGGAGCGGACTGAGCCATTATTAATGCAGAAGCTGTTGGAGAAATGAAGGAGGAGAATCGCAATTGCTGGAGTGGTTAAGAAAGCAGCTGTAGTCCAACAATAAACCAAAAATAAAAATAAAATCTTATCTCTCCGAAACCAGGATCAAGCCTGATAGAGTCATAGCTGGTTGTTGGGTGAGTGCAGCTTGCAGCTCCGACATCGCCCAGGGTCGACTTTTGTGGGGAAGACCGCGTCGGCATCTGCCCCGCGGTCGATTGGCTGGCGATTGGCGGAGAGCTCGATACTGCATATGCGCTGCACCGAACACTGACGGCTGGTCAACAATGGAGAACCTGTGGCACCACCGTAAGGTGGCCGACACTGCGTCCAAGGCATGCATGATATGCTACAAGCCCAGCTCGTCGGTCCTGATTATGCCCGACAACAAAGACTTTTTCTATATCTGTCCGTCGCATCTCAAAGACCGCAACTTTGCTGTCCCTACGGAAGATGAGCTGAAGGCTGCGGAGGAGAGGAAGAAGAAGGAAGAGATGGATAAGGAGATTGAGAAAATCAAAGCAGAATATGAAGAGAAGCTAAGGAAAAAGAAGGAAAAGAAGGACAAGAAAAAGGGCAAGGACGAGAAAGAGGAAAAGAAGGACGAGGGAAAGAGCGAGGAGGAGCTGGAGAAGGAGAAACAGGACAAGGTAAGAATCTTCCATATAAGCATGTTGTTCTGTTCATACTGACATTCAACCTACTAGATTAATGCTGTGTCAAAACAGGAGAGCAAAACAGACGACGGCCCAAGGATATTCAGGTTGCAGAAGTGAGCACCTTTACCTATGCACGCATGATAACGAGAGACCTAACTGGTGCAGACACTTCTACAACATGCGCCTTGAGAAGATGCGGACTGCAGAGCTCGCGAAACGCAATCGCGAGCGGTTACGCAACCCTGCAACATTTCCCTCGGTGCCTACTGGACAATTAGGGAGTCCTCCAGCTCCGCCGCCATGATGCAGTGAGAGAATGGAGCCGAAATTGACAGCCGTCATTCGCTGCTTCTGGAGCCACCTTAAATGCCTACAGGCGACTCTTTGGACAGGAATGCCTCGCCAATTCATTGCGAAAGGGTCTACGAGAGTAGCCTTGTGGTTGCTCCATGCAAAGCAGCGCTTAGCTTGCTGTGGAAATTGCATCCGGCACGGGTATTGCTACGCTGCATCTGGCTTGCACTCCTCTGCACGATGACAGACGAACATCAGCCAGAGCTGCAGGCTTAGTGAGGCGGTGCTGATGCTGCCCAGAGTTCTGTGGCAGGAACAGCACTACCCACAAAGGTGAGATAAGGTCTGACAGTCATAAACGAGGCGAGTGGCATGTGCATAATGTCAGGCATTGAAAAATCCGTCCTTCGTGGCTGGACACGGCACAATGTGTCGCCCATAATGATGTCTGCAAGGCCAGTCTTGCATAATTATCGATATCAAATCTAAACACCGAGGAACAAGCTCTGCGGCATTATGACTCTTTACTTTACAATGTTCTGGTATTACGGAAAGACTTGCAGGGGTTCTTGCCAGCCTTGAATCATCGTTAAAAGCAGAGCAAGTCCTTGGTGTGCACGTAGAGGTGTGACCGCCACTGATTCCCGTCCTTTCCTGCGGGATCAGAATGATCCTTCCAGGAGGGCGCCCAGCATTGGGTATCGTTCATCTACGCGCAGCGCGAAAACAAGCTCACAATGAAAAGTTGCAAGTTTGTCGAATAGTAATGTGATTATTTGAAGCTGGCGGGACTGTGAGAAAAGAAAAGAAGGAAGAAAAGCCGAAGAGTCGCGATATAAGAAGTCGCAGTGTCGGTGGGTGGTCAATGCGCTGACTCCCGGCTGCAGCTGAGCTCCTGCCAACTCGCGACGTCGCCAAAAGAATAAAGACAACTGCTGCAGCCTGTCCGACTTCTACATCCTGCTAGACCTTCCATCAGCGTAGATTATCAATCGTTCGACCAAACAGTCGCCTGTCCCTCCGGAAATCGAATTGTGGTATCACAGAGCGACTTGCTGGGCCTAGCGGAGGCCCACACACCGTCTAAGCATGGCCGCATTTCCCGGCCAGCCTGCCCCGGCAGTCGACTACGAGGTCTTGAAGGAACAATGGTCCGATATAGAAGAGCGGGATGGAGTCAGACTCAGCTGGAACACCTTTCCGTCGTCGCGCATGGTGAGAGCCCCCAAAGAGCTATAACAACGAACTAATGTATACTGATCCCCTATACAGGAAGCCTCGAGGCTAGTTGGTATGCAGCACACACTACCATGCGCCTGTCTCCAGAGATACTGACCAGACCAGTCCCCATCGGCGCACTCTACACCCCTCTCAAGGACAATCAAAATCCCCTGCTGCAATATGAACCTGTCACATGCAAAGCTCCCTGCAGAGCCGTCCTAAACAGATTCTGGTGAGTACATGGTGTCTCAAGAGTGGAATCCAGCCACGTTCTAATTGCCCCTCAGCCAAGTCGATAAACGTGCTAGGATCTGGATATGTCCCTTCTGTCTGCAAAGGAACAACCTTCCGCCCCACTATCGCGATATCTCCGAGCATCAACTACCCCCTGAGCTCCATGAGAATAGCACCACCGTCGAGTACCGACTCGCCCGTCCTGCGCCTGTTCCGCCTATCTTCGTCTTTGTTATTGACACTTGCCAAGAGGAGGACAGCTTGAAGGCTCTGAAGGACTCGATCATCATGTCGCTGAGCTTGCTTCCACCTCACGCCCTCGTGGGTCTTATCACGTACGGCACCATGACCCAGGTCCATGAGCTTGGATACACCGAGTGTGCCAAGTCGTATGTCTTTAGGGGCAGCAAGGACTACACTGGCAAGCAGATCCAAGAAATGCTTGGTCTAGCCATCGCACCCGGAGCCCGACAAGGACAACAAGTACCGCAGCAGCCAGGCCGCCCGGCCCCTCCTCAACCCATGGGCGCTGCTCAGCGTTTTCTCCTCCCGCTCCAGCAGTGCGAGTTTCAGCTCACCAACGCGCTTGAGCAGCTACAGAAAGACCCTTGGCCTGTTGCGAACGACAAGCGTGCGCTCCGATGCACTGGTGTCGCACTGTCCGTCGCTGCTGGTCTGATGGAGACGTCTTTCCAAAACGCAGGTGGTCGCATAATGCTTTTCACTGGTGGTCCCGCCACTGAAGGCCCGGGTATGGTCGTCGGGCCTGAACTGAAGGAGCCCATCCGCTCGCATCACGATATCGATCGCGACAACATCAAATATTACAAGAAGGCGTTGAAGTTCTACGATACACTGGCCAAGCGCACCGCTCAGAACGGTCACATCATCGATATCTTCGCTGGCTGCCTCGACCAGGTTGGTCTACTCGAGATGAAAGGCCTAGCAAACTCGACCGGTGGCCATATGATTCTGACCGATAGTTTCACATCATCTATGTTCAAGCAATCATTTGTGCGCATATTCGACAAGGATGCCAATGACAATCTTCTCATGGGTTTTAATGCGTCACTTGAGGTACTCACGACGAAGGAGCTTAAGGTCACTGGCCTGATTGGCCACGCCATTTCCATGAACAAGAAATCAGCCAACGTCGGCGAGACAGAATGCGGTATCGGCAATACCTGCTCGTGGAAGATGTGCGGTATCGATCCCGCATCGAGCTACGGTGTTTACTTCGAAGTTGCTGGACAAGGCGGTCCAGCACAGATGCAGCAAGGACCACAGATGGGATTGATCCAATTCCTTACATATTACCAACATTCCTCAGGTCAATACCACCTCAGGGTCACCACTATCGCTCGCAATATGAGCGGCCCATCCGGTGATCCGGCGATCGCTCAGTCCTTTGATCAGGAAGCAGCCGCTGTCTTGATGTCGAGAATTGCCGTCTTCAAGGCAGAGGTCGATGACGGCCCTGATGTGCTCCGCTGGGTAGATCGTATGCTCATCCGGTTGTGCTCTCGCTTCGCCGAGTACCGCAAGGACGACCCCAGCTCCTTCCGTCTGGAGCGCAACTTCACCCTCTACCCACAATTCATGTTCCATCTCCGACGGTCACAATTCTTGCAGGTATTCAACAACTCACCCGACGAGACTGCCTTCTACCGGCACGTTCTGAACCACGAAGACGTGTCCAACAGCTTGATCATGATTCAGCCCACACTTGACAGCTACACCTTCGATCAAGAGGGCAGCGTGCCCGTGCTGCTCGACTCTACTAGCATCCAACCTCAGACCGTCCTGCTGCTTGATACTTTCTTCCACATTCTGATCTTCCACGGCGAGACCATGGCCGAGTGGCGAAAAGCTGGGTACCAGGACATGGAAGGTTACGAGAACTTCAAAGAGCTGTTGGAAGCGCCCAAGGAAGACGCAAAGGTGAGACTACTCCCGATCTCATAGTGACCTCTCGTATAAACTAACAATTCGCAACAGGAACTCATCCAAGACCGCTTCCCCTTGCCTCGATTTATTGTCTGCGACGCCGGCGGCTCGCAGGCGCGTTTCTTGCTGTCTAAGCTCAACCCGTCCACCACGCACACTACAGGTGCTTACGGTGGCGTGAGCCAGACCGCCCAGACGATTTTCACGGATGATGTCAGTCTACAGACTTTCATGGACCATCTGATGAAGCTGGCTGTTAGTGGCAGCAGCTAGACATAGATAGAAGCAGCCGTATCATGTGAGAAAATGGAATGATCAGTTCAGAACTCAATAATCTGCCATGATTGATTGTCCGTTAGCCGCTGATAGCCCTGCAACTCTCCACTTGGTACCAAACTCTAACAGCGTATATGAGATGGTAATGCATCACACTGAGGTTCTCCCTCGCAGGCATGCAAAGTGATAAACGACAAGAGCCGTACAGTACTCACCAAACCTGAGTCGTATGCGTGCGCAGAATGATAGGCACGTTAGGACTGACTTTATGTGTTACGACGATCCTGGATGACAATGGGCATGTTGGCGCGCAATGAGACTCCACACCCTACGTTCAAGGAGGGAGGGAGTCAATCTAAGCGGACCACTTCAATCTTGGAACTACAACAAGAGCCTCGTCATGCTACTGGAAGAGCGGCGAGGCGTGACAATATCGTTCCTGACTTTATTCACAACACTGAGGACAACAAGGTAGATATACGGCTGCCACCGGGTATGGCAGGCATGACAGCGAGAACATGAACAATTTTGTTTTATTTTTGAGAGAAATTCATGACCAGCGTACCTGACCCTGTCTCCCCGGGAGATGCAACAAAAAAGGAAGAGGAAGAAAAGAGTCTCCATGAGTTAGTGGAGCGTTTTCCCCCGGTAAGCCTGATCCACACACTAACGCCAACTGAGCGGCCTGCACTGACACGGCCGTGCACGCTCGCCCGTTCTTAATTGTTCCGCCATGGTTGTATCTGTACAGGAGAGTGTATGATGGAAAGCTTCATGCATGGTGGGTTTTCCATTTCCATGAAGAAGGCTGGGGACGTGGTTTGATATTTGAAACGTAGTTCTCATTATTTCGGGTCTGAGTCGCAAGAAGGTTTTGTTGGCTTAAGCAATCATCCACCTGGATAAAGTCAGTAAAATGAAGAGAGTACAAGAATTCACACAAAAACGTACCAAGCACCTCCCAGCAGTCCGACTAAGATGAGGAAAGTGATGATGCCTGCACCGGCGCGGTCGCTGGTTGTGATAGGCTTGGTTGGTGCCGCAGGATTCGTCGTGTCACCTGAAGAACCGGCGTTGGGGTTGCCAACACTGGTACCACCGGTCTTGTTGGTCAAGGGACCTGCGACATTGTCGATGAGCAAAGATTGCATGACCTCGAGCGCCGACATCTGCTGGCCGACACCGTAGCTGCCATCCCAGGTATCGGCAGTCCAGTGAGTGCCGCAAGTGATGCCATCTTGACCACCGTTGCACTGCTTGGCAGCTGCCTGGGCCGATGCGATAAGGAAGGGCTTCATGCTCGATTCGAAAAAGGGGGCAACCTTCAGAGAGGCGGCCATCCAGCGAGCAAGGTAGGCCTTAAACGACAGCTGATCGGTATCACAGTTGTTGCTGGGCTCACAGGCAACTTCGTACATGATCTGGTTGTTGGTACCGGTGAAAAAGACACTGCTGGCATTCCACAGGCTTTGTGCACGCTGCTTCCAAATGTCGAGCCCAGTGATGTTCCACATCATGCTCGAACCATATGTCCAGATACCGGAATTGTAAGTCCACTGGATGTGGTTCATTGAGGTGCAGTTCTCTGTGTCATCGGTTCCGTCAAAGATGCTGTATTCGGGAGAGATGAGGCCAACGTTGTAAGACCACTCGAAAGCACGAGTAGCCCAGTCCGAGTAAGTGGTGTTGCCAGTGTAAGCAGCAAGACGAGACGCTAGGTTGAAGAAGCAACCGTTGGAAATGGAGTTCTTGTAGTTGTAACCGTTGTTGAAGGTAAAGATTTGCCAACGAAGACCACCATTGCATGTCGAGTTATCCCAGCGCAGAGCCTGAGAGTTGAACACACCCTGGGCTAGAGCCAACCACTGGGGCTGGTCTGCTGGAGGATTAGGGAAGTTTACTTCGGCGGCTTGCATAGCAGCAACGCCCCAGAAGCACTGGTCATCGTTTCCGAGAGACTTGGACTGGTTGGGAGGCATGTAGTTGTTGTTAGGCCCGACCTGGAACAACATGGCTTGTGTCGTGATATCGTTGTAGCTGGTGTCGCCTGTGTAGTACCAATAGTCGATCAAGGACCCGAACATAGCACCAGCCTCCCACCAGTAGTATGGATCACCGAGTAAACCTGGGATACCTCCGGTCTTATTTCCAGGATAAAACTCCACCATCTTGTATGCAGCGGTCGAGGCGGCCTTCTTGATCGAGTCTAGGACTTGTCAGTTCCGGTGGATGATAGAGAGTATCACATAAGGACATACTGGGATCGTTAACGTCGAGTGTGATGCCAGCAACGGCCTGTGCTGCCAGCAGGGCAGAGCAGGCAGCGCCCGCGAATGAACTCGATGGTCTCATGTTGTTCTGTAGCGGTATAAAACCAAGAATGCGAAGAAACGAGCAGATTGGGTGAAGGAGTAGCCGATGCTATTCGATCGCTTTGTGATCTCAACGGCGGAAAGGATGGAGTCGTTCGAGCAGACCACAGCTACTCCGACGTGGTGAGAAAAGATGCGCGCGGGAATGAAAAGAAGCGATTGAACAGTGTTAAATGACAGCACTGGGCCGGCGCGTTGAGTGTTTCAGGATGATCTCTTGATTTGCAAAGGTTGGTCGTGACGACCGGCGAACAAACGAATGTGTGCAGCTATTCGTAAAGTGGCGGAAATGGAAGAGAAAAGGGACAAGACAGCGATGTTGATGAGAAGGAGTAGGATGAGGTCAAGGGTCAAGGACAAGGACGAAGGGGTTGCACCCGTGAGCGAATACGGATCTGGGCAAGGAGCGATTTACGCTGGGCAGACCAAGACCAAGACCAAGACCCGGCAACGCAATGCAAGGTGGAGGGCGGATTGGGGGAGGGCCGGACTAGGACTGGTGCACGATCTGAACGAAACCCAAGAGCGCCCAGTAGCCAACCAAAATCGAGCAAGGGTGACGAACAAGGAAGGGACTTGTTCGTCGCGTGTGTCAAAATGCGGGCAAGCGTGGGAAAAAGGGCGGACAACACGCGGGAGATGCGGGAGGGTGTGCGTTGCATTGCGTTGCGTACGTGCGTGTTGCGTGTCGAGGCGGCGGAGCAAATGCAAACAGCCCCGAGGCGACAGAACCCACTAACGGCGAGACAGCTACAGTCGCTGTTGTGAATACTGTACAGTAGTCTGGTCATCCATTACTGTACAAGTGTAGCATCCATGAACATCTGAAATGTATATCCAACAATTCCATCGACCATCGACAATCAACTCAACCCTTCGCACCCCGATCCCATGGCTCGCTCAGCCACCCTTGGTCCTTGGCCGGAACTCTCCCAACTCAAACTCCCCGAAGCTCCACGCTCATCCGCCCCGTCGCTCTTTGCGGCGGCGGCAATCATGCACGTCATGGAGTTTGAGTATCGATGAACATCCCGACCAGGTCGCAGGCGCGATATTCTAACACTTTCCACGACAAGCAAAAAAGTCTATATGCAGAACAAGCAATGCACCCAGCTGAAACCAATTTCATCTCTGCACGGTCACGCTTGCTGCATAATTCGTTTCGCGCCGAAACAGCCGACGCCGCACGGCTCTGAAGGCTCCGCTCGCCACACGCTCCGAAGACAATAGCCAGCAGAGCTGCTGTCATTAGTTGCCATTATATTGTGCCAGGCGCGGTTCCAACCGAGGACCCTTTGACCTGGTTGGTAACCATTCACGGTTGCTGACGACCACGTCTCTCGTTGCACCAGGACTTGCACTTGTCCGTCTCTGCTCGGATGGAATGCAAATCTGACCCGCGTGAGATGACACAACAGGATTTTGTCTATCCCCAGAAGTGATGTCAAATCAATTTCTACAAAGAATGCTGTATTTTCCATCGGCCTCGAGTACCTCCGCGCCACAGGCATATGCTCGGGGCTCAGCGGCTGTCGGACTCGTGTAAGAGAAAGGCTGAGGGAGTACGGTAGCCAGCGTCATCGCCTCCATGCTGTGCTTAGTCACCCCGGAGCCGTCAATCCGGAGGCATGAATCCGGACCCTCGTCTCATAACGTATCGTACGAGCCGATCGGACAATTGCTGATTTGTGGCAATATTTGTAGACCATCGCGAGAAGGCAGACCAAGTGAGAGACAAGAAAAATACCCGTAGTCGATAGCTTCTGTCGCCCGTTGCGTGTTCCATGAGAAAAACGCTCGGACCGGGTTCAGCGGAGGACTTGGCATTGCAGTGCAGGGCAGAGCAAAGAACAGGCGCCAACCAACGGAAGTACGACCAGCTTCTTCCACTCTTCTCCGCCATCCAGCGACCCATTATTCCACTTCCATCTCTCCACCTCAGCTCCCCATCTTCCATTCAACCAAGTTTCCCAACTACTGCACCACCCTCAGCGCGTTCGCTCCCTCTGATCATCCGCCAACCTCTCACGTCGCACAACCGACCTCACCTCGGCCGCCTCGATTGAGCCCGCGACACGCCGAAGCTACCGGCGCCCATCTCAAAAACAACCCAACCTCGCACATCATCCACAATGGCCGACAGGGAAGCACCATACGACCCATACATCCCCAGCGGACAGGCCGCTGGCGGCTCCCAAGGCGCTAGAGATGGCAATCAGCGCACTGCAGCGCTTCAGGCTGTACGTTAGATCACCTCTCACTACTTCCAGACGCGCTTCACAATCTTCGACGGACCACCAATAGATTACTGACACGGCTCAAACAGGAGATCGACTCGACCGTCAATGTCATGCGCAGCAATATCAACAAGGTCTCGGAGCGTGGCGAGAACCTCAACTCGCTTCAGGACAAGACCGATAACTTGGCCGTGTCTGCGCAGGGTTTCCGCCGCGGGGCCAACAGGGTCAGAAAGCAGATGTGGTGGAAGGATATGAAGATGCGCATGTGCATCATTGCCGGCATCATCATCCTGCTTATCATCATCATCGTGCCTTCAGGTAAGTCCACTTTTCGCACACGCACACCTTGCCTCAGACCCATACTGACTGTTCATCGCAGTTATCGCTGGAAGAAAGTAATGCAAATAAGGAGCGGCGCGGGAGATGTTATATCATGACTTGACTTGGGCGAGGGTTACGTGTGTTAGCAAGATTCGCTGATGCTATTGGTTTTCTGACCCACTCTCGAATACCTCAATTGAGTGCCATTGGCGCAAATCGGCGTTGGCTGTCCTCACAATTATTTGTTCTGATTACTTTAACCTTTGTTTCGTATTCTATCTGTTTTGCCCGTGAAGGCTGTGGCAACGGTAGGGCGGCAACCCATTACCACAATCGCCAGCTTCTCCACCAACTGGCTGAAGTATCTACAGCTCCTAGGTTTGCGGTTGCCGACACGGGTACCTTGCCAATGACTTTCACGCTCACTTGACCTTCCATCGTCTCAAGGACGCTGTCCACTTCAATGCTCCTCCGGCCACTCTCTGTGACTACCCGTGGTACTGCCCGAATGACGTGGAATGCGCCGGCATAAGTCGGTTTCTTGTACTGCACGTCCATACTCTCCAAGTCACGCCAGTTCTTGACATCTATGCGCGCGCCTCCGACTAGCTCATCTCGCAATAAAGCCGCCGCCATACCGGCCTTCTCTCCAATGGTAGTTGCCAGTAACCCTCCATGCACTACCTTCGGCCACCCGCAGAGTGCATCTCCTAACCATACCACTGCCACGAGCTCTGACTCGCGGGCATTCCAGAAAACCCTTTCCACTGCTAGTCCACGGCTCCCACCCAGTGCTCCTCTAGTCATTGGATTGAGGCCGTCGGCAAATCTACTATCCAACCCAGAGTCTGTCTGTCCGTATTCGGCAGGGTTTAATTCGAGTCCCAAAGCTTCCGCCTGTTGCTTCAACGCCTCCATGCGCTCAGTCGTTGTATGCCCCACTTCGGGAGCAGCATCATCCCCAGCGCCACCACGAGCTACAATCGCGCGCTCGGCCTCCTGGACCTTCTCGCGATTTGCATGCTTCTCTTTCTCGAATTGCAACTCTGCAGCCCGCACAGTCCCGAGTCGCGAGTCGTCAGCCGGAAGATAGCCAGTGTCTAGTTCCACCCAGCCGGGTTTCGAGTCCTGTCCGCCGCGGATCGCGCGGCCAGCCGATACACATTTGCCCCGGAATATCTGAACTTTGAACTCCTTGTCTATACGTTGCTGCAGGTCCGCAAGCATCTTTTTGTCCTCTTCCGTACCAGGAACGGGTGACTCGTATAGAACCATCTGCCTGACCAAGGTGCCGAAGGATAGACCAGTCAGGAGACCCAGCAGCAAAGGCACCGCATACCGTAATCGTGGCATAAGAGGACCCCATATGGTCTCCAATTGATCCCGCAATTGCTGCCGAGGGTCTGGTCCTGGCTTGGTCGACTTGGCTGATTGTGTCGCTTTGCATCGTTGCTGGAGTGGCTGCCTCAACCTGGCGCAGGGCCGAGCCGAGGAAAGAAACGTCCCACGGGACGAGAGTTGACGATACGGCCTCATGATGACTCTCTCTCGCGATTTGACGAGAATCGACTTATTTATTGACGACTTGCGATGTAGAAATTACGGTTTCCACTACCAGAAAGATATGGTCAAAGCTTCGGAGGAAGGCCTGACAGCACATCCCAGCCACACCTTGAGCTTCGGCCGCATCATATTGCTGCATCACAAGTAAATTACCACCAGCCTCGTGAATTTCAAAAGCTAAGTCAAGAATTTACTTCCTACGACATCGATCGTCTCTGCCTGACCTGCTTTTCATTTGCTGCATTTGTGCATTGCTTCCGAGAGACTGCAATCATTTTCTCCTCGTCTGCCGCACGTAGCGTACACATGATCGACTCTTCATACTTAATCAATTAAATGCAGCCACAATCATGGATCCTGCTCTGCTTTGCATCAGGCATTCCCAATGCTCTCACACAGAAAGCCGATGATGTCGCAATGAGCCGTGCACAACCCGTTGGCTACAGCTCGACAGAGCTTCCTGCACAACATTTGGTCGGTGACCAGGAATTTACAAGAACTCGCTCACGACAGCCGATCGGAGTCCGAAAGATGAGCGACGATGAAGGCGAAATGTTCTTCCTGGACTATTGGCAACTTGACCCACTTGCTTCGAGGGCGAGCATCCAGTCCGATTTAACAGATACTGGCAACAGCACCTATCAACCGTTTAATCCTCCACTCTCGCCACACTCAGATTCATACCACAGCAGTAAATCTTTGCGGATAGCACACCAATTATTCAAGCGAGACTTCCAATGCCCAACAAACACTTTTGCTTGCACCTCAATAGGTCAGCCAAACAACTGCTGTGCCAATGGTGAGACCTGCATTAGCGTCCAAGACACCGGACTGGGACCTGTCGGATGCTGTCCGCAAGGCCAGAGTTGTGGTGGCGCGGTCGCTTCTTGCAATACGGCACAGGGTTATTCTAGTTGTCCAGGCAGTCCAAATGGAGGCTGCTGCATTCCGGGATACTCATGTCAAGGCGTGGGCTGCGTTCTGACAGGCACCTCCGTTCTGACGCCCACACCCGCGCCCACACCTACACCGACAAGCTCTTCCTCAGCAGCGGTGTCCTCCGTCACATCCACCGACACGACAGTATCAACCGTCACAACAACGGTGGTCATTAGCCCCTCGGCCTCCGCGCAGCCCACTACAGTCACACAAACCTTGACCATCACATCCTCCGCATCCGAGTCAGGCACGGCGGTCCCTCCTGTCCGCCCTACAAGCGACTCAAGTCCAACAAGTCCATCGACCACGACTACGACGTCAACGACGCAGACTTCCGCGCCGGCTGACCAGTGTCCAACCAATTTTTACCGATGCAGTGCCTACTACGTGGGAGGCTGCTGCCGAGTGGGACGAGACTGCTCATCGACGTCGTGCCCGCCAGCATCCTCGACAGTGGTGGCGAGCAACACACATGCAACCGTCGTAGCACCGTCGGGTGGTAGCTGCGCGAATGGTTGGCAGAGTTGTGCCGCGAGTGTGGGAGGCGGCTGCTGTCCTGGTGGGTATGTATGCGGGACGGCGACTTGCAGCGCTACGGCGGCGGGACAGTCGGGAGTGAGCAAGTCGGGTGCTCCAACGAGGAGGGCGGGGAAAGCTATAGTGATTCCGGCGATGTCGAGTATTGGGTTGTTGTTGTTGATGGTTTTCAATTGACATGGTTGCTTGTAGAGCCATTACGAATTTCACGAATATTGCTTCATATTACCTGGAATGGACATACCCACTTATTCTTGTATGAATATTTTGTTCATGCATACCGAATGCTACTGCTAATAAAAACACTCGGGTTCACTGTGGTATAGCAAAGAAAATGCAGAGAGCCTTCCTGCATGCGTGAATCTGTTCGTGAAGTGGTCATGCTGCAGGAGACTCAGGCAGAGGCGAACCGTGCCAGGAGAGAACAGAGGAGGAATCCAACAACGTTGAGTAGCAGGCAACCATGCATCTAGTTGGGGTACTCATTGCATGGGCCACAAGAGTCAACGTTGAGTGGACGAACGAGAGAAGGGTCATGGAGCCAATCACATGTCGAATCTTGACCAATGTTTGCAGTGTTTGCACGTTTCTGCCAATAAAGGAGGTCGAGCCTGTCTATTTCAGCCTCTAGTGACACAGCTACCAGGATCGAGAACCGAATTGATCATATACCGTGTGACAATACATACCTTTAGGTGCTGTTACAAGTCACATGGCACCAGTTCTGCACTACCCTATCCACTTTTTGGCGATTCGACCGAGGATTTGGACCAGTAGAGGCCCGGGGAGTGGGTGCGTCATGGTGGGGGAAGGGTCTTGGCGGCGAGCTTGTGGAGGTGGACGAGTCGGTGACATTTACTCGTCTGGCCGCTCACATCTCCATCTGGGACCCTCACCACTTGGGTGATCCGACCACTTCTACCACAACGCTGATTGCTCGCTTGCTTGCCCTGGCTGGACTGCTCCACGCTGCCATTGACGAGTCGCTGTTCTGTAACTAACATTGGGTTTATAGTCAATGGACCCTGTTAGCCCTCTGGCTCTCGATCGCGTGCACTGAAGACTCCCGGGTCTTCACACGCCTCAAGAAGCCATGGCGCCTAAGAAAGACGACGAGAACAAGAGCAGCCCGGACACCTGGTTCAATCCCTACTCGGATCTTGCAGCGGCCGATTCCAGCGGTAGCGTTAGGAGGTTCCTCAAGGACTATCGCACCCCGATTTCCTCCGGCACAGCCAGCGTGATCTCAACCTTTGTCGCGGTATGGCCAAGACCCCATTGGTATAAATGCCGTCAAACTAACAGGGCAAGTAGTTTCCCCTCGATTTTGCAAAGAGTCGCATGCAATCGTAAGAGAAGTAATGTGGGGCAATTGATGCCAACCAGGTTAACAAGACTAGTAGCTATGAGACAAGATTTATTCCAACCATCACCGATGCTTATCGAGCAGAGGGTATCAGGACCTTTTGGCGAGGTGAGCATATCATCTGTGAGACGAAAAATAAATCGGACAAGCTGACCAGATATTGAAGGTGTTCTACCTCCTCTCATCAGTGTCACCGCAGTCCGCACCGCCTCCTTTTCGATTTACCAGCGTGCCAAATACATGTATGCGGGTTACTTCGAGAGAATCACTGGCGAATCCCCTCTCAGCATCGCCAATGCCGATCACCGATATCCAAATATGTCCACCGTCACTTGCTTTGGACTGGCAGGGGCAACTGCGGGGTCTATCGTTACTGTTCTCGCATGTAAGATACGGGTCACAACCAATATATAGAGATTTGCTGACACTTCAAGGCCCGTTCGAATTGACCAAGTTGCGCGCACAATTGGCCGGTAAGATGGCCAGAGAGCAAGGTAAATCGAAGAAGGAATTCCGTACCGATGCGTGGGGCACGGCGAGGCAGCTGATTAAGGACCGCGGTATCGCTGGGCTGTACTGCGGCTATCGTCTTCACTTAGGTTTGTTGTGCAAAATTTTGTTTTGAAGTCGAGCATGAACACTGATCGTCGCAGTCCGGGACACAATCGGCACATCGATTTATTTCATGACTTACGAGAGCGCCAAACAGATACTGGGCAATGCCCGAGGAGCTTCGCCTACTTCACCTCTGGCGGTCATGGTTGGTGGTGGCCTATGTGGTATTGTCAGCTGGGCTTGCACCTATCCAGTCGATGTGGCCAAGACGGTGTACCAAAAGGCGTTACTAGCAACGCCGACCGGCAAAGTCGAGATGCCCGACATTGCTTTCTTCAGCCGCGGGTCGTATAGAGGTCAGTCAAAGGTGTCTGAGAGGCCTAAACAATGCATGACTGACAGTCACAACAGGCTTGGGGGTGTCGGTGGCGCGGTCGTGCTTGATTAACATGATTTTCTTCAGCATGTTCGAGGTGATCAAAAAGCAGATCAACGAGATTTGATGTTTACGCAATTTTTGCAAGCGATTTTCCAAAAGGATGGCGTCTTTATCGACTTGCTTACAGGATGAAGAGGCCCGCGGGCCTAAGCACGATACCACTTATGTTTTTTTCACATTTGCACACACAGGGCGTTGGAAGGAAAGGCTGACCGCGCGCGAGACACCGCAACATTCCGGTGTCCAGTATACATCTGGTCAGAGAAAGCGGGGACCAGCATCAACGGATCACGCGTTACGGACTCTATATGCCACGCAACGCTAAGCATGCATCAACAAGGAGCATTTTTGGGAGGACGAGATTTTCGTCAGGCTCAGTCGAGGCCTATGCTCATACTCAGGCTCAAATGGAAGAGCGCCGCCGGGATGGAGGGAAGGGTCGTTGCCTACCGAGCTGTGCACCTAGGGTAGGAAATAAGGCAATTAACACTCCATCAGAATCCGGTCAAATGAATAATCTTTTACTGTACTGACGATATGGTGTGACCTGAGAACGATGTGTCATGATCGCTGTGAATAGTAGCAAGCTGGGACATGAGTGCGTGTCTTATTCATGCTAAACCAATCACAATGGCACCTCAGGAGCCGTAAAAGGGCAGCAGAGGTATACCAAGTCTCAACCACCACGACTAGGAATGGACTTGAGACTTTGTTAGCTATATGCTCTCCACCAATTATACAGTGGCCTTGACGCAAGTACACCTTGATCGATCGAAGGCTTAGAGATTATGCAAGACTTTGGATTCCTTTCACATAAAATTCGTTATGTTGATTAGTCATTGCGGTGGTAGTTGCCTTGAGGAAGAGGCGGAGAACGAGATTGCTGCTCTTACCAAACGAGGTCCTGCACCTGGATCCCCGGCATCTTGGTATAAGTGAACTCGTCAACAAATTTGCCGGACTTGATGCTCTTCCTTGACAAACTCGTCTTTATTCTTGACAAAGCTATCTTGTTTTCTCTCTTCGAAGAATTCGTCCTCAAGAGTGTAACTTGCCCTTTTCGCCACGCTCGAGGAGGAATCTAGATCCCCACGGTCCCTGGAAGCAACCCTCTTTGGTTGCTCGTTTCTTAGCTGACGTCTTCTGGGAGAAAAACCGAAGTATTCAAGGCTTACTTGGCTTCTATGTGACTAGGCAAGGATAACGGTAACGACCGCCAAAAGGAGGCTTGGGCCTTGGGTCCAGGGATGGTTCATGTCGAGCGAAACCGAGGACTTGCTAAACACCGTGCCACATGAGAAAGCATCACCGCACAACAAAGTCTCCGGTGTAGCGCATTTTGTACATGATCTATATGGGAAGGGCGAGCCGTACAATTACTGAATGCGCCTCATGCAATTCGATTATTGCTCTTATGCAATGACTTCCGTTGATCAGCCAATGACCGTCGCAACCCCTTCGCCAACTCATCACAGCTCTATAGCGGTGTTCTGAGGCCCAATGGGCGGTCAGAGCCTCCACTAGATCAACGCACGGCCTATTCGGTGGGCTGTCAACATATATATACTCACCCGACCGTCACTTCCGTTCCATTCCACCTCCGTCAGTCCTCTGACAACAATGGCAGCACAAACACCTTGTCCCGCGTGCAGCTGGATCGCCGAACGTCAAAATGGATGCAACTACCACAGCAAGGTCAAGCTCTTCTACTCCGTCAGCGACCGCGGGGTGTGGTCCCTTGGTTCCCGTCTGATCCTCAAAGAGCGCTCGCCCTCGGCTCCAAACCTTGAAGCTCGAAACATGCGCTTCGTGAGCACCAATACCACTCTGCCCGTGCCGGAGATTGTCGATGAATGGAACGAAGACGCTAGCTACTTTGTCCTCACCCGCCGTATCCCTGGCGAGTCGCTGAACAAGGCCTGGCCCTCGCTCTCGGCGGGCGACAAGGATCGCATCGCCCGCCAGACGGCGGAGTACCTCCTCCAGCTGCGGGGCCTGCACTCCCCCGTTCTAAGCAGTCTCGACGCGCAGCCGCTCCGCTCTCGCCCGCTTAATTACCTAGCGAGTTTGGCAAACCTCATGGGCCGTTCGCGTCGGATGCAGAGCTATGGGCTGACATGGAGGCGCCGCTGACCAGGAACGACGTGCCGGAGAAGGCGCGCAGGCGGCTGCAGCAGCGCATGCCGGCTGCGAGACCGTATACTTTCACTCACGGCGACCTTACCAATGTCAACATCATGGTCCAGGATGGTAGGCTGACGGGGATACTCGACTGGGAGGCTAGTGGGTACTTCCCTGTCTGGTGGGAGTATACGGCTGCGGGGATAGGGTTGGGTGAGGAGGATGCGGAGTGGAAGGCGCTGCTTAGAAAGTACTTGAGGCCTGAGTGTGAGGATGCACGGGAAGTTTTCAGGGATTACTTCGTGCTTTGCAGCTCGAGGAGCGCGTCAGGAGTGAGCGTGGGCAGGCGTTGCTAGGAGCATAGCACCTGTCGGAGTGAGCTTGGAGAGGTGAGTGGTAGGTAAGATAGTGTGCTTGTTGTAGACCGGGAGGATTGTGATGTAAATGTCGTCGGAGCGCCAGGGCGAACAGTAGATGCAAGGTGGCTCCGATTGGTGAGGTGTGACTGCAGCCAAACGGCTGTGTAAATGGTGAGTGAATGTACAGACGGGGACTACGCCAGAGCTTGACCAGTAGCGAGATATCATGGCCATGATCTACTCAGGTGAGGTCGTAGATCGCCGCGCATATGACTGACTTCTTCCTCCTTGGAGGGAGTGTGGACCTCACCAACCATGACAACTCGTAGCTGAAACCACCATGTTATAGGACGTGTCACGTGGAGCAATATCTGTATCGGTAAAGGCATGTGTATAGATTCAGGTAAGGAAATACAGCCCAAAAAGGCTCGCTCACAACGCTGCGTAACAACGCTCCCTCCTATACGTCAGGGAGGGGGGCGAACAAGCACCTATCCAGTCCAGCAAAACCCAACAGAGATAAAAGGAAAAGTGGTATATATGACCCCGTCCGTTCCCCACCAACTCCTACTAGTCGGTCTTGAATTCCCCTCCGTGCAGCGCAGGGCTCTTCCCCTTTTTCGACCCCTCACTAACACTCCTCACACTCGCCCTCTCCGGATCCGCATTCACCACCCTCAACCTGGCCTTAGGCACAGTGAACATGACCTGCACGTCCCGTCTGCTCGCCGCATTCTCCACATCCCACTCATCGTCATGCACCACCCTCACGCTAGGAGAGACCGTCGAGGCATGCACAGGCGACACGTCCCCCCAGTCGCCCGTGTCCGGCTCGTCGGTGTAGGGCTCCCATGCGTTGCCGTCGCCGACCGTCTGGTCCCAGTCTGTCTTGCCGCGCTTGAGGCGGAGGAAGGCAGAGGAGTCGCTTGCTGTGCGCTGGGGGCGGTTGCGGGTTGGGCTCGGGGTGGTGGAGCGGTCAGTATAGGGGATGGGGTTGATGTCGAGGGGGGGTGGAGGGTGAATGCTGGCGCCGGAACCGGAGCGCTCGAGGGCTGTGTAGGTGCCTAGCGCTTTGCGGAGGGAACCGACCCAGTTCATGCGTCGGCGGGCTGGAGAGGTGGGAGCTGGCGACATGCTTCGCTCCTCGTGGGAGTAGAGGGAGGAGGGGGGACGGTTGATGGCTTGCCTTTGTTGCTCTAGTGTGCCCCCTAATGCCAGTTCGCCTTCGGCCCGTAGCTGGTCGAGTGACAGCTGAGGGCGGTGATATGTGGCACGAGTTGGAGAAGTCACAGAGCGATTGCGACCCAAGCCACGTTGTGGACTGCGCCTGCCGCTGCTTTCAAAGCTAAATGTGCGTTCTTCCTGTGGTGATGGTAGCGGAGTGATTCTGGACACTCCCGCAAATCCAAAAGGTACCTGGGAGCGCTGTGATCCAGTGCGTGGAATAGATCGTGCTGACTGATATGAACGGGAAGACATGTCTGACAAGTTTGACATTGTACGGTCATCCGTTGAAGACGACTTGGTCGGGGATGAACGACCGGTCGAAGCGCGAGGGTCATTGTACTCGCGAGCGGAGGCCCAATCCTGCACCGATGTCAAGGCAGTGTTGCGGTTCTGTGATGGTGCAGGGAGCGCGAAGGTTGGAGGCAGACCTTGGAAAGCATTGCCTGAGGCATTGTTGTCCAGATCCGGGGACACGGGATGGCTTCCCAAAGGATTGGGTGGCGGATCCGCGAACGGATTCTCACCCTCCGATGTGCCGGGCCTTTTCCTCTTCAACCGTGGATCAAAAATGGTCTGCGCCGCCAGCAGTCTTTTATTTGCATCGGCAGTGCCCGGTCGAGAGCTAGAGTTGCTCGCATAGCCTTCTTCATCTGTTTCGACAATAGGGTGTATGCCACTGATCGGTCGAGTATCCTCTGCCGGAGTAGGCTGGTACTGATAGTTCCTACCACTTGAAGACCTTCGGAGCCCTCGTGTTGGACTCGGTATGTTAAGAAAGGCGCCCGTAGAGCTGATATCTCTGATCGGCGCTTGTTGATTCTTCCAGCCATTTTGACCGAGCTCTGGCAACCATGGGAAAGCTTCTCTTGTTGGTGAGCCAGCATCATATCCATAACTGGTGTTTTCACGGCCGCCTGTAAGTTTGTGGTTGTTCCAGCCCTCGTCAAAGGATGTCTTGTCTTCTACCAGGTTGAAGGCAGTACTGTCACGATTGACTCGCCGACGCTTGGAGCGCTTGGAGTTCCACGCATACAATCCACCTACTCCAACAAGAGCAAACACACCAAAGGTGACACCAACACCAACACCAGCTTTCTGCGAGGGTGTCGAGAGGCTACCACTGGACCCACCGCTCGACTGATCCTCCGAGGTATCCGCTGGAGCCGAATACGATGTCAACCACGAGTTCGAAGTGACATTATACAGGAACGTCCTAGTGTTCTGGGTTGGCGTGTCGCGACGAGCAAGTCTACTCGATGCGGAGGTGGAAATGGAATAACCACCCATGATCATCATGACATTGCCAGGAAGCATGACAGCACCATGGCCATAGACTCCAGGAGTACCAGAAAAGGAGCCCGATGGAGTGGAGACTGGATTCCATTGCCAGGAACCTGATCCGCCATATCCAGAGCCGATTTGCAAAACCACCAATTGCGGCGTTGCGGGAGTGTTGGTATCTCCGACCCAGCCACCAAAGACAATGATGCTCCGCCCATCTTCAGTCAGGACAGCGGAGTGACCAGATCTTGGTGTTACGTAACCTGGACTTGAGACGGACGATGCTCCCGCAGGCTGCTGGACTGGCAAAAAAGACCAGACAGCTTGAGGAAGGGAGAAGAGAGCAACCTGCGACATATTGATGAAGGCATTCTGTGTATGTCCACCAAGCACGACAAAGTCCTGTTGCTGCGTCTGAACACCGCTACTGTTGGAGAAGCTTGGAGACAGAGCAGTCATACTCATGCCAGCCTCGGCGATAGGAGGACCTTTGCTGGTGACAGGGGCGACATTGTAGTCTTCCTGTCCTGCTGCCAGCTCATGTGGCGAGAACGTGACCATATCGTTGTTGTAGGCGGCATTGGATACCCAGTTCGCGTTGCTGGTGCCAGCATTGGGACACATGCCGCCAAATGCGTATAGATCTGTGGTGGTGACATTGCCCTTCACAACTTCGGAGAAAGCTATGGCGGTGTTGAGGAAGTTTGCGCCTGTGACGCCGGCTTGGGTATTTGCCTCAATCTTGTCTTTTGACCAGGACCCACCATTCTGAGCACTGGCGTCTGGTGTGAGCCTCCATAGCGTCGCTCCGTCCACTCCCTGGGTGCAGTCACCGGCCAATACAGTTATGTTTCCGCCCGCGTCCAGGAACGAAGTATACGCGGTGGCCGCATCCTTGCTCAGGAAAGGTAGCGAGGAGGATAGAGGCTTGGGACTCGGTGACGACGCTGCTATCGAGTCCGAGAGATCGAGTACAGACAGCTGTGCGGATACGGTTGAGTCAGAGCCCGGCTGGATAATGAATGCGCGATTCTTGCCGTCGGGTTGTGATGTGAGATGTATGCGGGTCGGGTTGTAGGGAAGATTTGTGGCTGCTGTCAGAAGTGGTAACAGTGACAGAGCCGCAAGAGATCGTCCGTATTTCGTGCGAGGAAGCATTTCCAAGGTTGATCAAGGGGTCAGTCACAGTCCCGGTACAAATTCATTGTCTCAAGTCCACAGGCGAATGTATTAGCGGTCGCAAGAAGGAGCCGAGAAGTTCGAGGACAGACACAAACGCGCCAATGTGTATCTGACGAAAGAAACAACGAGGCCGGGGGGGGGGGATGCGAGAAGGATGGCGGGGCAATCGCAACTGGAGGCGCGGCCCAGCGTGGTAGCCTGTCTCGAGCGAGACCCGCAGATCCGGTCAGGTCCCTTGAACCTTGGATGGCGAGTGGTGTCAGTGCGGCTGAAGCAGAATGAAAGGCTGGGCCAGGATGCAGCGTGACAGATGGAGAAGGAGGTGGAGATGGAGGGGAGGTGCGATGGCTGAAAGAAGTGGGGACAGTAAACGAATAAACACTCCGACCTGCAGCGGCGGTTCCTGAACAAAGACGGACGCCAATAGCTGGGGTATAACGGTCAAGTCTCCACGGAGCAGTGGTACATTTACGGATCGCAGACCACGTCGACATCGACCCCACCGTTATCTCATATCCTCAAGCCGCGATATCGATGCGGAAGCCAGTGCTTGTTCAGGCTGCCCGTGAGTCGTGGAAACGTGAGGCTCAGGTATGTGGCTGAACATGGCTGAGCTGTCGGTCGCTTGGGAGAACCTCCGTTAAAATCGCACGCGGGCGTTGCCAGGGGAACCACTGTCACTTCCCTTCTTGGCCTTGGCCTCGCACCCACTGACCGCCTAGGCACTTACGACGGCCAATAGCTGATCAACGGGAATTGCATGTGAATAGCATCCAAGCCTTCGGTCGAGTGAGGCGTCCTTAGCGTGAAAAATCATCGGATGTCAGAGCAAAGCCATCATGGCTGCACGGTGGAATGCGGATAATGCACCAACATATGCATGCCATTGCTGTGTGTGAGCTATCACTAGCCACCCGATCGATCCGCGCCACCTTTTTTGCACGTGCGCTTCACAGCTCCTCCTCGTGCATCACTGCCTCGCTCGCGGTACGCCTGATATTCCTATGCCACTTATACACAATGATATCCCTCGGCTCCGCCAGGCACGCATTACCCCCTCCTCCGCCGTTGATGCCTCTCTTGTTGCGCCTTTCGCCTTGCCTCATAGTGCTCGACTTGCTGCGGCCGATGGACTTGGCCCGCTCGAGGTCGACGTGGTCCTGCCAAATAAGGGATCGATACGGGGCTGATTGGTGTTGCAAGGAAATTGGTTGGAACTGATGAGGGGTTGGAATAATAGTTGGTGGACCAGGTGGAGATACTAAGACAATCGAGTCGGAACTATCGCTGGATATCGTGATCTCTCCCTCGTCTTCGACGGAAGCTACATTGTCATCCGCCTAGGACATATCAAAGTCGCCGTCGGTGTCTCGACCGGCCTGGCTGCGTAGAAGGCGCTTGGATTTTCTGCCCTCGAAAGGTGTTTGGCTGTCTCTGCTTGCGTCGGTCTTGCCCTTGGTTGGAGGATGCGTGCCGTTGATTTTGCCCTTTTTGGTCGTTCGGGTCTGTCTCGGCGCAGCGTCCGTGGTCTCGTCGTCGGGGTCTTCCGCTTCTGCAAGGACTTCGTCTTCTGGCTCGGGCGAGACTTCAGTCGCAGCATTGGGTAACTCCAAGCTGTCATCTAGATCATCATCCAGTACATCGTTGGCGGCGACGTCGCACATCACTCGCGCCCATTTCTTGGGGCTGGAGATGCTGACATCAACCCTGTTCGGCTCGTCCTTGAGATTGGATTGGCTTTCCTCCTCTGCCATCTTTTTGGCTTCTTCAACGCAGGCATCGATCCATTTGCCAAGGTTGTACTTTTGAATCAGCTTGTTGAGTTGATTGTCTTGTACGCTGTTGTCGTGTAGAATCGGATCTCGGAGATCGCTGGCTGGGAAGCGATGCATCAGGTCGTCCGCCGATGATGAAGCGCCGATGCAATCTTCGGGCCTCAGGACTGTGATGGGAGAGTCGGGAGCTAGTACTATAGAAAGTCAGCTACTGGTTCACCTTTTGGGAGACATAAAGTCTTACCATCTGCAAGACCATAAGAGATAGTCTCTGCGGTCCTGGTCTGCCGCAATCGCTCCGCAATTTGACTCTCACTTTTGCCGCTGGTCTTCTGTATTAGATCCCATTCATCGAGCAGATAGCATCTTTTCCAGATAGTCCGCAGCACAGTTTGGAATCGCGCATCGTCCATATCAACCCGAGCAGCATCCAGCACCTTCAGAGCGAGATAGAACTCCTGTCCTGCAAGGTCAACTTCCGGGTCATGGCTTGGCGCAAAGTCCATAAGCGTGAGCACGTCTACTAATTGCTCGGCTGACAGTGCAGTGTGCCTGAGCAAGTCGTCGAACGTAATTTCCAGTAGCTGATGCAGCGCAGGGAGTGTAGTCCGAATAGACACGGCGTGTGCATCAGTGACCAGTTGAACTTCTGAGTCATGGTCCATGGAAATCCGTATGAGGGGCCGGAGGTGGGAGTACAAAGCATCCTGAATAGCCGTGATCGACAGCTGCGAGTCCAATGCGGATACCGCGGCTGATAATGACGAATTCGCAAGTCCAGTCGTTGCTTCCTTCTCTTCCACAGCCCACGCCGTAAGCTTAGACAGCGACAACTCGACCTTTTTATTCCATAGCTTCGTCTCGTGATCTTTTGCAAGCCCCTGCAGAGCAACTTGTGCGCGGTTGAGGTCTTTGGTGTTGATAACCTCGTTGATCCATCCTAGTCGTCCTCTTGAACCTTCCGCTCGCAGATACTCTGTCAGTGGTTCTTCAAACAGTGATTCCTCTTTCAAGAGTCCAAAGCTTCGCTGGCCAGCAAGGTGACTGTCAAAGTAGGGGTTTGCAAATGATTTCCCATAGTCGCGGAAGAAGCGCTTGATGCGTGTCTCAAGCTCATCCATACGCTCTTTAATGACAGCTTTCTCGTCACTGCCAATAGCTGGGTCTTCCTTGCTCTCCACAAGGTACGCTGTCTCGCTCATCACAAGACGTACCAACGAGTCCATATCTTTGTACTGTTCCGCAATCGTCAATCCCGCACCGGCTTGACCAATAGTGACCAGTCCTTTGAGATGATGTTCCCGTGACCGCTTGAATTTCTCCTGCAAGCTAGGAGCGTAGTGGCGATACTTCTCTGCATAGTGCGACGAGCACCATCCTATGCGCTCTCGATAACAACGGCAGAGAATTTGTACCAGCTGTACGTTCTCACGGACAATCTTCCCGACATACTGATCATCTGCGTCCCTCTCAGTATCAGGTTTCTCATACAGGTCGACCATATAATTTCGAGCGATGTCCACGTAATGATCCAGTGAATTGAGACTTTCATGTGTGGCGGTCCAAGGCTCAGGCAAGTCTTCCCATCCACTTTCGAGTACTCCTTCATCGATACTGGAAGCGTCTATTCCATATGTGCGCGCCGACGAAGTGCGGAATTCAAAAACTGTCTCGAAAACTCTGAAAATAATATCATCGCATTCGCTCAGAAGCTTGGTCAAGTTATGCAGAGAGCCGCTCTGGTAGCCGTTGTTGACCAGAGATAATGATTGAAGATAGAGCTGGTCGAGATGTCGTAAGTCGTGCATGAACCAATGTCGAACTTCGTCCAGTTCGGAGTCCTTGCTGATCTTGGCCCCCCGGGTCTTGCTCCTGATCACTTTGATTACGGCAGGAAGCACCGACGGCCGTGGTGAGTTGTGATCTGAGATGGCTGAGTCAAAGGCCTTCCAAAGCTCTAGACCAGCTGCTAGTTTCTCGGAATCTGTAAGCAACTTCCAGCTTGTGACTCGTGAAACGGGTGAGAAGTGCCGTTGCAGATATGCGATCAAAGCGAGGCTAGCATCCTCCCGAGAATTGATTTGAGCCTCGATTGACGGAAGAGAGGTCGACATAAAAGGCGGCTCTGACGCAAGAATATCTTGGCTAATTTGCAAGGCTGCTTCCTCCGCTTCTTCGGCCGAATAAGCACGGTGATCGATGCGCTGAAAGTCAATAATGTTTTGTGGTTGAGTACCATAGAAAATAGCCTGTTCGATGCGGGACTTGACTGGAATCTTGAGGTCTCGGGTCGGTTTGTTGATAGAGAGTCTTGCCAAGCCGAAGCCTTTGACAAAGAATATAGTGCTCGAGTGCTGTGCTCGGTCGTCCGCTGACTCCGCACTGGCCGCAAGAATTGAAGTATGCTGATTCTCGCGGAGGTGAACAACATCTTGGAACAATTTAGGTGCACTATGCGCCTCCATGAAAAGCTGAGCGTCGGGACCAGACGTATCATCATCAGACAGGGCCGCGATTGCAAAGGCATGAGGGAATGTGATGATAGCCGAGTGAGCGGGAACTGGAATTGTTAATCGCGGTCTTTCGTCTTGCGACAACGCTTTGTAGCCCTTCAGCGCAGTGACACGTTCAACGTATGCTTTCCCTCCGGAAAGTGTAACTTCAACCAGTGCATATGACGAAGAGCGCCTGGTCAGGAACACCAGATCGATCGGAGTTTCATCTCCGACGAGCGAGATCTCATTGCCGTTGCTTTTGGTGGGCAGGACAGCGAAATCGATTAGAGTGGGTGTCGGTGCTTTGCCCGGTAGGCTGTCGTCCAGAATGTCGGTCTCTGCCTGTAACAGCTCTCGAAAATCGATCGTTTCCCGATGAACACTGTGACCAGACCACGCCAGCTCCCAGACCTGCACTTGGGCGCTTGCGGTAGCAGAGATTACTTGAATATGGCCTTTGGATCCTTGAGGCCTCGTGCGGACGCCAACAATATCCCGCTTCCAGCCAACGCCAAATGCGCCTTTGAGACTGCTGAAGAGACCGCCTGCGCTCGATCCATCTTTTGACTTGAGGAATTGCGCCTGAACCGTGGGCCGTCCCTGAGCATCCCGTAGGCTGACTTGGGCAATGCGACCGGAGCTGAGCGTGAGGATGATGCCAGCATGTTCGGCATTTGTGATGTCCATGATTGTCTCTCCAGAGAACAGGCCACCAATGCTTCCCTTGACCCCGGTACTTTGGTTTTGGAACAGGCTCAAAGACTCTGCTGTGTCGATGTTTTCCCAGTATGTGACATCTCCCGTTGTTGCCGACACTAGTACGAGACCTACTGACGAGCTCGCGCCATTGGTGAGCATCTGACCCAGAGGGACAGGGTCTGTGTACCTCGCATGCTGAGGCACATCGAAAACGCGCGGCTGGGCGACGGGCGTGGATGATGTGTAATCCCATATATAGGCATGCTCACGAGTTACAACCAAAGCATGAGGTGGATGTGAAAGTATCGATCCGTGGAAATCTGTTGCGTTGTCAGCATGCCCTTGTGAAGGTGAAGGGCGCGAACAGCTCATACCACTAGTGCTCTTGCGGAGAACATCAGGTGTGCTCGGCAGTTGGCGCAATGCATAGTGTGCATTCTGTGTCTAGTGGAGCTTTAGCATACCTCGACGCATCATCGTTGATGTTCCTCCTTACCATGATGGCGCCGCCATCGCCGCGAGTAGCTCTTTTATGCACATTCTTCTTCGACCTCACAGGGATGTCGAGCGATTCGTTGGGCGTGACACTTTTCCTGCTGCGGACCTCAACATAGCCATTGGCTAGGTGTTCCTGTTCCGTATCTCCGTTGGTGAACGTAGGCCCATCGAAGGTCTCGGACGTGACTTTCGACCTCTTCCTGCGCGGTTGGTGGCCGACGCTGTCAGTATCGAGCCGCTGACGGCGGCGAGGATTGCGCGCTGACACTCGACGCGAGCTCTCTCGTCCACCACTTTGCAGCGACATGGTGTTCCGACCGCGAGCCTTATATCAATGGCGGAAGGCTGGAGACGCGCAGCGTGATGCTGAAATGTTTGGAGGAGCAAAGCGGACAGCGGTGTTTAGAAGCTCTCGTCCGGCTTCACTTTTTGGCGACCCTCACTTCACTTGGCAACTTTACCCGATGCAGCAGTCACAAATGCTACCACGTCTTTCTTCGCGACTCTATATTTGAGCTTAAAGTGATCTTGAATTCGATCATAATTCAGGGAGTATACTCCGAGTACTTCGAGATGAATTGTTCGGGTGTATTTATGAAAGTTCTGGGGATTCTGCAGCTTCTCATTGCGAATGTGACAATAAGCTGTGAATTCACCAAGGAAGCTAAGATTCACCAAGAGCAGCAGTCAAGTATGAAGATTACTTATTTCTAACTATCACGATCTGTTACGACAGATCTGAGCTTCACGTAAAAAACCACACTGATGCTAATGTAATGTTCCTATGGCCGAGTTGGACTGGTCCTAGCCACCCATAATCCGGCCATGATAGCCGTAATCGTTACCATCATCTACCATGACGCCAATCCCCCAAAATGCTTCGTTGACATTCCAATGCACATCCTCGTAGTCTATAGCTGCACATCGTTGTTCAACAGTCTGACCTCTTCTCCAGGTTTGAAGGCGGGCAGTCCTATGTAAGGACAGCCGTCGCACCTGAAGGCGTCGCCCAGAGCGCAATTGCCACAGCTGCCGACTTTGCCCTGGACGGTGAAATCCACCTCTGCAAGATCGTCGGCGCCCAGCTTGAGCGCTTGAAGACCCTTATCTGCTTCTGATCGCTTAGAGGCGTCCTCCTCCTCCAGCCTCTCCTTCAAACCGCAGGTACAATCCTTGCAAGCTCGCCTCCGTTTTCCATTTGGCTTGCAAGCCTCGGCTAGTAAAAGTTAGCACGATCAATACTTGTGGTAAGAGCTCCGAGAAAGGCTACGCATTTGACTCACGTATATTGATCGGCTTTTTCCTGTCCTCCTCTGTCAGAAGTGTATCCGGATCGATCTGGTCGTCCGCTAGCAGCTCTTCTCTGCTCGGGATGTAATCGTCGTCATCAAAGCCGTCCACTTCCACGTCATCATTCGAGTCCACGAAACCAACGCCTGCGGGAACCTTGGGTTCCTCCAATGCACGCTTCGTGCCAGCTGCAGCATTTGACTTGCGCCCAAAGCTCAATTTTACAGCGCCCTCTACCGCTTTCGGCTTGACCGCGCCTTCTCCATCTTCCACATTCAGACCAGCCAAAATTGCCTCGGTACGCTCGCTGCCCGGCTCGCTGGCAAATTTGCCGTCCTGGCTCTTCAGTCTGGCACCAGGCTTCAGCGCTTGCACTAAGATGCTCAAGATACTCCTGCCCAGGAGTCGCTGGCTCTCGTTTCGTGTTCCGTCGGCGTCAGTCAAGAGGAGGATGAGGTCGTAAGTTGAGGTGGGGAGTGTCACGAGGCCAAGTGACAGCCGATCGAGCATCTGAATATCCGTGGCAGTTCGGTCATGTGCCTCGAATATCCTGTTAAGAAGCTCCGGGTGCGACGAGAGTGAGGGTGGTGAAAGTAAAAGGGTCCTGGAGGGGCTGTGAGTCGCAGGTGCGGGGGCTGCAGACGGCAGATTGAAGTCCGAGGCCGTGTCTATAAGTACTGAAGGCGCCATTTTGCTGGATGTCAAGCCTTTGTCTTCAACGTGTTATTGCTCGTAGGCGAAGAGTTTGGAAAGGAAAGTGGAGGATTGCGAGAAGGGAACGTTCCCTCTTGTCGCTGAATAATTGCCAAAAAATGTCGGCGGTCGGGCCCTGAATAACGCCTGGGGGTAACGGAATCAGAGGGGCGGGAGTCGCACTTGGCATGACTTCGCATGGGCCGATTTCGGGTCTCACTGATTGGTTGCTCGTGCGCTACTATCGCCCGCGTTGGGCTATGTTATCCGGGGATGTACTTGTATACTATCTCGAGCATAGTGTAGTTGCCTCGACTCTTATCCATACAGGTGATTGTCATCTCTGTCCAGACATCGTCCCATTACATCGTGGTATATACAAGTAACGCTAAAAAGTCGTTCAGAGCCATCAAAACATATGCCCGATGCATAATCCAAGAATGCCGCATCATGAACAAACTCCACAAGACATGGATCACAACCTCGTTCACATTATGAGGCCTGATCACCCTCCGCGGTACTGCTCTGGGCCTCATCTTTGGGCTCATAAATCATATCGACATGCTTGACAGGGTGTAGCAGCATGGAAGGCAAACACATTCTGCCCTCGCCTGCCTTCTCTTGCTCTTCGCCGCCGTCGTTGTCGACTCTGTAGCCCAACCAGCGCTTCCACAAATTACCAGGGAAACCTGCATGGTAGTACCATGTTGTGCCAAGGAAATTGTGTTCCCTATCACCAAAAACACTTGTTCTGGCACCCCCTGACGCCCCATTCCGGCCATTGTTGAAAATTGCCGCCAGATAAGATGTTGGCCATCTACGATCAATGTAGACTGGATGCGGCGCGTACACGGCCTTCAGCCCATGATGGAGAGCGCAACTTCCAGGCCACATCTCAGTGAACATGCTGTGTCTGGCTAAAGCAGTTTCTCGATGCATGGTGTTGAGGAGACGACGGCTAAGTCTGGACGTAGTCACGATGGCAGAGCGACGTGGTGGGAGACCATCCGTGGTGTTATAGCCAGTAACATCTTCGGCGAGTAGCCAAGTGGTTTGATCAGGATCAAAGAGCGGGTTGAGAGTGATAAAGTCGGCCTCTTCACCGACACCCCATACGTACTTGTCCTCGGCGTGGGAGGTGGGTGGTTGCAAGTCCTTGTCAACCTCAAACTGGTCGCTCTCTGAGATTGGCCGAAGAGGACCCCAGACCGGCTTCTCCGGCTTGCTCTGCATATCGTCGGGATGCTTGGGATCCTTTGTCATCTTTTGGTACATGTTGCCTCGGCTGCTGGTGCCGTGCTCAGTCTGTACGCGCACCATATGCGAAAATTCTTCCCAGCTGCCATGCTCCGAGGGTACATAAAATCTACTGTTTCTCTCCCAAAGGCCCTTTCGAGGCTGCTTCCTGGCCCATGAACCGAGTTTGTCGAAGAGATGATAGTAATGACCGATATAGCGAACATCCATTTCCCAATTCCAGAAGAAATCATACTCGGGATGCATATGTGCGAAGTACTGGATTGGCATATATGACGACCGGTAAACACCGTGTATAGGCAGGTCCCGATACATCGAATCTGCGATGCCTCCATAGATGAGACCCATTTGCCTTTCCGACCACAGCGTACCCATGCCGCGGAACTCTAACGGGAGGGCACTGTCCAGGGTCTGCTGGTAAATATCCTCGTCGGCCCAGATCTGCAAATTGTCGTCTTTCACGTGGACTAGAAAGTGGATGGTATATTCTCCGCCGGACTGCAAAGCCAATTCGTTGATGAGAGCGCGCAGGTAGAGAACATCCTCAGCATCGTAATCATAACCAAGCCAAGTACGTATGAGCACTACCGATCGGGATAGCTTATCAACGCTCTGAGGCAGTGCGTCTCTGCTTACAAGGGTCGGCTCTGCAGCGCGGTCGGGGCCCTGAGCAGTTATTTCTTCAGGCTTGGCTGTGAAGCGGTGACCACGCGACTTCCCCTGCGATTTGAACCTAGCCTGGTTTTTCTGAGTGCACTGTTCCTGAACTTTTCCCCAGTTGACATTAGAGAAGTCAATTTCCAGTCTGTCGTTCCAGACACCTGCCATAGCTTCTTCGCGACCTTCGCCTTCAAGACTGGTGCCAGTACCACCATACTTTTTGCTATAGCCCAAGCCATACGGGCTTAATCTTCCATATCGATCAAAGCATCCAGAATTCTCTAGACCAAAAATATCGTATGAACCAAAGACTGGATCCGGCATGCCCTCGGGAACGCCGCGATACATCTGCAAAGCCGGCACAGCCAAGGTCTCATTGAGATCGAGGAAGCATTGTTTGTGAGGAGTCCTGCCAAGTGATCCAGAGAAAGGATTGAAGGGCTCAGTGACAGATTTTGAGCTCCGGGTCGTAAGTGATTGGTTTTGCATAGCGTCCTTGCCAATCTCAAGTTCGCGTGCAGGATCCGGGTATTCGGGCTTATTGACGTCGCGTGACACGATTGATTTGACACCTCCATGGTACCTCTTCAAGAACGGGAATTCCTCCCATGGTGCAGGAGGAGCTGGTGGCGGTTGCTTTCCTGCGAGGCGGACCCCTGCTTCCGACAGAGCCTTGAGATGTGTGAGAAACAAGACAAAAGCGATGAGAGCCGTGGTCAGTATGATGGTAAAGGCACGAGAAAAGCGTCGCCTTCGTCTATTGTAAGACAGAGAAAGGAATTTGTGTCGAGGTGGAGAGTCGTCTTGAGCGAGAAGGCCTGAGTGACTGGACTCGGAACCCATGTCATCGAAGGATTGTCGCCTTTTGGAGTCTATGTATCTTCCGTCAAGAGTGGTATACCCACCCCGTTTGTGGAAAAAATCCATGCCGGAGGGAGGATATTATTTTAGAGCCGGCTGTAGCGAGCGCCAGCGTGGACCCCACGAATGGATGTGCTTGCTGCCGGTTCTATCGATGCTTCAAGAATACGGCGGCAACCGTTGACATTAGCGATAGAGCGAGAGACAGGGGAGCTGAGCGACGTTCCGAGATTCCTTCGTCAACACATTAACAGCTCAATTATCGTGGATCATAAGTAAAAGTGCAGCGACGAATGACCAAGATTAAGGTCGGTCGAATACCTCAGGATTTTCATGCGACGGCAGGATAACAATGAAGCGCGCGCGGGGGATCACGGTTGCTGGGGCGAGGAATCGGGGCGCGGCGAGATGGACGAATTGGGAAGGCGGGCCTAATTGCCGCCAGCTCGACTCCGCCAAGCTCAAGACCTGTACGCGTGCTCTTGTGATCATCAAGTGATATCACTATCTCTGCGATATCGCGGACTTGATGTGACGAGCAGAGTATGTGCAACTGGTCAACGCTAGAGGATTGAAACGACACTGTTACTATCCGGCATAATAAACCTTGCAAGCCTTGCATCTGGCAGGTGACATTCTAGACAGAGCCGAAACATGGCAATTACACTCTCCACCGAGCTTTCGAATGGTCAAGCGTAGTGACTTGCAGGATATTCCGTACTAATGCGACTTTATGCGTTCGGTTTCAAGACTTGACAATGCATCGTTCCAGCACAGCGTCAGTTTCTTCTCATCTCAAGGCATAGCCACCACCCATGAATCTACGACGATAAGATTGGTCCAGGGTAAATCGGCGTTGTCCACACAACTGTGTTTTTATTTGAAGAGCTGTAAAAAATCTCTCGAGTCGAAAGATTAAGAGACTCCCGAATATACAAATACTCACAGCCGTACCCTACCGTTGCGTTGGATTGTGAAACAAGTCCGCAGCCTTGATGGTTCTGCGGGTTGGCCATTTTGCCTTTCCAGCGATGCACGATCGTTAAATTTAGAAGCTCGGGCGTTGCTTCACTCCAAGGCTTCCGATCCTATCAAAGCATTCCAATTCTACCACAGACGGCTGAGACACGTGTGTTGGGCAGGGCTGATCCTATTCCGGCTCTTTCTTTTGCAGAGAGATGCAACTCAAGGACTGACCATGTTAATGCGAGTCGTTGAAAAGTCCGAGACCCAGGGCGCGGGTAACTTATTAGTCGTCTGTCAAGCTCTCGAGCCATACCACGTGCATGGTGCTACACGGGCATCGCGATCGAGTCTTCAGACAGGTATAAGCGCGCACGCCTTCCTCTCGTAAATGCACCAACAAGTAGCATGAGCTCGCATAATGTAGTTGCCAGCACATCACACCATCGCAGCATCGAGTGCCAATGGCATGCGACACACCACACCCACCCTGCATGAAGCTGTTCACGTAAGGGAATGCAAGATTTCCGGTCGACGGTCTTAGAAGACATGCCAAACAGATGTCTCGTGCGAGCATCTGCGATGATTCATCTGCACACTCGTCCAAGTGGATCAACTCTAAATGTCGAGAAACCGGATTGGAGTTCGACCCAGCGATATGCTCGGCCGGAGCGCTTCCGAATGGTGGAAGTGACGTACGATGCGGCGAAGTGGTCCAGTCGGCCCCGTCTCCAGCCTGTCCGTCGTGGGGCTTCCCGCGTACCAAATTTGTGGCGTGGCCCCAATCGAGGCCCCGAGCCCAGGGTGCTATTTCTGGCGTGGCTGCACGGCTAGCGACTAAGCCTAACACATCATAAAATAGAGGCAGGCCGCCCTAACTGGCCTCTTTGCGGCTCGGACTGGCGATGATCGTCCGTCCGCAGACCAGTGCCTGCAAGCGCGTCTTCCCACGTTGGCGACAGGCGTCCACCTCCGCCTCATCCAATCCGCGGCGCAGTTCGAGCGAGGTCCAACATAGGCCCAGCCGTCGCCGTCCGCCCCATAGCTGTGTTTGGTCCACTGAGTAAGGCTGCTCCATTGGACGGCGTGCAAGGTAATTTATCAGCCTGCTCGCCGTGGCGTGACTGGCTTGAGACGCACCTTTCTGCTTCTTCTGTTTCTTTTCGCCCTTCTCTCCTCGTACCACAGCCTGACTTCGATGCTGCACGTGGCTGCAACAAGCAAGGTATTCCAATCGATCAGCCTCTGCATCCTGTAGCCTCTCCACACAACCTGCGACATCCCTCATCTTCGAACACCTGGCACACAAGCAGATCCTGACCTCGAAGATGCTTGCGACTTTCGTGTCAACTTGAGCCTCACGACAACACGGTCACGTCGCCTCAAGTCATCGCGAGCCATGGCTTCACCTTCTAATGACTACCCCTCGCCGGGCCTTGAGCCCGGTCGAGCTCTAGCATACATCAACACCAGACGGAGCCTCTCAATTTTCAGTCGACGGGGCTCAACGAAATCAGAAATCATGCCGCGACATCTAACTTCCCTTCTCGGGCATACCTTCGGCAACAGCAAGTCAAATGCCACGCGCCAGAACTCAGACCGCCGCCGACTCGAGATTCGGGTCATAGGCCTGCAAGATCAGCAAGCCATGGAACCTGGCTGCTCTACCGCGCCGTTGGCCGTCGGCTATGAGCAACTTCGAGACCAGAAATCCAGCCACACCAAGCAGCGCTCATTAGATTCTGTGCAATCGCCTTCGAGTCACCAGCCGTTGTCTGCCGCTGCGCTCGAGCGCACAATGCCTAACAATGTGGATGCACTCAAGGAAATCTCCAGGACGAGGGTCGGAGCTTGGGTGGAAGGCGTCGTCAATAGCGATATGGCATTCCATGTGAACACTGTCGAACCTCTTCCCCTACAAGATGCCCAATACATATCCCTGCCATTATCCCCATCTTTCGGAGCAGGCGATCGATCACGAAGCCCTCGACCAAATCTTTCCGTCGTCATCCCCAAAGCTCGTCAACAGAAACCGCGAGTTACCACTAAGAATACCACCGCTGCACCACCAAAGCCAATCGCCCGAATCAATACCAAACATCAACATTCGTGCGCCTCTTCAACTACCAGTGCGGAACAGTCATCGCTCAAAAGCGATGGCTCAAAAACCGACGGCTCCTCTTATAGCAAGAAGTCGTCCAGGACCAGCATCGATTCGACAGCACCAGCTCTCAAGATTGAGGCCATTGAACGCTCTGCCGAGGCCTCCAAATATAGGTTGACCACATTCGATCCCAAATCAGCTGGCGTCTTCGACGTACCCTCGAAGATGAACCTTAACAAGCCACTTCCTTCCGCCCCAGAACATGGTCCCGGCCGCATCGACTCGCAGAGGTCATACGCATCGTTGCCCGAGGCTCGAGGTGCTCAGGCAAAATTAGAAAACCCTTCGCGACCTGGGAGCGCCCAGAGCTGGAGGCCTATTCTAGTCAGGACTTCTCACTCGTGTCGCTCACTTCAGAAGCTCGACATGTTTGACAATGAATTCATGAAAACATATCAATACAATCCCTCCAATGAAGGAGACGCCCCTTCGTCACCAGCTGACAGCTACGCCTCAGAACAACAGGACAAAGTGGGCCAGATCATGCCTCTGCCCTTGCAAATCAGACGGATTCTGAAGCGAAACATGTCTTCCGAATCAAGCATTGTAACTGTTGCACAGTCGACACCCACTGAACAGCCTAACACCAGGATCAGCGAGGAGGACAGTGTGGTACCCACGATCAGCGTTACCAGGGCTGTAAGTCCTCCCCTCGCAAAGAAGACACCGCCTCCCCCACCAAGGTCCCTGAGACGAGACACTCGATCCGAAATCGACGCGACCCCTGCTCCCCTTGCTGTGGACCGAAGCATGTCGGGGAAAGCGAGCACTGATCGCTTCTGCTCCAACGCCGACACTGGAAAGATCGTACACACAGAGCTCGATCTTCATCTCGCTCCTCAGATGCCATTGCCGACCCCAGCAACCCCCTCCGCCAGGCTTTCTATTTTGACCCCAGCTGTGGATGATGTGCCTGCAACAGCGGCCACATTAACAGCGCATGAGGAGTTGTGGCCACCTCGATCGCCCATGAAATTCCAGACAGCACGCAGTGTCGCCGAGACTGCTTTACTCCGCATCATGAGCTCCCTGTCTTCTATTGACGATCTTACCAATACATCTATAATCAACAAAGGCATGCGTCGTGTCTACCAAGAGAACGAGCTGTCACTCCTGACCGCAGTCCTTGCGAACGAGTCACCTGCAGCGTGGGAGCTTCGAGAATGGACGACTCCGCCGAATCTCGAGAGTTCTGCATCGGACCCTGATTCTTGCCCCGTGGCTTATACCGCAACAAGCTACAAGAACCATACGCTCAGAGATCGCGCAGTCATCGAAAAGCTCAAGCCAATGATTGCGAGTCGCTGCTCTGGCTTTTTGCGGTCGGAGACAGTCTCAGCGCTGAGCTCCGCCAGCGATGCGAACAGTGCCCGTTTCAATGAAGCCTTGTACAGAATTTGGTGCTTCTGTGTCATCTTCGGATCAGGCAAACGAAGAGAAGACGACATGAACGGTCAACTCGATTGGCTCAAAGGCGGTCTTTTAGCAAATCAACAGGGCTGTGCCGCAACAGTCACTACCAGCCTAGACTTTGATTTCAACAGTGTTCTGCTCAACCCTCCGGAGCACTTTGGTCAATGCAACCGCAACAGATTGTCATCAGATGACTTGTATGACATGATGGAGATGTGGAACTGCCTGGCTGCGTTGCTGCAGACATATGTTGGCAAGACCAGCCAGGCAAGGATTCATGGTGTCTTCGACTCTTGTCGTATCAAGCGAGGAGATATCGAAGCAGAGGCTGTCGCACTAGAGGAGTGGATGTGCCACATTCTCAGTCTTGGCCCAGCCGCCGTTCTCAAGCTTGCGGAGATGGCCGAGGATACAAATGCAGGGTTCGCACTCGCCGCCATCAATGGCTGGATGAAGTGGACACCTCCAGCAGCAAATGGCACTCGGAGCCCATTCCTGCGTGAGCCTGTCTGCCGTCTATACGAACAGCGCATAAGCGAAGTCGGTAATCCTTCCTCCCTGAGCCCGGAGGAACAGGAGCGCAAGGTAGTCAGCCGAAACCGCGTTGCCATGCTGGGCGCGGAAATCCGAGCTGCTCGCGCAGCAAGCAGCTACAAGCGTCTTCCATTCATCGACATGGCCAGCGAGCGGCCCATGAGCACATTGACTCGCAGGTCTGTGAGCAATGCTTCCAGCGCCACACTCATGGCCGCATCAATCACTAGCTCTCCGACAGTATGCGCAGCATCGCCTGCGCCGTCAGCCATGACGAATACTTCCTGGCTGTTCTCGCAGCCCAAACACTGCGGCAACTGGCCAATCCGGACAGTGAGCCCGGTCGCTGAGGAGTTGCGCAAGCAGACCCCCAGCCCTGATAGTCAGAAATCAATCCAACGTCCGGGTCACACCGCGGCTCGTCAGCCGCGAACCATATCCACCGAGAAGGCCGTCATGGGAGTAGTTTCCATGGGCTTTACTCCCGCTCAAGCGCGAGAGGCGCTTTTATTTACACATGACGCCGATGGTCACCATGTCGACCGTGCTGTTGATTGGCTTCTGCGTCAATCGTGAGCCGGCTTTCGGCTTCTCGAGCCATTTTTCTTTTTGTTCTAATCATTCTCTGACGACTGTATTGATGACCTTATGATACCCCCGAACTCTACGGAGTCGGTACTTGTTTTCGAGGAGTTAGTAAATAGACATTCACTCAATCGATGTATGATTTTGCAAATAGATGTCCTACTTGGTGAATATATGCAAATTATTCGATGTTGATGACGGGATTCTTGCAAAGCACATGAGAGAGTTGCTCGAAATGAGTGAAAAGTCATGTGACGCTCAAGGCCAGCTCATTTGCTGATTCAGCCCACCGCACGAATCTTCACACCTCCAAATCCCGCCACGGGCCCCAAGTCTTGGCACGCACACCAGAATTCGCTTCCCAGCCTGTCCGTGTCCAAAAAACCTCTTCGACCTCAGAATTCGAATCCCACCACCCACCCACCACACCAACTAACCCACAACCCCATCACCAGCTACACGACTGCAAAATGGGAAAAGGAAAGCCTAGGGGACTCAACGCGGCGCGGAAGCTGCGGCTGCACCGCAAGGAGCAGCAGTGGTCGGACCTGCACTACAAGAAGCGCGCTCTCGGCACCGCCTTCAAGTCCTCGCCGTTCGGTGGCTCGTCGCACGCCAAGGGCATTGTGCTCGAGAAGGTCGGTGTTGAGGCCAAGCAGCCCAACTCGGCCATCAGGAAGTGCGTCAGGGTGCAGTTGATCAAGAACGGAAAGAAGGTTACTGCTTTCGGTACGTGGACTGATCTACCTATCCTCCTCCTCCTCCGTGCGATTCGACAGGACGACGGAATCGCACTCGAGAGAGAGAGAGAGAGATGGGAACAACAATTGAAGAACGAATGCTGATGATCCTTATAGTGCCTAACGACGGTTGTCTCAACTTCGTCGACGAGAACGACGAGGTCCTGCTCGCTGGTTTCGGTCGTAAGGGCAAGGCCAAGGGTGATATTCCCGGTGTGCGTTTCAAGGTCGTCAAGGTCTCTGGTGTCGGTCTGTCGGCTCTGTGGAAGGAGAAGAAGGAGAAGCCCCGCTCGTAGACGACTCGAGTCGATACGATGATGGATATGGAGGAAGGACGACGGCTATGCATGAGGATGGAGAGCTACTGAGTGCTTTCGACAATAAAGACAGGTCGGATACTCGGGCTACTCGGACTAGCATGATATACTTTTGTTGTTGATCCTGGCGAATGGGAAAAAAGACCTTTCTTCTTTCTTCTGCTTTCGTTCTTGACGGCAGACAGAGGATACAGCTTCGTTGATGCAGAATATATGACAAACGCTGCTGCAATGAAACACATCATCTCTAAAAGCCTGTCGTCCCATTTACGCTGTACAGTCTTCCTTGCATATACAATTATATGTTCAACATGGATGCTTCAGCCATCCGACCTCAGCCCTTCTTTTCCCTCTCCTTCTCCTTCTCCTTCCTCCGTTCCTCCAGACCCTCAACCCCTTGCCCCCAAGCCCCAGCCTTCTTTCCCCACTTCACTGTGCCCCAAACATGCGTCCAGCTAAACTTCGGCGGCGGCTCCGTCGCTGTCCGAAACGGACTCGCCCCATGCCTAAAAAGCACCTCATCCTTCTCCTCGGTAATCCCCCTACTATCTCCTATAGCCACATCTCCTCCCTCTCCCTCCACTCTCCCTGCACCGAAAGCAGCCTGCTCCTCAGCGCTCTTCTCCCACCGCCGCACTTCCACCGGTAACGGCCGCCACCACCCCTCCTCTGTCCGCCCCCACCACTTCGCACCGCACATCTCCCACAACCTGCTCCTTGCCCGCTTGTACGCGAATCGCTCGTCCTCGCCCGTGAACGCGCCCGTGGCAGCGAAGTCCGGTCCACTACGTGCAACGACCCGCGTCTCGTCCGGATCTATAGGCCCAGCCTCGCGCTCGCGCTGCCTCTCCCTCGCGCGCAGGACACGATTGGGCGGGTCGTCCTCCAGCGCGTCCTCGGCGAGGAGGCCAGACAGACGGGCGTGGGTGTAGTCCGGCTCTGAATTGGGGACGTAGGTAGATTCACTCTCGGAGAAGGAGGGGTTTGAGGAGAGTATGTTAGGCCGGAAGGGGGAGGTGGCGTCTTGGTAGGCTTCGGCGAGGGTCTCGGCGTGGAGTGCGTCGGCCGAGCCTCTTGAGGAGGTGGAGGGGGATTGGTCCGGAAAGAAGATGTCGTCGGGCCCGGCGGCAGCAGTGATGAGGAGCTTGCACCGTGCCTCGTAAAGGGCGTCGAGGAGTGTGATGAAGCGGCGGGCTTCATTTTTACGGAGGAGGGGAAGAATGGGGACGTCGGACAGGATGAGGGTGTGGAAGGTTGAGGTGAGGGTTAGGTAGTCTGCTGGTCCGAGGGTGGAGACGCACAGCTCGGTGAAGGTGTAGTGGGCTACGCCTCCACAAGCTCGAGGGACGGGAACTTGTCGGCCGTAGACGCGCATGAGAGCTGGTTGCCAGTTTGGCGGGTCCGGGAGAAGGCCTCTGTGCTGTAGACCGAGCAGAGCGCTGTTTAGGGAATCAATTGCGTTGTTCGAACCCTCTTCTTGAATCAAGTAGTGAGGAGGAGCTTGAGGCGTAGGCTCGGATATGACACTGTCCGCTTTGTCGTTTTTCGTCGCTTCGGCTTCGTCTGAGACCTTCTGGACATCTTCTTTAAGGTTTTGTAGGTCCTGATGCTCGTCGAGCAACCAAGCTTCCTCTGTCGGCTCTCTCGCCGGGGGAGCATGCGTGCCGGACTCTTGCCTTCTGTAGTCGTTCTTGCTTTCCATCTCCCAGATATCGCATCGTGCTTTGAGAACATCCAGAAATTCGGCAAACTCTCCCTGGCCGGCAAACAAGCTGTCACTCTTGCTCTTTCCACCTGCACCTCCCAGCCCGAATCGCCACTTGATCGAATCCATGCGGTTTGGTGGAGCAGAATAAGATACGCCTGACGCTTTATGCAACTCCTCAGGCATTCTGTTACTCGTTGCGATGAGAACTCCGCCAAGCTGGAAGAATGAAGTCATTAGATTCGTCATGATTTTGCTTGCTGCTCGATCAGGCAATTGGAATTCGTCCAGAAACAGAATCGGTGATTTTGTGATAAGGTCTCGGGCAAGCCAGAGCATAGAATAGTCTTCTTGATTTCCGTTTGAGGTCCTGCTCAGCCGGTCTTTGCGAAGCTGTTCCAGCGTGGCGAGTACCTCCAGTATGAAAGTGTTGAAATGCCATCGTCTTTTCTTTCTGGTCGGCAGGCAGTCTGCGAAAAGATCTATGAGCATACTTTTGCCAGTACCAACCTCGCCATGAAGCATGAGACCTTTGGGTGAGTTGAGAGTCCGAGCAAGCTCATGGTTGGTCAAGACTCTAGTCAATGCCAGTGAGTCTTTCCTCTCCTTCTGCTCGATGAGAGATTGCCAGACACCTCGTCGTTCAAGGCCATTTGATCTACCCCCGTTTTGAGATTGAGCCAATTCTGCTGATTCGCCTACCGCTTTGGAGATTTGATCCAAGCGCTGGCTGTACTCGACAGTCGGTTCATAGTCCTTTAATCTTTCGTATAATTTTTGTAAATGTATGGCTATCGTCGCACTGTCAGCTGCGTTTCGATGTCTCACTGAAACTTAAACTGTTTACCCAACCTGTATTGTGCCGGATCTGCCGTGATTCTATTTGTCGCTAATAATGCTCTATACTGTACAAGTGGGTTGGTGATGGCGAGCCCTTTGGAAGCCGTAGCAAACGCCATGACGGATCTAATTAGATGAAAGTGATCAAATACATCTCAATACCCTGGTCACTCTGATTTGAGAATCGTAGCGAACGTGTTATGTTACAATGTCCAGATTGGTGAACGACAATATAGGACGTCATATACATGACAGCTTTGCAAACAGTGCAAACAAGTCCTGGACCGCGCCAAGAGTTTTAGTTCAGCCGCAACCCACGAACCACGCACATCCCAGAAATTCCACTGTGCGCTCGTGAGAATCTTCACTTCGACCAGCGCCCAATTTTCTTCGACAACCACGACAACCCTCCTCCCGACACAACACAATGTCTTCCACCACCAAGACAAGCAAGAAGACCGGCGGCAAAGGCCGCAGCGCCATCGCCGACGTTGTCGCGCGCGAATACACCATTCACCTGCACAAGAGAGTACGTTCAGTTTGATGAAGTCCAGACTATGGCACACCTCCGGCAGGATTTGTCTGTCTCTTGCGGCATCAGTCGGGCTCGGACAGCAATGGCAGCTTCTTGTCATCGTCCAGCCTGAAAAACAGCTGGAGAGAAAAATTTGCTTGGCGAGCATCCATCCGCAGCCGATTCAACAAGTGACAGACAACTCCCGTCGGGGTGGGTGGCATTGGGCGGAAGACTGTTCACGATAACAAATACTGAGACTGCATCATTAGGTGCACGGCGTGACCTTCAAGAAGAGGGCTCCCCGCGCGATCAAGGAGATCCGTGCTTTCGCCGAGAAGGCTATGGTGAGTTCTTTCATGCTCTGTTCTTGATCGACTGATGTCTACGGCAGTCAGGGTGGTGGCTGACATGTATTCTTACTATAGGGCACAAAGGACGTCCGTCTGGACCCTCAGTTGAACAAGAAGGTCTGGGAGTCTGGTGTCAAGGGTGTTCCCTTCAGGCTGCGCGTGCGCATCTCGAGGAAGCGTAACGACGAGGAGGGTGCCAAGGAGAAGCTGTACAGCTACGTGCAGGCTGTCAACGTCAAGAACCCCAAGGGTCTGCCGACTGTTGTTGTTGAGGACGCATAGATGGATATTGGGATTGGGGAGAGGTTGAGGCTGTGATGGAGCATGGTAGCTTTGTGGGCTGCATCATGCACGTCCGGATTGATACCAAATGGCATAGCCGGTCACGAAATCTCAAAAATTCATTTCACCAGCCTTCTTTCCTCGTCTCTGGACGTTGTCCTGAAACTGCACTCTGGTTGTACTGTTGTTGAAAGTCAACGCGCGAGTGTCCGATTACTACATCTTGTTTGATCGATCCTATTTTAAAGTTGATATCTGTATTCTGGATTCAGATCACCCATCTCTGTACGTTCGTGCTCCGTCATCCCAATGTTCTTCGGTGTCCTCTCTCTTTGCCTGTTCTGCCAAAAGCATGCAATAAAGTACAGAATGCAGGCTACAATTCCGAGGCAGATGAAGCCGAGACAGATACTGTAGCCCTTGGTGTACTTTGGTGCATCCTTGGCCAGGAAGGCATACACCGCGATGATTCCTGCGAGCCCACAATTAGCCTGCATTCGGGATTAGCTGAAGCGAAGTGACTTACCTCCGATGTTACCGAAGCCGATTTGCCATGCTGTGCCGACGGCTCGCCTATGATGTCCACCAAGGTTCATAGTGAACCAGCACACGATGATCGGCATGATGGAGTATGTGCCCATGGTGACCAAAAACAGGGCACCATATTGGAGATGCCTGTTGTTATGAACAGTAACAAGGATTCCGAACCCGGCAATGCCGATACAGCAGCCCATCACCGTGAAGGCGAAGCGATGTCGTGTCTTATCCGACAGCCATGCGACAATCATGGAGAAGACAAAGGCAGCCGCCCACGGGGGCACAGAGTGTAGCTGAGTCTGAATCGGACCATAACCGTATGTCTTGATGATTGAGGGTGCAAAGTAAGCATACCCGTAAGCAGGAACAATCAGACCGAAGTACATGAAGCCTCCGATGATGATTTTGAAGTCCTTGAACACGTTGCGGACATCCCTACCCGTGATCTTGCGTTCGAGTGCAGACTTGCCCTGATCGGCTTGCAGCCTTGCAGCGACGTATGCACGCTCTTCCTCGGTGAGCCATTTGGCTTGCTCCGGGAAGTCGGGAAGCAGGAAGAAGAAGGCAAAAGCCACGACACAAGTAAGGATGCCCTCGAGAATGAAGATCCAGCGCCAACCTAGATAGCCTCGTATTCCGGACATCTTGCCGATGGCAGCCGCCAGCAGACCACCGAAAGCACCGGCCAAAGTGGTGGAGGAAAAGAAGAAGGAATAGCGCTTCTGAGCCTCATGTCGCTTGTACCACATTCCGATCAGGTAGAAAGCTCCGGGAAACAAGCCGGTCTCGAAAATTCCCAAGAAGAAGCGAACAGCAAGCAGGCCACTGTAGTTCTGAACCAGCCCTTGCAGTGTCGTGACGAGGCCGAAGCCGAACATGCAGAGGGACAGCCAGACATGGGGCTTGAATTTCTTGAGAAGAATATTGCTGGGGATCTCGAAGATAACGTAGGGAACGAAGAAGATGACCAGTGCGGTATTGTATTCATCGCCAGTCAAGTTCAACTGAGACTTTGTGCTTAAGCCGTAGACCTGTGCGTTGGAGATGTTCACACGGTCAAGGAAGGCGAGAAGGTACATCACGCAGAGGAACGGCATCACACGTGCGTCGATCTTGGCCATGAGCTTGCGCTCCGTGGTGTGCGAGGGACACTGCACATGGAGGTCGTCATCGTACCCCGTGGGGTTGTACCGAAGGTCTTGGTCCGGGTCAGAGGAACCGTCCGGGGGGAATTCTGTGGTTCGGGGTGAGTATGGAAAGTTATCAGGAAGATGTGCGGAATTCACTTACTTTCGTGCTCGCGGCTGAACCTCATCTTGGGCGATGCAGAGAGCGTGTGCGAAAGCCGTCCTCAGTGCGCGGAGGTCGGTCGAGTATGTCGCTGGGAGATGGGCAGGGTTTATAAGCTCGAGCGCGGCTTTCAGTGGTGATTTTGTGTCAGCAGACGCATGGCAACCGCGAGTACCGAGATTGGTGGGTACGCAGTAAGCATTTTGACAAGGAAATCAACCGAGGGAGTCGAGCTAGTCAGAGCTGCGACATACAAAAGCGGGGATATCTATGGTGATCCTGCGCCCGGTAGCCCCGGATGCCTTACGTACGGGCCCTCCACCGCCGTGTACGACCTCATAACTTTGCCGAACTTTCATATATCGGGCCCTTCTACTTGCGGGATTTATGTCATGGCTTGTGCTAAATGTGATCCCTGCTCTGAACGCCACTCCACTAAATGCAACACCAAGCTAAAGAGATGCTCGTTGTTGTAACTTACAATTTTCTGATGGTATGCCGGAATTGTCCCGCAGTGCCCTCACTTCGCGAGCGCCTCCCGCGGCTAGTGGAACGGCCACACCATCATCCTCCTCTTGGCATACCGTCGCGGCAAAGATGAATGGCGGGGTCTTCCGAATAGCCGGGCAGCAGGGCAAAGGATAGGTACCAATCAGGAACTCCTAGACTGCTGGACAAAAGGGACGAGTCTATGTTGCCTTGTACTGCCAAATGAATGCAGTGGTTGCTCGCAATTTCCGTGCATAAACTTTGACGTCTTTGGACAAATGCCGGCAAAGTCTATAATTACGGCCTCGATACTCTGGTACCTGAATGGTCAGGTCAGATAGTGCATTCAAAACGAATAAATCCTCAAGATCTGCACGACATTAGTGCGAGCTACTGAGAGTCTCGTGTATCGGGGGTGGAGTCACTAATCGCTAGGTCTATAAGGTGAGCAGACTGTCTTACATGGGCAAATATCACCATACGGGTCACCACGCACGAGTTTGGGACTCATCAAAGCCTCCTGGATCCTCAGATAATGGACATAAATTATTCAGTAGAACAGTCAAATACCTCCTACTATATGTTATGCGTCATCAACTACTGCCAGTCTCGGTTCCGTCCTCGATAAGCGAGGGACTGCTAGGTCTCCTGAAGGCTAAAAGCTTCTCGACACATGGTCTGACATACACACGAGCAATTGGTGGAATTGATCCCTCGCAATCATGGCCGGCAGCAACTTGGTCGAAGATCTTGCACTAGGTCACATTCAGTTCATGGTCCCTATATCTAGACCTGCCCTTGCCATCTAGGCAAAGTGCTTCAACCTTGATGATTGCCCTATTCTTATCAATGAGGGTTGACCTAACCCTAGGGTTTGAGGACCAGCTCCATGTACGACTTCAGCTCTCTCTAAGCTTTGCATCCTCTGAAGCGTTGTTTCTGGAGCGTTAGACGTTCTTTTTCAGCTTGTAATACCATTCTAGCGAGGCACGCAGGTGGCCATGCAGGTACCTACGCAGATAGTCACTCAAGTACCTACCCAGCTAGCCAGGCAGATAGGTACGGAAGCTGCCCTGCATGTCGCTGGGCAATCTGGGGTGCTACTAGCGTCGGTATTAGCTGTGCAAACAGGCCTGCAGGTAGGCACGCAGGTAGGCACGCAAGCTGCCCGGCACGTCACTAGGCAGTTTGGCGTGCTACCAGCGTCGGTATTAGCTGTGCAAATAAGCCTGCAAGGAGTCACGCAAGTGGTCATCTAAGTAGACATGCATATAGCCACGCAGGTAGGCACGCAAGTAGGCACGCAAGTAGGCACGCAAGCTGCCCTGCACGTCACTGGGCAGTCTGGGGTGCTACCAGCGTCGGTAGTAGCTGTGCAAATAGGCCTGCGGGTAGCCACGCAAATAGCTACGCAGGTAGGCACGCAAGCTGCCCTGCACGTCACTGGGCAGTCTGAGGTGCTACCATCGTCGGTATTAGCTGTGCAAGTAGTCATGCAGGTAGCTACGCAAGTAGTCAAGTAAGTAGGCATGCAAGCTGCCTTGCACGTTAGTGGGCAGTCTGGTGTGCTACCAGCGTCGATGCGTTGGTCCACCATAATGCAAGTTGCTCCTCACCCTAATCAATTTACTATATTTGAAACGCATGAATACGACAGTCATTCGTAGGTTCGATCATGGCCTTACAGCTTTATGCTTGCGACATCGGATGGACTATGAAAGTGGTCGGGAAGACATCCGAACTCTCCAAGGGTGTCCGTTCCGGGTAATTTGACCCGGCCAACTGTGTAGGAGCGCCACTGGCCGACAACCCAAGTCAAGTCAGGGTCAAGGTTGATCGGATGGCATGCAGGGCGATCAGCCAGCCCGGCAGACCGGGAGAAACCGAAAACCACCCGAATTTGCATTTCTGTCCTGAGCTAGGTACTCAAGTACCTGGCGTGTTCCGACGTCAGCTCATGTCGCCATCTATCTCTGACCTGCGAGATCCTGTTTGCATCTACGGCCAACAAGCGCGCGATGCACAGATCTCGCGACATGACGATGCCCCGGAAAACAGCCCACGGAGTCAACCTCTGGCCCGAAACACGGTGTCTACGTGGAGCCCCCAGTTGGTTGGACCGAGAGCGGCGGGCGGAAGCTCAGAGTCAGGGTCCCACTCCTCCTCGGCTTTGCAGATAACGTGATAGTGAAGCGCGGCCTCTGATTGATGTCGAAAATTTTTATGGAGCGTTCCACGTCTGGGCACTCGGCTGAAAACGGGCCATGCTGACTGGTCGCTTGCCCATGGTGCCACGACCGGTCGCCGACATAGGAGTTTTTGCATGTCCGGTGTCAGAACCCGCAGTAAATTTTTGGCGCGGTCAATGCGCCCAGAACCATTCAGTCCGAAGTAATTTGATATCGCCACGCCGCGTGTGGTCTTTCTTTCAGGAAGCTTCTACCTCATCGTTGCACGTGCGCGCCTGGCCATCGTTTCCCCTCTTGCGAATTATTGCTCAAGACACTCCCTGCTTACTTTTCTTTAGCCATATCTTGGACACCACTTCCGACGCAGCCCACTTTCCTTCACTTTTCTCTCCCTAAGTTCCCTTTCTTAACGGTATCATCAAAATGGCTTCCACCGCCAGATCCATTCCCAGAGTCTTCCGGTCTGTCCCGACCAAGAGCTCGCTGATAGCGGGTAACAGCCGCTGGGTGGCTGCCGCTCGTCCTGCTTTCCGTCAGCAAGGCCGCCGTGGCTACGCCTCTTCTACCGGAGGCAGCGGTGGTAATGGGGCTTTGTTCGGTGGTCTCGCCGCTGCCGCTATCGCAGGAGGGGCGGGTTTCTACCTCTACAACAACTCGACGTCGAGCGACTCCAAGACCACCGTCTTCAAGCCTTCCAAAGAGGACTACCAGAAAGTCTACGATGCTGTTGCCAAGCGACTAGTCGAGCACGATGACTATGACGATGGAAGCTACGGACCCGTACTGGTCAGACTCGCGTGGCACGCTTCGGGAACATACGACAAGGAGACGGGCACCGGTGGCAGCAACGGAGCGACCATGAGATTCGCACCCGAAGGAGACCACGGCGCCAACGCCGGTCTCAAGGCCGCTAGGGATTTCTTGGAGCCGGTCAAGGAGCAATTCCCTTGGATCACTTGGTCCGACTTGTGGACGCTGTCCGGCGTTTGCGCCATTCAGGAAATGCAGGGCCCTGCCATTCCCTGGAGACCTGGCCGCGCAGACCGTGACGTGTCCTTCTGCACACCTGACGGCCGTCTTCCGGACGCCTCCAAGGCCCAAGACCATCTGAGGGCCATCTTCTACCGTATGGGCTTCGACGACCGCGAGATTGTTGCTCTTTCAGGTGCTCACGCTCTTGGGCGCTGCCACACCGACAGGTCCGGGTTCGAAGGTCCTTGGACTTTCTCTCCCACGACCCTCACCAACGACTACTACAAGCTGCTTCTCGAGGAGAAGTGGTCTTACAGGAAATGGGTAAGTCCTGCTTTAGCCAAGAAATGTTTCATGGCCTGTGCTGACGTGCATGCTAGAACGGCCCCAAGCAATTCCAGGACGTCAGCTCCAAGAGCTTGATGATGCTGCCGAGCGACATGGCGTTGATTAAAGACAAGAGCTTCAGGCCGCACGTGGAGCGCTATGCTAAGGATAATGAGGCTTTCTTCAAGGAGTTTTCGGACGTGGTCGTCAGGCTGTTTGAGCTTGGTGTGCCCTTCACCAGCGGCGAGGATGCGAGGATGACCTTCAAGGTCTCGGAGTAAAATGATGCAATATTGCCATGTTTGCTTTCACATACCCAAGAGCAGATAGATTTGTATTTGTAGCGTATTGGCGTTGTCACATATGACAACCCAACCTTATAGAGAGCTTACCATATTTCCGATCTATGAGCACATCATCAAATTGCTTCTCCAGCCGCTGCAAATGTCATAGTGGCGTTGGCCGTTTGCCGAACCCCAGACGACGTCTGATCAAGCGGGCAAAAATCGAGCCAGTGCAAACGCTGCGTTGCTCGGCCGTTCGATAATGGGCATGGAAACGCGCCGACAGGCATTCGGATTGGACAAGGTCGTGCAGCAGAATCCCTGCGGGTCTCTGGTGTAAGACTCGAGCGCAATGCAGGGATAGGGCGGAGGTCGCGGCGGCTACTGAGAGAAAACAATTCCTTCTGGAGCACTTGATTGAAACACAATCCCGTATCGCACGCGCTCCAGAAGCTGTCCCTGACCTTAGCCCAAGGCCCGCCGGGGGGCTTCGACGCCAACTAGGCCCGAACCGTTTTAGTCCATGCGCGCGCGGACCACCGCCATCGGAGACGCCCTTTTCGACTTCTGTCCAGCGTTCCCTTCACCGTCCGCCGGTCTTTCAGCCTTCAGCCATCCCGAAAAAGGTGGCCCGCACGTACCCTCATCCTCGCTCCACTCATCCCCCCCAAAGGCCCAAGCCTCCGTGAGCCTCAGCTTCCCAAGCCTCCAAATCTCCCCTTGCTGCTACTTGCTGCCGTAAGGTTACCAGCCCCCGAACCCCCAACACTTCCAAGCAACAACTTCTCTTCGCCTGCAGGCATTGTTCGCTTGCATTCTTTCTGCCTCGCCACGCTCCGCCTTCACGCGTCGACCATCCTGCAGAGCCATACACCTGCCAATCCACCGCAGCAATTCTCCGTCACCTGTCGGTCAGTCAAATTGGGGTGCAATCTCGGCTCTGCACCTCCAGCTTGCTCTGCGAGCGCCGTGACCGCCAGCCATGGCTTCCTCTAGCTCTAACGTGGTCGGAGTCCATTACCGTGTCGGCAAGAAGATCGGAGAGGGCTCATTCGGTGTCATCTTCGAGGGCACAAACCTTTTGAACAATACACAAGTCGCCATCAAATTCGTACGCGTTTGTCGATCTGGACGTATCAGGCAGCACCACTAATCGACGATAGGAACCCAGGAAGAGCGATGCACCTCAGCTCAGAGACGAATACAGGTCGTATAAGATCCTTGTGGGATGCCGTGAGTACCCTCCGCGGAAACGCATCTTTCCAAGAATTGGTCGTCTGACCCCTCGCCCAGCTGGCATACCCAATGTGTACTACTTCGGCCAGGAAGGCCTTCACAACATACTCGTAATAGACCTCCTCGGCCCTTCGCTTGAGGATCTTTTTGACCATTGCAACCGCCGGTTCACCATCAAGACCGTTGTCATGGTCGCCAAGCAAATGCTTTCTAGGGTACAGACTATCCACGAAAAGAACCTGATCTACCGCGACATCAAACCCGACAACTTCCTCATCGGCAGGCCCGGCTCCAAAACGTCTAATGTCATCCATGTCGTCGACTTCGGTATGGCGAAGCAGTACCGCGACCCCAAGACGAAGCAGCACATCCCCTATCGGGAGCGTAAATCGCTGTCCGGAACCGCTCGATACATGTCAATCAACACACACTTGGGCCGCGAGCAGTCGAGGCGAGACGATCTCGAAGCATTGGGCCACGTCTTCATGTATTTCCTCCGGGGTGGTCTGCCGTGGCAAGGTCTCAAGGCAGCCACAAATAAGCAGAAATACGAGAAAATTGGAGAGAAGAAACAAACGACTGCGATCAAGGACTTGTGCGATGGCTTCCCAGGTACGACGCTTCGTGGTATACTTATACATTTGATTTTTCTGCTAACCTTTTGAATAGAGGAATTTAACAAATATCTCTCCTACGTCCGCAACCTCGGCTTTGAGGACACGCCCGACTACGACTACCTTCGCGATCTTTTCACCCAAGCTCTCAAGAACACTGGCGAAGTAGAAGATGGCGAGTACGATTGGATGAAGATCAACAACGGAAAGGGTTGGGAGAACATGAAGCAACATCCATCGCAAGCTCATTTGCATACAGGCGGTCAGCACGTGTCGACCAAAGAGCTACACGGTGCCAACCGTGCCAGCAAGACCGCAATCCCCCCGGGACGCCTGGAGCAAGAGTTGCCCAAGCCTGGTGCCACCCGTGCCCCGGGTCAAAATGCCCAGCGTACACGCACAAGAGATCAGCAGTACTCAAGCCCCAACGCCTACCAAAAACGAGGCAGCGGTGCCGCCGAGCTGGCGGCCCCAGAAGGCAGCACTGCCGCTCAATTCGCAAATAGCAACGCCAACCTGGCTAGCAACAACCGCCTCAGTGGCCAACCACAAGGCATGAGCGCCACGAGACCGGTACAGCAGACGCAACAACCACAACCAGAACCAAAGCAAGGATTCATGGGCAAGCTGATGAAGGCGCTATGCTGCGGATGAGAGCACCGCACGTCTAACACTACTTCAACAATCACCAAGGACTACTGCTAGGCTACAGTCCAGCGGGCATGACGCGATAACGTTTCTGTCCTTTCCTCACACCCAAGCACAACCCTTCTCTTCTCAAGCGACGAGCGATGTTATCTAATCCCCTCTTTTCCGATCTGCTCTCGGTCAATCAGCGAACGTGTCATTTTTCAGCAAATTATCTGGGACAGAGCACCAAACAGGCGCACATAAAAAAGACTTTCTTCTCTGTTCTGTCTTGTGCATGGCGTGGGTTGGAAGGGATCATTACATTCTCACTACTACTCGGGTCCGGGAAACTCTTACACAGCTGGCGGTCTGGACTCCCATTTCTTCTCTTTTGTCAGTCAGGTCTCTCCTCGTTTCTTTGCGACTACTGTGTGCATTTCACTCACATATGCGATTCGCTTCTGATGGCGCCTGGTCGCCGGGTCTAGCATGGATCCTGTTTCTACAATGAGAGGAGAGGAAGGAGGCAAGCCTTTGCTGCTGGGCTTGTACTGGGGGCGTGGAGTGGAGTAAGCTGGGTTTCTGGTCACGGGGAAGGGGGTATGGGAGGTGGCTGGAGGGAGAAGGGAATGGCGGGTATAACCACTTCGGATTGGAAGGAGGGAGAAGGGGAGACATCAGATATACCGTACAGCAGTCGTGGAAAAAGCACAGGAATGGACAGTCCGTTAATTCATAAACGTGTTCCGGAAGTGAAAATATGTGCCTCTACCGTGATAACAGTGCCGCAGTAGAATGGACAAGCCGTTGAAGGAATGGGGACGGGTACAGCTCAGCTCAGCTCAGCTTGGACCGTATATGAGAGAGGAAGTAGATGTTTATAAGTACATATACTGTGAGAAGAGGGCTTTCAAAACCTACAAGCGTATGCATGTCCTGTGCCGGTGTCTCGAGCACTTTTATCAGACGTAGCCAACCTGAATGACATATTCCACGAGGTGATCCTCGCCTCGTCTCTGGTATCTGCCCAATCCGTAGCACAATAGTATATGCTACTGCATCTTTTCTTTTTTTACCCATCCCACATCCTGACCGCACCGCTAAACGAACATCCCGACCAGGTTCTGGGTAGGCTTCCACACCGAGCCCTCGACCTTCACTTTCCCCGGTGCGAGCAATTTGCCATCGGAACAGCGGAAAGCCAATGCCGACACGCCGTCGAGGGAAGTGACTAGCACCTCAGGCCCTGTGGACAAGCTGGCCACTGCACCACTCCTGACGTGCGTGAGCGCCGTGAGAGCTACGTCGCGGGTATCGTCGAGCACGCGCCAGTCTCCGTACTGTATCCTCGTGCACGATCGCGGCCACCCGGTATGCTGCCTGTGCCAGGGTGCGTCGGCGGCGAGCGACTTGAGAGCGTCGCTTGTCACGTCGTCCCATAAAGGGCCTAGTACGGCGTCCCGGGCTAGTAGCTGCGAGCTCGTCCACGCATTGTCTAGTCGTGCGTCCGCTGTCTTGAGCTTGGGCGCGTGTCGAGGCGGTAAATTGGAACGTGACTTTGATTCTCTTGTTGAAGGAGGGCTGGCGAAGCTGCCGGACTGGATGTTGCGGGCGAGCATCTCTGCTCCTGCGTGGCCGAGGGCATCGATTGACGCCGGTAGAGACAGGGGCGTGCCGTCTTGAGAGCGTAGGGAGGTGCCTGGTGGAGATGTCTGGTCGAGGATCGTGCCTTGGTCGAAGTGTTGTGGGTGGAGGGTCTGTAGAGTCACGCCGGAGTGTGTCTCGCCGTGGAGTAGGGCCCAATGAATTGGTGCTGGGCCGTGGAGGTCGGGTAGTAGGGAGGGATGGACATTGAGACCGCCGTAGCGAGTGAGTGAGAGGATGCGAGGTGGGACAAGGAGGCCGAAGGAGACGGCTATTATAAGGTCAAATGGGGATGGTGGAATCCAGCCTGTGAAGGTGGGGATGTGGTGGATGGGAAGAGAGAACGATTCCGCGACATGATGAATTGGTGCTACTGTTCATTAATCAAGGACCTGAGCGAAGTAGGTATAGGACTTACGGTATGTGAGCTTCTTGTAACCTCGTCCAGTCCGTTTGGGTGTGCGGCAGACGACGTCAATGGATTCTACCACATCAGGTGGCAGTTGTGTGAGAGCTCTAAGCGAGAAAATACTAAATTCATCGGAACCGCAGAAGAGAATGCGCAGTGGACTGATCTTCGTTTGGGTGCTGTAGTATTTCGTACGTGATATGTGAGCCCATTTAGGAAAACCACCGCGGACGATCACCATGGTATATTGAGGCAGAGTTTTAGAGAAGCCCGTGAAGTCTGCACTGTGCGACCGCGACGGCGAATTCCCTTCGTCATGAAGTGAGCTCCATGGGGTGATTTACTAGCTGCTATTTGGGGCTATTGATTGTTAACAGAGTGATGGTGGGGCAGGCAAAGGGACCGCTGGCTGGCGTAGGATGTCAGATCAAAGGTGAATCGGATGTGTGAGAGTGACTCTGGTGCCTGGACGGGTGAACCACAGTGGGGGCAACGTTCGCCGACACGTCCCTCTGTGGGCCCCACACCCCAAGGCTTGTTTAGCCGCAGACGTCTTCCTTAGACAGCGTGGCACCATCGAGTGGAGCTTCTTCGCAAGCTATGTCCATAGTAGTGGTGCTTTCGATGTGCTACGTCAGCATGCCTACGAGCCGATTTGTTTCAGCGCACAGCACCAGTCCAAGAAGTTCTGGCACCCGCAAAGCTTTGCGATTTGTCAGGCTCTGTAGGGACACAAGTATCCGCACCTCGCGATCAAATGACTCACGGCCGAAGATGCCCTTGGCCGCCGTTATCGATGACGCATCGTCAGGCCATACTTGTGTGGGAGCCAGGCAATACCTAGCAGAGTCTGAGTCTGGTTCCCGTTCAATCGTAATCTTGGTATCCCTCCATACTCTTATTCCCGCGACAATATTTATCTCCGTGGCCACGAAGGCCCTGGGAGGCGAAGTCAGATATTGTCGGAATGTTGGACGGAGTCGCCGTCGAGGAACTCTTAGGCCATGCAGGCAAGCAAGCAAGCACTGGCATCTTCCCGTCTCCCATGTCTACAACTACACGTCATACCGCACGCGAGACGACCAGTCACACTTGTGTCACTGATACCACTCAGACGTGCCCATGCGTACGACCAGCGTGACGTTTGGCACGCCATTCATTACACTTGTGCAGCATCTGAAGGGAGCGACAGCACATCTGCGGAATGGAGTTTAAGAAAAAAAATCACCGCCAACATAGTCCACCTGCAATTGTCGTAGATATGTCATCGAACTTGACTTGAAAATTTCCCCCTTTAGTCATTTCAAGAAGTTGCCCTTGCCATAAGAATCTTACGCACGCCATAAACGACCTAATTCTCGTTAACATTCCTTCCGAGAATAAAGGTGTGTTATGATGCTAGTAGCTCGGGGTTGTAGCACGAAGACGACCACGCGTCTGCGATCACTTGTCAACGTTGAGGAACAACTTATTGTTCATGCTCGTATGAACAGTGCCCGGGCAAGTGCAAATTTCTTTACAAAGCGATACACAAGGCTAGTAGTATATCCAAACGTGTCGGGAGGATGCTGGAACTTGTTCATGTTGGCACTAAAATACCCTTCCCATCTTGAGAGGACCATACACCAACCCAGTAGTGAGCATGACTGACTCGATGTCTCACGCGTCCTCATTCACGACTGTGATAATCGCATGTAGCAGAGGGTCCAGAAAAAGTAACTCTGCGTTCGCGAACCCGGTGGTAGATTCGTGTTTTGCGAGTGTGCTCAAGGTTTCTTTGATACAGAGACGTCACAGTTACTCGCATCACTTGTACTTACACAATGGAGTTCTGTGAACGGTACAGCGACCTTACAGCAGACTGCCAACAGTCGCACATGCGTTGCTCGGGAGAGGTCCGTGAATAAAAGGATGGTCCTACCCAACGTTCTCTGTCACTTCCTTTCCTATCTGTTGCTCGCTACTTCGACAAACCTCTTCATTTGAACAGCACCAGCCAGAATGTGCAAACAAACTCAGGTTACATACCGCTGTGGACACTCCAGTATCGAGTGGGAGCGATGCCACAATGCTCGATACAATGCATTGACGTACAGATGGACAATGTGTCGGAACATCCAACGACTAGGCCGGCGGTACGAGTACGCCAAGTGGTGCCACCAAAGAAGCTGCGAGGTGAGACGCCGCCACGTCACTAGCAGTGTCAATAATGTCGTTCGCTGGCAAGGAATGGAAAAAGGAGAGCGCAAAAGGAAGCGTTTCCGGATATATCATAGGAAAGACCAATGTAAAAATTGAGAAGAGTTGAAATGAGTGCTTGTTGCAGTCGTTGAAGCAGAGCTCAGCTAGTGCATGGGATAATGGTAGCACATATACGAAATGGAGTCTGAAAGCGTTTACCATCGATGTGATACACCTGAAATGCCGCACAGATGTCATCGAGGTTGTTTCAAGACGTGACTCCTTACGGGTGCTCTATCAATATCCGCTTATCTGAAGACTTTTCCATGACATGTGATATACCCAATGCTGTTGGCATGAATGAGCCCTGCAGAATGGTAAGTATCATTGCGAAAATACGCGTGTGTTTCTGTGGTAGTGGCGGGTGGCGGCTCGACGTTGTAGTACAGCGCTGGCCACGCATCAGAAGCCACTGTTCATGGTGTCCGTTCAAGAAACAATTTGTATTGCATGGTCGTACAGACAGCTCAGCTTCCTTACACTTGCCTCATACCCAATTGGGACTTGTGTAGCTTGCGAAGCCCAAGTATATTTAGTTGCACCCTTAGTTCAATGCTACCATTTTTCTCTCTGCTGTCTGAATTCTATCCTCCGAACTCTTCTTCGAACTCTGCCCTCTGACTTGACAACAGCGCAGTCGTCTTTACACACACTAGTCTGTCACAAGTCACACTTGTGTTACTCATGTTACCACCTATGCACACCTAGTTGCACGATCAGCTCAACGCTTCGCTGTTCGTCAGCTGCGCCTATGTAGTACGTTTCAGTTCAGCGAACGAGGCATCAACTTGTGATTAACAGGCTCGCTCGCACTTGAACTTGCTGCCCCCAATTTCTGCTCACTACGCTCTGCCCTTGCCTTAACTAAGCGTGCTGTCTGATAGCACCAAATCAGCATGTGTCACAAAAAGAAGAATCTGTATCTTTGCAACCACGAGTCTCGTGGCATAGTCGTATATTGTGAGAATGCTCGGCGAAACTCTTTGGGGAGACGACGCACCTGCACCACGCAGCCTCGAATCTCGTATAAATACGTCTTGGAATTCTGCAAGCGAGACTCCTGCCTTCTGCGTCGATGCGGAGGACGATGGAAATGCTGCCAATGTGGTCAGCAGCCAAATTATCGTTGGAGATGCCAATGGTGTCCGCATCCGATCTGCAGGAGTTGTGAGGCATGCTGATCTCCGAGGAACATCGTCAACGCAGCGTCCAATAAAACGTCCGTTGCGGAATTTAGCAAAGCACGGGAAGGAGCGCTGAAGGAAACGCTGGGGAGAGTGAGTAACGAAGTGCCCGAGGGAGCATTCGAAGCATAGTCCGAGGGATGGCCAGGAGACATGCGCCTTGACATAACCACTATAGTGCCCAGATGGGGCGGCCCACTCGGATCGTGGCGCTACTGACGGCGAAGCCAGGCGGGTTTAAAGAACTTAAGGACGGGTGGTAGGCTGTGCCCTGCTCATCGCGAACATTTTCAAATATCAGTTACACGCTTTTAGAATACTAAATTAAAGGCATGTCAGTTGCAATCAGTCGTTGAAAGTCGCCTGGGAAGTTTACATAAATCTCGGTTTTCGAAGATCATTCTCCTACACTTTTGGAGTTGTTTATAATGGTAATTGGTCGTTCATGCCACTGAGACACCTCGATAAGCTTCCCCACGTGCCCCTTGTTGGGCTTAAGCTCAATCCTACACATTGTCCGTCAACATTCCAATCACCTCAAATTTTTAGAGGCACTACACCGAGAGCTTTGCATCGTGGACGCTCCTCGACATGCTCCTCCGATGACCGCTACTCAGCCAGAGTTGCGTGTGATACCCGCGCAGCTCTCCTTTCTTACAATCTACAACCCCTCCCTCGGCCCGACCGACGAGACCTTCCGCGACCAGATTCTCTTCTACTACTCGAGGGTAGCCAAAGAAGCAAAGGCGGCGAGTAAAACCGGTGCGACCAATGTCGTCTCGCAGGATGAATTACGAGAGCAGGAGAATGAGCGGCTCCGCCAGGTCGGCCTGGCCCAGGGCATGGTCGACTTTGCCCGCACCTTCTCTAACGGACAGTCGGTCGACTCAGTAGAGACGGGAAAGTCACGCATTGTGATGCGCGAACTGGAGAGCGGGTGGTGGGCTCTCGCAGTACGTACCTATTATCCCTGTGCTGGCTCCCACTAATATATTGCAGTCAATCGACTTGACAAAATTGCCAAAGGCGCGATCCTCGAGCCCGGACTCATCGAAGCCAGCGACTGCACCGGACGCAGACCCATATGAGTACTCATCAAGAGAAGTCAGCCCACCTGGGCTTCTCATCCAGCAAATCGTGACGGCGCACCATACGTTCCTCCTTCACCACGGATCCTCGATGACCGAATTCATGGAGCGCAATGGCCGTGAGAAACTCTCCACCTCGCTAGAAAGATTCTGGTCCAAATTCTGCCGATATTGGGAGGTGCTCTTGACTGGCAATCCCGCCGTGGACGCCATGGGTGGCATCAAACTTGCGGCAGGAGGAGAATTGGGAATGGGTGTCGGAGAAGAAGAGTGGGGAAGCGGCGAACGAGAGGTTCTTGAGGATCTGGTGCACAGGACAGAAGGCCTTGTGGATCTCGTCGTATCACGCTTTGGAGAGGGTCCGACTGAAGCCACTTCTAAGGAAGAGCTCCCGTGGGTCGGACGTGGACGGCCGTCAGAAGCTACCGACGGAGTGATATTGGGTGGCACCGGCGCCATCTCCCGAGCAAGTATCCGCGATGTTGCGTGTTGGGTTCAACAGATCTACACCTATGGGGATTATGCATATGGAGTGAAGGACAATCCCTCTCGCAAGCGTCGGAGACGGCATAATCAAGCGCTAGGAACCGGGACAACAAAGAATGCCAATGGCGAGGCGAAGAGTAAGTCGCTGCGAAAGCAGCCGGTTCCAGCAGCACCTGCGCCAGAGCAAGCGCAAGAGCAACCCACGGATGACCCATTGCCGGAGAGTAGTGCGGATGAAAATGAGGCAGAACCCCAAAAGCAAAATGGATCGCCTAATGTGATGCCGACGTTTCAGCTTCCTCCAGATCTCCGGCCAGCTCTGCATGATAGAGTGGCATCACAAGATCATGCACCCGGAAGTCCGAGTCTCAGGCAGCCACTGGATGATCATAAACCTGGCATCCCCCCACCGATAGTTACTGCAGCGGAGCGAGCTTTGGCTCAGGCAACCTCTAAAGCGCAAAAGTCGAGCGAGGCCAGCCCTCAAGGAGAGGCTATTCAGCAAAACAACTTCGGCATTTCGGACAAGTGGATGAAATACCTCACCCTCGGTCTCAGCACATTGGGGAAGCCAGAGCCTACAGAGTCAAACGAGTCGAGACCTGCGGCGTCTTCGCGTCAAAATACTGGTACGTCAGCGAGACTGCAGGTGCCAGCCAGTGATGCGGAAGGTGTTTCCGAGGACGAGACCGCTCGGACGACACTAGCACAGCTGGATCCTATGCCAGAAGGTCACTTGGTCGAATCGCAGATGGCAGAACAAAGGCGCGCAGAAACTGAGGGCTACTTTCTGATCGGCTACCGTGGACAACTGCAGAAGCCAGCATCGAAGAGCGAGGTTACCGGACCTCGGGATGACGAAGAAGACGACGAAGATGTAGGCGAAAGACTGGTGCTCCGCACGATTCATGTGGAACGCATCAAGAAGGTAGGCATAAAGAGCGACGATGGTAATATGTCGGACGGCTCTTCTGTATCGACATTCAAGAACGATATGACAACAAGCGAGATTGAACGAGTCCGAGTGCTGATCTACATCCGCCGGCCGTTCATATACACCTTCCTCTTTGAACAACGAGCGACGTCACTCCAGATGTCGGCATTCTACATCTGGCTCCATAATCATCTCACGCCTCTTCAGAAGCCTATGGGTCACAACACATCGCCATCTCATGTGGCACGCCTTATTGGGGAATCCAAGGAAGCCGCTATGGTGCCCGACAGCCCGGGCTCAACCAAGAATGAGAAGCAGCCACAGCGTCCGGTGTATGATCTTCTCTACGATCCCGAGCGGCTCACGATTCACTCAAGCATTCCGAACATTCCGCTGCCGGGAACTTTAATGGCCGAAGGTCTCGGCTTGCACGTTTCAGACAAAGCGGCATGGACACGTATCGAAGCACTTAACGTGCACTCGCAAATCCTCAACACGCTCGAAAGCACAAGACACTCATCGCGCGAAGTGGAAAGGTCAGCCAAGACCAGCCGTGGGTGGTGGGTTGTGTGGATGCGCATGCCGCCTTCGTCGCACGTGCCTGCTCCCACTCCCGGGCAGTCGAACAACGAGGCAGGCGGCAACAGCATTCCCACCATCACATTCTCACGCGCCGAGGAGCACGAAACAAGTGAGTGCAGGGTGGCGATCCTGGTGCGCAAAGCTAGCGACTGGACAGCGCCCAAGACGAGCACGAGCAGCAGCAGGATGACATCTGCCATGTTCGGTCTCGGGAGGGCTGGGGATGATGTTACTGGAGGGTCAAACGCCAGTTGGGGACCAAGCAGTCTGGCAGGTGGTATGGGATTTGACGCAAGACGGTATGTTGAAGGGTTGCTGAGCCTGAACCGATGATACAGTCACGTGAGACACGGACAGATCAATTAATGAACGTTTATGGATGCTTGGTAACACATGTTTGTGTAACATGCCATGTGATGTTGTAAAGGGAGGTCCAAGCTGGCGCCATCGGAAGCGGGCCGAACCAGGTGGATCGCGTGTGGGTCAGTGGCTCGGGCGGCGGCAGGGAAACCCAAGGGAGCGCCGAGCAGTCTTTGGTTTTCCTTGAAAAGCAGACTCGCCCGTGATGTTTGTGTAGTCTCGTCACTCAATCCCGATCGCGGACTCTCGTGGCGCCGCCTGGTCCATTCTCATTCTCCGCCCAAAACACCGCTAAGTCTTTGCTGCCTCTGTCTCTTCGTCTCCTCACACCCCCCCGTCTCACTTCACCGACACCGCTTCTGGATATCGCAGCACACATCACACATCACACAATACACGCTCCCTGTCCGTCTTCACACATTCGACCGCGGACCACTCGCTGCACTGGGTTCGCGGCTCGGCAATTACCATACCACCGCCAGCATCTCGCTCTCACACCGCACGTCATGAACAGCGTGATCCCAACCCACACACTCTTCGCTCCTCACCTCCTCGAAAACCCACGACACTCTTCTCCACGAGCTGGTAATGCCACCGACAGCTGCCGTCATGTATCTCATCTAACGAGCACAGATCTCTACACAACCTCCAATATGGCAGGGCGAAAGCGGAAAGCCGACTCCGCTGACCCCGAAGACCGCATGTCTACATCTCCAACTGCCTCTCCCTCTACCTCATCCCGCACACTTCCTGCACCGCTGCAGCCACGAACCAAGCGACACCGCAACTTGTCAGCCACCGGGCGACCCCTTGGTCTGCCACGCCTGCTCGAAACACTGAGCCCCGCCGATCTTCGTACCCTTTTGACTCAAGTCTGCACCCAACACCCTAGCATCGCTCAGGAGATATCGGCTATCGCGCCACGACCAACGCTAGAATCCACACTCTCGGTGCTACAAAAGTACGAATCTGCCTTCAAAGAAGCTTTCCCCTTTGGCTCGCGCCCAGGCAGCGAGTACGCTTACAACCGAGTCCGCAGCGCGCTCTCCAACCTCCTCGACGCCCTGAAAGACTTCACACCGCACTTTCTGCCACCTAATGAATCACAAACCTCTGTTGGGCTAGCCTACCTTGACGCAGTAACCAACATCGTCCACCGCCTCCCAGACTGGGACAACGCGGCCCACAACCGCAGCAAAGACGAAGCCTACGAAGAGCTCTCCGGCGCCTGGAGCACCGTCCTCAAAGAAGCCGAAAAGCGCGGCGGCGGCTTCCAGCTACAATTCGGCGGATGGGACCAGAAACTCGCCCGCCACAACGAACATTCCCACGGACGGCTGCAACCCGCGCTCGACGAGCTCCAGCGCGGGCTAGGCTGGTTCGGCGGGCCAGGCAGGCCCACCAACGCCCCACCAGGGATGGACGATCGCCTCGCCGTACGCCAGCAGCTGCTATCCGGCACTTATGGTCCGCAGGTGGGCGTCGGCGGAGGAGGGCAGTGGTAGGCTCTCGATGAAACCCTCTCCCGTGACGGCCATTCATGATCAACGACTTTTTTCGACACACGCTTATACGCCGAACACTACGCCTCGCATTGCTGGTTTTTTGACATCTTTTCACGCGACCAAACTACTAAACGTACATACCTGATGATCTTTCCTGGCACTTTGAGTGGGAGTAATGCATCTCTTCGGTGAAGGTGGGGGGCGGCGCTCAATGTGACTGAGATTAGGAAGGGAGGAGTGTCAGCCTGGCGGAGTTTGCTTCGCAGTGGGATAGACAAGGATGGATGGGAGGAGTGATCTGGTGCTGGGGGTTCATTCATGCTCGATGCTACTACACTGCTATTATGCTGCGACTGCATCGACTTAGTTACGAACGGTATGGTGGAGGAGGAAGAAGAAGAAGAAGAAGAAGAAGAAGAAGAAGAAGAATGCAAATGTCTTATCGTGCGGCGATCTGTTGTACTAGACTGCATGCGTCGTGAATGTGACCATCTCTGTCCTGCCTCTGTGGCCCGCTCTCGTGGAGTGACGCATCCCTCGAGCCAACATTTCTGCTTCTGCATAACCCCCAATTAGTCCGCCTCGCTTTGCGCAACAGTGTGATGATGTCCTTCCGCTCCTCGTGCAGCCGACAACCCCCTCGTACAGCAACCTCGCATTTCCCTGAGTTATATATACACTTCCTTCAAGCTCACCTGAGAACAGTGCCATATGCAGAGGCGTCCTTCTCATAAGCCCACTTGCATGAGCAACAAGCACATCCTCCATACTACTTGGCATTAAAAACCAAGATCTGAAGCACACTAACATACATATGCCCACACAGCGATCCCACTCGTCAGCAGTAAATGATCAATGGAATTAAATGCATGTTTCGCTTTCCCCTACTTTGCCTGAAGGAAGGAAGAGTAATTCTCCCTACCAGAGCGCATCGTATGCTACGTTTCATGACCCGTACACCAGTAGTAGTGATCGGTCGGACTTGTCGGCCCAAGTCTCGACCACAAGATGATTTTCCACCTCCTCCCTTGTCCGGTTCACATACCTTTCAACAGAGCTGTAACAGATGCAGACAGTTCGGTCTGCCATTATACTGGAGCTGCTCGCCCGCCCGCCCGCCACAGGTGGGATGATTTCATGCCTCCCCATGTTCGTATGGCATCATCATCTTCATCGACGATAGTCAAATCCGTCAATGCCAAACTAAGCATTCCCAGGCTTCTCCTCTGTATCAATATGCCAAACGACATAATTCGGCAGTCCGAAGACCCCATATCCAGCTCGTTTCGCCATCTTCGCAAATCCCTCCGTCTCCGCCTGATTCTCGAACGCATAGCAAGGGAAATTGATACCTGTCCCGCTGTCAGCCTCTTCCCCGTCCCCACATCATATCTCAGAGTTTAGGATCAGACTTACCAGATCGATGCACCTCCGCCTTGACAAAAATACTCACTCCGCCAATCCCGTCCAGCGGGATCTCCACATCCTGATTATCCCGCCAGTCGCCCATCTTCGCCATTGCTTTGCGGCCGGTGTTGTACTGCTTGTACCCCTCCATCAGGATCGTGTCTTTTGGCAAAGACGCAGCGAGCTTGAGGCCTTGCTCTGACTCCTGCCAGGAGTTGTAGTCGAAGCGGCCTTCGATGTCGCGGCCGCCTTGGTAGCGGTGGAACCAGATGTCTGGACGAAAGCTATTAGTGAGGTACTAGGAGAGGGGGGGGGGGGGAAACTCACTAGGAACAATAATGTCTCTGTTGTGCCCCATAAAATCTTCGATGATGGTCTTGGGCGAGTCTTTGATGTCTACGTCGCGCCAGTAGACCCATGCGTGCTCGGGCTTCAGGGCGGCGCTCAGAAGGTAGTTGCGAGCGCGGCCCATGGCTTTTCTCCTTGCAGGTTGGGCTTCGAAACCATGTCTGTCCTCGACGCTTTGGGAGAGCTGCTGACCGAAGTCCTTCTCGATGATGGTTGCGCTGCGGAAAGCTACCGCCTCGTGTTGGGACTGCAGGTTGTCGAGCTCTTTGGCGAGGACGGCGACGGTATCATCGGTGCTATCGCCGACCAGGAAGGCGAGGTCAATCAGCTGGTGGTCGTAGGTAAGCTGAGAGAGCAAATCGAAGTGCTGCTCGAGGTAAAGAGCAGCATCCTTGAGGGGGGTGAGAATAAGGACACGCTCTTTCTTGGCTACGCCGTTTTCGGTAGCTTCTACGCCATTAAGGTTGACGTGCTTGATGGTGGTCGAATTGACCTCGACGGGTTCATGATGATTGTAGATGACCGGGGTCTGCAGATGATTCGTCCACAGAGCGCGCTCATTTGCGGTCATTTGCATAGGGGATTTGGCAGGACCGAAGCAGTAGAATCTGTTGCGGGTTGGTATTAGCTTCCAATGTGGACCAGCTAATGGTGGACTATGCGTCTTACCTCTGCAGGTCGCCGGCTGTGCCACTGAAGCTTCTCCATAATAAGATGACGGCTGTGCCTATCGCAACGAATAGTAGGAACCGGGTTTTCGTGAGAAAGTGCCATATCGCCCGTGTTGGCGGCAACCGTGCCTTTGCCGACTTCCAGGTTATTCCGCCCTTTGGGACCAGCATGTTGTGTGAGCAATTGGCCGCAAAGGTTTACGGTATCAAGCGAGTGTGAGGCGCCGCGCGGCGTGAGCGACCCGGGGAGGGAGGCGCTCTTCGGCTGATGATTGACCGACCAAAGTGTTCCAGAGAATGAGGCCAGATGATGGTGTTACAGGAGAGTCGAGGCAGGAGGATAGAGCGCAATTGAGGGGAAAGAGGCGATACTCGGGATGCAGATCAGGTTGAATCGTAAATGACAGAGGGTCTGATCTGACAGGCGAGGTCCCAAAGATACACTCAACCCAGCCGATGCTGGGCGGGGGCTTGGCAGCATGCTGCGGCATGCCTACATACGAGCCCCAGGGACCGCGTCAACAATTTTTTTTTTCGGGCGGGTCTCATATTCGTCACAAACACAACGGCCACGACGCATCATTAAGGGGAAGTTTGTACGTTGATAATGAACTATATAAATGATTGATGGTAATACGCCGCCGCCGCCGCCGCCGCCATTAAAAAAGCGTAATGAGTGTCGAAGGAACTCGCAATCGGTCAACATAAGATTAATGCATGAAACAAATTGTCGGGAAACAAAAAGCGATCGAGGTCGAGATATCGTCAAGTCAGTCTGCCGCCGGGGTCATTTTTGCATATGCGCTGTTTGCATAGTGGCGATGAAATCGGGCACATCACAGCCTGGGATATGGCTTTCGTCCCGGGGGAGTGCCATACGCACCCTTATTGAGTTTTGTCAGCTCCTCTTCCGCATGATATTCGAGCTGCTCCAGATATCCAGGTGCAATTTTCCGGAGCTTATGGTGTAGTGGCTGGAAGACTAGTAGATACCACACAGCCGTCTCTAGGTTGGAGCATTTGGTGTACTTCAATCCCGACTTCTGCTGATTGGAGACAATCTGTCTGTTTCCCAAGCTCCGGCCGTTTTTCGAGAGTGCATATTCCAAAGCCTGCATGCATTTGTTCTCCGCTTGGCGGCCTTCCCTATTACGCACCATCTGAGAATGCCTGGCACCTACAGAGTGTACTCTCCGGTTTCGAGCTTTACTTGTGTTCGCCGTTTGTCGACCATTGTCCGTGATGTTATTGGGAGGAGAGTTCATGGAGATACTGGAGTATGAATCACTTGGGAAATTGTCGTACTCAACCATTGGAGAATTAACCATAGCAGTAATGACTTGCGGCAAGTGTTCGTCCTCCCAGATAGAGTCAACACGCCGAGTTGTGGTCACGACCGCTTGGTCGCCACTTGAATAGGATTCGTGGCAGTTGGCTTGCTGAACGGGCGTTTGGCATTGCTCCTCTCGAGGGAAGACGATTTGATTGGAGAACAGACTCCGAATTGGGGGAAGTCTCGCTTGACCATGGGGCAGCCCATCAACAGTTGCGCTGGGACAAGATCCGGTCGACGTGTATGATTGCATTATGATTGGATGGTCAAGATAAAAAGTGATTGGGAGGCCCATGGAAAGAGAAAGGAGGAAGACATTGAAAGAAAGTCCGCGCATATCGAGATCTAAATACCTTCAGCTCGCAAGATGCTTACGGCGTAGATGTAGCCATGCAGGACCCTGTATCAGGTCAGGGAAGCCTAATGACAAGGACCATATGCACTGCTAGGTAGTACAGGACTTCATCGGGGCGCTCGAGCACTGGTGGGTGGACTGGCCAGTTGTTCCATCAAACGCCACAACACGGTGCTAGTAAGTAGGCAACCTTGGCACAGACATCAACAACATGGGATCGAGACGTATAGTGTGGTAAAGTGGATCCAATCTCTCAGATGCCAGCAAGGGAGAAGGGGAGGGTGTGTGGTGGCAGACGGGGAGATTGGGGGTTGAGGCGTGAAAACAGGTGCATCAACGGATCGGGAGCTCGTGTCCTGTATAGCGTGGTGTTGAGCCGAGCCAAGCGCGACGTGAGTGGACACCGTCAGAGTGGTATAGGCTAATAGCCAATTGATATCCCTGCGGATGCTGGTTCTGTGGTACATAGGAACTAGACCGCCGTGTGCCTCATCTGGTCTTCGGCATTCACTCGCTCCTTGTTTCCGACGGCACAGCCTACGGCGAGTGCGAGATGGCCGCAGCGATCGGAACTTGCCAGGACGCGTGAGATCGGTGGCTTCTCAGGTCGCGTTGAACCTGCGGATCTGACCGTTCTGCTACACTGGCGACTCGACCTGGTGGTTGTTCGTGCTGGTGGCTGACAGGGGAAACTGGGGGGCAGTCGATCAGCATCATGTGATCTCAAATACCTGCGAACACATGCTTGAATTTGCTTGACTGTGCACTGCCGTGTCCACATCGGAGAATTGTCAAGCGCAAGACTGCTGGAGAGTGGATCGAGTCTGCTCGTGTGGGTCTGCCTCAAGAGACAAAGTCGAGGACCGGGCATCATTCATTCGATGGCGCAGACATGAGATCAGATGTGATGGGAATTCACAGGCGCATCGCCCAACAGGGTTAGTAGTTGGCTGGTACACTGAGCCTGATATGCAGCTTTGCGCATCTGGGCCGCATGGGAAATTTCCATTGCCGGCTGTGTCATGGCGCCATGGCTCAGCTGAAGTGCTGCATCCCTGCAGCAGGACACGGCTGAGGTGACACCGCGGCGACGATATCCGGCTACCCCGAAGGCACACAAGAAAAAGCCTTCCATCCTATTCGTTGCCGATCGGGGAAGGCGTTCCATGTGCCGGTAGCATGACCGCGCCCAGAGGATGATCCGAGAAAAACGAAGCACATGGGGCTGCAGGATGCTGAGGTCGGAAGTACATGATGTACGGACGATACGAACGCCCGAGTGCGCCGGACAGTGTGCCACCCACAAATGTGACGAACGCGGTCAGGGTTGCACGCCACGTGACTTTTGCGGACCTCCACCATCCTACAGCCCTGCGGAAGGTTGCACCTGAAAACACATGCATGCTGCCAGCACGAGCGATCAGGCAACTGACGCGCAAGCTCGACATGTGGCAGCCGGGAGAAAAAGCAGGCAAAAGTGGATCACCAAATATTGTATTGCGTGCATGCGTATCTGAAAAGCAACAATGCCACAACCCGACAACAAGATCGAACCAAGTCTAGACGTCTTCCCGCTTCCAACTTTTCAAACGAAGGTGAACTGCTCTGTGACGTGATGATCGTGGAAAGGTTGGAGAATGATACATTGAGCGCCCCCCCTGCTCAGGGAAGCCATTAATTACTTTATGCAAGCGAACGAGCAAACGTGACGGTAGTAGAGAGAGAAAGTCTTGTGATTACATCCTGCGCCTCCTTTTTACAACATGCCGAACATGGCGGCAAGGACACCCATGACACCGGTGATGGCCGATGAACGGGCGTACATGTCACGACCAGCAGCGCCAGTTGCGCTGGAGGTGGACGATGAAGAAGGAGTGGAGCCGAGACCACCAGGAGAGCTCTCCTTGCCAGCGCAAGTCACCTTGCCCTGAATGACACTGGGGTGGAGACCGTTGAAGTGAGAGCAGACGGGGTCGATGTCCGCAGTGCTTTGGAGGTTGCAGGCACCTTGCACGGTCTTGAGGGCGGGAAGTTCGAGGCTGTAAGAAAGCTAGTTAGCGATGATCCTTTAAGATGCATGGCTCGGCAAAAACTTACTCGCTAAAGTTACCGTTGACATCGATGGCACCTGCGATCTTGGCAAGTTCAGGGAAACCAGTCACGTTGACCAAATCAGCGTTGGCGGAAAGCTGAAGAGCACCGCCAAGAGAAGTGAGGATGGGCGCAGAGATGTTGGTAACATCATTGTTGCCGACGAAAGAGATGTCGCCGCCAATGGTAGTCAAGTTTGGCATAGAGAGCTGCTGGAAAGTGCAGCCGTAAAAGCCGAGGGATTGGTTGACACCAGCGAGGGAAGGCATGACGACACTAGACACGTTCCTGAAGGTCATGTTGTTGGCCACAGCAAGGTTGGGGAGGGAAACTTTCAAGGCGTTGTTGTTGAATGCAATCTGGAAAGCGGTGGCGATGTTCTTGATGGGCAGGTCAATCTCCTGGAGGTACTGGTTCTGGATGACGGAGAAATCCTTGACACTGTTGAGAGGAAGGCCATCCAGCGAGCCGAGCGCAGTGTCGGTGATGAGGACAGTGCCAGCCTGCGAGACACCGGTTCCGAAGGTAAGACTGCTCAACCTGGGCAGGGTGATCCAAGAGATGGTGCCAACTTGGGACAACAGAGGGAAGTTAAGGCTAGTGAGCAAAGTCATGTAGCTGAGACGGAAAGTGCCCCCAATGCTCTTCAGGCCGCTGGCAGAGAACGAGGGAATGTAGGTGCCGTTCTCGATGACCAAATCGCCAGTGATGGCCTGAATATTATCGAGCTGGATAGCCGATTGAATGCCAGTCTGAATAGCGATGCTACCAGTGAAGGTCGTGCAACCGGACAGAGCGCTGGCGTCTCCTTGGCTTTGAAGGGTCATGGTAGCGGAAGCGCTGCAGCTGCTGCTTTGAGCTGTGCTGCTGTCAGTGGGTGATCTTGAGTGTCTGCTGAGCTCTTCACTTACCAGCAGCGGCGCCGGCCACGGCGAGGGCCGAAACGATCAAGGTCTTGAAGGCCATTGTTGTGAGTTTTGTGCGTATCGTAACACGAATTACTGATGCGGCATCACAGTCAGCTCGGATTCAATGGTTGAGTATGATCGAATGCGGTGCCGAGTCAAAAGGACTGGCGCTGCGTTCGCTAGAGGAGGACTCACCTATCTCTCTCTGTAAAAGCTGCTGAGGGTAAGGTGAAGACGCCGGCGATGGAAATTACACCTGACGCGCTACAGTAATGAATTCGACGAGCGAGAGAGTCGAAGAAGAGACGAAGAGCAAGATGCAGAAGCTGCAGGTAAAGTGAGATTGGTGAGGAGAAAGGGAAAGAGCGACGGAAGCTTTTTTGGAAAGACGGAAGGTTGGTGGTGGTGGCTTGGGGAGGTAGAAAAAGCGAGGAGTCGGATAAGGGAAGAAAAACGGCCGCGTGTTTGATTGAATGGGTTGGGCCAGCCCAGGGATTAGCTCGGAAGACTGGGCGAGAAGGGAGGGGCGAGGGAGGCTCATACACAACAGTCAACAGTTGGGGGGGGAAAGGAGATGCAACAGCAAATCACGACTGGCGGCGCACAGGGCTAGTTTGCACGGCGCAACAGCAATTGGCACTGGCCGTGCAGCTCGAGCGGATGGCAGATTGGCAGCCTGTTAGATTGCCCGCCTTGAGTGTTTCTTGCGCCATGAACGACGGCATGGTTCAATATTTTGCGACTTGGACCAGAGCCGGGCAGGGGAAGCAGTGAAGATCGCGCCCCATCGCCGGTTCCGCTGCAGCTCGACGCGCAGCACGGACGCAAGAGGTGCCAAACGGGGGCAAGGTGCCGCGTCCGGCGCGAGTCTCTTGCTCAAGGCTCCGCGCAACGTCCAATGAATACTTGATTTCTGCTTTGTCTCTGATGACAAGTGCGCCTCGCATCCCGCGGGAAAAGTGCACAAAAAGGTTACGTGCATGATGTCTGTGGCGAGTGTCACCCATTGTTTCGCGACTGTGCCTCAGCAAGGTAGCAAGAAGCTCATGCTTGTTTCGAATGCTGCGTGGGCCGCTTGATCGCCCATGACGAGTGGCTCCCTCAACAAGCCAAATCCACCCGCCGAATCATGATCACCGTCTGCTATCCGGCTGGCACATCTTCATCTCTCAGATCCGGGATGTTTGTGGCTAGTGTCTTGTGTACCTCGACGGTGATGGGCTGGCGCATGCTTGGCCCGCTCCTAGCCTCGGGACAACACGAGCACGGTCGACATGTCTGCTCGAGCACAGCCATCGCAATCTCCAACCTTTATCCATAAGATTACTGTGCCCTGACGGTTGTATCGATCACTATTTCGTTTCGATTTTGTGCTTCCTGCGACGTTATGCAACAATTTGATTCACGAATGGGGTACAACATGTCTGAAAAACAATGCATCTCTCGGTCATATTCCAGACACAACAATAATGGTGCGCAGTTGACGCGGCACTGCGGCTCCCCACGACTTGACTTCCCCAACCACTGACTCTACCTCCGAAATATCCGGCATGATCAGCAACTGACTCCCACGACCGGGCAAAGTCTTGCTTGTGCTTCCTTGTCCCCGTATTTGTCTTGAAGATTGCGTTGCCAACCGCGTTTGCATTTATGATACTTCCGGCTATTCGTCATGCAGATACTCCATTGCATATACAACTATGTACGATCTCGCTGGCTAGCCGACGCTTCCATTTTGGGCAAGTTGAGCTGCAAGACATCAGCACAGGATTGATGCCACCATCTCGATCTCGCCTCCCTTCAGGCTCCCCCGGGGGCCATGCCGAGGCGCTATTCCCGTTCCTCGATGATGTCCAGGTTTCAGCCCGCTTTTGCCTGCTTCACTCGGCTGCCGGCCTTGGTCGCCCCGCCGATAAGAAACATAGAATTTCCATTCGGCTCTGTCAAACTCAAAGCGCTTGGTAGTGCCAAAACATACATGCGACTCAGCTCGCACGTGATACCGTATACAACTCAAAACCGCATTACTTCATGATGCAGTCCCGTCTTGCAACGCTTCAACATTGGTTGACCCCTTACCCGGTGCCGTCTCTATTCTCCACATGTACCACATGAAAAGACTCCTGCAGACAAGTCAGTATTATACCATTCAAACGCAGTGAGGCTTTGCACCACACGTGGGTGCTGCATACCGGTAGGGCCTGAACTTTTCCGCCGTATCAATCATTTCCTGCTCGCTCATGTACTTCCACTTGCCCCCTTTGTTCTTTAGCTTATCCACATTCTTTCCTTTATATATAGCCATGCCTCTCTGTACTCCAAGATCAAGGGTGCTAAGAATGTCTTGTGAATGCAAGGCAAATATCATGAACATTTCGACAGACCATTGCCCAAGGCCTCGAACTGCGATCAGTTTCTCCATAACTTCTTCGTCGCTTGCTTCGGCAAGCAGTTCCGCGCTCAATTCACCATCCCTGAACTTCTCCGCCAATCCCTTGATGTATTCCGCTTTCCGTTGACTCAATCCGGCCTCCCGCAGCCTGCTTAGTTCGGTCCCGGCCACTAGTTCCGGCGAGGGAAAGGTTGGCGGTCCTGGATGGGTAGCGTTCGCTGGGAACAAGGAGATGAACTTCTGCTTGATGCTGGATGCCGCTGCGCCTGACACTTGTTGAGCCATGATACCTGATGCAAGTGATCGAAATGGATCAATCTCTTCGGCCAGCCCGGAAGGATCGAAGACACGGCAGTGGTGGGCGTCAATTAGTGGCTTGAGACTGGGATCGACCGCTATAAGATGAGCTTTAGCGTCTTCAAGCAAGGTTGCCGTTGATAGCGTTGGGTTTGGCAGTATGCCACGAGCCCTATTTGCTGATAGCACATGTGTCTCTCCATTGGTGGTGTGAAGTGGAGCATTACTTAATTCTGGTGCTGCAGGCCGGTCCAGTGGTACAGGTGGCGTTGGGTCATCAATGTCTCCGACCGAGTAGCTTACTCTCGGACCAGGCGTGAACATGACCCCGATCGCTGACGGCGTAGGAGTAACTGGCGGAGGTGCAGTATCAGCAGCAGGACGTCTGCGTTTGACAGGTGATGGAGTGGCCGGAATCTTGAATCCATCTGCATCCTGGGAATCTGCTGTCTGCTTTGATCCATTTGTATTTGCTGTAGCCCTGCTACGTTTCCTAGGCACAGTGACTTTGGCCGTATTGCTGACAGTATTCGTGACAGTGCTGGCTTGCACTCGTGCTGAGCGCCGAACCGAGGCAGACATGATGACAGGCGAATGCGGAGAATCTAGCCGCTCCTGGTTGAGTATTCAATAGAGGTCGAGGTAATGGAAGATGTTGGAAATTTACCCAAATCAGTACTGATGCTTGCAACCCAAGTAATGCTCGTAATGGGATATTGACTGATTGATTGGTGCTGGCTTCGAAAACTCGAGCGATCGTGTTACCCAGTGGCGAATCCCTGTACTTGCGCTCCGTGAAGTGAACAGGAGGTAGTTCGCGGACCTCTTGTTCGGCAGCCAAAACAGTCAAATCGTACAATAACTTCAAAAATACCCTATCTGGGATTGACAGCCGTTTGTCAGTGTTGTACAAGGAAATGTTGATCGAGTCGTTGATGTGTAAACGATAATTGTCGTGAGTAGTCCACATAGGCAGCAACTGTGTCCGTGCGCTGGAGTAATCGTGATGAAGTGGGATCCGAGGGCGGGAAGCTCGAAACACCAGGATCAGTGGCGCAACAGCGAGGACCTCATCCCTTGAGCTGTTCTCCCCAAGGTCACAAGTGGTTGATTGCACATATTTATGCAGAATATTTTATTGGCGTTCCAAACACAACACATTGCATGTTAACTCATTGGAAGGTTTGTCATTTTACCGTACGCTAGGAAACACGACTGGGGCATTCCCCGTTATGCTACTCGCCAGATGTGAGGCACCACGATGCCAACAGGCTTTTCGCTCAAGAGTAGAAGTCCAATGCCACCTCATTCTACACGTCCATCGATCGCCGATGAAGTCTATCTGTACAATCCAAGCGATCCATTATTGACGGTCGGATCACTACTACTTCTTCACGACCATGGCGTCAAGATCCAAGCGTTCCCTCTTCTGACTCTCGATCTCCCTTATTATGGGGCTTAGATATGCAACATCCTGCGGAATTGTCAGACAATGCTCGCTAGCATTTGATATAATGTCCGATGCGCACCTCTTCGGGCTTAGTTTGCTCAGCAGGAGGGAGGAGCTGGTGCGACAGCGAGCACTGTACACTAGTAAGCGATGATAGTCCCCGAGATTCGTGCAAAGAGTGATGCGGACCTGGAAAGCCCTTCGCAGGCGGTAGACGCGGTCATAAGCCTCCTTTGGTGGTAAACGCTTGAGGGCGAGTTGGACCACATCGCTCTCTTCAGGAATCAAGTCATCGGCTCTGTCGCACGAATCAGTATATTGGCCCATGCATGCTTTGACACTTCGATTGTAGCTTGTATCGTGCGGAAAGGGCGATAATGTGTACCTCAAGCCGAGCTTCCTGTAGCCGGCAGCGTCGGCGTACCAATTGGCCAAAGGCTGCATCCATCTCTTCAACCAGGGGCGCTTGATAACGAAGTTGGTGAATGTGGGCTGCGACATGGTGATGCGGTTGTGGTTGGGTAGGTGATATGGGCGGAGTTCTAGTCGTCGTCGACGGGAAAAGACGCTGCATCACGACTCCGAATTGTCTTCACGTCCATTTGCCCATTGGCTGGCTGGTCCGTGCATGCTTATGTCATCGCCTGCGCCTGCCGTGGTTGGACGAAACTGGCGCAATTCTGGCTTTCCCAGCGCTTGGCCTACGGAGCTTCGCGGGCCTACGCCCCGCCCTGCAGCGACCGCAGGCAGAGAAACCTCCCGCTCTGTGCGTGTGACTTGATTCTTCAACCGCGACGTTGAGTCTCGGCCGGCACTCCCGACCACAGTTTTCCTCAGACTGCTCAGTATTCTTCCCTATACCGCCTCTTTATCCGGTCTTCAGCTAATCCAGGTCATCAATGGGTCGCACAGCTAGGTGACAAGATCCCTTGTGCGGTGCTGCGGGTCGACTCCCGCCGGGCACTGGGCAGCGGGGATAACTACACAAGAACCCCCCGATTTCAACTTGAGAGGATATGCTGAGGTAGAAAGCACACACGCACACACATCATGCAGAGGACATCAGACTCGTCGTCTGACACCCACGATCATGGACCTCCTTCACAAACTCTCACGACCACGGCCCCCACCTCGAATTCAGTCTCGTCCCTGGCCAAATTCTCCACCAAGTTTCCGTCCTCGTCGGTGAACAGCTTCTGTGGAGCCATGGCAGGTATGGCTTCGGGAATTGTTACCTGTCCATTGGACGTGATCAAGACCAAGCTTCAAGCTCAAGGTGCCTTTCGCCAACAAGCAAGCCTGAAAAATGCGCCAACTACCAGTGCGCTATACAATGGAATGATTGGAACCGCGAGGACGATTGTACGTCAGGATGGCTTCTCGGGGCTTTATCGGGGACTCGGCCCCATGCTGCTGGGATATCTCCCCACCTGGGCCGTGTATATGGCGGTGTATGATGGATCGAGGGAGTTCTACTATGGCAAAGTTGGTGAGTCGCACAACAACAGCTGATGAACCGATTGCAAGCTGCGAACTCATGCCTAACATCTCTGCAAGAAAACAAGTGGCTCGCTCGCATATATGCCTCGATAACTGCTGGCGCATGCTCCACATTGGCGACAAATCCTATCTGGGTAATCAAAACCCGTCTTATGTCACAAGTATCTCGTAGTGCATCCGACGGAGCTCGTACTCCTTGGCATTATCACAATACCTGGGATGCGGCACGCAAGATGTGGGCCAACGAAGGAGTTGCATCCTTCTATTCTGGACTTACACCCGCCTTACTGGGCTTGACTCACGTTGCAATTCAGTTCCCCTTGTATGAATATTTCAAAATGAAATTCACTGGTCTCGAAATGGGTGAGGCATCAAGCGCAACAACAGCGAGCACACAGACTACACAGACTATGGGTATCTTGGCTGCAACGTTCCTTAGCAAAGTGTGCGCCACATCGGCCACATATCCGCATGAAGTTTTGCGTACCAGATTGCAAACACAGCAGCGCATGCATCCAGGGCATTCTCCCGACGGTCTGACACCAAGTGGCCGTGACCCGTCTTCCCGTTCAGCTCCCGGTTCTTCTAGTTCTGATGGGATGCGCAACCGACCACGATATGCTGGAATTCTAAGGACGTGCAAGGTGATCCTGGCCGAAGAGGGATGGAGAGCGTTTTATAATGGTATGGGTACCAATATGTTCCGGGCGGTACCGGCAGCTATGACGACCATGCTCACTTTCGAGACACTGAAATCTACTATTACAAAACTACAAGATGAAGGGCGCCAATTGGATGAGGCGTAGAGGTCAGAGCAACGAAGCGGGGACCCTGCTTGAAGACGAGGTAGACTCGGGTGTGATCGGTGGGGACGAGAACATCAGCGTGGCGTTTGGATGCCTTCGACGAAGGCATTGGAAATTGACTTGGATATTTTGTGTCTAGTAGTCGGATCTTATACCTGAATACCTGAAGTGAAGCAGACAACCGAATCTCAACCTGTGGTAGGGTGAGCGGAGCCTGGGATTTGGCAACGTTTTTGTTTTTGAATGAGTAGATGATCAGTTTTATTATTTTCATACTATCAACATGCAAACAGCATAACGACACAGCCGTCTCACAATCATGCAGAGAAGCAGCCTGATAAGGTGCCCATGAGCATCATCCCGAAATATCGCCGGCTGACCACTCATTGTCACGTGCCCTGTGCCTGGTCGCATTCTCACCACGAATCATACATCGGATGATCCAAAACCAGGGAATTGCGCAGGATCAAGCACTGTCCCCCAGACTGGAGTCCCGCGGCCGGAGAATGGAGACTGGAGAATGGCACCTGAGAACGGGAGAGCACGCGGAGGAGGCCGGGAGCATGGAGAAAAGTCTGGAGGAAGCTCGGAACTCATCAAACGGGCTGAGGTGTCCCGAGGCACATGTCACCAAGTGAATATGGACGGACCAGCCGGGCCTCTGATGGCAGTCGAGGTCGAAAAAGCGAAATGATGGATGTAGCATCTGATAGCCGACGGCTGCCATGGTCTTCGTGCCTGTTTCCTCCGACACGGGATTGCATGCGGCTCTGGAATGCAGACGTGATACGCTGCAGCAGCCGCACGCGGCGGGCTGAAAATAAAAATTCCCGGTTGGTGATCCGATCTGCTAGCAGCAGCCTAACATCGGCATTGCCCTGTCTCGTGGGCTGTCACATGTGTTCGCGGAGGAATAATTGCAGAAACATTGTTTTCCATGTGAAAATACGGAGACGAACCACCCAGAGACCCTCCCCAAGGCTCGGGGACCAGATCCGGCCCTTCTCCAGCTCGACGCAGCAGCTTGCCCGTTTGCCTCGGCCTCGGCTGATGAGTGTCGGCAGCATGAAGTCATGGCCAAACAAAAGTGACCGCCTCCTCGCTCAGCATTGCTGCATCCCATCATCCTTCTCCTCTCCTCCTCATCGCCTCTCCATCCACTCCATCATATCATCACAATGCCTCCCGCCGCACCCACCCCCGAATGGGTCAAGAAGCTGAAGCCCTCAGGCATTCAGGGCAGTGAGCTCCTCGCCGCCGAGCGGGCAAAGTCCAATGTCGACGTTGATGCCCTGTCGCGCTTCATTCACACTCAGGAAGGTCTCGACCGCAAGGCCCGCATCCTGAAGCTCCTGGAGCATGAGAAGGTTTTCGACAAGTCGCAGAACTACTTCGCTGGCCGTGTCGACCGGTTCGAGACGGCGCTGGCTCGTGCAAAGAAGCTTCGTCAGATTGCCGTTCACCACAACTGGACCCAGGAGGACAAAATTGTCGCCAACGACTTGATCAGCGAGCCCGGCCCCTATGGACTGCACGAGAGCATGTTCTTGGTGTGTTGATGATGATCTGGACGTTCCTGACCTAAGCTGACCCCTCCTCAAGATTACACTCCGCGATCAAGGAACCCCCGAGCAACACGAGAAGTTCCTTAAGAAGGCAGAGGCATACGAGTACATCGGATGCTATGCGCAAACTGAGCTTGGCCATGGCTCCAACGTGCGTGGTCTTGAGACTACCGCAACCTGGAACGCGGATGACAAGACCTTCATCATCAACTCCCCTTCCTTAACCGCCTCCAAGTGGTGGATCGGCTCCCTTGGCCGCACCGCCAACCATGCCGTGGTCATGGCTCAGCTTATCATCAACGGCAGGCCTTATGGCCCTCACCCATTCGTGGTCCAAATTAGGGATATGAAGACGCATAAGCCGCTCGAGAACATCCACATTGGCGATATCGGCCCTAAGTTCGGATACAAGTAAGTCGGAACGTTGACATCAAGACTGAGCAATACTGATCAGCCGCAGCACCATGGACAATGGTTTCCTCCTCTTCAACAAGGTCAAGGTCCCCCACGTTTCCATGCTTGCCCGATTCTCGCGCGTCGACCCCGAGACCTCTCGCTACCTTCGCCCCGCTTCGCCCTCGCTCATTTACGGCACCCTGACCTGGGTCCGCAGCACAATCGTCATGCAAGCCGGTGCCGTTTTGGCTCGTGGTGTCACTATTGCCACCCGCTACGCTGCTGTCCGCAGGCAATTCCAGGACCGTGATGCCAAGGACCAGTCCAGCGAGACTCAAGTCCTGAACTACACCACCGTCCAAATCCGTCTCCTCACTCTGCTCGCCACTACATTCGCCCTTCACTTCACCGGCAGGGGTATGATGAAGCTGTACGAGGCCAACCAGAAGAAGATGAGCGCCGATGCCGGCAAGGTGGGCAGCGCCAAGAGAGGCGCTGGGCCCGAGGAGACACACTCCGGAAGCGACTTGCTCGCCGATTTGCACGCTACTTCGTGCGGTCTTAAGTCATTGGCTAGTAGCACTGCCGTCGATGGTCTCGAAGTTTGCCGACGTGCATGCGGTGGCCACGGATATAGCAGCTTCAGCGGTATCGGACCCTGGTATGCCGACTACCTCCCCACTGCTACTTGGGAAGGTGACAATTACATGTTGACCCAACAGGTCGCCCGCTATGTGAGTGTCTACTTTTCCATCGAAATGCTAGCTCTGCACTGACCAATCCTGTAGCTCCTCAAGACTGCCCGCAGTGTCCTCAAAGGCAATGAGCCCACCAACGACACCATGGCTATCCTCAGGAACTTCCTTGACAAGTCTGACATGGGTGCTGCTTTTGACATTCTCGGCAAGGACGAAGATCTCGTTGCTGCATTTGCATGGCGCAGTGCTTTCTTGACCTTCGAGGCGCTCAAGCACCGTGATGAGCAGAAGCGCTCGTGGAACTCACTTCTCGTTGACTTCTACCGCCTCAGCCGGGCCCACTCTCAGTACATGGTGGTCAAGAACTTCTACGAAGCTCTCAACCAGCCTGACGTTACTGGTTCGTTGGACCCTGACACCCTCAACCTTATGCACAAGCTCTTCCGCCTCTATGCTCTGCACACGCTCGAGTCAGAGGCTAGCGAATTCTACACCAGCTCTGCCGTCACCGTGCGCCAAATCATGCTCGCCCGCACCACCGCCGTCATGAAGCTGCTCGAGGAGATCCGGCCTCACGCTGTCCGCCTTGTAGACGCCTGGGCATTCCCCGACTGGCAGATGGACTCATCCCTCGGCAGGTACGACGGAAAGGTTTACGAAGACATGTTCTACCGTGCATCTGAGCAGAATCCGCTCAACGGCATTGTCGTGGACCCGTACCCCAGCAGCGAGGTCTTGTTCAAGGAGAATCACAGCCAAGAGTTCAAGAGCAAGCTCTAAGTGGGGTTTTTCCTGTGTGGGGTTATTGCATATGAGTGAGTATATCATGCACGTATGGGGGAAATGTTCAATAAAGCCTGAATTATATTGCGGAAGTAAATGCTTTTGGCTCGCCGTCTTACCATCAACGGAAGAAAGCTGTATCAGAAAATATCTCTTTATATCCACCATTAGAGCAAAATGAATTTCCTATCAATAACATTGAGACATTTATATCTTCGGTTTTGTCTGATTCTTTTTCTCTCTTTCCCTTCATGCTGGTGGGCTTTTTGCTCTGACTGTGGTGGCTGATACGGCAGTTAACTCGTTTCGTCTGACTTGTAGTTGTAGGTGTAGGATCTTCGCAGATACTTGTACCGTTATTTGACTAACGACTTGGACAGTTACTTGGAATACAACTTTGTAAGCATTTATAAAGCTGTTTGGACAGCTCTTGGTTTCGCCTCTCGTCTTACTACTCGCCCAGCTGCCAATCCTGCTACTTCTCTAGCTATTCGTCCGACTACTCGTCCACCTGTTCGTCTCACACTGTGCCATGAAGGTCTTCAACCACCTCGCCTTCGCGGGGGCCTCCCTGGTCGGCGTCCAGACGGTCATGCTGCCCTGGCCCAGGGCGGGCGCCGAGCTCGCTCACTCGCTCCAACCTATCGCCGACAACCAGGGCGCATTTCCGCCCGAGACTACGGGAGGCACTTCACTGCCCGACCAAGAGATCACATCCTCACCCTTGAAGCGTGACGCTTTACAAAATAAGTGTGACGCTTGTCTAGAGGCCACAGACTGGTCCAAAATCCAGGAGTGGCCAACGGGCGGGGCGATCGAGTATTGCAATTGCCCGAAGCCATGGCCGAACGCTACCGAATGGCGGGACATACTGGTGATGATGGAGTCGCACCTGCCGCCGAGCGAGAAGGAACCGGCAAAGGGAGACGACAAACCTCTCAGCCCGGAAGAGATGTCGAAGCAGCTCGACGAATTAACTAAGATGATGGCACAGCCGCGGGAGACCGCACCGCCTGTCTCTGTAGTGCTGCATGCTGCTGCATCTGCCTCCGCCTATGCTTCTGCTTCTGCTTCTGCGTCGGGGAAGGTGGGAATGACGACTATAGTGGGTGTTCCCACAACGACTTTGACAACAATCAGTGCAGCCGTCACGAAGAGGCCGGCACTAAGGAAGCGCGACTATGCGAGTTTGGTCTACGACGGCACACGGAATCCTTTCCCCAACCTTGATGAATGCAAGCAATGCCTAATCAAGCACCGCCATCAAGGCAAGCAATACTCGCGGGACAAAGTGAAGTCATGCATCGGGACTGGTCACTATCTCGACCTGGCTGTCGCCAATTTGTTAGCCCAAGGCCTCTGGAAGCGCACAGAGTTGCATGTGGCGCGACCTTTGGCTTCACTTCAGGTCACTGCAACTGTTACCAGAACGACCGGCCTATCCGCCATGGAAAAGCTGCGTCTTACGCCGCAAGACGACAGTCGACTCATTGTGAAAGCAGAACAACATGCGAAGAGCGCAGAGGATAACGTCATAGCACCAGTTCTCGCTTGCCCAAGCGTGGTCAGCCATGGGCTCGTTAGAGAAACGATGACCAGTATCTTTGTTGTGACCAACACTGTAAACCCGCTCCAGACAGTTTGCAAGATTGGGCTCAGACCGGTGCACAGTACAGCAACGCTACCCGATGGCGGTATGACGACCAAGATTATCACTACAATTGCCGAGAATTGTAAGTCCGGGTATGGACATGGGCTCGATGAAGGAACTCACACCAGTGTCTTTGTTGTGACAAGAACTGCCAACTCGATCGCCACGGAGTGCGACACTCGGTTTGGTATCGTGCCTGCCCTCACAACAATCACCGAGCGTGAAGTCACGGCCACAAGTGTTGTCAAAGAAGGAAGTCAGCACGACAGACGAGATATCGTGGAGCCGACAACGTCGACCAAACCACTAACCCCAATGGATTATATGCGAGGCCACCAAGAGAATTTGTGCAAGAACTGCCTTTCCGACCCCAAACGTAACCTTGGCAAGCAGTTCTCACTCGAGCTTATGAAGGAGTGCGATAAGTGCGTCATCTATCGCAGACCTACAACGAAGGAGACCAAGCATTGTGACAAGTGTCTGAAGAAAAAGTCTAAGAAAGGATATGAAACCACTGCCGACGATGCCAGGGCTGACTGTGGCTGCTCAGCGGATGCTAATGGTTGGCCTATGTTCAGAATCACCGAAGCCGAAGCACGCAAGGCCTGGGCGAAGAAGGCTGATGAAGCAAAAGCGGCGACTCCTGTGGCGCCGCCGATCAACACTGCTCCGACGCCTGTAGCACCGCCGGTCAAGATTGCTGCCTTTACGAGCAATCCACAGGTCCCAATTAAGGGACGTAGATCTCATATTCCTATCGAGGATTACTTGGTCGACGAGCCTGAAGCGAAGGTTAAAGAATATTCCTTTCCACGAATACCGAAGCTGGATCGTTGCAAGAAGTGTATCTGGTCCCATCACCGTGAGCCCTTCTCGATGAGCCAATCAGTTGAATCCTGCCGGGCTTGCATAGAGTACCATGGGCTTTCCCATGCGGATAAGAAGGCGTGCGAAATATGCCTCAGGAATAGTCGCAAGGCTGGAGCGAAGATTGACAATGATGTCCGGGATATCTGTGGCTGTGGACGTGATACTAGGGGTATAGCAAAACCCATGCTGGACTCGGTGGTGGCAATGTCGGTCTGGAAGAAGAAAACTCCTCCGCCGCTGTCTTACGTGCACGGCAAGGTGCTTCTGAGGTCGCTGGCGAAGTCGGGAGAGCCGGTTTTACCGAGCTCTGAAAGGGGTTCAGCACGACCAAATCCCGAGAGAGTGGCGGCTCTATCAGGAGCTGTATATCCAAAAAGACCACCAAAGCCTGTCACCAAGGATGTATCGGCGAGCCCTGGTAGAAATGTGAGAACACGAGGCCTCTCATTGATCCCGGTCCTACCAAGGCGTGAAATCACTGGGACGGCAGCATCTAGTCCTAAGATGACCACAAACCCACTTTCCTGGAGGGATCGCTGTCTGCGTTGCCTGCGGGAGGCTCGTGTAGACAACAAACCATGCAGCCTGAACACCATCAAGTCTTGCAGATCATGCGTGCGCTTGGAGAAACCTACGACCTTGGGCAGGAAATCCCAGAGATCCTGGAAGAAGTGCAAGAAATGCTTGAAATATGGCTGGAAGCAGCAGGTCTTGCAGGACGACAACTATAGGAGGAATTGCGGCTGCCCGGCGGAGGATACTAAATACCTCAAGCCAATACTTGGTGTAGATGAAGCGCGTAAGGAAATCTGGGAAGAGGACATTGAGGTCGAGCCGACTACTACCACGACCCAGCCATCAATCACTGCGGTCCCTATACAATCCTGGTCGGCGTACTTATCCATGATTTCCTTGGAGTCCTTACCCTCTGCTAGTTCGACGGCGACGGCGCCTTTTTACACGACACGCCCCACGAGAAAGCCGGGCGACAACCCTTGGAACTGCTATCCCTGCCTACGTAAAAAACGCGATGATGGCTTGTCATGCACAAAAGATACCATCCTGTCCTGCTGGTCTTGCAACATTCTCAGAGCACCTGCCCAGTCTGTGTGGCCAAGGCCGAAATGGAAAGAATGTAAGAAATGCATGAAAGAAGCCAGCAGACAACTGCGGGACAGTACCCCTGAACTCAGAAATAGTTGTGGCTGTCCTCCAAACGCCGTGCACAAGTACGATATTGTTCGCGCCGAGGCAGTTTATTGCCACCAAGTTTGGGATCAAAATGGAGCAAACTCGTCGGTCGACCCTGCCCCGACTTCGACAGGGTTGTGGTCTGCTGAAAGCACTACTGCTATCGATACAGGGACCGACGTCACGACAGCACGAGCACCCGTTCGCACGCCGCCATTGTTAGTAACATCGCGGTATAACAAGGGACATAGTGGACCGAATGGTTGCACGCGCTGTCTATGGGATCGTCGTGACAGTGGCAGGCAGTGTTCAAAGGACACGATTCTATCCTGCTGGTATTGCTCATCGCGCAAACGGCCTCACGGCGTCTCCAGGAAAGCCTGGAAACCATGTAAGAAATGTATGAGAAAAGCTTCCAGACGACGAGAGGAAAGCACTTCCGAACTCAGACAAAGCTGTGGTTGCCCCAATGATGAGACGATGCCATTCAGGGTGGCCCGCCACGTTAACGAGTCAAACATTTGCAATGAGATCTGGGGTGAGGCTAAACCGATAGACCTCTATGCATCCACTTCAACCCAACCTGATCCTACCTCCACAGAGGCTTATTCGAATGAACAGTCTAGTACCACGCTTCCCGTCGAGTCTACTGTCGCTGGTATCACTACACCGCCAACGCTGGCCATCGCTACTACTCCCGCGGATACACCGACCGCTCCGATATGGTCAATCAGAGCCGCCACGGGATTTGCTACCGTAGCCCACCAGCGTGTCAAAAGGAAGGACGACTACGACGAAGACCCTGAGGCGAACGAAAAGTGTGCCAAATGCCTTGAAAAGTTTGATCCACAAGCAACGGATATCTCGGACGAAGCGTACAAGAACTGTGGCTGCATAAGCGACATAGACAAGGTTAAGCGGGGTATCCTGCGCAAGAGATACTCGTTGAGTTACAAGGAGAAGAGTGACGAGGTTGAAGGGCCTAAGAACGGCGTGGAAGAAGCGAAGAAGGGGGCAAGGGAGGAGAGGGGGCGGGAGAAAGCGGAGGCAAGGCGGAGGAGGAAGAAGGAGAGACGGAGGAAGAAGGAAGAAGAGGCAGACTTGGAGGTAATGGCTCAAATTAAGAAGTACCCACGGCAGGCACGAGCACCTCTGGACTCCACCGTAGAACAGCGATCAGGGCCGTTCCCAAAATCTGAGACAAAGGACACACATAGTGATGTTAGAGTGATGCTTGAGAAGAGGAAGAAGAAGAAGAAGGAGAAGGAGAAGGAGAAGCCGGAGGATAAGGCGGAGGATAAAGATGACGATAAGAAAGACGATAAAGGAGACGAGCCTGGGAAGACTGACGAGGAGAAAGACCGCATCAGCCTCGAGAAGGATAAGGATCATGCCAAAGAGCCAGATCCGAAGGAGGATAAACCAGATGAAAAGGATAAGCGAGGAATTGAGGCCGTGGTGGAAGCGGATGTGGAACCCGATTTGAGGACATGATTAATATGCTGAGATGGCTCGGGTGTCTTGTTCGTTTGCAAAGCGACCAACGATAATGTTGAGGCGTGATGGGGTCAAGGTTAGGGTTTCGCAGATTGGTGATGGTGGCGTCAGGTATATCCGGATTGAAAGTTGTACGGAATGGGGAACAAATTGATCTTCTTGGTTTCCTTTAGAATTTAACGCCAGAGCCAGGGTGCTTGTGAACGAGTTGAGATTCTATACCGTTGTTACCAGACATCAGCCATTGCACAACCCCTCTTAGCCCGCCCTGGCCCATACTTCCTCCTTAAACCCCGTCCTAAACACCTCCACCATCTTAGGATACCCTCCTTCCGGAAGTCCTGCCGTAGCACTCTTCCTCCTCCTAAACGCCTTCAAATGTCGTTCTATATTAGCATAGCCCTTCGCAAGATCGATCCCCTGCACGTCGTAATTCACCGCCAGCGTAGCATACAGCACAATGTCCGCCACACTAGCCGCACCCTCTCTGTCACTTTCGAGACCTTCACAGTCAACGACGCCCTCCTGACCCAGCAGCTCGTCCAGTTTCGTCAAGGTCTTGGTGTGGACTTGCTTTGCTACTGCATGAGCGGCAGGCAGATTCATAGGCGCTAGCTGGGCCATGGCATTGTACGGCTCACTTCCGAAGAGTTGCGTCGCATTGACACCTGTGGTCAGCTGCTCGACGTGGGAAATGACGCCTCGTTGCAGCGCTTGGCGAATGGGGTTGGGGGAGCTGTCGAGAGGTCCCACTGGGGCCAGTTCAGGATGGGTGTTACATAGACCTTCGAGGAAGAGGATGATAGCGACGGACTGCGGGATCCATATGTAGTCGTCTGGGTTGGTCGAGCGTTGAGAGGATGTCTGTTGCTTTTTGGATACCGCAAGTTGGGGGATGAATGTCCTAGAGGCCTTAGGGAAGTCTTTGGATGCTACGGGGTCGGTGGCGGGTACAGCAAGCACGACGGAGGGTGGAATGCGTTTCTCGGCCAAGTAGAGGGCTACTCGCCATGGTGAGGGGTACCATGTGGGGTCGGCATAGAGGAGAACTGGTAGTGGTGGAAGTTCAGCCATGGTTTGTTCTTTGGTTTAGTCAGTAGAGCAGACTCTTTATTCAACGATTGGACTTGCAGTCGTTCAGAAATATGCAACGTCAGGCTTCTTCAGTCAAAGTGGCATAAGAGGAATGCCTGAATGAGTAGGAGCAATGCTCCAACACTAATTCCGAGATTTATTTCCGAGGCCATTTATTTCCGACAAACTCCGTGATATGTGAACTATCCGATCCCATCCCTAGCAATGCTCCAATTCAACTTTCAATTCTGAGTTACCTACACTACATCAAATCAATCTTCAGCAGCGACCCTGCCTCCCACTACCCCCCTCGAAGGGTCAGTCCGCAGCTGGTTCGCACCAGATTTCAAAACCACCATGTCCTCCCACCCCCAAACAACAACCAACACCCGCCCCAACCGCCTCCCAGCTCCAGCGCTCTTCATCGGCCCCCCCTCCGCCCACGCCTCCCACCTCTCCCTCACTCAACCCTCTTCTCCAACCTCCCGCCGTCACCCCTCCACTCCCCGTCTCACCCCCCGCCACATCCCACACTCCTCCACCTCCACCGGCGCCACAGCCAGCACCTCCTCCCCCCACCCTCCGACCACAGCCGCAGTCGCAGCCCAGCCCGCACCTTCCCGCGCCTCCCTCGATGCCTCCTTCGCTACGCTCCAGCGCGCGCTAGACGAGGTAGAAGCCGGTGCCGCGGCGCGTACCGCAGGACGGAGCGTCAGTGCGGGCGGGACAGTGTTTGGGCCGGACCACGCCTCTGCTCTCCGGGGATTGAGGTTAGCCCAGGTGCGGTTGGCGGAGGCGTGGGGGCCGACGGGGCGGGAGGAGATTGATGGGGAGGACGTGGGGAAGAAGAAGAAGAACAAGGAGTCGGGGGAGAAGGCTAATGCAGAGAAGGAGGAGGCGAGGGACGGGGAAAGTGAGCTGAGATCCGCGGCGGAGAGGAGGGAGAGGAATGAGCTGTATTTTGCGGATGTTAAGAGGGGGATGTTGGATGTGGTGGCTAAGCTGGATGATATTGCGCAGGCGATGAGGAGGGTGGAGACGGAGGGGAGGGAGATTTGGGAGGATAATGCTTCGTTGGAGAGGGGGGGAAGTGTGAGGAAGGTGTCGTGAGATTCGAAAGGAGATGGTGGAGTGATGATGATATACCCCTTACTACGATGTTTATATTAGCCGAGATAGAATTAATGAGCAATGCATGCACGATCATGATGTCGTTACATTCCTGGCGTGGATGTAGAGCTATTTGCTATCTAGCCATGACAAAAATTATAGGTTGACACCCTTGGCATATGCTCATACCATGCAAACCAGCGACGAAGTATCCTCCCTTCTGACCAAAAAATGCTTTCAGCCCTGACCGCCGACATCATTCATGGCGTCTACAAGTACAAACTCTGACAAGCGACCATATCCCTCCTGACCTTAGACAGAGCCTCGTCGAACTTCTTCTCTAGCTCTTCGTTACCCATGACTTTTGCCGCCTGGCCAGATTGGCGCAGTAGTTCCTCCAGCCTGCGGAAGAGTCGGATTAAACTTCCTTCGTACACATCGGTCATTTTGCTATTACCGTCAGTCGAGGTTTTACTTGGAGGGACAGAAAAGAGGAGAAAAGAACTCACCAGATCTCGGCAAATGACCCGCCCTTACACCAGCGGTGTACTACCTCCATAAGCTGCCACTTAAATCCCTCGAGGTACTCCTTTTCGTTGACCTGCAGCTTACTCTCGGTACTTACCTTCGCCACGGTTCGGGCCTGGCGCTGGACCTCCAAGAACGCCTTCTGTAGCTCCTCGCCTAGGGATGGAGCCTCGTTACTCTTCTCCTCGAATATGAACACCGATAACACCGCCGCGATGACTTCGGGAGTGAGATCGTTGAAGAAACCATTAAGAAGCAACTCGGACAGCACCAGCTCGTCGCCTGTGCTAATCTCACAAGCCACTCTGCCTTTCAGCTGAATGACATCTGCGTCGTTGGTGAATCCCAGCCGTCTCAGCACACGCTTACGCTGCTTCAGCTCATCGAGCTGCAGGATCGACAGCGCATCGTTGATCTTGCGACGAGTATCCTTAATCTTCTCGCCCATGTCGACTTTAGCTGAGTACTGGCTGTACAGATCACCAAGGCGCGGCGAGTTGTGCAATGGGTTGGACAGTAGCCGGGACTCGAGAATCTCAATCTTGCGGAGAAGCTTCTTGAAGCCCTCATCCGTGATGCCCATGTTCTCGACCGGATCAAGGATGGCAATGCCGTCTGGGAAGCGCTTCTTGACTTCATCTAGGCTCTTCCGGACTACCCCTCTCTGTTCATGAGAACGCAGGTCAGTGGGTAAGAAGATCCTGACGTGGCCGATGCTGTCAATGCAGGATAACAGAACAGGTACAACTTCCATTTTGCCTCTCTCTCCCGGGGAAGGCGGACGGACTCCGGGAGGAAGATCGGACTCAGGTCTGCTGGTCAACGGGACCGTGCAGTCATTCGCTACTTGCAACAAGATGTCCACAATGTAGCTCTCCTGGGGTGGGAATTCCTCAGCCTGGTTTTTAGCCGGCTTACGCTTCAGGAAGTTGACAACGGCGCCCCAGCCAAAATCGTAGTCTTTATGCTTGACACGAACGATACGGCCGGATTGCAAGAATTGTAGACAATACTGAGGGTGGGTAATAACATTGCGCATGTCGCCAGCATATGTGTCGAGTTGCTTGCGGAGCGTGTAGTAGTCCTTGATCGATGCTTCGTCATCGATGATGGTGTTTGTACGCTTGTTCTCGAGCTCTTGCAACTCCTGCTCCAATCCTGCAACGGATGCCGTGTTCTGGAACTGGTAGAAGCAGCGTTCCAACATAAACTCTGGGGAGATGCCTTCAAGCCTCATTAGGTTGAGAATCATATTGTAGCTCAAATGGAAAGCGGAGTTGAGTTTGTCCTGCTCACCACGGACAATTTCCTTGGCCACGTTTGGCTCCATCTTCTCGTCGATCATCATAATGACAATACCACGCTCATCGAGACCACGTCGACCGGCGCGACCAGACATCTGAATGAATTCGGAAGGTGTCACCCAACGCTGAGCCTTGCCATCAAATTTGCGGACTGAAGTGAAGACGACAGTCTTAGCGGGCATGTTCAGGCCGATTGAAAAGGTTTCGGTGGCAAACAAGACTTTGATTAGACCTTCCTGGAACAGGATCTCGATCGTCTCTTTCAAAATTGGCAGCAATCCAGAGTGGTGAATGCCAATACCGCGGCGGAGAAGGGGCAGCAGATGCTGAATCTGAGGTAGATCCCGGTCCTCAGGCGACAGAGTTTCGATGGCACCGTTGAAGACCTTTGTGACCATTGCCTTGTCGTCCTCATTGTTGAAGGCAAGTTGCGACATTTGCAGAGCATAGTTCTCACACTCTCGCTTACTGAAGCTGAAGACAATGACAGGGTTGTAGTTCTTCATCATGATCATCTTGACGATCTTGTAGATGTCGGATGGGCCATCTTTGCGACCACCCTTATTAGTCTTCTTGTCTTTGCCCTTTCCTTTTCTTCTGGCATTCGGATCCGAGCCATCATCGCCACCCTTGTCTTTGATGGTGGACATTGCTTTCTGAAAGTTCTCTTCCCGGAAGGCGCCCTTCTCGTCGACCACAAGGTGGATACCATCTGCACCGGCTGGGAAGAAGTAGTGCTGGAGAGGAGTTGGGCGGAAATCGGTGTAAACAACGTGGCAGGGTTGATTGTGACTCTTTGTGACCCACTCGGCGAATTGCATAGCATTAGGAATGGTGGCGGAAAGGAAAACGTATCGGACTTTGTCCGGTAAAAGAATGATGGTCTCTTCCCATACTACACCGCGAGACGGGTCTCTCAGGTAGTGGACTTCGTCGAAAACGACCCATCCGACTTCGCGCATAATCTCAGAGCCCCTGTACAACATAGACCGCAAAATCTCGGTGGTCATGACAAGACAGGTAGCTGTGGGATTGATGGTAACATCGCCGGTCATGAGTCCGACATCGCCGAACTCTGCTTGAAACTCTCTGTACTTCTGGTTGCTCAGAGCTTTGATGGGACTGGTGTAGATGACTCTCTGGTTGTTCCTCAAGCACTGTGCGATGGCGTACTCGGCGACCACTGTCTTTCCAGCACTGGTGTGAGCTGATACCAAGACACTCTCGTTCCGCTCTATGCTAGCTATTGAGACCTGTTGGAAGGGGTCTAGTGTGAATGGCCAAGTGCGAGCAGGCGTGTCGGGGGCTTTATGTTTTGAAATCGGAACGTAGTCGTAGTCTGGGGGAAGGGCGACCTGATGGCGGACTTGATGTGACAAGACGACGGCGGTGCCATCCTTCTGTGCTTGGAGACCAGCTGAAGCGGCGACTTCTCTTGACTGCTCGGTCTCAAAGGAGTCGGTTACGACAGGTTCGGGTTCCTGAAGCCTTTTCCGCTTCGCATCGGGTTGCGGAGTTTCAATATTGTCCTTCTCGTCTTCATTCTGTCTCTTCTGCGCCTGGTCCGGTGTGTCTGGGCTGGTGTGAGCGCCGTCGGCAGATTTCAGATCACCATTAATCGATCTCTTGCGGCTCCTTGTGCTCGACTCGCCATTTTCGTGTGACTCAGTGCCATTTGCCTTTGTTGGCTTTTCATCGAAGACGTCGAACAACTCGTCCATATTGCCTCAAGCTCCAGGTGCGAGCAGTGTCCAGAATGGAGTGGTGGGGAATAGTAAAGAAATATCCTGCATTCGATTTGCGCTTGAAGCCATCGACTTTTTGTGAGCGCGCAAGATCGCGACTTATGATTGGTCAGTGGGCCAAATGGTCCAAGCGTCTCGAGATGTCATGTCGGACCTCGCCATCAACCTCAAATCATCGTTTCATTGTTACAATCAACCCTCGAATCCCTTTCGAACAACTCTTAAATGTACAGTCGCCTAGCCAGTTCACCTCAGATAATCCTCACACGCTCACAGATGCTCTCTCGATCCGCCATGCGCGCCTCGGCGCCCGTTCAGACCTTCGGCCGTCGCGCCTTCTCCTCCACCCGCTCCCAGATGGCCAGCCCTTACCACTACCCCGAGGGTCCCAGGAGCAATCTGCCCTTCAACACTCAGACAAAGTTCTTTGCCGTGCGATACTGGAGCTTCATGGGTTGGTGGCCTTCAATGGCGTTTTCGTGGACACCGAGACTGACCACTTACAGCCACTGGCTTCCTGCTTCCCTTCGGCATTGCTGGTACGACTTACCCACAGGGAATCCTCCAGACATGGCAAATACTAACAACACCACAGTCTGGCAAACCAACAAGAACCAGTAAACAATTGTGTGGAATAGGAGCCTCAAGACAAAACTTAGGCTCAGCTAGCATTGGAGGCGCAATTGCTACGGCAATGTATATGAAAGCGGTGGTAGAAAATGCCCATGTTGAATCAATACTCTCAATAGACATATTTCCCTCGTCAGTGAACAATTTGTGGCTGTATGTGCTGCTGCATGGTGTTTTGTCGTAAAGCTGAACCCAGCTGGCACATGTGACTCCGTTTCTTGCTATATCGAATTTGCGTTTCTTGAGTCCGACCGCCTCATGCCGCAACTCATTCACGACAAGACCACGTCTGATGAAATAAACTCTCAAAGTATTTCCACAACTTCTCCGACGACTACGCAATGCTCGAGGAGGTTTTCTGGAATTTTTCTACTCGCAACTCGCCTTAATCTATCGACATGCGCAACCTAAAAAATATCAGACATACCCGCCTCGATTTTTCCACTGCGCAGGGACTGCCTCTGTCCGCCACCGCCTGGGATGCAGACACCGATGCACTCATTTGTGCATTCGGTCCCACCGAGGAAAATGCTGTCATAGACCTTAAAAGATTTGAAAGCGATGCTGTTCGTCCTGAGGATGGCAAACTCATCGCTTCGTGGGATGCGCCTTGTCCACTTCCGGATCTCCGATGTGACAGGATCTTGTCTCTGAAATACTTCTCTGAGACGCAGTCCGCCTGTTTGATTCTAGAGGGTGGTGACCTGGTGGTCGTCAGAGAGGCTCCTCAGCAAGGCGAGGATTTAATCGAAATTGTGGGCTCCGTCGATGCAGGCATCACCGCCGCAGCATGGTCACCCGACGACGAGCTGGTGGCCATCAGTACCAGAGCAGACACATTCCTTCTCATGACCCGGCTCTTCGAAAGCACAGCCAACACTCAGATGGTACCCGAGGATGTCAAGGTTTCTGCTCATGTCTCGGTCGGCTGGGGCAAGCGCGAGACCCAATTCCAGGGCAAGAGGGCCAAAGCACTGAGGGATCCCACTATTCCAGAACACATCGACGAAGGCACACTTAGCCCACACGATGACGGATGCACTTCTATCAGCTGGCGAGGTGACGGAGCTTTTGTAGCCATCAACACTATCGAGGAAGCCAAGCGGCGCATGATCCGGGTCTATTCGCGTGAAGGAGTTCTCGACAGTGTCAGTGAGCCGGTGGATGGCCTCGAGAGTGCTATTAGCTGGCGTCCTGCTGGAAATCTAATTGCCGGAATCCAACATCGCTCAGATCGTGTTGACGTCGTCTTCTTCGAGCGCAATGGGCTTCGTCACGGCGAATTTACCCTCAGACTCGAGTCCGCTCAGCGACCGGATTGGGCCACGGGAATATCGCTTGCCTGGAACAATGACTCTACCGTTCTAGCTGTCTCGTTCAAGGATCGGCTACAGCTATGGACTATGGGAAATTACCACTACTATCTCAAGCAGGAAATCTCCTTCCCTGCGCCACCATTCAGAGTGGGAATTACTTGGCATCAGGAGAAAGCTCTCATATTGGCTGCGACCGACGGTCAAGATCTGGCCTTGTTAGGCTTCTCCTTCGCCGTAGCTGCTGGTCCTGTTCTGCCACCGTATGATCTTGGACTGGCCATAGTGGTCGACGGCACCGTGCTGAAGCTGACCCCTCTACGACTTGCCAATGTACCCCCGCCTATGGCCTTGCTTGAAGTTGCACTGGCTTTACCAGCCATCGATGTCTGCACCAACGAGGACGGATCTCAACTAGCTGTACTTCATACTGACGCTGTCGCTATATACGCCTTACAACTATCCGGACCTGAGCCCCCGGCGGTCAGCTTGTCTACAACTATCCCTCTCGACTTCACCCTGTTTTCACACCCTCGTCAAATTGCCATGGATATCTCAGACATCTTCGTGCTCAATAGCACTACCGATGAAGAAGGCGATGAGATTTGTCTCCTCGATCAAGGTGGACAGCACTCTACTCGCATACCACTGGAAGGTCCTGCAATTTCTCTTACTCCTCGAGTCGGTAACCGCGGTATAGCTTACCAATCCACTTCTAAGTCAAAGTCTGAGGTCAGGGTAGGATGGATATCGGAGCAGAATGGTGATTGGGTTGCTCAATCACAGCTTAGCCTCCCTGCCGTTTGTCCTCGTTTCGAAGCTTGGAACGACGAAGACGTGTGCCTCGTCTTTGGGTTGACAGCGACCGGAACCTTATATGCGTATGGGCAATCGTCCAGCCAGAACTTCAGCCAACGTCTCCAGGTTCGAGGCGTCACCTCATTCCTGGTGACCTCGGCCCATCTCATCTTCACCACCACCCAACACCTCGTCAAATTTGTCCACTTGAGTGACGGAGAATTGCAGGTTCCACTCGATGAGCCTGAGAAAGACGAGCGATGCCGCAGCATAGAGCGAGGTGGTCGTCTAGTCACAGTAATGCCATCGACATATTCTCTCGTCTTGCAGATGCCCAGAGGCAACCTTGAAACAATTTACCCTAGAGCCCTTGTCCTCGCAGGGATCAGAAAGGCCATCATCGCCAAGAACTATCGCAAAGCTTTCTTTGCTTGTCGAAACCACCGTGTGGATATGAACATTCTTCACGACTATTCACCAACTCAATTCATGGATTGTGTCTCTTTGTTCGTTGACCAGGTCAAGAAACCGGTGCATATCGACCTCTTCCTTTCACAGCTTCGTGAAGAGGACGTCACGGAGACACTATACAAGGAAACCTTGGATGCGCCAAAATTGGGCCTTCGCACGGAGGCTGCTGCTGGCACCTTACCGAATGGTCACACAGACTCCACAGATAATGTTAAAACGTCTAAGGTCAATCATATCTGCGATGGCTTCCTCAAGGCTCTTGACTCAAGACGAGCGACGCACCTACAGAATGTTGTCACATCCCACGTTTGCAAATCACCGCCTGATCTTCCCGCTGGCTTGAGACTGGTTGCCGAACTCCGTCTGACAGATCCCTCCCGCGTAGACCAAGCTGTCGAACACATCTGCTTCCTAGCCGACGTCAACAGGCTCTATGATGCTGCCCTCGGTATCTATGACCTCGACGTTGCTCTTCTCGTCGCCCAACAGTCACAAAAGGATCCGAGAGAATATCTCCCTTATCTTCAAGCCCTGCAGCAACTTCCCGATCTCCGCCGCAGGTTCACCATCGACAACGACCTCAAGCGACACGACAAAGCCTTAGCTCACCTCCACGCCCTCGACTCCTTCGACGAGCTCAAAGTCTACACCGAAAAACACGAGCTCTACACCCAAGCCATGGAACTCCACAAATACTCCCCCACCCACCTCAACGCGCTCATGCGCCTCTACGCTGACTTTCTCTCCCTCCGCAACCGCTTCAAAGAAGCCGGCATCGCCTACGAATACCTCTCCGACTACTCCTCTGCCAGCGACGTCTACCTCTCCGCCCAACTCTGGCGAGAATGTCTCTCCACAGCGCAACTCTCCAACCGCAGCCCCGCCGACATCCATTCCCTCGCCCTGTCGCTCGCCGAAGGCCTCATAGAAAGTAAAGACCACACCTCCGCCGCTCAGATCTACACCGACTACCTTTCCGACCCCGCCTCCGCCGCGCACAGCTGGTGCCGCGCCCACCGCTACGACGAAGCCATCCGCGTCGTCAGTCGCGCCGGGCAGCCCCAGCTTTTGGCGGAGGTGATCGACCCCGGGCTGGCAGAGGGGTTCGCTACGCTCTCCGAGCTGCTCGCGGAGATGAAAGGCCAGCTTGGGGCGCAGATTCCCCGGCTCAGGGAGCTGAGAGTCAAGAAGGCTGCCGATCCCCGTACGTTCCGCTCCCCTTGCCCTTCACTTACCACCACTACCCTTACTACCTTTTTACCTCTTTGAACTCGCAGATGCTAATGAACGTTGATATGTAGTGAACTTCTTCTCCGACGCGCCCCACACCGACAACCCGGACCTGCCAGACGACGTGTCTGTCGCAGCCTCGACGACCACGACCAGCGCGGGCACGTTCATGACGCGCTACACGTCCCGGACGGGCTCGACATTAGCCACGAACACGACGCGGCGCACGGGCAAGAATAGACGACGGGAGGAGCGGAAGAGGGCTAGAGGCAAGAAAGGCAGCGTTTACGAGGAGGAGTACCTCGTGTCTTCGATCGGGCGGTTGGTGGAGAGGTTGAATACTTCTGGGGAGGAGGTGGGGAGGTTAGTCGAGGGGCTATTGAGGAGGGGGATGAGGGAGCGGGCGGTGGCTGTGGGGCAGTTGATGAGGGATGTGAGGGCGATGGCGGAAGGGGCGCTGCCGGAAGTGTATGAGGTTGTGAAGCGGGAGGAGATGGGACAGGAAGGGGAGGAGGTGCAGGAGGGGAAGAAGGAGATGCCTGTGCTGAAAAAATTTGAGGGGTTGAGTTTGTTGGGGTAGATAGATATGCCATTAAGTGAGAAGTGCAGTGGTGGCTAACTATCTGTTTGTTTGAACCATCGGAACGCTATGCTATGTGAAAGAACGCCCAAAACACCTAAGAACAAGGGAAAGGAGTACTAGGGCGTCTACTTCCCATCAAAGTCCTCCAGGCCGTCAAGGGGAGAGTACAAGATGTCCCCCAAATCGAAGCGCGGCTTCTCCTCCAGCACTTTGCTCTCATATGTGCCCAACCAGTCGATGGGCTGGTTCTGGGGCATACCGTCCAGCGGCTCAGCCCCCACTTCGCTCTGCATCTTGCCAGCCAGGTCGCCCAACATGTTGGTATCGTATGTGCCCCGCAACTCGTGGGGCTGGTATCGGGGCATACCGTCCACCGACTCAGCGCCCGATCCGCTCTGCTCGTCGCCAGCCATATCGCCCGGCATATTGGTATCGTAACTGCCGTGCAAGTCGTGGGCCAAATAGTCGGGCATGTTGCCAGCCACGTAGCCCAGTTTATCGCCCCCCAATGCGCCCTGCGGGTTCTGGGCCATATCGCTTGCCAACAAGCCCTGGATTTCGGGGAAGAGATCGGGCACTGGAGTGTGCGGCATGCTCGAGGCCATATCGCCCAGCTGCTTGTCCGCGTATGTGCCCTGCTGGTTGTGGGGCACACCGTTGGCCAGACCGGTATGCAGTCCGCCCAGCAAGGTGGAGGGCACGTTGCCCATCATGTCGGCCAGCGGCCCGCGCAGAGAGTCGTGGGGCAACTGGTGGGGCATACTGGGTGGCGCTGTCCATGGCTGTTGCTGGGGTAGGTAGCCCTGCATCACGGTGGACGCTGTCTGGGGGTAAGCCGGGACGCATCTCGGCTGCTGCTGAGCCTGCTGTTGGCTCTGCATATGGGCCTGGGTCATGCCAGGCCTCCAGGACTGCGCGAAGGCCTGCGGTGTCATCCCCAACTTGGGGGGGAGGTTGGGAGGGGGGTAGAGCGGCCTTGGGTAGGGGGAGAAGCCCTGCTGGAAGGGTGGGGGAAAGCCCGAAGAGAAGGGGTGCGGTTGGAGGGGCGGAGCGATGTGCGGATGTATAACCCTTGTAGCGGGCACAGAGCGGCAAGGATCCTGGAGACCCACGCCGGGTGACATCCCGACCTCATTGTCGGTGAGGTGAATGGGGTTTTGAGGCGGGTTTGCTGCGGCCGTTTGCTTGACTGGTTTGTCTTCGACGGTTGTAACCCCATCAGTGGCCTTTTCTTTGGCCTTGCCCTTATCTTGAATCTTTCTCGCTCTTGGACTTGGCTTCTTGCCATTGTGCTCGGCTGGGGCTCGGCCATTTTCATCCCTGTCTGCGCAATCCTTGAAACGCTTCAAAGCGTTTTTGTGCCATTTTGCTTCCTCCCGTTCCAGCTTTGCCGCTGCTTGCCTCTTTCTCACCATTACCATTTCCTCAGGAGTCCGCCGTTTCGTATGTGGAAAGGACGACTCTGCCGAAGGAAAGTAGAACGGCCCCATTTGCGTAGATGACATCCAAGGGTACTTGTTCGTTCCCAATTCTCGCGCAGCAACGGCATGCGGCCCACGCAGCAGGTTGTCTCGCTTAATGGTGGACGAACCACTCTGCAAGGAGCCTGAAGACTCGTCTCGCCACTTACCACCCCCACGAGCGGCCAAACAGTCCATCGAGCAGTTGGACGTGGTGGTGGCCACTGGAGCCGCCACATCGCGAGGCTGTGTCGTCGACGATGTAGCCGGGGAGGAGCCCCCTGAGGTGCCCTCCGAAGCGCCCGCAGAGGTGCTGGGCGTCTCCTTGGACGGGCTGCTGGCCTTCTGCTTGGACTGGTCGCTGGCCTGCTCTTGGGGCAGATGCTTGGGCGGGTGTTTGGCCCGATAGCGTGCATTTTGCCGTTCCCGCCTGCGCAGGACCTTCTCAGGGACCTCGGATTCTCGGCCGTCGGTCTGATCGCGCTTCCGCTTCTTTCCCGTCACGGCAGCCTTCAATTCCGGCTGTGTGTTGGGCTGAGGCTGGGGCTGAGGGCTGTCCTCCTTACTCTGCTCTACGGTAGGTGTTTGAGCGGGCTGTAGGTCAGGCTGTTTACCATGTGTTTGACATGTTTGACAGGGCCGTGGCGGCAAAATCAGCTGAAACCCCTGCTTCACCGGTGGCTTGTCGTGTCCGTCTCTGTTGGACTCAGCTTTGTCTATTATCTTTGTCTCTTGCTGGTCGGCTTCTGGATCTACGAGCGCGTTTTTTAAAGCACCCTTAAGCTCTGCATATTCAGGGTTCGTGGTGTCCTTTTTTCCATCGTTGTAGTTGTCATCTGAATCGCCGAAAAGGTCACATCCGGCCATGTACGCCATAGTATCGCCCTCCATGTCGCGTACATCTTGTGTGACCATGTCTGTGTATGTGCGGGGGAGACAAAAGGTATGGTGTTGAGGATGACAGTAAATGTAAGGCCAAGGATAGAATGCGTTGTGCTGGGAATGTGGAAAGATATTGAAAAGGCACTGTAGCTATCTTGAATGCGATTGCTGTGAGTGACTTGAGATGAAGAGAAGACAGAAACAGCAGGTAGAGGAATAATTAAATACTTAGCTATAGGGAGTAATACACGGCAGACTTTTTAAAGTTAGAGGATTAGCATTTCGCGTGCATGAGACTGTAGTAGGAACAGAGCCTACATGCAGTAACGAGATGCTCTGATAGGCTGGCACCGTCTATAGGCTTCAAGTCCGAGATATCGACAGACAAGTGGATACCGATATTTCGCAATACACCAATCCTATGTTTGCAGCTACCTGGGTGTCTCACAAAAGCCCTCTTAGGTTAGCGAGACCCAGTATCTACCCAACAGATTATAGGCAGCCATATACGCGTGAGCATGACGCAACGGAAAAGGCGACGAGCGAATCTGCCATGGAATACTTAAGACAGCAGAAAACTCTGTACTTGCGAAGTGTCGAATGGTCCGAAGTCGAATAAAGTTAGAGGTGGCAGGGAGTAGCGACGCGAAGTTTCATGACTGATCACCGGTCGCAATGAGTGCATAGCACTAATCTGGACGGGCACTTGTTCTCGGCAAGAAAGAGACGCACCTAATAATTTTGTCGAGAGGCTGGAGACGACAAAGAATAGTCGCGCAGCCGCCTATTCATCAGCGACGGACGACGGTTGTTAGACTCGGTCAGGCCCTGGATTCCATGACGGAGAATTTTGCTCGCTCGTTGCTAGGTCCGCAGTTAAAGTTTGACTCAGCAGGAATGGCTGAAGATAAGCCGTTGGTGCCCTGCTCCGCCGGCTGCACAGAGCTGACCGCGGGGCTCCTAGTCTCGCTTTTCGTAGCTGGCCACGACCGACAGAAGGCCAGAACGTAAAGTTGTGCTCACTGAACATGTCGGAGAGTACAGCCTGTCACGTGAAAAGGTCGAGCAGCGTGGGGTCTTCACTCCTGGACCGATGGATGGCGCAGACGCTATGGCCGTCGTTCGTGTCTATTCTAGTGCAACTAGAAACAAAGACTCCAAAGCCTGCACCCGCTGGAATCCTTGAAGTGGGGTTGTTCCTTTGATTTTTGCTTGACCGATACCATAAGACCAGAACAACGAACGGGAGACTTGCCAGATCTATTGCTACCTTAGTCATTTTTCCAGACTCTTGATGACTCCAAGCCTCAAAGACTATTCGCACGGTCGCAAACGTCTTTCTGAGATTTAGTAGGATGTTGTGTTCGTAGATTAGATCCTGTAATTGTGATGGACAGGTAATTGACAGAGCAATTCATCAAGCAGCACAGCGGACGAAATGGGATGAAGTTGGACGGACTCGCGCATGATTGGTCGGCCACGTTGGTGGTAGGGCTGAAGCTGAAGCTTGATGCGACGGCGACGGCGACACAAGCCGCAACCAACCTCGACCCACCACTCACATCGTTTCTCGTGTGACTGGCTCCTCGGACTGCAAACGACCACTCGCAACCCCTTGCTCATGTGGTTAATAGCGACAAAACACCGCTGATCAGCGCCAAAGGCACTTGCGATTCTCGTCAGTCATTGCGACCACTCCCGAATAGCCTAGCCGCAGCGACGGCGACGGCCTAAAACACCACACATCATGAGCGTCATCCTCTGCACAGGTGAACGCCATAGCGACACGGTAGTAGATACTTTGCTGACATTTCCCAGCTGGCTACGACCACACTATAAGGTAAAGCGCTTGCTCTCATTGTCCGATCTCGATCCACCGCAATCGATGTCTTGCATCTGCACCCAACAAACCCAATAAATCACTCCATCAGGATGCGATGAAATTAACATTACTCTCCTCGCAGATTCTGGGAAGCCCTCTCTGGCATCTGCTCCCGCACAATCCCCCATCCCGACTCACAAGTAAACCGCCTCTGCATCTCCCCGGACAAACGCTTCCTCGCCGCCGCCGGCCACCACACCGTCAAACTCTACGATATCAAATCGACCAACCCCACCGCTATCCTCACCTTCGAAGGCCACACCAACAACATCACCGGCGTCCAGTTCCACTGCGAAGGTAAATGGATGGTGACCTCCAGCGAAGACGGCACCGTCAAAATCTGGGACACCCGCACCGGCCACGTCCAGCGCAACTACTCCCACGGCGTGGCCGTCAACGACGTCGTCATCCACCCGAACCAAGGCGAGCTGATCTCCTGCGACCGCGGCGGCAACGTGCGCATCTGGGACCTGGGCGAGAACAAATGCTCGCACCAGCTGATCCCCGAAGAGGACAAGTCCGTGGCCTCGGTGACAGTCGCGTCGGACGGGTCGCTGCTCTGCGCCGCGGTCAGCAACTCCATGCACGGCGCCGTGTACGTCTGGCGCATGATCACCGCAAAGGACGTCACGACGCTGGTCCCCGTGACCAAGTTCCGCGCCCATAACACGTACATCACGCGTGTGCTGCTGTCCCCGGATGTAAGACACTTGGCGACGTGTAGCGCGGACCATACGGCGCGCATCTGGGGCGTGGATCTGAGTAATCCCGCGGCGCTGATGGCGCAGCAGGATAAAGGCGGGGAATTGGGGGAGAGCCCGGCGTTTGTGCTTGAGCAGGAGCTGGATGGGCATCAGCGGTGGGTGTGGGATTGTGCGTTTAGTGCGGACTCGGCGTATTTGGTTACTGCTTGTAGTGATCACTATGCCAGGTTGTGGGAGCTGAGTAGTAAGAGTGTCATCAGGCAGTATAATGGGCATCATCGCGGGGCGGTTTGCGTGGCGCTTAACGACTACAGCGAGAGCCGGTGATGGGCTTAGGAAGGGGCATTCAGCACGGCGTTTGGCCAAGGTAAGAGAGGGTGGATGGATGGTGATATTGAAGCATCGTACAGTATCATTACATGCAAGTCTAGTAATCACGCTATTCTTCTTCTTCGTGCTGCGCCTCCTGCTCCATTTCTCCCTCTATCGACCCTTCGATCCCCCTTTCGGCCAACCCACCACTAGCCAGCAACTCGTCAAACCTATGCATCCAAGCCTCAAACTCCGTCCTCGTCATCCCACTCCCCTGCAAAGCCTCATCCACATCCTGCTCCGACACCTGCCCCTGCTGCTCCCTCGCCAGCAGCGCCTGCATGGCCGGCGCAAACCGCCCAAGCATAGCATAAATCCCCCTCAGCTCCTCTCGCGCAGCGACCGGATCTTCCGTCCTCGCAGCGCCACGATCCGCCCTCCCACCGCGCGGGATATAGCTCCTCACCTCATCCGCGGGCGGCAACGGATCCGACGAGCCCGTCAACCGGCCCGTGATCTCCCTCGGCAGCAGCGCAATCAGCGGCGGCAAATCCGCGAGCAGGACATGTCTTCCCTCGTCGATGGAGATACTCCTTTCCAGCGGCGGAGCAGGGGAGACAGATCCGCTCACCGCGCTGGCGACTTCGAGAAGCAGTTGCTGCGCTTCGGGCGATGACCACAGATCCTTCCCTCGGGTAGCGTACAGTGTGCCGGTGAGTTTCTCCCAGTCGGTGCGTGGCGATGCGCCCCAGATGCCGGGTGGGGCGTCTAGGTTGAGCTCTTGGAAGAGAAGGGCTAGAGCCCAGGGAATGCGGTTGGCGGCGGTGAAGAGAGCTTGTTTCCCTTTTGAGGGCTGGTTGGCTTGGACGTGGGCGAGGGCGAGGGAGAGTTGCATGTTGGGCAGCTGGGGCCAAGGGGCGCCTATGAGGGGATTGGCGGCTAGGTCGAGGAGTTGTTGGGCCTGGCGGGCGCGGATGGCGTATTGGTCGATCGAGAGACACATTCTGTATGGGTCGTTCTCGGGGTCGAGGGAGAGGAGGAGTTTGGCCCATTCGAACACTGTTCGCCATGTGGCGCGCATGCTGAGGTTGGTCATATAGCGACTGACGGCAAGCCAGAATTCGCGGTTCTCTGGCCGGCGGAAATCGAATCGTGCTTTGCCTTGAGCGAGGTTACTGGCGAAGGTGCTGTGCAGTGCTCGGCCAAAGGAGAACAGTGCACGCTCTAGTAGATCTCCTGAGGTTGTGTGGTCGCGTTCCTGCTTTGCAATTTCAGAGACCTGAAGAAGTGTGCTGATATGGTAAGGGTTAATCTGGAGAAGCCGGATCATGCGTTCTGGATCCATACCCCGAACACAGACATCGAAGTCTGCCTGGACGTCCTGATATGCATTGTTGTGGACAAATCGGTACTCGACAATTCCGTTAGGTCGCTTTTCGACAATTTCCATGCCCAAGCCACCACTCGTACCAATAGGCCATTCTTCTTTGCCCTGCATAAAAAGATTTCGACGGAGCCCAAGAAGTCCCAGTCCACTCGTCCGGCCACCTTGAGCCCCTTGGCGTCTGCCCAGCGCTGCCGCTAGACCACCCATTTGCTGTCTATTTCGCCGTCGACCCTGAGCGTTCTGTTGCTGTTCATCCTCGTCATTTGACTCCATTGCCGCTCTGCCGAAGAGACGTCTCATCTCGTTTTCGGCGTGCAGATTCTGGCTGTCGATGGAGAGGAGCTTGCAGGCGTCCACTAATTCAGGATCGACATGTTCGGCTGCGCCAGCATCCGAAGCTTTCGATGTGGTTGCTAGCGACTTAAGGGCAGCGTCTATATCGTCCACAGAGCCGTCATCTGGAGGTTGTTTCGCGGAGTCGGTCGCTTGAGCTTTAGACTTTGCTTTCTTCTTCTTTTTCCTCTTAGGGGCCGTTTTCGACGGAAGGACTGCCTCGGGTTGTGATTCTTCTTCTGGAGTATCATCTGATGCTTTTTTCGTATCATCTTCATCAACGTCGTGCTCGGATTCGTCCTCGTCTTGATCATTAAGCAGTGCGAAGGCTGATCGTTGTGGCTGGACATCTACTTCGTCCTCCTCTGAGCTTTCCAAGGCTTCAGCTTCTTCTTGCAGACGTTTCAGAGTCTCTTCCTCTTCCTTCTGCTTCTGAGCTCGCCGAAGAGCCCTTGAAGACATGTTGTACTAATTCCTCAGTGATCTAATGATCACAATTCAATCAGACGTCCAAAAACCCTAGACATCCAACCCAAAATTGGGAATAGGCAACTCCAGACACACTCCGCAAGCATAGAACTTTTGATCTGACGAGATTTTCAACAGCAATTTCTAGATAAAGGTGGTGGTGGCAACAACTTTTCTTCACGAATGGCGACGCTTCAAGACTGACATCACTGATCGCAAACAGTCACCACTGTGGCTGATCAGCCTACTGACTCATGCGGCAATTGTAGACACCTCCACACGAATCGTAGCGATTTATCATTCAATGCATAGCTCTTTGCCACGAGCGTTCAAGGAGCAAAGCAGTTGTCGTTTGTTGAGCTTGTCTCGAGAGCTCTGTTCCAAAATCAGTCGTTGAATGAGTCCGTGGCTAGAGCACGCCTTTGAAGGGTGAAAGCTCCTGGCAGATCTCATTCCCCACCACACCCGGAAGCCGCTGAGCCTCGGCTGTTAGTCGTAGATGATTACCCCTAATCTTCAACCATGAGTTTGCTCACACATTCTCGCTTGCGTTGTTCTTTACTCGCGTATATATTATCTCAAGCTCATTTGCAACACTTCAGTCTACATCATGTCGAACACGGCAGTGAGACCATATATTAAGAAGGCCCTTGGGGCCCTTAAGGATCAGGACATCGACAGTTTGACTCCGATGCAGCGTATGCACATCATTCTGAACAATGTCGAAGCGGACGATGGCGTAAGTGTCTATTCTAAATCTTTTTATTTTTCGTGACTTTACAACTTGTCTCAAATCCATTCGCAATATGAAGCTGCTCCTTAAGCACACAGTCAAACAATACAAGGCTACTTCTAACACATCTTTAGCGATTCTTTGCCCCTTTGTTTAAGGGTGGCCTGAAGCTACTGGAAGCAAGTTCCGACAAGCCCGGTCAGGCACGAACGTTATGGGAGTTCGATAACACCGCATACTGGGCCAACAACTCATCCAATTTGCATGGTGGCGCACATTCAACCATCTTTGATATTCTTACCTCGTTCACCACTGCCGTCATCGCACGTCCTGGTTTCTGGCTTCTCGGAGGTGTCAGCCGTACTCTTAATGTCACTTACCTACGTCCTGCGCCATCGGGCGAACCGATGCTCATCGAATGCGAAGTGAGTGGTCATCGTAGGCTTATAACTACAAACGATGCTAACGAAGGGCAGATTATACATGCAGGTCAACGACTGGCTCTGATGAAAGCTACGATGCGCAAGAAGAGCGACGGTGCTATCATCAGTATATGTGAGCACAACAAGGTCAACGCAGACCCACCTGTTGATTCGAAGTTGTGATCGATCTTATGCTCATGCAGACGTTTCTTGCCATGTCGGATATAGAATCGTTATTTGTACATATGCAATAGAGTTAGATACGAGGGCATGCAAGAAGCTGATGCCAGGACATATTCGGCCAATTAAGTCATTTTTTCAACTTCAACTTGAACTTCGAGGCAGCGCCCTAAATTTTGGAAATTGCGGGACTACAGTGGGCAAATCTTTTCAAGGGCCAGCGACCGAGTCCGCGATGGCAAAAGGCTGAACGTGTGTTATGGGCAAGTGTCTTCGTACCGGGAACAGAGGCCGACATTCTTCCTCAGGAGGGCCGAGTACCAGGAAATTACACCGATCTCGGGCATATCCATCGCCTTTACAGTCAAGCACCGGGCTAATTTCCAACTACGATCTCGCAGTCTTAACGGACTGTGGGGATCATTTATATAGCGCTTGAGTAAGTCCACATGACAGCCATGTCCTGCGCTCGTCTCTAGGCGCCACGACTATACACCATTTCCTCCAATCCGTTCTTACGTTTCAATGTCATCTTTTAAACTTGTCCTTGCTTTTACAGTCGCCCTTTTGGCCATCACTGTCAACGCTGCAGTCAGGCCCAACAGCTGTTCTCCGGATGAGCACGACGTGACCAACAGCTACATCGTCACCCTTAAACCAGGTGCAAATCTAGCTCAACATCTAGATTATGTCCAAGCCATCCATACGGAAGCCTTTAACCATAGTCAGGGTACCCAAGCTTTTGAAGGCGTATGCACCAAGTACGCCTTTGGGAGCTTCAAAGGATATGCGGGACACTTTGACCCTTCCGTGATCGAAAAGCTCAAGAAGAGCAAGGATGTTTTAGCTGTTGAGGCAGACAAAATCTGGAAGAGGCTGTTTCCTGTGCACAAGACCAACGTTACTCACAATCCATTCTACGGTCCTAGCCTCATTTCACATCGTGGGCTGGACTCGAAGAACGAATTTGTCTCTCACAGATCCGCTGGCAAGGGGACTTGGGCATATGTAGTCGACTCAGGAATTAACATCACCAATCCCGAATTCCAAGGCAGAGCCTCATTTGGCTATAACGTACCAAGAAAAGGCAAAAATAAGGATAACCTTGGATACGGCACCCATGTCGCGGGAATCATTGGCAGCAAGACTTTCGGAGTGGCCAAGAAATGCAACTTGATAGCAGTCAAAGTCACACACGACGGCTACCATCGACTCTCCAACGTACTCAACGGATACGACTGGGCCGTGAAGAACATCATTGCAATGGGGCGAAAGAACAAGGCGGTCGTCCATGTGTCGCTAGGCGGTGTGAACTCTCCATCACTAAATCGTGCTGTCGATGCGGCTTTCAAACTGGACATAAGCACGGTAGCTCCTGCCGGCGACGACGCAGAGGATGCGAGCCACTATGCTCCCGGCGGTGCAAGTGGTGCTATCACAGTGGCGTCCACCAACTGGGCCCGTGTTCGAGACTCGCGCTCCAATTACGGTAGCAGTGTGACGCTGTTTGCCCCGGGCGTCTTCATTGTCTCGCTTTGGATCGGCGACAATGTCCACAATGTGACGTTGACGGGCACTCCATCAGCGGCTGCCTATGTCACGGGCATTGGTGTTTACTTGCAGGGCTTGTTCCGCATCCGCAGTGCAAAGGATCTAAAGGATAACATTACGCATCTTGCCACCAAGGACGTCGTCACGAATTTTCAGGGTGGGAAGCTCCCCGCCGGTACGCCAAATTTGTTCGCCTACAATGGCGGCAGCCGAATGTGGCCCCCCTAAGCACTGGTGGCGCGTCTCTACTCACATTAGTACCCTTTTGTCCTCTGACATTGATCGTGTGTACTCTGTATATAAAGAAATGAATACATAGGAGAGTGTAGAATCGCGCAAGTCTTATCAATAGCAACAATGGATCTCGCCTTTCTTCATACAACAACAAGACATTCCGGCTCTGAGCCAGCATGCCGTAATATAATTACAGTGAAGCCTTCTCCAAGATGTGCCCCGCCCCCACTTCTTCCCCAACCCCCGCACTTCCCCGCAGTATCTCCGGTTGTCGGCATCCATTAATGCGAGCGGTAATTGACATGACTTCACTGTCGGTGTTTGCCAATTTAAAATACAGTCTCCGTCACACAAGACTACTATGTGCATTTCCTGCACTCACCCATCATGGCGGACAAAAAGGTGACTGTGGACGAGATATCCAAGCACGGCTCTCCAGACGACTGCTGGATTGTCGTCGATGGAGCTGTCTGGGATCTGTCCCAATTCGCCCCTGACCATCCTGGCGGCGCTCATGGTACTAATCACCAATATTACTCTCAGTCCACCTCACTGACGACTTCAGTAATAACCCGCCACGCCGGCCGTGACGCTAGCGAGTCCTACAACAGTATCCACGACCCAGCCCTCCTATCCGAAACCCTCCCCCAGTCTGCCTACAAAGGCCAACTCGACACTTCAACGATCACCGACGACTGGGCCAAACCACCCCCCACCACGACCCCCGAACTCAAGCTCGGCGACAAGCCCCCTCTCAGCACCGTCCTCAACGCGCAAGACTTCGAGTCCATCGCCGAACGCACCGTCTCCCCCAAAACATGGGCCTTCTACTCCTCCGCCGCAACCGACTGCGTAACCCGCGCCCACAACAACTCCTTCTTCTCTCGGATCTACTTCCGCCCTCGCATCCTCCGCAACGTATCGGTCGTCTCCACCAGCACCACCATGCTCGACGCCCCCCTCGACCTCCCCCTATACGTCGCCCCTGCCGCCCTGGCCAAACTAATCCACCCGGACGGCGAAACCGCCATCGCCCGCGGCTGCGTCGCCACCCGTGTCGCCCAAGTCATATCTACCAACGCCTCCCTCCCCCTTGACAAGATCGTCTCCTCCTCCCCTTCCACCCCGTTCTTCTTCCAGCTATACGTCAACTCCGCCCGGCACAAGACCGAGAAGCTATTAGCGACGATCCAGTCCTCGACCCCCATCACCGCGCTCTTCGTGACGGTCGACGCCCCCGTCCCCGGCAAGCGCGAAGCCGACGAGCGCCTTGCCGCCGACGCTAGCTTGTCCAGCCCCATGTCCGGCGCCACCGCCACCAACGATGCTAAAGGCGGCGGCCTGGGAAGAGTCATGGGGAGCTACATCGACGCGTCGCTGTCGTGGGCTGACATCCCATGGCTACGTCGGCACTGGCGCGGCAAGATCGTGCTCAAGGGCATACAGACGTCCGCCGATGCAGTGCGGGCGGCCCGGGCTGGGGTGGACGGGATCGTGGTGAGTAACCACGGCGGGAGGAGCTTGGACACTGCCCCGCCGGCGGTGCTGGTGTTGCTGGAGCTGAGGGTGAGGTGCCCGTGGATTTTCACCAGGATGGAGGTGTTTCTTGATTCGGGGGTGAGGAGGGGTTCGGATGTGGTGAAGTGTTTGTGTCTGGGGGCGAGGGCGGTGGGCATGGGGAGGAGTGTGCTTTGGGCGGCGAATTATGGCGCTGAGGGCGTGGAGAAGCTTGTGGAGATTGTGAGGGATGAGGTCGAGGTCACGATGAAGATGTTGGGCGTGACGAGGATCGAGGAGCTGCATCCGGGTTTGTTGAATTGGAGGGATTTGGAAGGGTTGGTGCCGGAGAGGGAGGGGTGGTGGAGGAGGTGGGCCAGGCTTTGAGTGGAGCTGGTGGTGGGAAGATGATGTGCACGCTGTTATGAAAGGGATAATAATGTAGATTTGTCCTGAAATGTAGACATAGATTATTTGATATATCATCATGTTGTCGGTAAGGCCGGCTGAGCCAGGACATGAGCATGCGCGGGATAATAACTTGCATGCTGCTTTTTCCCACGATGGTATGGAGAATCTCTTCTCGCCGTGCTCGAATGTATAGACATGCTTGCTTCCACAAGGTCCCATAAGCATGCACTCGACTTGCTCCATCTCATCCTCGCCGATATCTACCCAATCCTTTGCCCCGTCCATATTCATTCCTTGTAGCATCAAGTCCCTCAGTCCTCAGCTCATGTTGCTCTGGTAAAACCTTGCCTAGAACAGTCATCAACCCATCTTCTTCGCACTAACGATCTTGATCTTCCTCCCACCCGGGCCCCCTTTGCGATCAAAGATACTCTTCCTCCCACCCGGCCCCACGCCCGGCTTCGGAGCAGCACCAGCCATCACCACCGGCGACCCAGCCTTCATGACCGCCACCGGCGCAACCTGCTGCGTCTCCCCCTCCATTCCCAACGCGCTCTCCGCCAGCGCCCTAATCGCAGCATTAATATCGCCCTCCATATCATTGCCCCCGTCAGCATCCATATCCTCGTCCGTTACGCCCCGCAGCGCATCCAGCTTCGCGATCCGATTCTTCTCCGCTTCGGTGATACTCGACACGCCCGGCTCAAAGTGCGGTTGCAGCCCATGCTTCCGTGGCCGGCCACGCGGGCGCTGCTGCCCGTCCGCATTGGGTACAGGTTTTGGCTTCGGGGGCTTCGTGGAGAGGAACTCGCCCTTCTTACCTCTGGGCGGCAAGGGCCGGTCGGGGTCTCCGCCGCCTGTGCTGGCGGACTGACGTTTGCGGCGGTCGCGGAAGTCATCTGGTAGCTCGTCGGGGAGATCGAGGTCGGCGTGGCGAGCTTGGAGGTATGCTGAGATGCGGCGGGGGCCTGATGCGCGACGTATGCTTGTTTCGTCCATTTCTTCTTCGTCAAGCTCCTCTGCGCTCTCTTGATCACGCTCATTAGAGTCGATCTCTGATGCGTCGGAGTCGTCGGTCCTCTTCCAGCGTCTGACCTTGGTTCCGTCTTTGGTTGGATGTGCTTTACCCTTGGCTGGGAACACACCTGTGGATTTATTGTTAGGCTGAACATCCGATCGCAGCAAATCGAGAGGTTCCTGTACATCAGGCCGTGTAGGTTGCGAGGGTGCTTGAACAGCGATAGGCGCAGGGCGAACTCGGAGAACTTGTGCCAGTCGATATCCAGGGACCTGCAACCGGACAATCTTTCGTTTGCCTCGAAGCGCAGCAGAAACAGAGAAGTATCGTCCTTTACGCTTGGCTTCTTCCAGAGCCTTGCGTTCCTTGATGCCCTGGTACTGTCTATTCGCCTGATTGGTCGATTGCTGCGACGCCATCACTTCGGGAACTTGAAGTGTCACACGTCGTTTCTTAGGCTTCTCCATCGTGATGACGGCATCGCCCTCGCTTGCTCGGCTACGCTTTATCCCATTCTTATAACCCTTCTTGCCTTTACCCACGAATGGACGCATGCCATCAACAGACTCTTCTTCGGGTGCGGGATATGAGCCGTTAAGCACGCTGGGATCGTCGTAGAAGAATGAGTCTTCGTCATTCGGATAGTATGAGGTAAATCCGGCAGTCTCAGCTGGCACATATCCATCTGGCGCATGTGAATTGGGCCGGAGCATATTTGCGGGTGGTGCAGGAAGCGACTGGTTGAACTGAGTCAGACGATGCGCAAGGTCGGTGTCCGGGTCTGCTCTTAATTCGGGGTCGAGGTAAGGGTCTTCTGGGCCATGGACCGCTGTCGCCTCCAGGTAATCATCTGCGGCAGCATCAACCTCTGCATCCTCCTCTTCGTCCGCATTGCCATTCTGATTCACCCTTTCGCCCTCTTCACGAGCTCGGCGCATCTGCACACTTTCATCGCCACCTTCCTCCTCACGAATCCAGTTGAGATTGGAAACGGAGAAGTCGACAAGCACCTCGATACTTCTCGCATCTGCAACTTTCTTCGTGTCATGGCCCAACAAAGTCCCCTTTGGTTGATAAGGATGTTGTCGAGGATCCTGCCTGCAACTGCCAGCGAAACAAACTCCTTGACAATGTGCACATTCCCAGTCTGGATTCTGCATGACATCCAGCGGCATGTCATCGTGACCGCGGAAGAGCGACCCAAAACACCACCATCTATCGCACCGAGTACACCTAGCCATCTTCCAATTCTCATGACGCGATTTGCAGACGTGGCATGTTTGGTGATTCTTTAGCCATGTCTTGGAGTGTTTCTTGATCCGCTTCTTGACACGACCATCATCGTCGACAATGACCTCTTCGTCAGTGGGCTCCTCGTCCTCTTGGTCTTCTTTGGGCTTCTTAGGATCGATGAATGGTCGTCGCTTCAGTTGTTCACGGACGACTTCAGCGAGAGTCTTCCTGTTCAGTCGCTTTCGTTCTTCCAGCAAGGGCAATGGGGTGGATCTGTCAACATCACCGACAAGATCAATTATCTGCTTCCTCCAGTGCTCGTATTTGCCGGTCAATTCTTTCCATTTGAATTGCTCGACCCACTGGTGTCCTGACACGCAATAGCAAGACCGCCCCATGGCATAGCACTCCATACAAACATCGTAAGGCTCATCATCGGCGTGGCCCAGCGCATCCTTGCAATTCGAGCAAGATAGAAACCTGTTGAAGATATTACCGCGACAATATGCGCATGTAACGTTGCTCTCGAACGGGAAGAATTCACACTTTTCTCCAGTACCGTCCGGTGAAAACATCTCCGAGAGTAAGATGTCCTTGAAGAGACTAAACAGTCGTCGGAATTCTTTCTGCAGGTTGCGCACCTTGCCCTTGTACAATAGTGCGCGGCCAGCATCTGGAGGCAGTTTCTCAGCCTGTTTCTTTGCGTTGGACAGCATTCCGGAGTATTTTGAAAGTGTGTAGTATATCATAGCTTTGTTTTTGTACTGCTCGTCTCTGCATACAATTCTCGCCTTGGGCAAAGCTTCGGACATGGCCATTTCCAGAGTTTCAACAGTGGAGCGGTTCCATGCGACCTTCATCGTGCGAGTACCCCTGTTCCAGACCTGGTGAGGAGCCAAAGGGGGAATGAGGATGAAATCACCAGGTCTTTGTTCCACGATGTAGACCTTGAACGGTGCCAGCTTCCATGAGTTGATTTGTGCAAAGTGGTTCTCAGTCTCTATATCGTGCCCGAGCTTGGAAAGCCAGAATTCAGCAACGGTGTGGCGGTCCTTAGCTTCAGTCATGAACCAGATCGAGGAGCCAGGACGCTCCACTTTGCCATCCTCATCTAAGTCGGTGGATGCCTCGACCATGATGTTGTGTCCCATAGTGGCGCACATCTCACGATGTGAAGGTGTATAGGTTCCCTCGTGCCCGATGTAGCACATCAGATTCTCCGCCCTCATCTCTTGTGGCAAACTACTCATGAGATCCCCCGCGGGTGCAATACCTTTGCCTAGGCGCCTGCCTGTGACGGTAGCGTTGCTGATGACGCTCGCCCCAGGTCCGCCATACTCGCCCGTAGAATCGTTCAAGTAGAAAAGAAATGGCGGGATGACCTCGGCCAGCTTCTGCTGCCAGACATCGGGGCAGTCGATATCCTTCAGGTATATTCTCTGCGGAGCACGATCATGCTGAGGTCGGAAGTGCTGGTTTGTGACGGCGTTGATGTTGTTCAGGTAGTGTCGGATTGTAAGTGGAATAAACTCTTTCCCATTCAGATCACGCGCATTCTCCACCTTGTCGCCCACGTTGTCTTTCAGCCATTTAGACGAGAACGTCCAGCGGTCCAGCTCATTTTGAAACCCTTCGACCACGAGCGGCTTCCCTTCAGTGATTACGTGCTTCCTCACCAGCTTTTCGAAGTTGTCCACGCCATTCTCTTTGATCGCCTCGAAGGTGATGCGGGGACAGAAGTCGAAGTGCTCGTAAGCCTCGACGAGTTTCGGTAGGCTCAGGTTTGGTGCTATGGGCTCAAATTGCGCCCTTGGCCTTTGCGATGGCATGTTGTGCTCACTTGCATACTCTCAGGAAGCGCCGGCGTCGTTGTCGCGAGGGAGTCCGCGTCGGAGTGGTGGTGGTGTTTGACACAGTTCACTTCCCGGAGACGCATTCCCACCCAAGTTTGAGGCGGGCAGGGTGAAGAGAAGCCGAGTGAGGCGACATGAATTTCCAGTGCCGAGTGCTTCACGTGCGATATGGCAAACTTGATTGCAGCGATTGCGGAGAAGCGCGTATAGATATTCATGTATAGCATTCGCGGCGCGGGACCCTCGAGCTTTGGCAGTCAATTGACGGGGAAACTGTGCACGGGCCACTATCCCCGACTTTTTTTCATCTCCAAATGCGATATGGAGGGAATCCGCCAAGACCAGAACAACTTCACTAAGTAGACAGGCTTAGACAGCTGACATGTTTGAATTCCCAAAACACATCTAGGCGGCAGTGAAAGGATACTTTGACTCTGGAAATTGGAAGCTGATCCCATCAGACCAAATCCCCCAACGTGCAGACAATAATTTATTGCTCCGGTGTGAGTGCTGAGAAAGAAGTATGTGGCAAAGGCCAATGACCCAGTATGATATGCTCATATGATATGGGCGCATAATAATCGAAGACGCTTGACTAACCAGGTAACAGAAAAATATCACCTTGCTCAGCGATGGTTGCACGAGCATGTATACGAAATGTCCTACGATTTGAGCCTCACCGACGCTGTTTTCACTCCGGGTACCGGAACAGCCAGTTTCAACCTTCACATCGACCACGCCATGGCCTTAGCATAGTCTCACACGAGCCAACACGTCCACAGGTCACTTCTCTATTCTCATCACGACATGCTGGAAACATAACGACCACTACCCTTCCCACTACCACTAACCCTCCTGCAGCATGGGCCCAAACCTATCATCCCCCAACCACAGGCTTAATCTCCCACCTCCCCACCCGCCTCATACCCTTTGCCGAGCTCTCCCGCTTTGACAAGCCCGTCGGGACCTACTACCTCTTCATGCCCTGCGTCTTCTCAACCCTCCTAGCCGGCACCCTCACCACCCCTCTCACTCCACCCCTGACCATCCTCACGACCACAGCTCTTTTCTTCTCAGGCGCCCTCATCATGCGCGGCGCCGGCTGCACCATCAACGACATCTGGGACCGCAACCTCGACCCACACGTCGCCCGCACACGCCTCCGCCCGCTCGCACGAGGCGCCGTCTCACTTCCGTCAGCCATCATCTACACCGGTGTGCAATGCCTTGCCGGACTAGCCGTGCTGCTCCAGTTCCCCTGGTCATGCTTTTTCTACGCCACGCCCTCACTGATCTTCGTTGCGCTGTACCCGCTCGCCAAGCGCGTGACGAACTACCCGCAGATAATGCTGGGGCTGACGTTCTCCTGGGGTGCAATGATGGGGTTCCCGGCACTGGGAATTGATTTACTCTCGCACACGCCGGCATTGATAGCCGCGGTGTGTCTGTATGCGTCGAATGTGGCATGGACTGTGTTGTACGATATGGTTTATGCGCATATGGATCTTAGCGACGACAAGAAGGCTGGTATTAGGAGTATCGCCCGCGCGCATGAGACCAGTACGAAGCCTATCCTGGCTGGGCTGGCGGGCGTACAGACTGCCCTGCTGGCTGGTGCGGGGTATGCGCTTGGTATGGGCCCGGTATATCACCTTGCTGTGTGTGGAGCGAGCGTGGTTGGGAATGGAGTCCAGATATGGAAGGTGAAATTGAACGATGCGCAGAACTGCTGGTGGTGGTTCAGGTACGGGGTGTGGATCACCGGCGGCGGAATCGCCGCTGGCATGGGGCTGGAGTATGCTGCACAGTATTTGGGGTTGTACAAGGAAGACGTGGCTGGCGCTCACGACAGCACTGTTGCAACAAAAGTTGCTTTCTAGGCACTGTAGACTAACAATTACCCGGGCGACGTCGCTGGGTCAATTTTCTGTATCTGTACATCTCTAAAAGCCATGCTTACCTATCCAGGCAGCTGTAAATTATATAGCCATATTCGTACATAATTGGTCGTTTCATTCGTGCTTTCTCGTACGCTCGACAGGGGAAGTGTAATGCTCCTTGGCGTACAGAAAGTAATATAACACAAATCCCATCCCTGCAATGGCAAGTGCCAGGCAACTCCAATTCATTGTCTGGGCATCAGCATACGCGACGAGCGGAAATTGGCTGAAGATGAGGACGATGATTAGAAATCCAATCGCGATGCTATTGACCACAAGGCCCAATTTGTGGCCCATGATGAATTTGCCTACAGGGAATCGTTCTGAAAGAGTGATCTTGCGCCAAAAGGCAACGCTGATAGCGATCAGATAGGACCAAAACAGTCCGCCCAGAGAGAATGCGTTGATGACGTTGAACGCATTAGCCGAAGGAATGGTGGCCATGGAGATCACCAATGAGCATACAAGAGTTGCTAGCAGCGCATTCAAGGGAAAGTCCCATCCCTGGCGTACCTGTCGAGGCATTAGACAAACAGCTTTGATGATCGCTGAAGGACTCACCTTGCAAAGCCATGTGCTGAAAGGCAGGCCATTGTCGCGCGCAAAGGCGTAGACCTGTCGGCTTGCCGTGGTTGTCTGATTGACGGCGCACATGATCATAAGAAAAAGGATGAGGCTGACACAGAAAGTAGTCGCAGTCCTCGAGCCGGTCGCATAGTACAAAATAGCCACATACGATTGTCCATAGGGACTGTTCTGCACCGCTTCAATGTTGCCAACGTTGAAAAGGAAGGTGATCCACATGACTGCTCCCAGAACGTAACTGACCGATGCGTTGGTAATCATAGCTCGAGGCACCCCCCAGCGGGCATTGCGCATCTCCTCGGCCAAATGACACGACGAATCTGCACCGATGAGAGTGATGACCGGACCTGAGACGTTGACTAGACAAGCCAGTACCATACTTGCCCAGCCACTGTCATTCTCGAACTCGGTGAAGACGGCTTCGGCGGTCGTGCGCTCGCCCATGACCCATAGAACCACGATGACGAAGAAGAAGCCAGCAATGTACAAAATCAGGACCAGTCCCTCAATCAAAGCCAGCTTCCGGACAAGAAGAATATTGAAAGCGACGGCAATCAGGTTGAAAGATATGGTCAATAAGGAATCATGCCATGCATGAGCAACGTACCCTGGATGGTACAACCAGATGAGCGACTGAAGTTGCTGAGCACACACATATGAGACCAAGACCATGCAAGCAATCCATCCAACTGTAGAGAGCCAGCCTAAACACAAGTCAGTCATCCCCGTTTACAGTGATACAAATGCTGTAGCAACTGACCAACAGCGAAGGATAGATATTTGTGGCATCGGTGAGGAGCATACTCCGAGGTCCAATGATACTGAGCCCCTGCAGACGGTGTAATGGAAGCCATCTCGGCCATGGATAGCATGACCATGAACATTCCGACGCAGACAACCAAGAACAGCCAGATATTGCCAGCAAGACCGCCATTCGAGAGCGAATAAGTACCAGTACTGTGTAAAGATGAGTTCATTGGAGGAGAGAACCGTGCAGCAAAGACTTACACCAGCACAAACGGCCACGAGCTGTTGAGTATCATGGAAAAGCCTATACATGAGTGGAGGTTGAATGTACGCTTGTGGCAGTGAGCAGGTCATTCTCGGAATGGCTGGGTGTGAAGATGACGAACCCTTAACTCGACCTTTCTTCCCATGCGATCCATGTCCCTTTGATCCGAACCGAAGTCAATCTCCATATCGCTACCCAGCAGAGGGCTCTCGAGCACCTGAGCATATGCGACTTCTGCAAAAGTGACCTTTGAAAAGTTTTTGGGCGTCACAGGGCTGGACGGGCTGTCGTCGACGACTTCGACAATTCCTGGCATGATTGCTAAACTGCCACTACGAGACACATGCGCGGAATTCCGCTTAGTGTCGTTCGGCCAGGATACGCCTACAGGGGGAGGCATGCCGCAATGTGGACGTCCGTCGATGGACTATGGTCGATATGGATGACAGTCGAGCTAGCAGGATGTAATGCCAATCCACGGCAGACCGGATGTTTCTTTGCCGGCCAGACAGATGGGAGGACGGTTAATTGGACCAAACAACCAGGTTAGCCAGACCCATGCATGAACAACAGAAGCTTGCACCGGCCGTTCGCGGCGTTGTAACGGGGATGGCTACCGTGCCGCCACTACATCTACCAATAGTCAAATGAACGGCGGTTAAACACGGAATTGCCACAGTAGGGGTTAGGCTACATGGCTGTCTGTTCTGGATCATGACTGGAAGTCTGGACGGTCATGTTCCCATCGAATGTGGCGTGTTGGTGGCGCTGCTTTCAGTCACGATTAATGTGCTGGATTAAGCTCATACAATGAACCACTACTTCAGAACCACTGGAATTTGTGTACAGAGGGATGAGACACGGACCCGAATGGTCCCTGCTAGAAACGACATTGAACGACATTGTGGTTGTCAAAGGAGAGGCATGCTTCAACGAAGCTGACGATACGGGAGGCCAATAGTGAAAAGGAGCGACGTAATTGCCCCCAAAAATGGAAAGGGGCCCCGGGCAAACCCCGGCAAGTATGAATTCAGCCAGCAGACAAACAACCACATCCCATCTTGGAGCATGTCCTCACACTCTCACTCACACTTAGCATCCGTTATCTGCCAGAACACGACCTTTTAATCAATCAGCCTGTCAACTTTAGCGGCCCATCGTCGACTCATGTCTATTGCCAGACGCTCATGGGGATACCGGCCCTGGGGCGTAGTCCAGATCCCCCCGTCCTGATTGCAGCCCTGCCGTTTCTGCAACGGCATCAACTGCCAGCCACCCTCGATCTGCCAACTGCAAATCGCATGGGTAGCAAATGAAGCTGGTCGGTCTCTAACGTTTCATTACCTGTTTCCGGACTTGTGCTGGTCTGGTTGTTTTGATCGCCACTGTCGTTCGAGCTTGTCGGCTACTTACGACTAAAAATTTCGTCGCTCAAGAGGTAGGCCAGTTTGCTAAAAGCTGTACCAAATTACTTCCACATATAGTATGCACAAGCGCACGCTGTAAGTGCTTTCGGAATTGCCGACATTTGCCACCTGGCAGCTGTATCGCCAATTTCTCCCATGTCCTCGTTCCCTACCACTTTCGGTCCCCGGGTGATCACTCTCTCTTGCCGGGCCGCTACAGTTTGCGGTCTCTCAAACGTCCACAACCGTCCCGCACGGCCATTGAATGTCTTTACAGAATACAATTTGCAGTGATCGCTAGGGACAGTGTCACTTGCATGCTGACTTTATCGCCAATTGCTTCCTTCCAATCTTCGTAGCTTTTTCGGCCCCCCGCAACTTCGGATACACTCTTTTAGCCCAGCCCTCCGACAGCCTCACAAGGCTTACACTTTCTTGTGGACAACCGAATATCTACACTCGTCCAGCTTGCGCCGACGATCTGGTCCGCCATGTTATCTGTCGGTCTTTCGTGGCCTGTTTCATTGCTCTAGCACAACGCCTCTACAAGGCCAGGCTGAGGCCTAAAGTCTTCCCGGGGCATACGGGCTATCAGATCTGGCGACATCCTCACGGAGACACGCTACATGTCAACCGCACCGACCACCAGGTTCGCCCAGGACACCCCGGACAGTCAACAGGCATGGCTTTGGGTGGCGAGCCTGTTGGCCCTCATCTACAGTATCCTTGTCCTGGGCGTCCGTGTCGTCTTCAAATGGAAGGTCTTCAGCACCTGCGATGTGCTCGTTCTCATGGCATATGTACGCGCTGGTGCTTGCGAAAATCTGAACAAGTCTAACAAGATATGCTCCAGGCTCTTTCAATCGTGGGTCACGTGTGCGTGTATGTTGCGCTTCACTACGGTATGGGTATAGCAGCAGATCTAGTCCCGGAAGAGTATCTTGTTAAAATCGGCTACGTGTGTTCTCTGCGCCTCTTTGGAAACATAGCTTCTTGTGCTAACTAGATTTTCAAGCTCGATTTTATCTCCAAACTCCTGATGTTTCCGACCCTCGGTCTCTCCAAAGCATCCGTTCTGGTTTTTGCTCGTCGCCTATTTCGCCCCGAAGCCAGAGGGGCGCGCTCCGCTCTGCGATGGGCCATCATCTTTGTCAGCGTTTGGAGTATTGGAAGCCTCGCTCTTCTCGGGCCCGGGTGCAAGCCTAGATTAATCCTTGTGGCCCACCCTGTCGAGATCTGTCCGCATCAAATCGCCCGGATGGACGCAGCCGCTGCCATCGAAGCATTCACAGAGATCCTGGTAGTTGTACTGCCAATTTACCTGACACTGACCCGAGATCTTAAGCGCGAAGTCAAGATGATGGTCTGCATTGGATTTGGCATTCGTATAACGTGAGCAACTCCGTGGTATCTGACGCATCATATGAAAACAACTGACAATCTGCACAGTATCCTTCCGTTGGGCATAATGTATTTCTATTCCTACACATGGATGACCACAAGCGGACGGGATGGTCTTTCAATAGTCCCAAATATGATTCTACAGGAGATGCTCATATGCTGGTCCCTCGTTCTGGCCACTACGCCCACCCTACGCACCTTCGCGGGGCGATTCAAAACAGGAGGGATAAGAGACATTCTGGCGCCCGAGCGGCTACGGAAACAGAGCGAAGTAGGAATGGGCACAAGGGCGGCGGCAGTGATTGCACTCAAGTCCATAGCGACGCAAATTCGCGGCATCAACGCGCACAGCATCTTCGACTTTAACAAGCACTACCACCACGAGGCGCCGCAGCTCACGCGGCACGACATCGCCAACCGCCATTGGGCTAACATCTTTGTCCCTCCTGGAGAGGAAAACCGCACCGACAGCCACGAAACCGTCGGTGCAGCAGCAAATCCGTATTCGGAGTGGGAGATGCAGCTCCGCGACTTCGACGGGTGGGAGAAGCGTCGCGCCGACCAGATCATCAACATGCCGCACCGGGCGTCGCTAGCATCGATACACTTCGTCACGACGGTGGATGACTTTGCAGGGCGGAACGAAGAGGTGCTGGATGTATGAGGGGCAACACAAAAACAAAAAAGCATGAGCGAGTCATTCTGGGCTCGCATGTCACGACACATATTTGACGATATACATGGGTTTTTGCATCTTGGAAAGAAAGGGCATAGATGTGTACACTACTACTTTCACTATACTATTACCATACATTACCCCCGATTTGCTCAAAAGAGCACGGGGTACATAGATATATCTGCATAATTGTAAATAATTATTGCATTGGCATAGAATTCACGTCACTAGACGCTCTGATTAGCAAGAAGCTCCTATACCACAGATTCGAAGAACCGTGACAGTGATAGTGTCCGTCCGTAGCTGGTATTCAATGCAGCGTTGTATACATATCCTACATGAACATATGACACGGTACGCCGCGCTGATATGCCTTGCCACCTTTACCAAACCATCCACTCAAGGCCCGCTTTTTACCCCTGATCAGCCCGACCGCGAACCTGACCGCGACGAAGCGACCTTGCCAGCAACAGCAGGCGGAGCATCGAGGCTGCTGAGCCACCACATAAACGCGAATTGCACAACGTACGAGTAGACGAAGAGGAACTGAGTGCGACGATTACGCTGCGAGCGAGCAATGGCCTGCATTTGCGGACCGCCGGTCGAGTTGTCGGGTAGGAGGACGTACTTCAGGCTTCGGAGCTAAGTCACAGTCAGTATGTCTCTAGATCTCTGAAAGGTAGGGAGAGGAAGAGCTTACAAGGAAGAACGCATTAGCCAAAAAGGTGTACGCGAAGATCGTCCAGCCGACCCATCCGCCTGTGCCGCGACCGCCGGACATGACGCCTGCCACGGTGATGGTGGTGATGACGCCGACGAACTTGTAGCCCGAGTACGCCACGAGATCCAGCCACTGCGACTCGTTGCTGATGTTGAGGAGGTAGGTGCCGAGCTTGAGGAGGATGAGCTCTATGATAACGACCGCGAAGGCATTGGTTGCTGTCAAGCCGAGGAGTTCGGGACGGAAGGCGCCGCGGAGACCGGCGAGGAGGGTACTAAGGAGGATGTAGGTCACGAACGCCATGACGGGGATGTACATGTCGGGCGAGTTGACGTCTTCGCGGGGCGGGAGGAATAGAGGACCGCCGGACGAGGCAGAGCTGTGAGGAGAGGGCGTGCGGGACCAGGGTTTGTGGCGCCAGGGGATGAGGACGATGACGAGCTTGGAGAGGACGTAGGAGTTTGATACGTTAAAGTAGTGCTTCAGCGCGGAGACGGGGATGTATCTGTTGAACTAAGGGTATGGTCAGCCGAAGTCCAAATATGGTGATGTATAAACTGCGACTCACGTTCTGCTCGACGTATTCCTGACCGGCCATGACGGCGCTCTTGCCCACCTGGAAACCCATTTGGGCTGTGGAGTCGTTCATGAACCCGCCGAATGCCGGGTGCATGCCATATTGACCACCACCCATCTGGCCTTGCTGCTGCTGCTGCGGCTGGTAGCCATATCCGCCCTGTTGTGGTTGCGATTGTGATGGCGGAGGCGGCGAGCGTAGTTGAGGAACTGTGGAGACGTGTTGTGGAACAGGGTGGTGGAGCGGAGGTGAGTGCGCGGGCGGCATGTTTGCATACGGCCCGCGTTGCATGGCTGCGGGAGCGACTATATGTCAGCGGTGTTCAATGAGCCCGCGTGTGTCGTAAGGAAATGGCTGGATCTGTCAATGGGTTGTAGTGGTGAAGATTAGGGCGCAAATGCTAGAGAGAGTATAGATGGCAGCTCCTTTGAGGCAGCAACAACCAGCTGTCGTTGATTTCTGGGGGGCCTTAACCTTAGCTCGAACGTCACCGCCTTGGCAGAATCGCATGGCGGCCCCTCGTCGGCGACGGCAATAGTGAAAGCTCCAGAGCATTGTCATGCCACCTGGACTCTCCCGCCCTCGAATGCTCAAATACTAGCACGAAAGATCGCTGCGATGCTGGACTCTTTCGAGATTCTGACGACCTCCGGCGTCGTGCTCTGGTCCAAGCAGTACGTGCCGGTGAGCTCAAATATCATCAACGCCCTCATCACAGATGTGTTCATAGAAGAGCGCATACCTTCTGCAGCAAAGACTGGAGACGATAACCGCGCGGCGAGGAACACGCCGTACAGGAAAGAGAAGTATACACTAAAATACACTACCGCAAAAGACATTGGCCTCATTTTCGTGGTATGTCCTCCACTAAAATGCTCACACCAACCATACTTATATGCGCTTAGGCCGTTTACCAGTCATTATTGTCACTCTCCTGGGTAGATGACCTCCTCGATGTTGTCCGTGGTATTTTCATCAAAGAGTTCAGCTCGGACCTCAAAAAGGCAAACAGATCTAAGCTAAGCTACTCGTCATTCGATCGCACTTTCGATGCATTAGTCAATAAGCTCGACAAGACCTCCTCCGAGACCGGCGCCCGTCCTTCAGATACCGAATCTGCCTCAGAAGTTCAGCTCACGCCACCCTCAAGCTCAGCAGGCACCGAAGATGGAGTCGAGGAGCAACCACCGCCGCCCGTTCCGGGCTTCAAGCGCACGATATCCCGGCAGATGGTGCCCGAAGCAAGTTCAGCAGATGCAACACCGCTTGCGACTCCAGAAACATCAAGACCTTCGTCGCCCGCAGTCAGCCATCTCGTCACGGGCAAGGCGGGACCTGGCGCCAAAATGTCGCGGAGAGCGAAGAAGGCTTTGAACAGCTCTACTCCTGCGTCCAGTGGGGACGAATCAACGGCATCGAGGAGGTCATTGGGCCCAAGAAAAGCTTCCGGAAAGGCAAAGAGAAGATGGGATGCAGACGGCTTTGCAGCCGAGGGTGACGACGACGAGGTGCTGGACTATTCACAACCAGGTGCGGACGACGGGGTGGAAGATGCATCTGCCGCCATTGAGGACGTTCGTGCAGATCAGATGGGTGAACGGACGGGTAAGGGACAGTTTGTGCTGAAGGATCTCGACGACGAAGTGAACGCCATTATCGCCGAAAGTAGAGCAAAGGACGAGAAGAAGGAAGAAGCTGGCGGGCTGTTGGGATCGAGCGTCGGCGCAATCAGCGGCTACTTCAAGAGCATCGTAGGTGGCAAGACGCTGACCAAGCAAGACCTCGAGAAGCCCCTCAAGAACCTAGAAGACCACTTACTGCGGAAGAACGTGGCCAGAGAAGCCGCAGTACGGCTATGCGAGAGTGTCGAACGAGACCTAGTTGGTGTCAAGACGGCCAACTTCACCAGTACTCCCCCCGTTCTCCCTCCCATACATCCCAAGCTAATTCCCCACAGGCATCGACGCTACCCTCCGCACTGCCCTCTCCAAAGCCCTCACCCGCATCCTCACCCCCACCACCTCCTTGGACCTCCTCCGCGCAATCAATACAACAATCTCCTCTCCCACTTCCCCTCGCCCTTACGTAATCTCCATCGTTGGAGTCAACGGCGTCGGCAAATCCACCAACCTCTCTAAACTCGCATACTTCCTGCTCCAAAACTCCTACCGCGTGCTCATCTGCGCAGCCGACACCTTCCGCTCCGGCGCCGTCGAGCAACTCCGCGTGCACGTGCGGAACCTCTCCGAGCTCTCCCGCCGGGAAAACGTAGGGCACGTAGAGCTGTTCGAGAAGGGGTACGGGAAGGACGCAGCCGTCATCGCGAGGGACGCAGTGGTGTATGCAAGCCAGCCTGATACAAACTTTGATGTGGTGCTGATCGATACTGCGGGCCGGAGGCATAACGATACGCGGCTGATGAGCAGTCTTACAAAGTTCGGACAGTTGGCGAATCCGGATAAGATATTCATGGTGGGTGAGGCGTTGGTCGGGAGCGATGCGGTGGCGCAGGCGAGGAATTTCTCGGCGCAGTTTGTGGATGCGAAGGGACGGGGGAGAGGACTGGATGGGTTCATTATCTCGAAGTGTGATACCGTGGGGGATATGGTGGGGACGTTGGTCAGTATGGTCCATGCTACGGGGATTCCGGTTGTGTTCTTGGGGGTCGGGCAGCATTATGGGGATTTGAGAGGTTTGAATGTGGGCTGGGCGGTGGAGAGGTTGATGCGGTAAAACAATCTGGGAGAGAAAGAGATGAGGCCGGAGATAGAGGGGTGTGTGAAGGCGCAAGGCCGTCCATGGTATATATTGAGACTCACGAGGATGTGCGTTTGATCAATGCATATGATATCGAGCTACCAGCTGTGATGATGCCAATCCTTCCACTCTTCAGGCAAATTGGCACTATCGCGAACACGGATGCGGATATGGTCAAGCATGTTGACGCACTACAGAAGCAGCAATGTAGTAGGAGGAAAAAAACTTGCATTGATGACTCCAAACGCCAACCCAACCCTCCCAGTGCTTGATGCGAAGAGCAACCCCTCCTGCCTCTCGAGGCCCTGCGCGCGAAAACTAGCATCTATTCCCAATTCCACCAACGACAACAACAAAAGCCAGCCATCCACCGCCTAAGCATCTCTCTCGAGCGTATGCTGGTGCGTCCCTAACAGTCCGGAGCCACTTCTCGTCTGCATTCTTGGGCAACAGAGACTGACAGTGCCTCAAAGCTAGTTATCAAGCTTTGTTCGGCGTTTTAGGTCTCCCATTCGCTTTGATGTTGCCGTTCCCGCTGCTCTTTCTTCTGTCATTGCCGTTTGGTTTTCCGTTCACACTGGCTCTGCGAGCAGTAGAGGAATGACCATTGGTAACCGCTCGTTTGAGTGCAGGTGGTTTGTTGGTGACCGAGCGAGCGAGAGTTGCCGCGGGTTCGGGCACCGGTGTTATAGGAGGAAGTGTGGCTGGTTGAGCATAGGTCATCTCCTCGTTGCGAGAGTAGCCGGGTTGTGCTCGGGCTGCGGCCGCGCGGGTTTTTAGGTCCAGGTCGATCTGAGTGAAAGTGCAAAGAGGACAGAAACAAGTCAGGCAGCAGTCGTTGCAGTCATCGCCTGTGAGATCAATCAGTCAGCCGGTCGTCATCAAGATTTCAAAGTCTTTGCGAATGAGTCTCTATGGATCTGGAACTTGAATTTATGGCAAGCCGCTAACCCGCTGTATGGAGAAAAGGCAGGGCGGATAGCAGTGTACGAGTCAGAGTTTGGAGTTGGCTCTACAAGTCAATGATGCTGCCCGCTAGAGCCTACAGGGTAGATAGTGCGGCGGAAAGGATACAGAAGGAATCGTTTTCAAATAGGGTATTGGGCCTCGAGCACCACTCACCAGGGATACCGAACTGCCTCCGATGCCGGTTTCTGAGAGGTCGTGTGAGGGGATTGAATTGCCCTATTATGTGGGCTATGCACCCCTCTTGTCCACCGCAGGTAATGAAGAAGATGGCACAATCCTAGTTGAGCCAGGAGAAGCCAGATTCAGGTGAAGAAGGATCGATCGGGAAGTTGTCGGACCGGAACGTAGTACGACCATAGAAGCATGAAGAGCAAAAGGCTGTTCCCAAGCAAGATTTCCAGCCCTTGAGGGCATTGTCAGTCTCACACGAAAAGGCAATAAGCGTTGACGAGACTAACACCACAGTCGCAAAAGCCGCCAGTCCACTGAGAGGGGTAATGATCTGGTACAAGATTACCTCGTTGCATGATGATGAGAGATGAATCGATAATGGATAGTCGAACGAAAAGTGATGAAGCGGTTAGATGTGATGCTTGGAGAAGTAATTGACAAGACAAGATGCTGGGGGTAAAAAGCAAACGTCAATGATGTGGACACATGGTTGAAAAGGCATACCAATTTTGACTGTTGCGACGGAAGGCGCCATGAAGGGAAAGAACTCACCGCCGCACTGCACAAACTGGGAAGCCTGGAGTGGCGACTGCCAGGAACGAACAGTTTTGCGGCAGCATCGAGCATACTGATAAACACCGTGCGTATGCCGGTTTATTTTCCATGACAGCAAGCAACATGCTGAGAGTCGAATCAGCATCCTGAGTGGCATGTATAGAAGACTCGGGGTCGTTGAAGCACTGTTCATGGCTTATGAGCACACCTACGATTGCGTGTGGAAGCATATTGACGGAGAGTCTACTGAGCATACTCTATGAGCATTGCGTTCTCCTAGGATGAGGGTTTGCTGCCCCTCGTCTAGTGTCATCATTCTCACCTGAACCCCGTGAGGAATCGGGCCAAAAAACCCTTTCAACGTCATGTAAAGCACTGCTTGACAGCTCACAGCAATGGGTGCATGAAAGTTCGCAAACAAGGACACAATTCTTACACGGCATGGGAAAAGGAAATCCATAATACCACCTGTGTGACAAGCTGCTGGGCTTCGAAGGACGACAAGCCTCGCTGGAAATTGCAGCACCTTTGCGGTGGAGCAAAGCACTACACCATTGCCACTACACCATTGACACGACATTAATGCCACGATCAGAGCGTCAGCACAGCTGATCGGAGATTGAATCGATCGTTTGTACGAAATTGGTCGTAATCGTACTCGTTCTCGGTGATGAGGTGAGTTGGATCCCTTCTTACACAGGCAGCGGTGGCCTCGGTGACCTCGGCGACCTCGGTATACCTACTACCATGTTAGATATAAGTGGTGCAAATATTGGGCTGGTGTAGATCGCTATCTGAGATAGGTGACCGATTCTCAACTCGACAGGACCAACCACGAGGAAACACCGGCGCGTGACGAATGCCCATGAGATGAGTCCTGGAATCCTCCAGGTTGTGTGATCGTCCAACCACCTACTATTCCATGCGGCTTGTGAACCCCGCAGTAGTAGCAGGCTGCCGCGAGACAAGCATCTTGGCTCCGATCGATGACTGAGTCGCGGACACACACGGGTGGTAGTGGCGATGCAGACAAAGACAAGACAGTGAACGATGTCCGCATGAACCACGCCACACCGGAACGAACTAACTGTCCGGACCATGGTCTCAACGGCCAGCTACTCAGGCGGAGTGAACCAGTTGAACGGGACTCGCATATAGTATTGAAAAGCACAGAGGTCTGGTCTGGCCATTTGGATCGAGACCCAGGACCAGCCACATGGTTCCTGGGTGAGCCTGAGCAACAATGGCGGACGCTGAGCGATTTGGTTGGCAGTGCTAGATGGCTGCCACGATACATGGCTGCAGGCCACTGGCACCGAGATCACGGGCGCGCAGGTTCAGATGGCAGGGATCCGCGCTGTACGACAGCCCCTGCGAGGGGCTTCCGCCTGGACGCTGGCGCTGGAGTGGTTGCGGCTTGCCGGGAAGGCTTGTTTGGCGTTGACAGGGTCCGCATCCGCTCAGCACCGAGATGCGCAAACAGCTGTTTGACAGAGCGCCACGGCCCCCAGCTCCCTGCCGCCCGCATCAGCCAAACATGGTGATCCCTCCTCAGCCAGGAGCCTGGGGCATCCGTGCGAGGTACAGTATTGGATAGCGCACCGCGCGGCTTGCTGCAGTAGCTGCTATATTGAGCGCGCTGTTATCGACGGTTGTGATCTATTTCGTCCATACGAGGGGAGATTGGCCAGCGCAACCCCCCTCTTCACACTCTCATTAGAGCTCTCGCTTGATGAGGGGCAAGCTCGACTAGCCGACTGGGCACTCGTGATGATTTGTGACAAGTCATCTCGCTTGAGCGACGACTATTGAGGGGAAAGGCAGCCAGCTCGTGGGTGGGTGGAGACGAAGGAAAGCCGTGCCACAGGATCGTTTGGCCAAAATGTGCCGCCATGGGTGACGGCAGGTCACGATGGCGATTACGAGCTGACGACCGCGTTTCGAGGCTGCCACCTGCCTTTTCTCGCCTTTGCAGCTTGGCGACGACATCTCCGCAACCCCACTCACTAGGACCGGGTCAACCAAGGGACACCAGTCCAACGCGGATGGCGGAAATATGGTTTCGGTAGGGTCGAGAAGCTCCAGCTGAGGTGGTTTGCCGGGTACGGGGAGTGGGCGGAATGAAAGGCGAGAGGCCAGGCTTCTGGATCGTTTCAGTGCGAGCATGTGGGACCACACTCACATTGTCCATGGTGCATGTGGGGCATTTCCAGGCCAAGCGAGCTGTGGACTACGCGCATTCCCAAGATGTTGTTTGGTCTTTCCAGTTGGAGGCTCCTTGCATGTATTGGAGGCCCATAACTGCCCGAAATGGCTGTTGGACTCCTGCTGGGGACACAGGTGGTGATCAAGCGTACGCCAACGATGCGGCCAACATATGCAGGCTTGAGGACGTTGGTCCAACCAGTACCGCCCGGATCACTCGCCGTATGCCTTAATTAGCATTGTCCGTTTGTGAAAACTTACGGCCGAAAGATGAGGGCACACAGCAGACGACTAGCTTGATGTTTGTGGATGTGGAGCACGCGATTGTAGAAGCACCAAACTAGAAAGTCTTCCGCCGAGAGATTGGTTTCCATTCTTCGGACCCCACGCTCCGCGTTTCGGTGATGCCGAAAGCCAAATTGCCCAGGCAGGCAGGAAAGTATCGCCGTCAACCCTTAAGTTAGCCTACAAGGCCATGGGTCTGTGGCACAGTATTCACAAAGTCGTCGATGGGAACAATAGAGACTGACTCGGTGATGATCATACAGGCTCGTGCGAGCTTCCTATCTGGCATCCGGCATAGTAAGTAAAACAGCGGTGCCGTCATCAGCTTCCGCCCTAGCCTCGTCAGTAACCAGTAACACCTTCTCGCCCACACAACGCGAACCGATCGGGTGTGCATCAAGCTTCGTGTTGAGAAGTAACTACGGCGTGGCAGTAAGCAGCAGATACTGCAATTAATAGTAACATGTAATTCATCAGGTCGTCCAACATTACGGCGAAGACTGATCCTTCACGGAGCGACAGCCTGACTATGACCAACACAGCAAAATCTCAAGATCTCGCTTGTAATTGGTGCGGACCACTCCGGGCGCGACTGCAGCGCGGCTGTGGACCTGCATGATTGGCAAATGCTTGCTGGCAGTATTGTCTGATTGGCTTTCCCACGCGAAAATTGATGAAGGGTAGACACATCGGGGCATACCTTGCGAGGCTTGTGGTCTTGTGCTTTTGTCCTCGTCGTCTCTCAGTCCGCCGAAGTTAGCTGCTGCACCAGTCACTCACTGCTCTAATACGCACATGGCCTGATCGGTGCCGAATGAGAAATTACCATCTGAGAGCGGGGCTTGATCGTCGTAGTCAAATCCCGTCGTCCCACCGTTCGGCGCAATAGATCCCCATGTGAAATGCAGACGGCATACGGTTGGCACTTGCTCACACCACCAAACCTTGTGCTGTACACAGTAATCAACCATGTGGCAAGGTCGTGCAAATACAGGGTTCCATGCACAGCATGCAATGAGCCACTACTGTTCCTCGCCGTGGTGTGCAAATCCCATCTGTGCCGGCGACTGGCTCGGTCGTGTGCAAGCATGGGGCACCGGTCTGTTCCGATATCTGGGTCGCGCCGCACTATCGTTTGCAAGAGGCCGCCTGCGAAGAGCCGGCAAGACCGCATACGGCTTTTGCAAATGGATCGCATGCCCTCAATCTCCTTGTGCTCTGCCGTGCATGGACAAACTATACGCTCGGTCGCCCTCGCAGGTGGTGCGTAATCAGGTGAGCTGCAGTCGTGGGACGCTAGCTGGGGAGCCCCATCCCGATCCCACGACGGGGCCCGGCGCGCGCGCGTGAGTGTTGCAGACCGGGGTCTTGCATCGGCTACAGAATTCAAAATTCAACGGCTCGGTTTGACATGCTGACTAGGGATACGCGGAGCTGCCAAAGCGTGGCAGACAGCTGCGAAGCTTTGCATTTGGTCTCCGTTGGACGGGTGTAACAGACTGGCCGTCTGGCCTTGCGAAGTGCACACCGGTGCTAGCGAGTGCAGAATGGGAATCCCATATCGTACCGGTCATTGTAAGCGTGCATACAACGTTGACGCATTTGCATGTTGGCTGCCAGCTCAAGGGGGGCCACCAACCGAGAATCGACCGAGACGTAGCGGTGAACCTTCAACAACAAGGCAATCCCCGCGCTGCAGCATCCCCATGCTTTGTTTTATTGGCACACCTAAAGGGGGATCAATCGTGCGATCTTGTTTGCTCCTGTAGACAGCCGCAATCGGCCAACCAAAACGTCGCTCCGAGATCTGCAGGTGTGGCACAGCTGCAGAGAGGGTGTCAAAAAAGGACAGGCAATGCGGGGCCAGCCAAACGGCGCCATAAGTTTGGCGTGGTCATGGTGTGGGAGCTGGGAGTGTCGTGATTGACGTCGATCGGCGGCGCTCCCGTCGCGGCGGAAAATAATTTGTGGTTGGAATGACACTTGGCGGCTCACTGGGGCTGGGGGCTTGGGAAGCTGTGGTATAGAGCCATGTGGGAGGTGGAGCACCGCAGAGCCCTACAGCCAGCCATTTTCCATGCACGGCCGCGTTTGCTGATCCTCGAGCGTTTGTCCTCGAGCACTCTGCACTCGGCACTCGCGACCCCCAGTCTTGGGACACTGCAGAGTTCATGCCCGCCAAGCGGTAAATTATGAGCACTTGCCAACGGAGAAATGCACAGTCCGAAATGTCCGCCGTGAACGCTGCGTTTCGCGCACACGGGGGGGGCTGGTCCGGGTTGTCTCGCGTGCACCGCGAACGCATTTCTCCGCCCGTCTCACGCTGGCTCCTCGCCTGTCCATCGCCTCTTATCATGAACCCCAAGACGCGAGGCCAAAGAGCGGTCTCAGCTGCACCCAGTACGAAGTACGGCGCGAGTCTCGGCCGTCAGGCAGTCGGCCGCAGGTAGTTCCGCGACCCGCATGCATGGATCGGATCTGTCTTTTGGGTTTCGGTCTGTGCGGTGGGAGAGAGTGAGCAGCTGGGATTCTCCGGTCATGTCCAATCACAGAGCCGGTTATGCGAGCATGCAGGTCTAGCGCCGAGTGTAAATTGGAAGCGAATGCACCGCTGCGCCGTCCATGTGCGAGGTCGACCTCTCGCGGTCTGCCGCACCCGTCTCGCCAGCGCCACCAGCCTTTTGGCCGGCCTGTCGGGTCCCTGCTCGTTGGCACCCGTTCCAGCTGTCGGTCTGCCCATCTGGATTTTGAGTTCGGTGGCAGCGGGGACCAGGTGGGCGACACGCGAAATTAGCAACACCCTCGATCACACACATGATTATCTCGGACCATGATTTGTACGTGGGGTATCGTGCCCGGACGCAGGCGACAGCGTCAGCGCCCATGAGTCAAGAGCTGTCCCTGGAGTCGCCGGCTCGGGATCGTGGTCTTCACACCATACGCGCGCTCGCGCTCTGGTTGGGCTGGAGGGGGGCGGGAGCGATGAAACGAATCGAGCAAATGGCAGGCGAGCGAGGCAACGATGGAGGAGGGTGAGGTGCGAGTGTTTCGTCTCGATCGTCGACATGTTTTTTCCTCTGAACCTGAACCATTGGCATGACCCCGGGTTCACTCCGACGCGATCCAGATCACACTGCGCCGCAGACCTTAGGCTTAGGATTCCCGTCTCTGCTTAGCGGCCAGTAGTGAGTGTTCGCTAGTCGGTTTTCGCAAGCTCGTTCCCATCGGAAGCACCTGCCACTGTCCACGGCACCAGTGGAGCGCCGTACATATCTCTGGCACCCTGCCCGCCCGTTGGACGCAAAGGACTGGACCGCGATCAGCCAGTGCAACAGCCATCGGCCACACCCACGACGCCAGCCCACGCCAGGCACCTGAGCTTAAACAGTCGATCAGCGCCCCTCGAGAACGTCCTCTGAACCATCCAAAGCCGAACGCCAGCTTCACAACGGTTTCTTCAACCGCACCATCCCCAGCGTTGGGCCTCCAGCATCCAGCGTCTAGCCTGCAGTCTCTCGACATTGTCGCCGTTTCTACAGCGTTGGCTTGTCACAACAGCATTCCTCGTTGAATACTGAAGCGTGCGCGACGCGCGAGAGCCCCCAGTTGTTCTTGAGTCGAAGAACCTCTTGACTAGCGTGCCCGCTGTCTAGATTCTCTCCCCGTTCTCGACATCACCAGCAGTCAGATCATCGTAAGTGCTCTCCACATCATGTCTACCTAGTAGCAAGCGACGACCATCATACTGTGGACAAGAAGACGACTAACCGAAGTGACCAGGACCAAGCTTCACTTCGAAGTGTAGTGAGATCCTACTGCCGAAAGCACAATCTTTCGGCCTCCACTTCACTCAACTACTTCCTCAGAGGAACATTCCTCTGTCTTTCCAATCGCTCTCTAGCGAGTACCCAGCACCCATCGCAATCGTGGCTGCCACCGTGGCATTCCCATCTCACATGCTTCCTGGCACGGAACCTATGGGTGCCCCTACGAGCTTCACAGCTCGCAGGCCAAACGCCTCGAATCTGCCGCAATTTGAGCTTCCCCCTCCTCAGCTCCCCGCTTTCAACAAGTATCCGCACAGTTTCTCCGCGCATCCCCATCAGTCAACTGTGGGCCATTCTGGTACCTTGACGAGCGTGGGCAACCTCTTGACGCCCCCAAGCGGATCCTCCTCAGACGGCCTAAGCCCGACTTCTTCTGCCCCTGGTATGGTCAGCGCCAGCTCCACCAGCTCACAGAGTATGGCTGCACCATATACTCCCGGCGCATACTCGTGGCAGCAAGGTGGCTCAGGTCCGACACCACTCGGATTCCACACAGCCATGTCTCCCAGCGCTTTCAGTGCGTCCAGGGCGCCCTTTTCCCCTTCGTTGAGCTCTGGAGTCAAGAATGTGACTTCGCCCGGCGCCAATGACTACGTTGGGCAGGCTGGTGCGGGCGCAGAGGTGCAGTCGTATTCTATGTCTGCTCCAGTCAGTCTGCCGTCCATGCCTTCACAACACCACATGTCCATGGCGCACAGCATGGGCTCCGCTGTTTCTCAGGCTTCGCCCATCGCCTCACAAGATGCCTTCGTTCGCCCTCAACCACCTCCGACCCCCACTCATTACGGACCCCATTCGGCTTCGCCAGCCCAGACACCTTTCACCTACTCTGCGGGCCCCTCCCCGATCCAGCATAGCCCCGTGAGCGCCGCAGGTCATATGTCTAGGATGTCCCCTGGCCATGCCCACGGACAGATCCCTCCCATCCACTCTCAATCTCCATTCGCACCTCAACGCCCCTTCTCATATTCCCTGCCCGGACCTATTCTCTCAAATATGGGCAATCCTGGTGGTCAGATGGCATTGGTCGGTGGTATGCCCAATGGTATGGTTGGATACAACAGTGGACATCTTGCTCAGATGCAGCACCTCTATGGTCATGCTGGAGCGGCACCAGGTGCCAACTCGGACAGGCCTTTCAAGTGCGATCAGTGCCCGCAGAGCTTCAATCGCAATCACGACTTGAAGCGCCACAAGCGCATCCACTTGGCTGTCAAGCCGTTCCCCTGCGGACACTGCGACAAGAGCTTCTCGCGAAAGGATGCTCTTAAGGTCAGTCTCGATTCCAGAAATGATGTCAAACCTGACACTAACTTTAAACAGAGGCACATCCTGGTTAAGGGTTGTGGCAAGTCGCAGTCACACTCGGAGATGGACAAGCACTCGTCCGAAGGGTCTGCCTCGCCAACTGGCAAGAGCGATATGACGGAATCGAGCCCCATCATCGCTGCTCCAGCGTGATGCCGAGAAGCTGAGAACTTGACATCATGTTCTCTTTGTTCCGACGACCTATTCCCCCAACCTACCCTTACGAAGCGTGTGTGATTCCTAACGATACCCAACCTTACCTTCTTGCGCCATTTTTTGCTGTTATCTATCTACCTCCTTGGTGGCTATGAGAATTTTGAGGGTGGATGACTATTGCAGCGATTTGATTCACAAGAGTTTCAATCGAGGCTCGGCCAACAGCGGTTCAGCGGTCCGCCTCTTTACTTCTATGTACTTGTCATTTACCGATGGAGTTGCCAGTATTTGGCTTTCATGATTCGTATGACTCTGATTGCTGAAAGGTAAAATCCTTGCTTTATAACAGAACCGGACCGGGATTTCAACAAGATCTTTATGTATATTCCACGATCCTACTCGATGCACTGAATCAAGTTTTTCAACCTTGTTCTATCGATGATGTGCTCTGTATGAAACTTCTGAATTGCCGCGTGGATCTGCCATAATCGCTCGCTACAGTATACTGCAATGCCGCGTCTGAAATGCAGGTTGCAAGTGGGATGAAGCAGATTATCTCGATGTTGTGAATTATGTTCTTGGCTACGGGGAATTGAAAGACTCCGTGTCCAAGAATCAACCCCAAACACACAGGCATCATCACTAGCATTCATTCCATCAAGTCTCGACAATCAAAACCTTGTTAAGATCGTCAGGTACATTGTGTTCCAACGACGGCAAGTAAGCACTCGACGAACGCCAGGGTGCTGCGTGAGGACTATGCATGGGCCCGCGTCTTCGTGCACAAATTGCAAGTTACCAAGCTATCGGGGTCAGAATCAAGATGGCGCGTCTGGCTACAAGCAGGCGAGCTGTCAGCCTTCACACCTTTCAGCCAACTGGGATTGAATTGGCTGAGGCTTTGAGGAAGGATTGGTGGACTGATCGTCTGTGGCGTATAGCTGACCCACAAGTTCATGGTTTGGCGCAATCCGGCGTCATGAAGTGCCGGATGTGGAGGGCGACAATAGAGTTGATTGGCCTTGACCCTTATTTAAGGCGCCTATGCACGAATTTCGTGATTAGCTGGCCTTATAGTGCTGATAATACCCGGTTCTTCTCGTCTTTTCACTTCTTCTGCCTTCCCACTGTCTATGCCTATTTTTGCACGCTACAATCGACGCATCCGCCGTCGCTGTGCGCTTGGCGGCGGTATGGGCTACCGAAGATTCGGAGATTGGGGGCGAGAAACGGCAGCGATCTTACAACGGCGAAGACTTTGATTGAGCTCTTATCCGTCGATTTGAGGGGATGCTTTTCGAGGGGTCTGGCGACTTCAGTCGTTGGATACGAATGTGCCGAAAACTTGTGTGTAAGTCAAACATTTGCGAACATGTGAGGCTGCCACCTCCATGTTCGTCTATTCCTCTTGCATTCTTCTTCGAAACCGAAAAAAAATCGAGTACTTGTGTATGATTTGCATTGAGATGCTGCGAGATTGGGGAGCTCCCCCATGCGCTGCCTGGACTGTGTTTTTGCGCGTGCTGCATTCCGCCCGTTCGACGCTCCGCAACGTCCCAAACCCCTCACAACAACATTGCCCACTCCCAGCCCTTTTCGTCAACACAGGGGCAGAAAAGAAAACAATTCAAGCTCTCTCCTATTGAATTATCCTGTGTGCAGACCAGTCCAGTCCCAATGACAGCACGCGACCGCTTACTCATCTCGCCTTTCGCCGCCCGCTCTTGCATGCTCTTCCCCTTGTCCAGGGCGTGACCTCCATTCCACGATCCCACCATTCTGTCCACAACTATCACCGTCACCAATTCCGCGCGTTCTCTCTTTGCACTCACATAGGACGGCGGCGCTCTTGTCCACACTGTTGATTTTGCCCATAACTACTAATCATAATATACCTGGTCCAACTCGAGTCACTCCTTACAAACAGACGATCAGAGAGAAACACCCATTCGACATCTCACCTTCTCAACCAACCCGATTACAGGCGAGCAATCTCGATCGCAACAGACGTGACATGGCATCGTAGCAGATACCTACGGGTCCCAGCATTCCAATCTCGACATCCTGTATACACCTCTGAATACACCATTCCCCACCTCTGACCTGGACCGAGCAACTCTTTCGGTCCTACATCGCATACACCACCGTATTTTCCCTTCCTATACTCCTTGTCTTGGACAACCTCGGCGGACATGGCTACGCGGTATCATCAGCAAGCAACCGCTCATACGCGGCCTTCGTCGCGCAGACAGCCTCTCGGCCCTGGCGACGCCCGCGCCAACATCCATCCACAAGCATATCCATCCGCCGATAAGCGTGCATCTCATAGAGTAAGCGCACATCCGAAAGACCTGCCGCAAAATCGATCTCTCGAGAACAACAGCTCCCCTCAGGCTCGCAGCAGCCCTACGCATGCACAAGGGAAGAGGATTTCCCATATCAAGAGTTATGAGCAGCAGCACAATGGGAAGCGGGATTCCGAGATCTCTAATGCTTCGTCCACGGGTTCGGGAAACGGCCGCAAAAGGACCATCGGTCAATGGCAACTCGGCCGAACCATTGGCCGTGGTGGCTGTTCAACCGTCAGACTCGTCCGGCATGTCGTGACTGGCCAGCAGGGTGCGGTCAAGATTATTTCTCGCAAGATGGCAGAACAGGTCCGAGCACAGAGTCTGGCAAACCTCGCTGCTTCGCAGGAAGCATCCATTGCGGATCTTGCGGCTGCTGGAAAAATGATGCCTCCTCCTCCAGGCTTGCTTCGCGAAATTGCAATCATGAAACTCCTTGACCACCCGAATATCATCAAACTCTACGACGTCTGGGAGAATCACAATGAGCTGTAAGTTCTACCCGCTCTGCAGTGTTTGGATTGACAGCGCTGACACATCATGCAGTTATCTTGTGATGGAGTATGTGCCTGGTGGTGAGCTTTTCCACTACGTTGAAGAGTGTCGCGGCTTGGACGAGAAGGAAACTATCTACATTTTCCGTCAGATCGTCGCAGCTCTGCTCTACTGCCACAGGATGCATATCCACCATCGTGATCTCAAACCTGAAAACATACTCCTCGATCGCGACAATGCACAGATCAAACTCGTCGACTTCGGCATGGCTGCGTTGCAACCTGAAGGCAAGCAATTGACCACCGCCTGTGGCTCCCCTCATTATGCCGCTCCAGAAGTAATCCGGAGCCGTCCTTACGATGGAGCCAAAGCTGATGTCTGGAGCTGCGGTGTCATTCTCTATGTCATGCTCACCGGGACCACGCCCTTCAACTACGATCATGAACGCAACCTCGCTGTCATGTATGCTGCCATTCAAATGGCCGACTATTACATGCCCCCAGAACTTAGCCATCAAGCGAAGGATCTGTTGCGGAAGATTTTTGTCACTCGCCCTGAGAAGCGTATCAGCATGAGCGAGATCTGGGATCACCCACTGTTGCATAAATACGATCGTGATTTCGGCTACGACGGTGATTTGGCACAGAAAGATCGCTGGGTTGGCCCTGCCGCAACTCTGGATGAGTGGTCTGTTACGCGCGAAGAGGATATCGACAAAGAGATTCTTCGTAACATGAGGACGCTTTGGCACAGCGTCCCTCAATCAGTCTTGGTCAAGAAATTGTTGAGCCAGCAGCCCAATCAAGAGCAGGTTTTCTACGCTGCTCTCGCAAAGCACAAAGAAGAGCACTTGGAAAACTATACTGGCGGCGGCGACGGCGTTGCGTACTCCACAAGCGACTACCAGCACGCTAAGCCAGAGAATAGTGCAGTGGCTCCCCAGACCAAGCAAACGTCGCAGTCATCTTATTCGATCATGAACAACGAACACCTTCGGAGCAGCAGCATCGCTGAGAGACAATCATCGGAGGGCAGCTATGATCCATACAAATCGAACAGGCATTCGACTGCACCTCGGCCCTCTCATATCCCAAGGGGCGCTGGTCATCGGCGAGGCAACAGCGGAAATGCGAAGGGCAGTGCACAGTTGCGAGTTGAGATGCTTAAGAGGGCCAATCAACAAGCCAGAAATGCCAGGGTTGCTTCTCAGCACCGGGTCTCTTCTGCACCCGCCGCTCACTCGCGATCTGCCAGCCGCGCTTCCAATACTGCCAGCTCTCGGCAGTCACTCACCAGTTCTGTCTGGCCTAGCAGCCCTCCTGTAGTAGTGCATGTCAAGCCCAACGCTGCTCACAAGCGTAACGTCAGCTTTCAGCACATTCGCAAGACATCTGGCGCCGCCAACGTACTTACACAATCGGCAAACGCATCAGCACGACATACTGAAACTCCTGAACTGGAGGAGGAGGTCGATGAGCGGGGTCATCCTCGTAACGTAGATGACGACCAAGTAAACGAGCTGCTGGCCAGTCCCACGCCGCAGGGATCCAAAGACGCTCAAGCTAGGAAGTCGAAGATGCCTAGTGGTGTGACGCCTCGGAGTAAAGCACGCAAGTCAGAGACTCCTGGTGCCATCATCAGGACCGAAGTTCGTAAAGTGAGCACGGAACTGGAGAAGGCTTGCGAAGAAGCTTTCTTCAGATCTTCTTACGGATCAAGCCAACAGACTGCTTCTTCTACCACCGACAAGCAGGAATACTACGACACCCCTCCCTCATCTGTTTCGACCTATGCTGGAGTTACACCACGTAGTCCCGGTGGCAGGCCTCTCCCTGAAGTTCCGTCCGACACGCCAAATACATTCATCGCGCGAACACTTGAGGAGACTCGGAAGAAACTCGTCGCCCGGTCCGCCGGGGAAGCTGACGCCGCAAGGATTAATGAGGTCCTTGCGTCGCTAGAGAAAATGATGCCTTCCGAGGCCGAGCGTAGATCGACTTCGGCACCACAACCTCAGTCTCCTGCAGAAATGGGATTTTTGCCTATCATTACCGAAGAGCCTCTGCCGGACACACTCAAGGTGGGCAAGGGCGAGAAGAGCAAGGTCCATCGTTCATTTACGGCTCCCGATCCAGCCCAGATCACTCATAACACTGGTCCGGATACAATCAGGATGGTCGATCAATCGCCAGCCTCTGCTGCAAAGGGTGCAGCTGGCACTAAGCGCGACTCGAACATCAAAGAAAAGCCAGTGCTCTCCAGGCCCAAGACTTCGGATGGCTCATCTCAGGCGGACAAGCTTCTGCAAGTGCCCAGTCCTCACGACTTTCTTCTTAGGAAGAAAAGCTACGACAGTGCCATTGGTCTGAAGCCGTCCGTGAGTGAGGAGGCTCAACCAGTGGCTATCCCCGAGGCCGGTACTAAGAAAGAGTCTTCGTGGTTCCGTCGGTGGAAGAAGACTACACCGCCTGCATCGCAAGCCCACTCACCCCCGGGCACAGGCGTTCCTGCACACGTCAGAGAGCTTGACGACCGTCAGGGTTCGAAGCAGAAGCCTAGCATGCTGAAGCGAGACAAACAGCCTCCTCAGCCGCTCGACCTCAGCAAAGCTGACCCTCCTGCCGGGCTACAGACCGGAGACTCCGAGTTTCCCATGCGTCGGATTTCGGAAGGCGAGACAAAGGGATTCAGTAGATGGCTCAATAAGCTGCAGAAGAAGGACGAGATTCGAGCCATCGAAATAAAGGGTCAGTTCAATCCTCCCGCACCGCCGTCACGAGATGGCAACATGCACTGTCTGCCATTTCCACCAGCCATGTCATTGAGACTAACGCTTCTATTAGACACCCAGCCGAGCCCGAGTATCATCAGCCCTGCGACACAATCAACATCACCACGACAGACGTCGCCGACAACCGCTCCTGTCAACGCGCAGTCCTGGTTTGCACGATTCTTCCGTATGAATCCCGCGCCACGCATCACACCATTCCAGGTGCCACGGTCCCGTGCTCGCACCGAGATCTACCGTTTGCTCCGGGAGTTCCAGCACCACGGGCTCCAGGACTTGTGCTATTACCCACAAGAGAATGCCATCACAGCGCGTGTGGAGAAGAACAATGCTCTAGGTATCAAGCCAGTTTCGTTCCGGGTCGAGCTCTTCGTCGTGCTGCAGAACGGCCGCAAGAATGGTCTGAGTCTTGCACGCTGGACGCAGACCCGTGGAGCCCAGAGCGGATTTATGGAGGTGGTCGATGCTGTACAGCGAGCACTGGAGACCAAGGGGTTGGTGGTTGAGGACATCCAACAGAGGAGGGAGATGGAGTCGATCTTGCTGAGCTAAGCATCTTGCCTTGGGCGACACATGGTGTTGATCTTTTCTTTTTGTGCTTGACCGAAAAGTCCCATGAGTAATGGGACATGCATTTTGAAGCGGCACGGTGGTGTTGATTCTTTCACGCGTTTGTCTTTTGATACTCCTGGGAGGAGATGAGTGGTGGAAGTCGGGGCCTACAGCCTCTTGATCACCTATTGAACAGTTTTGGTTTCTTTGTTTTACGATGCGAGCTCGTGGTCAGGAGGGCCAGGAGCTACATGGGTGGCCCAAATATCAGTGGGCTCGAAGCGATAAGGAGGTTCTACATAGGAGCGCGGGAATTGAACGGTTTTCTTCTGTCTGTATCGTGTCTGATTTGGATCTGCTTGTGTTGTGCAGTGAGATGTATCACGATCTGCGATGATGAGGGCATGACCTAAACATAACCGTGGTCACGAGCAATGGAGTGAAGAGTAAATGACTTTGTTGTACAGTCTTGTCTATATGCATTTTTGAACTCCAATCTTGTGTGATGTATCCCAACAGTCATCCAACCATTCTTCCAACCATTCTTACTGCAGTCGTTGCAGCAGTAACGAGCATGCGAACAGTAGTGGGTGAGGTTCACTCCCCCATGTCGAATGCGTCCGTCGAACCAGTCCGTCCGTGGGGACTTTCTGGCTGAAAACTTCCTACCCTGCTGCCTAGAATGCTGTGACACTGTCAGTGACTTTCTCTCCGATCCCAGATACAATGAACTCACAGCCCTCAGTATTCCCCTCGCCCATACTCCTCGTCCCCGCGCTCCCAGACTGAATACTCCCCAGTATCCCATCGATGTAAGCCGCCCCACTCCACTTCTGATGCGTCAGCACATCGCACCCCTCCTCCCTCTCCCTCTTCTGCACCAGCTCAACATAAGCCTTCATCCCCTCATCCCTGAAACCCCGGGACAAAGCATTGCTGATAGCAGCCGTGCTATGCAGCCCGGCCAGACTCACCAGCTGCAGCACGAACCCTTCCTTTGCCAAGTCCCAGATGAAGCTCTTCAGACTCGCCTCGCTGAACCCAGCGCCCAGCCAGTTGAACGACGGGCTAAGGTTGTACACCAGCTTCTTCCCGGGGAGCACGGACCGGATCTCTCGCGCGAACTTGGCCGCGACCTCCACGGACGCACTGGACGTCTCGAGCCACAGCAGATCTGCGGACGGCCCGTACGCAATGGCGCGCTTTGTTGCGGCGGCGGGACCAGCGCGGTAGTGGTAGTATCCCTCTCGCGTACGGGGCGCGTCCCAGTCGAACTTGACAGGCGAGCCGGCCAGTGACGCGGCTAGCTTCCTCCGCTGGTGCAGTGGGATATCACGGTTGGCCTTGACATGCGAGACGTACTCATCTGCCTTACCTGCGTCGGCCGACGCCTTGATATGCGCAACCGCGGCGTCGTCAAATGTCACCAGTTGGTGCTGCTTGACCCACTGCGCCTCAAAAGCGTCGATCTCGGCGCCCGAGGCACCATCGCGCTCCATGCCCTGGAGGGTCTCGGCGAGGGGCTGCACGCCTTCTTCCGCCAGGCCGAGGATGAATTCGTGGTCTCGCGCATCGATCGCGGAGGAGATGAGTTTGCCGGACTCGGCGTCGGTGCGCGCGATGACGAGGTTCTCGCATCCCATGAGGTCCCATTGAAAGCGCGCGGCGTGGAGGCGGTTGATGTGCTCGCCTATGGGGACGAGGACTTTGCCAGCGAGATGCCCGCATTTCTTGCCGCCGTGGAGCTGGTCTTCGAAGTGCACTGCTGCTGCGCCGTTTTCGGCGAAGAGCTTGGCGAGCTTGAGGACGGCGGATAGACCGCCGTGACTGTGTGTTTGTCAGTATGATTGCTGTTGGTTGGGCAGTATGAGCGGCACGTACCCAGTGTCGCCGTCTGCAATGATCGGGCGCAGGTAGTCGGTGTATGGGGTCTGCGCGCGTTGCTCCTTGCTCAGCTTCCTACGGTTGTCGAACTGCTTGCGGTCGTGCATTTGCTGGGCCTTGAACATGCGCTGCACCTGATTGGGTACTGTGTTGTACGGGTAATCTCCGAAATCAGGCGAGACCTCGTTCGTTGTGGTCAGTACGGACGAGCATGCCCATCCGGAGATGTACAAGACTTCCTGGTTCGGAGCTTGCTGTGTCATTTGCACCGGGTCGATGGCGCCCACTGAGTATCACTGTATCAGCACGGCTCTTTCTCGCTTGCATGACAATCTCTGGGTATATGCGTACTTGTATGGACCGGCTCGCCCCTTGCCGCCTTTGCCTCGAAAAGATTGAACAGCTTCCGCCCCATCAGAGACGAAGGGTAGACCTGCTGAAGTGTGCCGCGCTTGCTGACCACCGCCTCAGCCGAGTATGGCCGCTTGATACCCTCATACCGCGGCGATGCCCACCAGTCCCGGACTTGCTGTACCTGCGCATCGAACACGGCGTCCTCAGATGCGCCGATCTTCTCAGCTTCCGGGAGAAGTTGGTATGCGTCGGACGGGCTTGTACCGGGAAGCGGCGGATGGACAGGCTGTAGCGGACCCGTCATGTTGCCCGCTCCGTATGAGATAGCTCTGAGCTGGAGAGGCGTGTGCCTGAATTGTCCGGGAAGGCGCCGGCGAAGGCAGCTCAGTCCTGCCCTGCGCATTGCGGAGGAGCTTCCGCCAGGGAAAATGTGCCGAGGTCGAAGATTGCTTATTGTAGGTGGTTGCTATGAGGCTCCTCGGTCGCCGGATCGATGGAGTACGTTCAAAGAATTATCGTAGTTTAATTCCAGGCAAAGCCGGTTATACAAAGAAAAGTCCGAGGTTGCCAATGTGTTTGTCATATGCTGATATTTGCAAGCATACCGACGCCAAGCGGGGGTTTGGTCCCCTTTGACCCGCAGCCGACGATTGCCGGGCAAAGTTTTGGGAGCAAGGCCGCGGTTCATCATAAACTCCTGTGCCTTTCCGTCATACAGCAGTAACAATTTCAATCAACCCATATACACATTTTCAAGGTGATTTGTTCTCAAATTGGGTCAGGCACCAGCTTCTGAAATCGACACAGATGGCATTGACTTCTCGAGGTGCCACGCGGGCTCTCCGCGCTTCCAAGGTGAGTGAGGGGCACTGCCGTCCAATGGACTCGGGCAAATAAATGCACAAACATAGGGCTGACCCGCTGCAGCTCTCTACCGGCAGACTCGCCGTCTCTCGTTAGTCTTGCGTTACAGACTGCGCAAACAAATTGCTAACGAACTGCGCAGAGTACGAGGCGAAGAGGACCTATGCCTCGGCCGAGCCCACCCTCAAGGAGACCCTCGCTAAGGTCATCCCGGAGAAGAGGGAGCTTTTCAAGCAGGTCAAGGCCCACGGCAGCAAGAAGATTGGAGATGTCAAGGTCGAGAACACCATTGGCGGCATGAGGTGAGTCGCAGACTTCTGCAGCTTCCGACTGGCTCTAATGCTGGCACAGAGGTCTCAAGGCCATGGTCTGGGAAGGATCCGTCCTCGACGCCAACGAAGGCATCCGCTTCCACGGCAAGACGATCAAGGACTGCCAGGATGTTCTCCCGAAGGGCAAGACCGGCACTGAGATGCTGCCTGAAGCCATGTTCTGGCTCCTTCTCACCGGCCAGGTTCCTTCGGAGAACCAGGTTCGCGCCTTCTCTCGCGAGCTTGCCTCCAAGGGCCAAATCCCCAAGTACGTCGAGACCCTCCTCGACAACTTTCCCAAGGACATGCATCCCATGACTCAGTTCGCTTGCGCCGTCTCTGCTCTCAACCACGAGTCCATCTTCGCCAAGGCCTATGAGCAGGGCCTCAACAAGGCTGACTACTGGGAGCCCACGTTTGACGACTCAATCAACCTCATCGCTAAGCTTCCCACCATCGCCGCCAAGATCTACCAGAACGCTTACCAGGGAGGTGGTGCGCTGCCCGCCCAGATCGACCCTGAGCAGGATTGGTGCTACAACTACGCTGCTATGCTGGGCAAAGGCGGCAAGGAGAATGAGGGCTTTCAGGACCTGCTGAGGTTGTACTGCGCTCTGCACGGTGACCACGAAGGTGGTAATGTCAGCGCCCATGCCACCCACTTGGTCGGTTCCGCCTTGAGCGATGCCTACCTGTCGTACTCGGCTGGTCTGCAAGGTCTTGCTGGTCCTCTGCACGGTCTTGCCGCGCAGGAGGTGCTCCGCTGGATTCTGCAGATGCAGGAGCACATCGGTACCAAGTTCTCGGAGAAGGACATCAAGGACTACCTCTGGAGCACCCTGAAGAGCGGCCGTGTCATCCCTGGTTATGGCCATGCCGTTCTGCGCAAGCCTGACCCCAGATTCGAGGCTATGATCGCATTCGGCACTGCCAGGAAAGAGATCATGAACGACCCTGTGTTCCAGCTGGTGAAGCAGAACTCGGAGATTGCTCCTGGCGTCCTGATGGAGCACGGCAAGACCAAGAACCCCTTCCCCAACGTCGACAGCGGCTCAGGTGTCCTATTCCACCACTACGGCTTCAAGGAGACCCTGTACTACACTGCCATTTTTGGTGTCAGCCGTGGTCTTGGTCCTCTGGCTCAGTTGATCTGGGATCGTGCTCTGGGCTTACCCATCGAGAGGCCCAAGAGCATCGACCTCAAGGGTTTGCTGAAGGCTGCTGAGAGTGCTTAGATTTGTTGATAGAATGCTTTCCCGGCAATCTCTGCTCCTATATACAGGGTGTTACTGCACAAAAATCTCATTGTTCACCTCAAATCACTATGCTATTTCATCGTTGCTCGTGATAAATAGCCCATAATATCGATAACCAGACAGATGGAACACGAGGGGGGCCTGACGGAGCGGGCCGGCGCCAAGCGAGGGTTGCTCTGTGCGACGTTATTGATGCGGAGCGCTAACGGCCAAAAGAGGTCAACGGGGCTTCGGGAGACTCGCCCGAAAGTGAAAGCATCAACCCCCGCGCAAACATCACTTCACACTGTCTGGCCTCTAGCTTGATCGATTCCAACTCAATCCACTCAACAGCGCCTTACGTCTATCCGTGCCTCATTGGATTTATCGTGATAAACTACTAGGCGAGATGCCGTCCACACCTACAACGGTACGTGCCCGAACACACACTTTCAAGCATGCTTGAAAGGGGCTCGCTAACAACTCGCAGTCGGACAGGGCGTTCTTCTCCCCGCCGCAGACGCCTCATGGCAGCCCAAGCAAGAAGCAGCTCCCTCCTGGAGCTCACGATCTTTCCGATGCATTCACAAACGCCATGAAGCTGGTGCCTTCCAACAATGCCAACAACAAAGGTGGCTCACCAGGGAAGGGGGCTCAAGGTTGGGCGGAGCAGTATCAAGATGCAATGACTCCCATTGACGCAAAGTCTGGCGTGCCAGGAAGTCCGACGAGAAAGTCAAATCAGGAGAACAACCCTCCCACACGCCCCAACTTGCATAAAGACGGGAGCTACATCAGCCAAGCTGCTGCATCGAGGCAGGACCCGTACCAACAGCGCCCGGCTTCTCCAACACGGCAGCCATACACGATCTCACCCACTCAAGAGGAACTGGATAAGCTCCAGAAACCTGCAGTGAAGCGTCTTGCGAACGTTACACAATTGTGTACGGACACGCCGCTGTTTTTGTTGATGACGTAGGCTAATCATTGGCAGACTTCCTTGACTACTACTATGATCTGCTCAGCTATGTTCATACCCGCCAGAAACGCATGGAAACTTTCAAGACGCACAATCCTCTCCCGCCTGCCATGGATGAGAAGGAGTACCAAACCAACTTGAAGCAATACCTCGGGCGTGAACGTGCAAACCTCAGAAGCAGACGCACACGGCTGCGACATGGTGATTTCCAGATTCTGACTCAGGTCGGCCAAGGTGGATATGGCCAAGTGTATCTTGCACAAAAGAAGGACACGCGGGAGGTGTGCGCCTTGAAGATCATGAGCAAGAAGCTACTCTTCAAATTGGACGAAGTGCGTCACGTTCTGACCGAGCGCGACATTCTCACCAACGCGAAGAGCGATTGGCTTGTACGTCTGCTGTATGCCTTCCAGGATGATAGCAGCATCTACCTTGCTATGGAGTACGTTCCTGGTGGAGATTTCCGCACCCTGCTCAACAACACTGGAGTCTTGCACAATCGCCACGCTCGCTTCTACATTAGCGAGATGTTCATGTGCGTCGACGCTCTTCACCAGCTTGGCTACATTCATCGTGATCTAAAGCCCGAGAACTTCTTGATCGATGGCACTGGACACGTTAAGTTGACCGACTTTGGTCTCGCGGCTGGCTTCCTGGCGCCTGCAAAGATCGAGTCGATGCGCATCAAGCTTGAGGAAGTGGGCAACATGCCTCGCGACGCCATCCCCTTTGGTCGGCCCATGGAAGAGCGCAGCTTGAAGGAGCGCCGTGAAGGCTACAGGTCGTTGCGCGAGAGAGATGTCAATTACGCCAAGTCCATCGTCGGCAGCCCTGACTACATGGCGCCTGAAGTGCTGAAGGGCGAAGAGTACGATTTCACTGTCGACTACTGGTCTCTTGGTTGCATGCTCTTCGAGGCCCTGGCGGGCTATCCTCCTTTCGCTGGTGCAACTGTTGAGGAGACGTGGCAGAATCTCAAGCGCTGGCAATCGGTTCTGCGCAAGCCCGAATACGAGGACCCCAACTATTTCCTGTCTAGGAGGACATGGGATCTGATCACTCGTCTGATTGCGGTGAAGAGCAATCGTCTGAGGGGCATGAATGCGGTTAAGAACCACGCCTACTTCAGCGAGGTTAAGTGGGATGACCTTCGAGGCGAGAGGGCGCCATTTGTGCCCGAACTCGACTCCGAGACCGATGCAGGCTACTTTGATGACTTCACCAACGAGAAGGACATGGCTAAGTACAAGGAAGTGTTGGACAAGCAGGACGCCTTGGAGAAGATGGCGGAGCGTGATGAGAAGATGGGCAAACACTTGTTCGTTGGATTCACATTCAGGTACGGCAATCGTGATCATATCTCATCGCTTGTACTGACATTTGATAGACACCGCAAGCCCACGACTGATGACAATGGTCGGCCGAGCAGCCCTCGCAAGCCCTTGGCAGCAGTGACGGAGGATGAGAACTTTGGAACAATCTTCTGATCATTTGCAAACCACGAACTTGTCGCATGGAAACCATGGAAACTACATGCGGCCACGATCATGTGCATGAGGAATGGTGTGGATGATGTGCATATGCAGGCGCTCTAGCAATGCGGGCAGTGTTCCATTGACCAGACGCATACACATCACGAACGAGGCGCTCGAGGTGTTCTGGGATTCTTTTCTTTGGTTCTTCCATCACATGTACTAGTAGTAGTCTCGAATGTGAATAACGCCGCAATGCTGTCTCCAACCTAAATTGCTCCGCCGATGAAGTCTTGGCGTGGTCATGGGCAAGCTCCATCGCCGGCCACTTTTTGACAGCTCATCTACAACGACGACTGACGTGATAAATTCAATTCGTACGGCACGAGCTGGACGAACGTCATGCTGTCCCTTCTTCTGCTACCATTCCTAGTCCAGCTTGCCATACACCTAGTCAACACATTCGGCGCAGCAACTATCAATGAGCTTGTATGCCCGATCTGTCCTTCAAGTATCCTACAATGTAACTGACATTTCGCTCAGCTCTGGACGATATTCAGCAAGTTTCCCACTCAGACCTCCCGCGACGCGACAGAAGCGGACAAGCTCCGCCGCGAAGTTGTCCGACTGAAGCGCGAGCTAGCTGGCGTCTCGGCGCAAGACGAGTTCTCGAAATGGGCCAAGCTGCGACGGCAGCATGACAAAGTCGCTGCGGAGCATGAGAAGATCTGTACGTGTCTATACATATTGGACTTTCCCTCGGAGAATGGATGGGGAGGAGCGAGGCTGACCAGTGTTCACAGCATCGGGACTCACAGCTACACGCGGCAAGTTCGACACAGCGGCCAATGGACTGCGATGGGCGGGCACCACGGGTCTGCGGTTCGTGCTGCAATTTTGGTTCTCGAAACGACCGATGTTCTGGATACCGCGCGGGTGGGTGCCTGGGTATGTGGAGTGGTTGTTGGCGTTCCCACGGGCCCCTACGGGTGCTGTCAGTATGCAGGTATGGTGGATTGCTTGCGCGAGCGTGATTGCGCTTGTGGGAGAGGCGCTGGGGGCTACGGTTGTGTTGGTGAGTGGAAAGAGGAGGGAGAAGATCGCTATGGCCTCCGGGACGGGGACGCACGAGAAGGGGAAGAGCACGACGGGGCAGAGTACGGCGGAGAAGAAGGAGCTATAGAGGATCATTAGGATGGTATGCATTCGGAAAGGAAAACGGGAGACGACACTTTATCACTATGGCTGGCATGTATATCGGCTAACCGACTCGAGTATGCCTGAAGAGCGCCAGGGCTCATCAATCACGGGCAGTACGGACATCCACCTTCATGAGGAAGAAGTGCGACGACAATGATGCTTCTAGTGAAGCTTCTCAGATCACAGGACTAAGAGTATGACTGCTAGATATGTCTCTCAACTAGTTGACGCAAAGTCTTCCTGCCTTGCGGACTCAGACACTGCAACACGTATGTGAGATGACCAGTTTTTGGCTTTGGTCGTGGGTTCCTTCTCGGCAGCATTATTGATCTCGTGACCGTGGAAAAAGAGGGTCGCCGAGTCTTCGATAGCGCCGGTGGTCATCCTTGGGCGTAGCCGTCGGAGACACTAAGACTATGAAAAGGAGGGATAGTTTAGGAGGGAAAGGGTGCGGGTGGGTCGAGTCCTACCACTTGCATGTCGCGGTGACTGGTATTCAGTGCTGAATGTCTTGGTGGCTAAAAACACCATCTGTGAAGCCAGACAAAATGTGTCATGATCTGGTCCGATTGCATTAACAATCAATCATGTCCTCGTGGCTGGGCAGATTGTCCAGGAAAAATTAAATGCGGTGGATGTTGGAGGAATTTGCCAAGGCAGTTCCGGCTTACTTAAGCAGGGGTGGGCTAGAGTGACGTTCGCCCCACGTTCTCAATTACAGAGGAACGCGTCGCGCGACGTGATCCAGGCAGGAGCCCAGGCGACGAAAACACGCGACGCATCGTACGGGGCAGCGCGCCAGCTCCATATAACTTCAGAGCACTTCCACACGTCTTCCTCTCTTTCACGATCATCTTCTCTTCCTTCCATACCCTCTACCCAAGACCTTCCATAATATACCCTCTCTACTATCACTGGTCTTGGTCTCGGAGAAGCCTCTATACAAGGAAATCTCTTCCTGCCACTTCCTCCTCATCGCCATCACTGTTCCATCGAGAATTTCAGTCTTTTCACATCCACCACAATGTTCGTCTACAAGCGAGGTATGTAGCTCCAATTCCTCCCGATCAGCTCACCAACAGATCGTCGGGCTCGACTCCAGTCGGAGAAGTGTTTCCATGCTATCTGCTCGTCTGATTTTTGTCGATGCTCTTACTCGAAACACGTACTGACTAGACGCGTAGATGGACGCAAAGAACGCGTTCAGTTCGACAAGATCACAGCTCGCGTGTCGAGGCTCTGCTATGGCCTCGACCCAGAGCATGTTGATGCCGCTGCCATCACAATGAAGGTCATCGCTGGTGTGTACCAGGGTGTCACCACCATCCAACTCGACGACCTCGCTGCCGAGACCGCCGCATACATGACCACCACACACCCCGACTACGCCATCCTGGCTGCTCGTATCGCAGTCTCGAACCTCCACAAGCAAACCAAAAAGCAGTTCTCTGCCGTCATCTCAGATCTCTACCACTATGTCAACCCCAAGAACAACAAGGCTGCCCCCATGATTTCGAAAGAGACGTATGACACAGTCATGAAGCACAGCGATGAGCTTAACTCGGCCATCGTTTACGACCGTGACTTCAACTACCAATACTTCGGCTTCAAGACGCTGGAGCGCTCCTATCTTCTGAGGATTGATGGCAAGGTTGCCGAGCGTCCTCAGCAGATGATCATGCGTGTGGCCGTCGGTATCCATGGTGAGGACATTGAAGCTGCCGTTGAGACATACAACTATATGTCCAACAAGTACTTCACTCATGCCTCCCCTACTCTGTTCAGCGCTGGTACGCCGAACCCTCAGCTTGCATCCTGCTTCCTCATCGACATGAAGGAGGACAGCATTGACGGCATTTACGACACCCTCAAGACATGCGCCATGATCTCCAAGAATGCAGGTGGTATTGGTCTCAACGTCCACCGTATCCGTGCCACTGGCTCCTACATTGGCGGCACCAACGGTACCTCCAATGGTCTCGTCCCTATGCTCCGTGTCTTCAACAACACCGCCCGCTATGTTGACCAGGGTGGCAACAAGCGTCCCGGCGCTTTTGCCATCTACGTCGAGCCATGGCACGCGGATGTCTTCTCCTTCCTCGACCTCAGGAAGAACCACGGTAAGGAGGAAGTTCGTGCTCGCGATCTCTTCTACGCCCTCTGGATTCCCGATTTGTTCATGAAGCGTGTTGAGCAGAACGCTGACTGGACTCTCATGTGCCCCAACGAGTGCCCTGGCCTTGCCGATGTCTACGGTGAAGAGTTCGAGGCTCTTTACGAGAAGTACGAGAAGGAGGGTCGCGGTCGTGACACCGTGCGTGCTCAGAAGCTGTGGTATGCCATCCTCGAGGCCCAGACGGAGACCGGCAACCCTTTCATGCTCTACAAGGATGCATGCAACCGCAAGAGCAACCAGAAGAACCTTGGTGTCATCAGGAGCTCCAACCTGTGCACTGAGATCATCGAGTACACTGCCCCTGATGAGGTCGCTGTCTGCAACTTGGCCTCGCTGGCGCTGCCTACCTACGTCGACATGAACGAAGACACCTTCGACTTCAAGAAGCTGCACGAAGTCACCCAGGTCGTCGTCAAGAACTTGAACAAGATTATCAACATCAACCACTACCCTGTGCCCGAAGCTAGGAAGTCCAACTTCCGTCACCGCCCTATCGGCCTCGGTGTCCAGGGTCTTGCCGACGCCTTCTTGGCTCTGCGCCTGCCCTTCGACTCCCCTGAGGCACGCCAGCTCAACATCCAGATCTTCGAGACTATCTACCATGCTGCCCTCACTGCGTCCTGCGACCTCGCTAAGGAGCTTGGCCCCTACGAGACATACGAGGGATCCCCGGTCTCCAAGGGTGAGCTGCAGTACGACATGTGGGGTGTCACCCCTACCGATCTCTGGGACTGGGATAGCTTGAAGGCAAAGATTGCTCAGCACGGTGTCCGCAACTCTCTGCTCGTTGCCCCCATGCCAACTGCCTCTACCTCCCAGATCATGGGTTTCAACGAGTGCTTCGAGCCTTACACATCTAACATCTACTCTCGTCGTGTCCTCGCTGGTGAGTTCCAGGTTGTCAACCCTTGGTTGTTGAAGGACCTTGTCGACCGTGGCCTGTGGTCAGATAATATGAAGAACCGCATCATCGCCGACGGTGGTTCTATTCAGAGAGTTCCCAACATCCCAGATGACCTCAAGGCTCTGTACAAGACCGTCTGGGAAATTAGCCAGCGTCACATCGTCCAGATGGCAGCTGACCGTGGTGCTTTCATCGATCAGTCTCAGTCGCTCAACATCCACATGAAGGAGCCCACCATGGGCAAGATCACGTCAATGCACTTCACTGGCTGGAAGCTCGGTCTCAAGACCGGCATGTACTACCTCCGCACTCAAGCCGCTTCAGCTCCTATCCAGTTCACCGTTGACCAGGAGAAGCTTAAGGTTGTCGACACCAACGTGGCTCGCAACGTCAACAAGAAGCGCGGTGTGCAGGGCGGTGCCTCCCCGCGCATCTCCCCTGCGGCTCCTCAGCCGATGTACAAGACCAACTCGGCCACGGCACCTGCCGATGTGCCCACCCCGTCCATCACACCACCCCCTGAGGCCGTGGCAAAGCGCATCGAGGTGTCCCCCAAGAAGACACCGATGGACGTGCCTGCCTTCAAGGCTGACCAGGAAGAGGGTGACAGCCCCAAGGTGCTCGCACACGAGGGAACCAACGGCCTGCCAGACGATGAGCTGCCCGAGGCCGCCGTCAAGAAGGCTAACCAAGAAGAAGACAAGGAAGACGACAGCAAGGGTCGCGAAGGCGACATCTACGCCGAGGCAGTGCTCGCTTGCAGCATCGATAATCCTGAATCATGTCTGATGTGCAGCGGTTAGAGTGTTCCTGATTTGACGCTTTTTGCTTCACTTTTGCTCTAGATGGCACGATCGACACGGCGTTTTATGGGATTCATGAATTGTTAAGGCACTTAAGTATTTCAGAGTATGGGTTATAATTCTAAGCAGAGTCGGACGGAGGAGAGAAGGCGGCTGGCTGTGCTTCTTGTTAGATAGTTTTGTATATAGGACTCCCTGAATACCATCACCAGTCTTCAAAATTACTAGTCTTTCAAAAAGATAATTGATTTTGTTTGAGTTGGGAGTGCGAAGACGCGTCGCGTGAGAGGGGCAATATGCACGCCCCACTTTCCGGATTGGGAAGGATTATTAGTTGACTTCGGGACTGGGATGCTTCGTGGTCGCGATGATTATTGTTTCTTGCAAAAATATTGATCAGATGAACAATGACTGGGAGCAGGTCACAAGAGTCGGTGCTAGCATTGGTGTCACGGTAAGGGTGCAATCCTTAGTGTCGTAGCCCAGTTTTCCTTCAATCACGCATCCGTGGGAGCTCGTTATGGCCATTGTACGAAAGCTCGTGGTTTTGTCTGTACCAGAGAAGCAAAAGTTCATTGGCGAATGGAAGGGGTCAACGCAGGAGCTGCGTAGGAAACAGCCTGTTCTGCTCTTGAATCTCGATGGCAGCAGTTAGCAAGTCATGCTCGGTATCGTCTGCGAGAGCGATATATAACGCTGTAGTAGTCGTGAGAGACATCGAGTTCGCTGTGACTGAGCTATCTAATGGCTGAGTCGTGACCTATCTAGCGACTGCAAGAGTATCCCCTCTTCCTCTTCCTGCTCCTCTTCTTCTCTCAACTTATTTCCCTCCTTTCCATCATCCACAATATCAATACCGAACCGCTTCCCTCCCCCGTCCTCCCACCAGCCCATTCTGAACGTCGCCTTCTCCCATTCCCTCTGCTTCTCCGCGGCCCAGGCTTTAAGGTCCTCACTACCTAACGTCTTCTCTGCTTCTGTCTGCCGAAACGAATCACACATCTTGCTACCCGCGAAGAGACTCGCTGCCCCGGCTATACTGCACGGGTTGTGAGGTAAGACCTCATGGGCGTCGATGAGGATGTACGCTGTGACGCTGCAGACAAGTATCGTAGCGATGAGAGACTGGAGGATGATCTTTGACGTGCGGTCTTGGCGGACTACGGTCTGTTGGTGGTTATCCAGCGTGCCTTGGAAGGGTTCCTTGTTCTCTCCGGAAGAGCGCGGGGTGCGTAGCTTCGCGTTAAGGACTTGAGCCATGTATTGTCTGTATAGCTTTGTGATTTCGCGAACGAGACGTTGCTGACGGTCGGGGGAAGTACCCACGACATCTGTCAGCTGGGATGTATTTGCTCTGCCTGGCATGGGCTGGAACATCGTGCGGAAAAACGGGTTGAATTGGGCGTCGAATGGCGTACCATACTCATTAGGGGTTGATCTCCAGCCCAGACTACGACCATTTGAGTCGTTCAACGTCTCCCAGCTCTCGATGTAGTAAAGCCCGGGGCCTGTATGGTAGGGGAATGACTTTCCCTTGGCGATTTCGATGTCTGTTCCTGGTGCAGAGTTGTCGGAATTGAAGTATGTCACCGTCGACTCGTCGGCTACCGCAGAACGCACTATCCAGCTGGAGGTATCCAGCGTCACATTCGCTTGGACCTGTGTCATGAGCTGAAAACATTGAAGGACTGTTATGTTGTTGACAACCTGGGACTGGTTGTATTTCGACCGTGGATCAGTAAGAAAGTCCTCGTAATCAACAATGCTGTAGTTGCCAATCGAAAATATCAATGAAGGGCACTCAGATGCATTATGCTTGTGTGCCTGCTCCACCACCATTGCGTGCCATCCGGAACGTGATGGAATACCTGGTTTGTCGGAGGTCGTGATTGTGAACGTGATGTGATCGATACCACTTGTTGTTTGAGTTGGGCAGGAGGGCGCATGACTCATATTCGACTGCATATTGACCACGATTCCGTGTTCTTCGTTGTAAACAAGCGATGTGGTTACATTAGTTGCAGTCGCAATTGCACAGCTGAGATCGGCTCGCATAGCTGGCAAGGCAACGGTCATCTCGGCCGAAAACGAGTCATTGATCCCGTTAGGCGAACCAGAGGACGATTGCAGTGTAGGAAATGCCATCTCAGCATTCACAAATGGCACCGACAAATTCGTCATGAAACTAGCAGTGAGTATGGCAGAGGCACCTGCATCATCTTTCTGTTGATCTGGCCATGTTAGATTGAAATCGTCGAGTCGTTCTAGGACGACCATAGAAGGGCCTGTCACACGTTCGAGCTCATAAAGCCCAGGCACAGCGATCGTCAAGAATCCACTCAGAATGACGGAAGAGACGGCCAAGGCTGCTGTCCAGTGCCTGTGGCGCATTGCTCGGTAAAGTGCCAAAGGCGAGATCAACCCAACGTAGGACTCCCTCATACATGTTGCAAATTCAGCTTGGCCCTTTTTCAGCTTGCTGAACGGTGCAAATATTAGGATGTTGAACGCAACTGCGCTGTAGAGTAGACCTAGGGCTGTCGTCATCAAGGAGGGGATGATGCGGGTAGTTAGGGAGATGACCACATTGGTCGGGTTTCTGATGACTGCAATGCCGAGGGTTCGGCTCGACAGATGTTGCAAGACCTCCAAAGTAATGACTACAACGACCGATAAGCATGTTGTAGAAACAAAGACGAGTCTCCTCATGGGTAATGGTCTCCACCATTTGACTGGGAAATCCCAGACGCTGGGCTTCGCAGGTGGCTGCGCGTCGTGGAGAGACCTGGCAATTCTGTTGATCGACAGATGACCACGATTACTCAATAGCTGATGAAGTCCAGGAATTTGCAACAGGACGAGAGGAGTACTACTCAGCCAGCCAAAGTTCCAAGGAAAGGTACCGCGCGGCCGCGTTAATAATACAAATATTGCGAAGAGAGCCGACGCTGACAGAGCTATAGCCATTACCATTGTAGCGAGTTGGGATAGGTGGAGCTTAGTCGTACTGACGCTGATCTGACCTGCTAGAGGAACAGAAACTTCGTCTGTAGCATGTGCGCCAAGCTGGACGCCAATATGTTGTACAACAATTTCAGTGAGGTTCGACAAGTTAGTCGCATCGTGGACTAATGATTCGAGTTTGATGCCTCCAAACTTGCTCACTATTGCCCAGAAACTCGGAGCTGCCATCTGAGTGAAGCCGCCAAGCACTTGTCCTATCAAATCGCGGAAGTAACGGGGTCCAGGACCTTCATATGCGCTGATATTGTCCTCTGAAAGTGAAGAGTCAACCTCAACGACTGGTTGCTTTTGTGCAAGATCCAACACGATTCGAGCTGGCATGAGTGAGTAGCCAATGCGACAGACAGCTGCGGCTGAAGAGACTATCTGGATGCCCCAGGAACCATTTTCTGTGGCGTTAGCCTGATAGACAGCTCCCGGAACTGAGGACTGATTGATACGGACGTCGAATAACGACGGCATCAGCAATTGATAATCACCTGAACTCGAACATTCCACCAAGTTAAGCGTGCCACTTATTACTTGTGGGTCAGACTCGCCATAAGCGGCCGAGGCTATGAATGCTGATGTGTTGAGAGTCTGCGGTTCAGGACAGGCAGACCATGATGCATTGAATGTTAAATGGAGATCAACGTTCTGATGAATAATAGTTGCGTTGAGAATGGACAGGTTTGCGGGCTCGCACTTGACTAGAGGACGGAAAATGTCCACCGTGGTGCGGATCCTGGCGTTGGTGGTGTTGATGCTGGTCTGTTCAGAGAGCGAAAACCGTTGAAACGCATATTCTGGCTGGATGCCATCAGGCAATGACGAGCCTCCTGTAAGCTGGGCATACAACTCGTATGCTTCAGGAAATTGCACAAAATCCGTGTCGTTAAAGTGAGCCTTGGCCTCCCAATTCGCAGTAACATGATCAAATGAAGTCTGAGCGTTGAGTTGGATGTCCTCGAAGATTGACATAGTTGTATAGGGAATGAGAAGACCAGTGGATACGACAGTGGTAATATGAAGCAAAAGGCTTACTGCTATCGCACTGAACACGGATATATGTCGTAGGCGCCAGGCCTGTGAGAGATTCACGACCTCCAGGGGTGTCACGTAGTCCACGAGAAGAGGCCCATTCTTCCCTACGAAGCCTGTACGCAGAAATTGCTCCCATGGCTTCAGTAACTTGCATAGGTAGGTATTGTGTAGAGCTCCAAAGGCTTACAGTCACTGTCAGGACAGCTGTCGGGCCATATGTCCATGCATAATGAGTGACTGCCGGAATCTGAAAGCCATTGTAGCGTCGAGAAAGAGACCATAGAGAGATGGTACAGCAGACAAGAGCTATGATGCAGAAAATGAAGATAGCAATAAATGGTGTAGAAAGCCAGTATGAGGTCCAGGTTGAGCCATTGTTCGCGAATTTTCTGTGATGATCGGGAAGGAGATGAAGCGTTTCCTCACTCTCGCGTTTCGAGGAAGGGTATAATAGGTCGTTCTCGCCGAGCCTTCTATCATCCGAGAAGACAGTGGTGTGTGTCACTGGCTTGGCAGGATCAACCTGTGTTCCAGTGAACGCTTCTTCGGCACCAGTCGATGCGCTTTCAACGCCTCTCTCGAAAGCGAGAAATCCGATTCGCCCAGGGCCGTGATCAGAACAGGTGAGACTGGCAGGTGTGGCAGCAGCAGAGTCTTGAATTGAAGCCATACTTGGCACATATGCTTGTCCGAATCGGCATAACCCGAGAAAGCAACGACAACAAGAGTGAGGAAGGATACGAACGAGATTCGCAAGTCTTTGGGACGGAAACACATCAAGAAAGTTCTTTGCCTCAAAGTGTGAAATCGTCTGACCTATGATCTGAAGTATGCTTCGCCGCGCACTTATGGTGCGCCACAGCGCCTATGCTAGCTGCATGCCGTTGATTAGAGTGGTCAGGCGTACCCAAATTTTCTCGGCTCCAATCATTCCAACAGAGCACTAAAGTCAGCTCGGATCGGTGTCCTTTCGAAACGGTATTATTTCTAGATATAGTGCGATATTCTGACCAATGCAGAACATTTTCATTTGATCAATCGACCACAGAGCAGTGTGGACGAAAGATTCAGGACGGGCGAAGATGCTGACCATGACCGAGCTATGGAACAACGAAACAATGGTACTCGTCAAGCTCGTGGCCCCTTCGCTTCGCACGGCGAGTTATTCGGTCGATCATCCTTTCCTGTTGGGTCAAGATAGCGGCGGATGCGGGCTCAGAACTGGAAATAGGTGGTGCAGTGGGCGCCTAATTTTCATGCAGCTCAGCCGGAATGATGGTCGTCCATTTCGCTCGCGTAGAGTTACCGCGAAGTCAAAAGTGGAAGGACGCGGCGAGATTCTGCAGGGACGGAAGCTTCGCTGTTGGCGGCAGAAAATGGTTCGATGCAGGGCGCGGCGGAGGTCCTTGCACAGCAACACAATCGCTTCTCACCCTGACCACCGTTTGCTCTTCTAGAGATTCCGACCTCTTCTGCTACGTTACCTTCTCGGCTCTATTCTTTGCTTTCGACCAATTGGACGAATTCAGCTCTAAGTCTAGTCATGGTGGACCACAAAGTTTACCGCGCGAGCACTTTTGCTCCTGTCAATATCGCGGTGATCAAGTATGTCCTATCGGGAACCTTCAAACCAATTCACACTCGTCTAATCCCTTTTCCCACGCAGATACTGGGGCAAGCGTGACGCCTCCCTCAACCTCCCGACCAACTCCTCCCTCTCCGTAACACTCTCCCAATCCGACCTCCGCACACACACAACCGCCTCCTGCTCCGCCCTCTACACCCGCGACGAACTCATCCTCAACGGCAGCACCCAAGACATCTCCGGCGCCCGCACACAAGCCTGCCTCTCTGAGCTCCGCTCCCTCCGCACCGCCCTCGAGACTTCCGATTCCTCCCTGCCAAAACTCGCCCAGCTGCACCTCAAGATTGTCTCCGTCAACAACTTCCCCACCGCGGCCGGCCTCGCCTCCTCCGCCGCCGGCTTCGCAGCACTGGTCCGCGCCATCGCCGACCTCTACGCTCTCCCCGCGTCACCAGTCGAGCTCTCCCGCATCGCCCGCCAAGGCTCCGGCAGCGCATGCCGCAGCTTGTTCGGCGGGTATGTAGCGTGGGAGATGGGCAGCGCGGACGACGGGTCCGACAGCGTGGCTGTAGAGGTGGCGCCTGCGTCGCACTGGCCGGATATGAAGGCTGTGATTCTGGTCGCGTCGGCGGATAAGAAAGATGTGTCTTCCACGTCGGGGATGCAAGCTACCGTCAAGACGAGCAGTCTGTTCAAGGAGAGAGTGGAGATTGTTGTGCCGCAGAGGATGAGCAAGATGAGGGCTGCGGTGCAGGAGAGGGACTTTGAGAGTTTTGCGGAATTGACCATGCGGGATAGTAACTCTTTCCATGCTTGTTGTTTGGATACGGAGCCGCCGATCTTCTATATGAATGACACGAGTCGGGCGGCGGTCAGGGTCGTTGACGCTATCAATGAGGCTGCTGGGAAGAAGGTCGCGGCGTACACTTTCGATGCAGGGCCAAATGCCGTGGTGTACTACCAGGAGAAGGATGAAGCACTTGTGGCTGGTGTGTTCGGGAATATCCTTGAAGAGAAGGAAGGATGGCAGGGCGAGCGCGGGCAGAAGGTGCAGTCATCGCAAGTACCCAAGGGCGTCGAGGTGGCGACCGAGAAGCTGAAGACGGGTGTGAGCAGGGTCATCCTGACAGGCGTGGGTGAGGGACCGATCAAGACGGATGAGATGCTCGTGGGCGAGAAGGGCGAGACGCTATAGGTTCGATATACCATGCTATGCACGCTACAGAAAAGCGCAAAATGTAAATGCTTAACTTAGTTTTGTGTCAGGCATTAATCGATCCACGCTTGCTTCAAGTCCTGCTTAGAGAATCCCAGGAATGACAGCCTTGCGCGATCCAATTTTCTCCTTTCCGAACTTCTCGATGTACCATCTCCTCCCTCTCACAGCGCGCGGCAACATAGCGCTGATCTCATTGATGAGGAAAGTCCTAGCCGGCCCGAATCCCCAGCCGCCAATGATCCAATACCCAGTCCACTCGATCCACTCGCAGAAATAATGCGGGTAAAGAATAAACTTGAACAGCCCGTTCTTCGGCACCATATACACTTTGTCCACACCCTGCGCCTTGCCTCCCTCCTTCTCCGCCTTCTCCTTCTGTATCCTTCCCGCCGCACGCCTGATCTCCCTCAGATCATCGTCGTGGAAAATCACCGCCAGCAGCGACCAGCCCCAAATGACCATTCCGATCTCCAGGCGATAGATCGTGCCAGACTCAGACCACTCTTCCACTGTCGTCGGACCGTAGCCGCCTGTCCAGCCGCCTATGCTGAGTCCATTGAGGACGTTGAACAGGATCGCGCCGAGGAACGGCAGGGGGTGGATGGGCGACATTGACGGTGCCATGAGAGGGTATAGCCAGGCGCGGTAGACGTAGTGAATTACGTACAGGCCAGCGAGGGTGTAGTTTGCCCACGGCAGTGGGGAGAGACCCAGTTGGTCAGGTAGGGTGAGGATAGAGTACAGCACGATGGCTAGCCCGGGAGTCTCCATGACTGCCCAAGCAAAGCGGCCGGGGAGGTTGAAGCGCGAGTCAATGGAGGTCTTGCCCGCGGGGTACCAGGCGGTGAGCCATTGGACTGATGCGAACTGCATCCGGATGTCAGCTGGGAAATGGGGCAAGGAGGTGAGAGGAATTACCAGAGGGAAGTACTTGAAAAGCTGGCAGGCGAGGTTATATGTCTCGATCGATGGCGGGAGGACGCCCGGAATGAGCGTCATGCTGCTCGTGCCTTTCGCTGTGCTGAAGCGATGCGCACGTGTGAAGAGCTTCTGACAGCAGTTGTCAGGCGAGGTTTATTGGAAGTCAAGAGCACAGCGGAACGAAAGAACCGTGAGAGCTAGAGCTGTGGAGGATGATCTCGAAAGGAACACAAATCTGGGCGATCATGTCGTCATGTCGTTCGTGCCAAGGCGCTTCATGAGCTGTCAACTCAATTCAGTGGGCCCAAGCGGGAAAGGCGTCTGGAATACTCCTACACAGACGTGGTATGCTCATCTGCAAACTTGTGCATGATTTGTTCAAATCGACTTTGACGATTTTCAGAATATATTACAGAATGTTTCAAAAAATGCTGGAAATGCCTATATACGCTCCCATGATGGCACTTTCGGATTCAGCCACCACCTAGACACCCATATGCAATGCAAATACGAAATTCAAATAGTATGCAATGCCAACTCTGTATTTTTGCCCATACGGCTCTCCACCCGGTCCGCTTACGCGTTGGATTTAGTGCTGGCATTAGACTTTGTTCGCACCATAGGTGGCATGCTGGCAATAGTGTTCACCCGCTCCTCGTATAGTCTCCGAAGGTCGTCCACGGATTGCTTCCTCGAATCGACACTATTTGCTCGGGATGAGGCATTGCTCTCTGCAGCCTCTTTCTCCCAAGATTGCATCCGCTGCATCAGTCCTGGTGAAGGCGCTCGAGGCTTCGGGTTATACGATGTTGGCGCTGCTCCGCTATCCACACGGCCTTGACCGTCACCCGTGTTCTTAGGCAAGTTGAGTGGCGGCGTCGGTTTTCGGTATGATACCGCGCTCGAAGTAGATGCTTGTCTCGATGATGCAGCCCACAGAGGCTTCATGAATATGCCGTCATCGTTGGATTTTGTAGAGTCTCCTGATACTGAGCGAAGCTGAGCTCCCTGTATCTCCGCTAGACTTGGCGCTAGCATCGGCGACACGGGCTCACTGGTCGGCGTTGTCACGCCAGAAGAAGTTGAGGGGCGTTGAGGAGCGCTCAACTTGTCGACGTCCAGTGATTGCTGGAGCTGTGCCGAATTTGAGCGTTGGGGTTTCTCGGGGCTGAAACCGTTTTGTTGATCAATCATTTTATCCTTGTGATCGCCTATGGTGTTCGGCGAATAGGAAGGTGGGGAAACAGGCGAAGGTGATGTATTAACTATAGTCGAATACCGTGGCAATGAGGATACTGAAGGGGCTGGCTTCCTCTTTGGCAGTGGCGGCATTTGTGGCTGCGAGGCATCTCCTCTTGGCAGGGACGAGCTCCGTGGAGGTAAAGCAGGCGGCTGCTCTGGTGCGGCAGTATCGTGTAGCTGGATGCGGTGGATGTTCTCTTGAATATCTGAAAGATTGTCTGGTTGGGAGTTTGTCAATGGATCTTCATAATCCCGGTGACTGTTTGGCGCTTCAAGAAGTCTGTAGAAGTCTTTGTCGGAGCGGCCACAAGCCTCCCGTAGGCCACTGGTCCACAAGGTGACAGCCTTCGCAACGACCTGTCGCAGAACAGTGGTCATCTTGGCGTCTTGTAATTGATCCGCCCCACAGATGAGCGCTGGGGCAAAACAGACAGCCAAATTATCAGGCGACATCTTGTTGAAGCGTTCCTGTGATGAGACGGCGGCGAGCAATGGAAAGAGATGCCACGTGAGGATCATGCGGCTTGTTTGAGGCAGGAATGATTGATCTGATCTGGGAGAGAATACTTTGATCAAGTCATCCAGTGTTATGTCAGTATCTGGCGATTGATATAGCTTCCGCAGACCGGGGTAGCACTTCTCAGGAAACACAGGATTCCTGAGCTCACGGTACCAGACTTTAATTAGGCCAGCAGCAAAGTGCACTCCGTAGGCATCACTATCGTGCACCTCAGCAAGAATATCCCCAGGTATCCCAGGCTCTGAGAAAGTAGTTTTTCGTTCTTTCCAGACGATGAAACGCTGACCGCGATCGTAGGCTTCGCGTAGGACTCCAAGCAGGACAGAGTGGGGAGGAATTCGAAAGAGGCCTTCGCTCTTAATGTTGCCATCCATAAGTAGAAATGTTGACGCTTCTCTGAGAACGCGAGGTAATCGTGAAGCGCCAGTCCTATCCCTAGGGAAGGGTTCATTTGCACCAAAAGCTCGCCGGCCGCTGGCGTACGGGACGTAGATATCAGGATTGAGCTTTCGATCATGCAAATAGACGGCAGGTGGGATCAGGAGTTCTTCGATGGGAAGATGCATGGCGAGAGTGCCCAGGGTGTTGACATGCACAATCTTCCGCTTGAACTTTGGCGACACAATTGTGCCAAAAACTTCGGTGAGCACCCTAACCCAGCTTCTTTCATGTACGATCCATATCTTCTGCAGACGCTTCCTGAGAGCCCTGCTGAGCACTTGATATACCTGAATGTACCACCCCACACCGGGTCCGCTCTTCTTGTCGCCAGTCACACTCTCGGGTTGTCCGCCTGCGAAAAAGACCACTTCATACTCGGCTCCAGCGATTAGATCGTCTTCTTCAGGCAAGCGAGCCAGGACATATGGAAGTAAGGCATCGTAATCGATCTCGAAGGCGTCTGGGAAAGCAGCCGCATTCAGAATGTACAGAGGCAGGCCCGATGGTGAAGGAAGTGGAGATCGATATAGGATGGCCGCGGCTCGTGAGGCATAATCTTCGTCATAGTCGTCCGAGTGTTGAGGAGGAGGTACAGTACGGAGAGAGTTGCTACGAAGGCGGGCAGCGCGCTGGACGATGGCTGACTTCATCGTGTCCGTTTGATCGACGGGGAATGGTCGCTGCGACTGGGTGCCAAAGGGCTTTCGGTCGAGGAGGAGGCTCTTGGTGGGACAGGAGTGGGGTCAGCCAGACATGTTGAGGGCGTTAAGGAGTGCGAATCAAGTGATGCGATTGAATTGATGTTTATTGCATTCATTCCATGACTTGAAGCTGTGCGTTGTTAACCTGGAAAACTGGGAGCTCGAAAGTTGGCGGTCGAGGGAGGGGATTGTTTAGATCACAACGGCTTTTTGACCGAGAGTTGGAGTGGAGGGTGGAGGACCGTGGACGAGTGACGGAGATGGTGACGAGGCACTTTATCGATAACATCGTAGCTGGGCGCCAACATCACATCAGGGTACGAAGTAGCAAGAGCACTGCTAGATCATCTGATCATCTATTTTTAATTATCTCGTGATTGAACTTTTCCCCATACGAAGATGCTCGAGTGTTGGAATAGATCGCGAAGTAGGCATTTAGCCACAAAAGACTTGGGCGCTGATTGGCTGCCGCCTATTTGCAGCTGCCGCCGTGACATGTGCCGAGCGAAGGGTGCAAACCTCAGCCACCGTCGTACAGTAATGATTGAGGCGGTGCTAACGAATGGTGTACATTCAACACGGCATATGGTAGTCATCATGAATAATTCTTGTCAAATAGCAAATGGAGTGTTAATTCATTCGTATCATAAGCCGCAACAGATCTATTTACACGCTTCACCAAGGCACGCCAACGTAGCAATCGACATGGCCCACTCTCTTCTAGGCACCGTTGGCCTCATTCGCCTCGGTAGCAGTGGCACGTTCCTCGGCCTTGTCCAGCTTCTCCTCACCCTTGGAGTCGGCGCCACCCATCTTGTCGACAACTCCTCGGACGACTGCGACTGTCTGCGCCGGACCACCTGCCTCAGCAGCCAATACCTTACCCTCCTTGGTCACTACAAAAACACCACGCTGAGTTTTGTCGCCGTTCTTCAAACCAATGGCGGCTATCAAGGTGGCGGCCGTGTCACATAGCAGTGGGTAAGGCAAATTCTGCTTGGTCTTGAATGTAGTATTGGCTTTCGGGGAGTCCTTGCTCAGGCCATAGATATCGAGTCCAGTGGCAGTGAGTGGGGTGTACGAGTCGCGAAACAAACACACTTGAGTCGTGCCTATCGTGAATTGTGTTAGCAGGGCTTTTCGCAAGGGCCGGGTGCATGAACTTACAGCCGGGAGTGCTTGCCTTAGGGTACGTGAACAGGACCACACCAGCTTTGCTCTTGGCCACAAGCTCCTTCAAGCTGGTCTTGTCGCCACTGTTGGTTTCGACCTCACCACCGAAGCCATCGAGGTCAATCTGGTCGCCCTCCTTGGCCGGACCAGTGGACTTGGGCTTTGCAGGCTTGACTTCTGGAACAGGCTCTGGCTTAGACTCAGGCTCAGCGGCGGGCTCGTCCTTGGGTGGAGCTTTCTTTTCAGCCGCCTTCGGCTTGGTAGCCTTCTTGGCAGGTTTGGTAGGCGCAGGCGGCGGCGTCTTGCGTTTACGAAGTTCAACCATTGTGTGGATTGCGCAGTATGCGAGTCAATTGCGGGCCAGGAGGTCGGCAGCGATCTGAGCGCGACAGAGTTTGATGGCAGTACCGATGGAGCGAGGGGACTCCACGGGGAAAGTGAGGAGATTGCGGGTAAGTACGGGCGCGTGTGGGTCAGTGAGCAAGACAATAACAACAACGGGTGCAGGGTTAAGGCCTCAGAGTGCGGGCAGCAATGGGTGGATGGATGGATGGATTGGATTGTGCGCGAGGTGGGAGCTGGGACGAAGTTGCGGAGCTCCGCACGTTCAGGCTGGAGCTTGCGCACAGAAGCAACCGGGCCAACCGCCCCGCGCGCGTGTGAGCTCTGCTGCGGCTTGCTACGGGCTTTGTCGATTGGCGACCGGTTGCTAGCAGTTCTGAATGACGCGAGAGGGGGTTGCAGCTGTCTGTGGCTGCTTCTTTCTTCCATGATCGTCGCTTCCACCGTCAGAATGCACAGGCCACTAGCTCCGTTGGTTCAGGAACGCTGCACCTGGCCTGGTGCGGAAACCTGCCGCAAGACCATGATCGGCGTTCGGAAGGAGCATTAACGGTGTAAAAATTTCTACCACAGCACCAGCACTCGTACAGTTGCAGCACATTCGGATGCCGCCGTTCGCCGCTATGTCGGAGAAAAGACAAGCCACGCATCGTATGCAGCATCCTGCAATGCGAGATAAGGGGTCGTAGGGCTGCCAGTCCGCTCCGACATCGGATATGTCAACTTTGGCTACTCCAGACTCAACGTCTGAAAAAAATTCACACGGACATTCTGCTGCTCCAAGACACAGAAGGACCGCAGACAAGCATCCTTTGTCCAGGTCCGAAGATCCACGCTTCTATGCCCTTGTCTAGCCTGATGTGAGCACGATGGTTCAATAGCCGACCACGGCCGCATCCTACATGGGCTCCCCAGACGAGATTGCACGTTGCACCCCAAAGGGCCGCATGGTTCTCCACCCCAGCAAAGTCCTGACGCGGGGCGTACCAATAGCAGACGGTATAGGAGCTGGTCAAGGTTGGTCAAGGTTGGGTCCCTTAAACGTTGTTCCTCCGCTGCGCATCATCCCGAGACGAAATTACCTAAATTTTTGGAGCACGGGCATACTATGAGTCCTTCCGCACCATCCACCGTCCTGCTCATGCTCGTTGCCCAGAATCCAGCCCGATGCAACTCCCAATCGCACACTTGCTATTTCTTGCCTTGATCCCGCTGCTTTTCTTCATGTCTACCTTTACCTTCTGCGTCTGTTCATCCTGATATCTATCCGGGCACAAGTTGCTTTTGCCACTCTTTCTTCTTCGCAGGGAGAGCCCTAGCTCGCAGACTCTGCTCCACATTCACTCAGTCGCTGTTCGAGGTCTATATCAGGATCAGACCGTCATGGCCATCTTCAAGAAAGGCAACATGGACGACATTGCGGAGGATATCGTTCCTCAAAACAGCAACGAGCATGGCACCGACTCCTACAAGGTCGAACACGATCCGTTCGGCAACGAGGAAGGCTCGGGTATCCACTACAAGTCCCTGAAGTGGTGGCAATGCAGTCTACTCATGATTGCTGAGACCATCTCACTTGGTATCCTGTCCCTGCCTGCTGTCATCGCCACTATGGGCTTCATCCCTGGTGTTCTACTCATCCTTGGATTCGGCATAATCTGTACCTACACTGGATATGTTATGGGCCAATTCAGACAGGCTCATCCGAGCATTCACAGCTTCGCAGATGCCGGTCAGATGTTTTTGGGCCGACCTGGACGCTATCTTGTCGAGGTAGCCCAAGCTCTGGTCTTGACATTCATCGTGGCTGCCCATATCCTCACCTTCTCCATCATGATGAACGTCTTGACAGGTCATGCTACTTGCACTGTCACCTGGGCCGCCATTGGAACCATCATCACACTCGTCATGAGTCTTCCACGCACTCTCAAGAATATTTCGCTCCTCTCCTTCTTCTGTAAGCTAAATGCCTCCTCTTCGAGAAACTTGGTCACTGACTCTAGCAGCCTGCATGTCTATTCTGGTAGCAGTTATTGTCACAATGATTGCTGTGGGTATCGTCAAACCCGACGCTCATAGTGCTGTTCTGGTTGTGCCTGGTTATGACACTTCGGTGCAGAACTATGCTCTGGGAATTTCCAACATTCTCATTGCCTTCACTGGCCACACTGCCTATTTCACCTTCATCGCCGAATTGAAAAGGCCTGAGGATTTCCCGAAGTCGCTGGCTCTGCTTCAATCTCTCTGCATCACCGCCTATGTTGTCATCGCTGTTGTCATCTACGCTTACGCAGGCAAGGGAGTCGCCGCACCTGCCCTCAGCAGCACCACTCCTATCGTTCGCAAGATCGCATATGGCATCGCCATTCCCACCATTGTCGTGGCTGGTGTTGTCAATGCCCATGTGTGCATCAAGAACATCTACGTTCGCATGTGGCGAGGTACCGATGTCATGCACCAGAAAGGCCTCAAGTCTTTGGGTAGCTGGTACGGTCTCGCCTTCGTCTGCTGCGTTGCCGCCTTCCTCATTGCCAACGCTATCCCCGTCTTCAGCGACTTGCTCGGTCTATTGGGCGCATTATTCTGCACGTGGTTCTCCCTTGGCCTTCCTTCTTCCTTCTGGTTGGCCATGAACAAACACCAGCTTTTCATCAACTGGAAAAAGTCCAGTCTGACCGTACTCAACATTTTGATCTGTCTCATCTCTTTGGTCATGGTAAGTGAACCTGCTGCCGTTACTTCCGCTTTGAAGCTAAAATTTCCCTCCCAGTGCGTCATGGGTACCTGGGCTTCGATCAAGTCCATCGTCGATGCCTCCACTACCCGCAAACCCTTCTCATGCGCCGACAACTCGTAATCGGCTCTCCGGTTGGCATGATATGACGATTCCAAAATATGTTTTTTTCACAATCCAGTGTGACAAGCTGCCCAAGGCAGACACGATCCCACAATCTCCCTCACGCCGAACGACGATATCAATTGTGAATACAGGTTATTTTGTACCATACATGTAGTTCGGATTGTCCTGTGAGCTGTCAAGGGCATGAGATGCCCCTAGAGTACATAAATTTCGGAACAACAAAAGTCTAGATAAACAGTATTGATCTCACGTTTCGATCATCAAATCCTGTCCTGTATGTTTGTGTAAACATAATCGTGCGTATCAAGTCTTGCAACCGGACTCTTCAGTGCATGGACATCGTACGCATGAGGTCGAGGATGACTAAGCGGTGACGTCGGGGATCAACGCCTCGAGAAAACTTCCGGCGCAGGTATCGCCTGCAACAGTATCACAGAGAACTACGCTCACGCAACAAATCAGCGTCCGGTCGTGCTGGCTCCTCCAGTCATACAGAAATGAGAGCTCTGTCTCTCCGCGGTCCGCCAATCCCCTCAACAGCTCTCCTCCGCTATCTCAAGTTTCAGACCGAATCATTAAGACCTTTCGCCGTCGAAACATCTCCGCGATCGACCTGCGCAAGGCAACAAGCCCGCCGCGGCATCTGCAGCGAGGCAAGATGGATCTCCGGTAGCACGCCTAGGAGCCGTGAATGCACACACCTTTCATCCAGCGGCGCCCCAGCTCATCAACACCTCTCCTTCCCTCCCTTCCCACCGCAATCATACCGCTCCTTCAGCTGCACCTCCTCCCGCCCACAGCCCCGCGAAGTCGCCCGCCGCAGCAACGTCTGGGAAAAATGGCACCTGAAGCGGCCATCACCGCCCGGCGGTCCCGAAGCCGCGCTCCTCCCCTCGCCCCTCTCCGATTTCCTCGACGACACCTCCTCGCTCGGCAGCCGTCTGTCCAAACCCTCGTCGGACCTCCGGCTGCGCTGCACCGAGTTCGACGAATGCGGCAACGTCACGCTCGTCAACGGCGAGTTCAAAAAGTCGGAGCTGATCCAGAAGTACGGGCTGCAGCCGCGGGATCTGAGGAAGATAGATTCGTCGCTGCTGCCGACGATATTGGTGAGGCCCAAGGCGATATTGATGAATTTGCTGCACATCAGGTGCTTGATACAGGCGGATCGGGTATTGGTGTTTGACGCGTATGGGAGCACGGATAGCTATACCCAGAGTTTGTTTATGTATGATTTGGAGGGGAAGTTGAGTTTGAGGGAAGGGAGGGGCCAGGGTCAGTTGCCGTATGAGTTCAGGGCGTTGGAGGCGGTGTTGATTAGTGTGACTACGGCGTTGGAGGGGGAGTTTGAGGGGGTGAGGGGGCCGGTGGTTAAGGTGTTGAGGGAGTTGGAGGAGAATATCGATAGGGATAAGTTGAGGATGTTGTTAGTGCTTAGTAAAAAGTTGGGAACTTTCGAGCAGCGCGCGAGGTTGGTGAGGGATGCTATTGACGAGCTGCTGGAGGCGGATGATGATCTTGCGGCGATGTATTTGTCGGAGAAGAAGAATGGGGAGGAACGGAGTGAGGAGGATCACACCGAAGTCGAGATGTTGCTGGAGTCGTACGACAAGGTATGCGACGAGATTGTGCAGGTCAGTGGCAACTTGGTCAGCAACATTCGGAACACGGAGGAGATGTAAGTGTATATTCTTTTGTGTGTAATGAAGGGCTGCTGACATTTCTACGTAAAGTGTAAAAGCCATTCTTGACGCAAACCGAAACTCGCTCATGTTGCTGGATCTCAAGTTCAGCATTGGGACGCTAGGCATCGGCGCAGGCACCTTCATCGCTGCCTTGTACGGGATGAACCTCAAATCCTTCATTGAGGAGTCAGATTTCGGCTTCCCGCTAGTTTCGCTCACATGCTTCGTACTTTCGGTAGTAGCATGCGTGTATGGACTGCGCAAACTTCGCAAGGTCCAGCGGGTGTCTATGTGGGGCGAAGGCGATGTGAGCGGCCGCTACTCATCTAAATCCTCGTCAGGCGCTTCTTCTACCGCATCACGGACAGCTTCATCAGTCGCCAAACGGTGGTGGAGTCGCGCACGCGAGGATCGTAATTGTGCCGATGGCCCACCGAAAGGGTCATGGGCGAATGTCGATATTTACGCCGACCGGCCCGAGCGACCAGACTGGCGCAGGGATCTGGATAAGCTCAGTCAGGCGTCGCGTGAATGGCATGATGCCTACGGCGGCGGCGGTGCTGGAGCTAGGCCAAAGGCAAAGACGCCAGAGCTCGAATCGAAAGTGCCAACTAAGGGATAATTGGCGCGACTCAGAAAAGGCAGAAGCCTTCTCCTGGTTCGCATGTGAGAATCTACAATCACGCATTAGAGAAGGAATGTGTTCAATAACACGCTGTAATAACTTACCGGACTCAAACTCAACTTCACAACTTCCTGATCCTGGGCAGGGTGGGATTCGAGAAGATGCATGTACCAACATGCCTTTTCTACAACGGATGCCACTCCTGTATCGCGACGTATATAGTCGATTGCGTCGTCCGTCATGTTAACCGTATAGTACCAGTTCACATAGCCAAGAGGCCAGACGAACAGGGACGGATCTACTCGTGGACTTTTTCGAATGTATTGGAGGTGGTGATGCATAGAATAGCCCATGTATAGGACTACCAAATATTCTCCGGACGTGTCGCATCCAGCAATGTTAGTCTCTGTCAACGGAGCCAGGTGCTGACATTGTGGTCCCCAACTCGCCGGGTCAGTAAATCTGGACGGGTAAACTTCACGAGCAGATGTAAAGCTTTTGAGAGCCGGATCCTCGATCCTCGTACATCGGGAGGTTTCACAGTCCATGAGCGTCATTGTTGTACTTCCGGGAACATGATCGTGGCGTATGTAGTCGAGTGCGTCATCTTCGGTATGAAGACTCGGTTCCTCTTCAGTAAAATCCCTGGGAACTACTGGATCATCCAACATTCCGTGATACCATTTGTTCTCTGCGACTGCCAATACTCCTGGGTCGTGACGTATGTGGTCGAGGGCATCTTCCGTCACATCCTTGATGAAATAACTCTGTGCGTCTTCGTACCAGTCTCTGATTGTCGATGGGTTGACCCGCGGACTTCTTCCTATATGGAATTCAAGATGCTCAACTATGTCGTAATCATCGTGCAGCGTTATTATATATTCACCAGGTATTGTTTCTTGCTTCGGATCTTCAGCCTTGTGTATCGGGGCAAGACGAGGGTATTGCGGTGAGTCCGCTTGCGCGAAGGAGGCGACGGCGAGGGCTGTTAGTGTGAATCCACAGAGGGCTCGCATCATATTTGAAGAAAAACCAGTCAAAAGCAAAGAAACCTGTACAAAAGGTCTTTACTTATGAGTCGGGTTGCATACATAGCCTCGATCAGCATCTTACCTAATATTCAAATAGGATACACTGGCGAGGCTGTGGCGGGAAGGAAAGCAGCTGAGGTGAGAGGAAGTGGAGTCTGAAGTTGAAGGCCCATGTTTGTTCTCCTCAACAATGAATTTACGACAAGAGAAAGGTGTACAATTGATTCATTGCCTCCATTCTTGTCAGAAGAATGACCTCCTCTCTAATGTTGTCGATGGAATAAGTGTCCGAAAAGTGAAGACGCAGTACGAGTCATGCTTCTGTCAGGCGTCCAGCATCTTCGTAGCTCTTTCGCGGGTCGGGATCTGCGGGAGTCGGAGTTGGTCTGTCTCAGTGTTTAGCGGTCGGCAAATGCCCACGAACTTCACGAGGGATATTTTGTTCACCGAATCTATGTATAGCGTCGGCGGCGCGTGGCTGCCAGATCTTAAGTCCCGACCTTATCTCTTTGTCCTGCACGACACGTCGCGTCGTCCGTCGTATACCACACCACCAACTCTTGTCCAAGAACCAGTGGTCGTTTAGGCTGCACAGTAAATTAATGGCTGGCAGGATCCGCGCAATTCCTTATCAAAGACCCTTCCGTTATCGGTCGCGACCTCGTGGCAACCGTCCCTGCCCTACCGGGAAATGTGGTCCGTTCCATGGTAAGGTCGTCCTTCGCTATCGGAGCTCGGAGCTGGGAAGGGGCTGACTCGTCGTGTCACCGCTTGGTCCTTCATCTTCAGGCCACATGCTTGATGAGTAAAACATTGCTCTGTTGTGGAAGGCGTTATCTCTTCCACACACACAAACACGATAATTCATCCCATCCACCTACATACCCCCCGTGCCTTCAACAATCACATCTGTAGCAAAAATGAGCAAGGGCAGACTCGCTGGAAAGAACGCCGTCATCACCGGTGCTGCTGGGTGAGTAGACCATCTTCTTTTGATCCCACTGGACCCTGTCGGACAGCCTGTCACTGCATGTCCTTTGCCTCAGTCAACATGATAGAAAAAATTGAATTACAAGCATCATATCACTAACATCAAATCAGCGGCATCGGTCTTGAGACCACCATCCTCTTCGCCCGGGAGGGTGCCAATGTCCTCATGTCGGATATCTCTGCACCTGCTCTCGAGAAGGGTTTGGCCAAGGTCAAGGAGGTCGTGCCTGACGCAGTCGGCAAGATCGAGATCAAGACCTGCGACGTGACCAAGGAGTCCGACGTTGCTGCTATCGTTGAGCATCTCGACCCATGGGGCGGCTTGGATATCATCTTCAACAACGCTGGTATAATGCACGCTGACGACGCCGGTATGTACCATAATGCTTGACCTTCTTAGATGATTTGCCACTGACTGTGCTCGCAGATGCTCTGGATACCCCGGAGAAGATCTGGGACCTGACGCACAACATCAATGTCAAGGGCGTGTGGTACGGCTCGAAACACGCCGTCATTGCGCTGCGCAAGCACAAGAAGACCAAGGGCTCCATCATCAACACTGCCTCCATAGTTGCTCTTGTCGGAGCCGCCACTCCTCAGCTGGCTTACACTGCTAGCAAAGGAGCGGTCCTGGCGATGACCCGTGAGCTCGCCATTGTGCACGCCCGAGAAAGCTTCCGTTTCAACTCACTCTGTCCCGCACCTCTCAAGTGAGTCACTTCGATCATGCATCAACCAACCAACCAGCACTGACAGTTCCCAGCACACCACTTCTCCAAGACTGGCTGGGTGATGACCAAGCCAAGCGCCAACGCCGCGAGATCCACTTCCCCACTGGACGCTTTGGCGAGGCCATTGAGCAGGCTCAGGCCGTCCTCTTCTTGGCCAGCGACGAAGCTAGCTTCGTCAACGGCACCGACTTTGTCGTCGACGGAGGCATGACCAAGGCCTACGTCACGCCTGAGGGACCCCCCACCGCAGCTCCCGCCAACCTGGGACGATAGATAGACAAACATCAAATCGAAAAAAGAAACTTAGCATTGACAGTCAGTATATGCCTTTAAAATCGGCAACCAGAAATGGTATCCCTCCTTCCTCTCACGTGCCTATGCCTTAGCCTTAACCTCCTTCCCGGCCTGCTTCGCCGCAGCCTTCAAATCCTCACCCTCCTCCTTCGCAACACTCTTCACCTCCTCGCCCACCGTCTTACCCTCCAGACTCCGCTGGTACAGCACGGCGCGAGAGACTTGTGTTGCGCCCACGCAGAACAGCAGGAAGTTGACCGAAGCAAGGAACAGGTTGCGCGGCTTGATCACGAAGCACCAGCGCGTCCAAATCGCGCCTGTGGCCATCAGGGCGGCGTTTTGCGAGATGCTGAGGGACTCAGCGGGGCGGGCAAAGTCAGCGGCGCCAGCGAGGACGACGCCCCACTGTGAGAGAGAGAATGGTGTCAGCTATTGCTTCCTCCGTTTGATCCATATCCTATACTGGACTTCATCCCGGTGCCAAATGCAAAAGTCGCAAATTGCCGGGCGAAGGACAGGGTATGGGCGTCGTGCGTGGGGTAGGGAGGGTGATTACGAAGAGATAGATATATAGGGACTTTACCTTCATGATAGGTGCCCAGAAATGCACCGTCTTGGGGCCGACCTCGCTGTTCCAGAACTTTTGGAAGCCGGACTGCTCGCCTGCCGCGGAGGCGTCGGCATAGCTGCGTGTGAAGCGGGGGGTGTTGGTCGTACGGCGGAAGGCGGATGAGCGGAAGGCGGAGAAGATGCGCGCCGAGGGTCGGGATGCCATTGTTGCTTTTGTGTATGTGGATGAGTTGTAGAATGAGGCGGGCCGGGGGGAAAGGGAGGCTGGTTGGCGGAGGTTCAGGTGGTGGAGTTATCTCGCTGTCGTGGAAAACAGAGTCAGCTTGGACCTGCGATACCGGTTGAGGCAGAGCTGGTGTTGAGAGTGAGAACAGTGCGGAGGCGGACCGGAGCTCACGGTCGGAATGTCGGGCCGATGGGGTGGACGTGTGTGCCAAGGCTTTTTGGTGGTGAGCGGCTTAAATGCAAGGTCGACCACCAGCATTGATCAATATACCCACGCCAGGTCGATCACAAGCTCTACTCATCAACAGAAAAGTACGGACGACCGACGAATTGCTCCAATTGACGATCTACGGACCGATACACATTCATCATGAGCGGGAAATACGCCTTCACCAAGGCGTTGAAGGAGGTGCGGTTTCATTTCTGCCAGACGTCGGAGCACAGCCAGGCTGTGAGGTGAGTATCGGTCCCTCTAGCATCTCCTGAGTTGTGAAGCAAGAGACTGATCATGTTGCTTGGGACAGGTCGTTCCTCGTCCGCGCATATCCGACCATGAAGAAGAACAACCCCTCAACGCCTATCTTGATCCGCGAAGCACAGGGCATTGAGCCACGGGTGTGGGCACGATATGGTAAGCCATACCACGGCTAGATGCGACAGGATGGCATCATCTGACGGGCATGCAGGTTTCGGCAAGGAGAAGGTCGAGTCACTCAAGGGTCTGGACGACAAGGCGATCGAGGACAAGGTCACGCAGCTGGTCAAGTCGGAGACGGCATGAGGGCGATACTGAGTGCGAACGAGAAATAACACCATATACAATCGCGAGAGTGGAGAAAGCACCGCTATGTACAGATACCCGACGAGACCGATGCATATCAAAAACCAATTCTTCTATTTGAGCACTTTATCTGCACGGGATTCACACAAAAGGTAGAGTCTGACCTTTTCACACCGCCTGCACTTCTCCAAACCGATACTGCGCCCAGCCCATACTCCCCTCAGGCAACGAGAACAGCAACTTTCCTGTATCATTCCCTGCCGCACCAGCACCGACATGAATCGGCAACAAGTGTTCGAAGGAAGGATGAGCACGCCTGGCATCACTACGCTTCAACAATGCGGCCATCGCCGCCTGTCTGTCTCTCGGCTGTGAATAGTATTAGTATTCTCACTAGCCATTATTCAGAGCCATCGTGATATTACCTCTGCCTGCACCGCCTCGTCAAGCGCTTGCAGGAAGCTCACCGCATATGGCATCGGTGTGGGTTTCCCACTAGCAGCCCACATCTCGCGCAGATTGTGGACCGCCATGCCGCTGACGATGATGGCGACTCCTTCGTCCCGTAGACCGGACAGTGCTTGGCCTAGCTTGTAGTGTGCGTCTGCGTCGTCGTTGTCAAATAGACTCATTTGTACAAGTGGCACACCAAGCGGATTCTGCTCTGGGTTGAAGGCAACTGTGAACGGCGCAAAGACGCCGTGGTCTAGGCCGCGCTTGACGCCGCGAGCGTCGATTCCAGCCCCTCGGAGGCGGGAGAGAATCAAGTTTGCCAGAGAGGCACTTCCTGTGTTGGGGTATTGGAGCTCGTAGAAGCGGGTGGGAAACCCATAGTAGCTACTTGCGCGTTAGAAACCTGATCTATACATCGGAAAGAATCCGTGTTCAGCAGGGACATACTCGTAAATCAATGGCTGTAATTCGGCTGTGTTGACCTCCACCGTTGATGCGCCGGCTTGCCAGTGCGCCGAGACGACTATCACAGCTTTTGGCTTGACTTTTTGCGTGATCTCACGGCCGATGGATTGCAGGGAGGCGAAGGCTGGGTGCTTGGTATCTTCAATAATGTTAGGGCCGCCATGGCTAAAGAAGTAGACCGGTGTACGCGGCATTGTCGAGGAATTGATGTTGCCAAATGAACGTATGGAAGGGTTCTGGAAGTATTGCCGGATACGTAATCGGGATTGTGAAAGAAGTGTTTTGGGTAGGGACAAGGAAGAGGTGAAAGCCAGGATGAGCGCAATGACCGCACCGAGTACGCAAAGAATCGAGTATTTATTTTGTCTCATGGGCACGCTTGATGAAATGGCTCGCTGACGATACCATGTCCATAATATATCCTACCGTCGAAACAATAATGTAAAATTTGAAATGCTTGGTGCTTGGTCATCACAGCGGAGGACGACATGAGGTTGAGGGGAGCGGATTTGTTACCGGTGCGGCGGCTTTCCGCGCTTTGTGATTGATCAGTCAAGACAGCCTTCCTGTCAATTTTGCGTAATAGCGAATATTCTCGAGTTCGTACAGAATACGCAATGCTCGTGAATCCGGTTATCGCAGACGGCAGACAGCTCAAAACTAATCCTCCTACCCTATAAAAGTGCTATTGCGATTCATCGAAGAGCTGAGAATGGCAACAGCTTTGGCCTGTTCATAACAATTGCAGCAAAAAGGAACATTGTACAAGGACAGAGCATGCCTGGAGGACCCTCAATGTTATTTCAAGTCCGAGAACTTATAATCGGATGACATATTCGAAATTCAAAGGACTCGCTTGAAGTAGTATAGATTTCGTCGAGTTTCATTGATTGGTGTGAGGTTGCGTCTTTAAGACCTGTCTTGGCCAGGTTGTGGTCACCGCGGCGGTCAGATAAGTACGAGCTTGCGGTCACAGTGCTTTCAATTTTATTGTTCAGCTCCGCCCGAGTTGTATCAACACGGACTGTACCCTGATATGAGTCGTAGCGTTCGGCTGAAACCAGCATTCGAACCGTGCCCTTGGCAGATCCTGAGAAAGATCTGCTGGTTGCAGGCTATCCGAGCGTCCCGAGATTCATGAGTGTATGTGCCGTTCAGATACAGTGCTTGCGAGATCGCCCAATAGCGATTGTATCGGCGGATACCGATCATTGTTCATGACCAGGGAGGCGGAGATTCCGTGCGGCCGCCGAGCCGGATCGTCAGGCACAAAAGTGGATGGCCTTGTCATCCATAAGGCATCAAGGCCTCAGGCGGCTCGTCACCATCACGTATGATGAACGACCTAGGCCTTGTGTTCTGGCGACTTCGTTCAGGTGCTGGCGAAGGATGGTGTGGTTGCATTGGGCCTGAAGGGGCTTCGTGTGGGGCCGTAGCGTGGATCACGGCTTCGATTTTTGGAAAGAGGTCCAGATATGTACTGGCGAGAGATCATTGTCGAGTTTTAACGATATGCGAGAAGTCGTAACATGTTAAGAAAAATACTCAGCCTTGTGACGAACATCACTTTCCCCGCAGCGCAGCTGTCTGTGGATGGGCTCTTGGTGAATGTGAAGCACGTGCAGCCGGGAGCGGTTGAGTCCGGCGCTGCGCACGGTGCATGAGGGGGTTTTGACAGCCTTGCAGCCAGGCCCTACAATTGACCTCAAGCTTGGTGTCCCAGTGCCGATCTGTGGCCCGAATGGCGCTGCTCACTGCCATTCATAGAGCCACGCGACGAGGACATGCAAGACGCGTAAGCTTTCAGCAGCAGAAGCAAGGTGCGAGACGTGCGCGCATAGGAAGATCAAAGTGCAGGCGAGGGGCCCAAAGGTTTTGACTTGGCGGGCGATCCCCACCGAGCGTCTGACGCAGTGCGGTGGGACAATCCAAAACGCTCAATCACTTGTATGTCGTAAGGCAAGAGGATTCCTGCATTGTGGTGTGCCTCAAGTGCGGCGGTCAGAGTGTTTCCGGATGTGACACTGCGTCGCCGTCAGCTTGTGTAACCAGTGCTGTATTCGACACCCCGAGTCTCGCTGGTGTCGCAGATCATATCAGCCCACGACAAGCTTTGATTTGAGGGCTAGTGCGCCAGAGCCTGACCTTGGCAAGGGGCGTGCTACCATGCGATGAGCTTCAGAGATCTTTGTAACGGAATAGGCCGCATGAGGATTGAGCATACGTGGGTAGTGCCTTGAATCGACAGCGAGTGCCAAGGTCCAAACGTTGGCGGCCGAAGAAAGAAAAAGGCGTAGGGGGATGCAGAAGATACGTACAGTACAGTACAGTACAGTACAGTACAGCACGGTAGTACAGGGTACGTGAGTCGGCGCGGCCCCAGCGCAACGAAGCTGAAAACGACCTGCAAGGGGCCATGGCGCTATGATGTAATGGTCGTAGTGAACACCTCAAATTCTCGAAATTGGCTGACAGCATGAGGTCAGGGTAGTCACAGCAGCGACGGGAAAAAGGGGCTGGTGGTGGAGCGCGCGAAATCACATATAATGTCATGGCCGCAAAGGGCAAGAGCCCCACGTGGACCGTGAAATTTGGGCAGATGTAACATGATCTCCGCGGACCGTGTGTTAGAGTTTCTGCTATAGAGGGCCCCGCCTTTGACGGACCTTGGTTGTGGCGCATTTTAGCTCCAACCGTGTCGCGGTGCCGGCCTTGCAGCACGACCACCTTATTAAACTTCGCGCAAATCAACCCGGCCGCACCACAAGATCCGACGGAAGACCCGCCGCCCGCGAGTCAAAATCAGACCTCATCTCCTCTCCACACTCCCCAACCATTGCCCTGTCCGCCAATCGACGTCACGACTTTGCACAGCCGCATGCGAAATCCCCGGTAAAGTCCGACCTATCATTGCAAAGACATCTTCACATGGCTTGTTTGTCTGAATATCTGACTTGTTTTGATTGGGTGCGCCTTTCAACCCTGTCCGCCGCCTTATCGGGGGCTGACCGGACTCCTCGTTCAGTTTCGGTAGGCACTGCACGCTGTATCTCCGGGAGTCTCAGCCTTGCCACTTGTCATTGCTCCAATTCTCTGTCCGGCAGTCTGACATTTATCTATGTAAGCGCCGAATGTACACCGCTGCATATCGATTGACGGACCGCGCACGTCTGCTAAGTTGTTGCTCCAATACAAGTACATGCGCCCAGTATCTTTTGCTCAACTGGGGTTGGCTTCAGGCCGTTCGCTTTCCAAGCCCAAGGGGAAATCACCCAACTCTTCTATCATGACTCATTCTATTTCTGGAACAGCCAACAAATGCATTCGCTCACATAGAGCCCGTGCTGCGAGTCAGGTGTTCATCAAAGGCAGAGCGCCAAATCTAGCTTGCACACAAGCTGGCTATATGTCTCCGCCAGGTGAAATGCCAGGCTGAGCCTCAGGCGCATGAGCGAGCAAAGTCGTTGCTGTATCGTCATGTACAGTATGGCCAAGCATATTCCCAGATCGGAGTGACCTGCTAGTTTTCGCCGCCAATGGAAGTGTCCTCTTTTCACGACGTGTCCACGCTCCTCATACTCTTTACAGTGATGCAGACATCATGGTCAGGTGCCATAATCACTAGACCGATTTGTAGTGTTTTGACGCGTTTTATGCGACTCGGTTTGACTAACATCGTTGTTGCGAAGTCCAGGTGAGGCAGCCGCATATGAACCCTCTTCCCGTATGACTTCTGTACCATGATCATCTTCAAGGTGTAGGTGCGAGCTCAAGCTCAACGCTGCTGCAAACTCATTCAGGATACTCGTTCGGGTTCTTGGGCCGCCTAGTTGCTCGCGGATGTTGCTGGTCATCGTCGCCGCCTGCGACGCGACCTTGATTCGAGTGCACTCGTGACCAGTTTGTCGCCATCGAATCGTGCCGTGACGACTGACCGGCTGTGGAGGGGACCTGTTGATAGACATTCCAGCCGGGTTGTTGGCTTTCCAACTGCTCTCCACCGTGGTTCATGCCCGGTGCGAAATACTGTGACGGGACCACGGGCGCTGACGCGAGCGTTGGCTGCGCTTGCATGTACTGCTCGTTGTACATCATCGGATGATGCTCAGGTGCAAATTGAGGCACGCCTCCAGCCTGGCCGTGCAGTGTCGCATGATGTTCTTGTGGGGCCCACTGTTGAGGGCGCGTCGCGTATGCATGAGCTTGATTCATGTAAGGATACTGTAACTCTTGCGGACTTCTTGCATAGCCCTGGGGTGTGAAAGCACGAAGTTGTTCTCCTTGATTCTGCCAGGGTACCGCATAATGCTGTCCTTGGTATTCTGTCTGTGCCATACCTAGGGTATGAGCTTGCCATTCGGGCATATTTGCTCGGTTGGCTTGGAAAGCATCATGCGCCGTCACATTTGGGGGCATTACCAAGCCTAATACATGTCAGTGAACATTGATGCCATACAATTCAACACCTGTACGGACCTTGGGTCGTCATAATCCCGACATGAGCTGGAAGCCCGATAGGAGTACCACCAGGAAATACACCAGGCACGCCTTGAGTCTCAATTTCGGCGGATGTGTACCGGTCAGGTTCGACACCAGATGGGCTGCGCGATGACATGGCGGACGGTGTCTGAGAGGAGAGGCCAGTCTTCAAAGGCTCGGAACGAGCGTCAGCATTGGCGTTGGGACTGGGCGACGGGTTGGGATTGGCGTCTACACTGGTATAGATGCAATCCTTTTTGAGCTTGATGCAGTTCGAGCAGCGACCCTCAGGGTCGCCGTCTGCAGCTACGCATCGTATCTTGCGACGCCGGCAGTGTGCTGCATGAATCCTCATCGTCAGCGCAACTGTACTCGAAATGGTTCAAGCGAGACATTCTTTCATCGCCATTGGGAACGAAGGGCTTACCACAGGCAACAGATATTCTGGTGTAGCCCAGCTTGTTTTTGCGAGACAATGCTGAGTTCGGAGGCGAGTTCGTATCTGAGGGCGTCATTTCCGCCATTGATTCAGGACAGACGTAAAAGTTTCGATGATGCAAGTGGACGGGTGCGCGCAGGAATTCGGTGGGAAGTCAAGAGTAGGTTCGTCGCGTAAGACGAAGTTCGATGTCGGACCCCACGTTTGGTACTCAGCAGGTGGAGGGGCACGCAACTTTAACGGACAGCTCGCAGATGTGCAGCAGACCTGCCAAGCGCTAGGTCGCGAATGAGTTACTGCAGAGCCTAAAAGCGCAGCCTTGGTAGATGGTGGGTTGGGACCGCATTACCTTCGAGCCAGGAAATAGAAGACTGCACGAAGGGCACCAGGAGGCGCAAAGACCGCTGAGTTGGTGGAGCTGATGATCTCGGAGATCTGCCTGTGAGCTGGGACGATGTGAGGGCGGGCGAAGAGCCGTGCGGCTAAGTGTCGTGCGGCAAGAATTTTAAGGTGCGAGTAGGAGAGAGGGTGACCGCGAAGAGAAATGCGCGCGTGTGAGGTTAGCGACAGGACGTCCAGAAATCACCAGAGTGCTCGAGTAGGTGGAGCTTGGAGCAACACAGTTCAGGTCAGGTCAGGTCAGGTCAGGTCGCGCAGGGCTGTCGGATGCGCATCTGCCGACGCGCCGATGTGCGATGTTGGAGAGGAATTCTGACAATAGGGTGGGACTTGGAAGACACGATCATGTAAGGTATCTCGTGGTGGGAGGGCTGGGCATGCGCCGTTCGTGTGCAGATCGACGGTCGCTCACAGGCGGCGCAGCAGGCTCGTGTTTGATGGGGACGAGTGGATGTCGATGACGGGGAGTCCGGGTGGAGGGGATCAAAGGACGGAACAAGTAGGTTAAACTGGAATAATGCAGGACAGAAGACGGACGCAGGCGGCGACCAGAGAGTCTAAAGAGTGACGACTGGGGATTGGGAAGATGAACTCCGAGAAAAGCAAGAGCAAATTTAGAGGCCCAGCAGCACGGCACCCTGACGTTGGCGGTCATCACTGCGGTCAACCTGGTCGTGTGGTACCAGATGCGTCTCTGTCAATGCTACAAGGTTAGCTCCAGCTGTCACGCCTGCGGGTGAACCGGGGACGGATGAGGCTGCGTACCGTTGATCCAGTACCGTCCACGCCGCCCGTTCCACCAGCGGGCTCAAAAATCGCCGAGGCTGTAATCGGCCAGGGGCAAGAAGCGGCGGCGGCGGCACAGCGAGAACGAAAGAGCCCAGCAAGCAGGGGCGGATGGGGAGGGATACGGCGTGCAGCTCGGATGACAGGCGGCGCGCAAAACGCAAAATGGAATGGGGCGTGTGGGGTGACAAGATTTCTTGCGCAATTGGAGGAGGGAGGTACCTGGACGCCGTACTCAGGCCTCAACTCCCTGGTTGTCGCGGTCAGACCCCCTCGGGCCCTGTAAGGTCTGTGCCACAGCTATGTAATGCCCTGCTTGTACTTTGCCTGCATATGTTCGGCGTGCCCAGAACGGCTGCGATTGCGCCACGAGAACGCCACCGTTAACTCGCTGGGTGGGCCCAAAATCTAGCGGGCGCAAATCTGCCATACAGAGGTTACGCTGTGCACCAACAGCTCGCGCGCTACCATTACGAGTAATTGTAGTTCACGAAGCTGGATACACAAACAGCAGCAAACCATTGCCTTGTTCTCGCAACCCTGTACCCCTTCCTGCCCACGAGTACATCGCGCTCCAGCAGGGTCAGCGACACACAGCAGACGACCACATACTGGCCGCGCTTGGCTATATGCGTGGTTGTGGCCTTAGCGCGGTCCCACGATCCCAGTGGGAAAAAACGCGGTTTAGCCTTTTTTCAACAAGATTGGTTTTTTCCGGAGTAGACCAAAATCAGCTCCGCGGGGCGGGATCTAGGAAGGCGTGGTGCAGAAGCCGGCCGCACCGGGTCAGCGTCGTGTGGGTGGAGGGGGCAAGACAGAGAAATTAACTTAGTGTAGCGAAGTTGCAACAAGACTCTGCGCCGCGCATTCATCCACGCGAAGCCGTCGGGATTAGGTAGCATGGCCAGCCCAGTGCCACGATGCCAAGAATGTCGCGCTGCTACCGATTTGCTCCTTACCAAAGCACCCCTGTGAGCCCGCGCCACGTTCTTTGCTGCAGATCCACCTTTTAACCAGCTGCCAAATTGGGGGCTCCAAGTGGTACACCAGCGTTCCATCCGGCACATTGTACAAAGTACATCCCGAAGCTCTCGGTCTGCTCCTTGAGGGTATCCATAGACCACGTCGGGGCTAGGAGATGGCGCTCGTGCAGCGTCTACGGCCGAGTCACCCCTTGGCCGGTAACCTACTTTCGCCGCGTGTGCTGTACAGTACGCCTCTCTCGGCTCCCAAATGCCGGCATGCATACCACATTTCAGCTCATTAAAAGCAGCCGCTTAGCCCAAACCTTCGAGGGCAGTAGTGCCCACCAAAAAAGGCGACTATGTCACCACACGAGGCGCACACCCTTTTCTCACCAAGGTAGGTTACTGAGCGCCGAACGACCGCGCCACATCACCCCTTGATCTGGACGAAATCTAGTCCTCCCTTTTCCGTTGCACAACCCTGCCATGGATGCATAATGCGGGTGATTGTTCCGCCGACATTGTCAACGTCGGTCACACGCTATCCACAGGAGCTGTCGTATGAGTCCTTGCTACCATACTACGTCAACCGCTGCGGAATTCTCCGCATGTTGACAACGGTCTTGCCTGTAGGCTGTAGGCATTGCGGTTCCAGACCATCGGTCGTTGTACGTACATCGAGCTACTGGAACATGGTACCGATCTGATCTAGCGGCGGTCACGGCTCCGAGATACAGCGCATCAAATACGCGATCAGCTGCACAAACGTTGTTAATTCCATGTTCTTCCATTAACTTGGCTTTAGGACTTCTCATCGCAACACGGCCATCGGACCTCAGCTATGAAAATTACGCCCAGCAGGAGATCTATACAATTACACGATAGAATTCCCGCCCCGTTGGCGTGCCAAGGTACAACAGCGACTTTGACGTTACAGTCTGCTTTTCGGCGTCGTTAGCGGCTATAATAGACGAAGCAAATACCCGGATGTGCACGTCGTTGCTCGTGTTATTTGCATTCATCAACTCTGGTCAAAACATGAAGCGATACAACGTTGCACTACTCCGGACAAGGCTCATTCGCTAGCAACCACGGGCTGTCTTGCCTTCGCAGTACTGAGCACAAGCGCGATCACGGGTAAGGTGCTGTAGAACGAAGATGCCGCGTACCATGCTACGGAATAATCCTTTTCCGCTAGCTGTTGACATTTTTCCATACAAAGGTGTCGGTCTCTTATGACTGATCGTTCATGGTACGGGAATAATCTTTTTCCGCCAGCTGTTGACATTTTCGAATACAAAGGAGTCGGTCTCTTATGACTGATCGTTTGTCGTCGGCTGAGGGCCTTGCATCTCCTCGTACGATACCAAATCAAAGTATACCACCATCTAGACTGCTATGGTGTCTATTGTTTACTAACAGGATTTGGTATCAACAACAATAAAGGCCAACATTGAAGGCAGCCCGGAAGACACTTTTGCAGGCAGCGTACTGTGCTTCAATCGTCCGGTTATGAATAACAGATTCCTTCGTTAGACGGATCAACTTATGTACGTCCTCGTTTTTGCCAAATGGTGGCCCGCACAGTTATCGCGGCATGCCGACTCGGATCACAATCTGAGCGCTCCGATGCCCCATGCGAAGTTGCCACAGAGCCACGGCGTACAGTCGCTCAAAACTCAACGGTCGTAATATTCAGCCATGCATCGGACTTAGCTCATCGTCTCGAAATTAGCCACGGCAAATGGCAAGAGTGAATCAGACCAGGTTCCTCTTGTGAGATCTCATGGGAATTCAAAATGCTCGAGAGAGTCATTAATGCTTTGAGGCTTAGTGGTACGACAAGAAACCCCTTTGTATAGTCAGCTTAACAGTATGTCCTCCACATCAAGCTGGGCCACAACGGAGAAGTCCAATGAAATTGACTGAGCATGGTATGGATTGACAGCCTTGACCACCACAGAGCAGTCTTGTATAAATTGGAGGATCGGAAATGGCTCCATTGAACCAAACAAGGGAGGAATAGACTAAGAATTTTACGCACTTTCATTCTGCCCTCCCTGCTTCGAATCGTTCCGACGATAATACTGGGGTTTCTACGGTGGACGATGAACACCGGACAGAAGCATACCGGGCTGAGAACACCGATGTCTTCCCCGCGCACCTTTGAGTGGACTGGTACGAACAGATGTAGGCGTACAGCGGCATTTGCCTCGCTGCCATAGCATGTGCGCACAGTTTGGAGCATCTGTGAGTTTACATGCTGCCGAGCTCGTACCGAACTTCGACCGGGCAATCATGCCATTCAGCAAGCCGCAGACTCTTGGAACAATAATCAGGAGTATCGGCCTTTTGCATTTTGTCTTCCGTGCTGGCGGTGCCTGACTGGAAACGCGAATACCAAAATCTCGCATCAACTCTTGTGTCTACCGCATGAAGCTCCGCGCAGCTTGGTCCGCCGTTCTTGGTTGTAGCTCAGGTATTGCAGTCCAAGGAGTGCCACGGCGGATGGCCAGGCGAATCATAGGGCAACACGTCCTGCGACTCTCGAAGCTATGCAACGTTCGATTTACGAAGCTTCTGGTGGCTTTGTAGATTTATCTTTATGCCCAATAGCAGAGACCAGGAGCTCGTAAGAGAACATGACGCAGAAAGAGAATATTGCGCCTCAGTGATCTCTGGTCATCCAATTTGACATTGAGGGAGCCATTAGAGGGCCGAATGAACTTCACAACACTACCCGTGGAATACCAAGGAATTCGTTCTCTTTGATCTGCGCGGTAGATTGCCCATGACGATGTGTCTGTGAGTCCTGTATCGTTTCAAGGACACCAAGTCTTAACGTCAAAACTCGATAGCGTTATATATTTCAATGTGTGACTTGATCTTATTATTTCTTCTTGGTATTTTGCAAATATTTGTCGGGTATTTGGGCGGCCTTGCACGACGATTTATGGCAGGTGACGTCCTTTGTAGCCAGGCAGGGCTGCAGAAAGGCCTATGGAAGCAAGAAGAAAATTGACCCGCAGCATCGAGCAAACGCCGAGATGGACCACATTTGATCTGGGCCATGGAAAAAGGAAAAAGTGACAAGCGACCATGCGAAATGTGATACGTAAAAAGGGGGATCTGGCATGGTTAAACTTTAGCGAATCGGGTCCGAGCTCCACGACAGAGACACAGTGACACGCCAAAATCAGGGCACAGCTGGTGTCCACACTGGTGCCCCAACCAGAGAATCACTTTCCACTATTAGATAAGGAACGACAGTCGGATAATATTATCGCGCTTGGCTCACTGATAAAGCAGCAGATATGCGCCACACGCTATGCATGCCAAAGACGGACGCTGGACTCGATAACCGGGCCCCATCGAATGCACGCAGATTTGCCAGCGAACAATGCCGCCGACATCGCGGTGGACTAATGCGGAGGAAGTGGAACATGCTTACCCCCTCCGCCACATGCAACGACGAATCGTCGTGAATGACCTCCACTCCCCGCACTTGCCCAGGGTTCGTGTGTCTTGCCCGGTCAGTTGATGGACCTTGATTGACGCCGGCTTCCATCACCGCTCTATCTATCTCCTCATCCTACTGTCCGCCGGTTTTCGTGCGATCGCGCACTTTCCTTTTCCCATTCATGGCTTTATGGCAACAGATATCGTTTTCCCGCCCTCTGAAGTACTCTTGAGATCCCCGTCGTCCGCCTCTCCGACTCAGGCGTCCAACACGGAGAACGACAATGGAGAAGCTGCCCGCCCACTTAAGGAGAAAAAGACGCCGCCCGCGAAGCCACGGCCTGTCCAAAAGCCAAAGGCCGTGCCGAACGCTCAAAATGCTGTCGAAAAACCCAAAATGTCCAAGAGTCGAACCGGTGAGTGCGGACTTGGTCAATCTTTGCGTCAAGCTGCTCATCCAGTCTACCAGGCTGCGTTACTTGTAAATTGAAGCGACTGAAATGCGACGAAACAAAACCTACATGCCAGCAGTGTCAGCGGCGCAAGGTCGAGTGCGGTGGATACAAAAGAGATTTCAAATGGAGGGCATTCGACGAAACTAACGCAAAGGTTGCGGTTCCAAACAATCGCAAGAGTGAGTCTGTCACAACTATGATAGATTGCATATTTGGCTGACATCCTGGTCTCAGAAAAGCATACGGCTTCCTTTTCGCAAAGTTCGACCGCATCACAAGAGCATGTGTCAGCAGACCCGAACGCATCTGTTACAGTTGCTGCCGCAGGCAAAACAACGGATCCAAAAATTGCTCGTACCTCCAGCATTGTACACGAAAGACCATTGGACTGGAACTTCAATGCCTCGCCAGAGAACGACGTCCGTAGAGCTACTGGTTCCTCGGGTGCGGCATCTCCTAGCAAAAGTGTCCGATCAGAAGTGTTGGATGCAGTCCTTCTACAGACACCCAGGACTACATCGACCAATGAAGATATCGAGAGCACACAGAGCGATGCAGCCGGTCTTGTAGTTGTGGATCCTTCCCTGCTAGCCAATTCCAGCAATTCACCGCCAAGAATGACTGCGCCCGAGATCGAAACGCTGTTGGCATCCTGTGACCCGGTTCTAGGCACCTCCTCGCTCCCAAACCCCAATCAAGAGTTCGACGTCGATCAAATGCCTCAGGCCGATCTCCTAGATGCCCCCTCGCCCCCGCAAGCTGAGATCGACTCTCTTGCACTCATCCCGGGCGATTTGAGCTGGGCAAAGGGAGAATATTATAAATCCATGCCCATGGATGTAGACTTCAGCGACGATGGAGTCGAAATGATCGCCATGCGCTTTGATCAATTGACATGCGGAATTCTTTCCGTCAAAGACGGTCCGTCGGAGAACCCATGGAGATCTCTGGTGTGGCCAATGACCCAGTCATCGCCATCTGTGCTGCATGCTGTGTGCGCAATGACAGCGTTCCATGCGGCAAGGAGGGAACCGCATCTGAAGGTAAAGGGCCACGAACACATGCAATTGTGCTTTCAGAATTTGACCGAAGGACTAAGAGAGGACACGGTCACTTTGGAGAATGCTATCGCAACATCTATCAGTTTGGCATTTGCTCAGAGCTTGAGTGAAGTGACCTCAAGTGGAAACGTGTACATCAAAGGCGCAAGGAGTATCATAAACAAGGCATTATCGGAGCATCGACAAAGACCCCGACAAGGATTGGAGCTAGCCCAACTTAAGTTTCTTTGCAATGCGTGGGTCTACATGGATGTCATTGCGCGGCTGACGTGCACCGACGAGGACGAGACGGAAGAGTACGAAGAAATCTTCTCTGCGTTTAGCACAGCCGGATCCGACCACGACGGCTTCGGCATTGACTTTGGACTGCCAATCGATTCGAGTCTTGATCCTCTCATGGGTTGCGCCAACACTCTGTTCCCCTTGATTGGGAGGGTGGCGAACTTAGCCCGACGGGTGCGAAGATCGTCAACAACCTCTCTTGCTATCGTCGACCAGGCGAGAGAACTGAAGGAGCTCATCGAAGCATGGCGGCCGCCGAGGTACATTCAACCACCCGAGGACACTTCGTGTACTGTAGAGCACAGCGTACAAACGGCCGAAGCGTACCGTTATGCTACCCTTCTTTACCTACACCAGACTGTACCCGACATCCCCTCGCCGACATCGTCTCAGCTCGCAGCTCGAGTCCTGATCTTCCTGGCCACGGTACCAACAACAAGTCGCTTCGTCAACGTCCACATCTTCCCCCTCATGGCCGCCAGCTGCGAGGCAGTCAGCAACGAAGACCGGGAATGGGTGCGCAAACGCTGGGCCGCGATGGACCGACGCCTCAACATCGGCAGCATCGGGAAATGCATGGAGATCACCGAGGAAGTGTGGCGACGCAGAGACGAGATCAGCCCCATCGGTCGGCAGCCGCTAGTGTCGAACAACCGCCGTCCGAATTATGATCTGAACCCGGGATCCTCGAGCAGCATTTCGTCTACTTGGATCTCAGAGGGCAATTTCGGGGCGTCGATTCCGATGAACCCTGATCCGACTTGGCCGCAGGTGCTGGAGTGGAACAATAATGATGATATCAATAATCAATATTACCTTGGAGGCCGGCTGCACTGGCTTGGAGTTATGAAGGGATGGGGATGGGATGGTGAGTATTTATACCACTTTTACTGGTGTAGCGGGTTTCGCTGACGCAATACAGTATATCTTTGATCAAATTGGGAACGGTCTTATGACTAGACGGACCGCATAGCGTAGCATAGCGGCTCTGGATAAGGCTTCTCGAAGAGGCTCATGGACCGGATTGCTTCTGTGTTCTGTTCAGCATGGCGTGGAATACTTGTTTTTGGCTTGGCTCAGGGATATCTTGCGTGTGAGGACTACGCTTTACGATTGATTTTGACTTGTTTTGGTAATGCTTTGCACATGACTGTTCACGGAAATGCATTGTCTTCAACCTTTGATTCTCAGTAGGCTTCTTGATATGAATGTCCGCAGCCCTTGTGATATATCACGACCTCTTGAGGTACGAGATAAACGGTTCGGCTCACGGATTGAATCGACATCGCGATCGCTTTGATCGCCGCAAGAGTATTTAATCTCATTTCACCTTGAGTCATGTGTCGAACTTATGGTCAAAGAGCCGCAGCCAATACAAGCAATCATTCTACCTGGTCCAAAACCAACCACACTACCTGACCTCGACATATGTTTCTGCAGTTGTTGAGGAAGGTGAGATCCGTGAAAGTCCGCGGTATCTCAAGATCAGTAAATAAATACTAGTCTCACTATCCAAAGTGTCGCTGGAATTGCTCTGTAAGGAATGTCAATGTTCTGCACTATTTTTAAGAAGTGAAGTTGAACGAATGCCAGGCCTCTATGGCTGCTGGTTGCGGCTCCGGCCCGACAGGACCCCGTGCCCCAAACTGGAAGCCCCATCCTGGGGGTTATGGGGGACAAAACCTCTGGCCTCTGGGATCCATTCCTTCTCCAACGACAGCAGTTCTCTTTATGTCAACGTGCCGCCTGAGCCGGGTTGGAGAAACGTCGTACCACCCCAATATGCATACAATAGAACCACCTCCGACAGCCAGTCATGTCACACAGGGAAGCGGCATGGACACTCCGTGACGATCCATTGGTGACTGCTCTGGTCGAATGCCTGGATGTCGAATCTGTCAATGGCAAGTGCACCATACCAGCAAGGCAGAGTATTATCACGCTTCTCATTGGCCCTCTGATTGACTTTCCTTTTCCACCGTCGCTTCGATTTGCTTGCTCTCCTCCGACCGTCTGACCCTGCTTTTGATCTACTCTCGCGCCCAAGAGAAAGTATATCAGAACGAAGTGCCCACTCCCCCCCTGTGTTCCGGCCAAAGATTCTCCGCAGTACAACAGCGGGGTGGGGGGGGGGGGGGAGAGAGACACACACACACAGAGAGAGAGAGGCACACAGCGTAACACAGCAGGAGCTGTGCCACACCAAAACAGCTCACTCACGCTCACGCTCCCCCCAATCAAGCGTGGCAAGCAGTCAAACAGGACCACCACCACTAGCGGGGGGACCCCCACGACCTTTTGTCCTCGCTCGCCGGCGAAAACCTACTCGGACCCCAGACCAGGAATACACAGTGGCCAGCTAGCTTTTCCCGCTGCGAAGCATCAAAGCTTAAAGGGAGGCCGGGGATAAACAAAGGCTCCAATACTTGTCCAGCTTAGGAACCTTGCTCCGTCTTTCCCGACTCACTCCTCCACCTAGTTTACCCGAGGAGCGCGAGACATAAGTGTCGGGAACATCACTTCTCGTGAACAGTGCAATTAACAGATCCTGGCCCCGCTTGCCTCATTGCTGCTTTTGTGAACGCCGGCGAGGCGCGATTTCTTCATCCTATTCTGGACGTCGGGCGTCTCAAGCCTGCTCCCCAGCATACGTCGGAATCGTGGCACACTTGACGAGGACAGCAGCCTCGCAGCATGGCGTTTCTCAAAGGCTTGCCTTCGCCATCTCGGCAGCCGCCCGAGATCTTGTACCCAGCTTGAGGCAAGATGTGGCGAGTACAGTAGCTTGGAGGTCGATTGACCGCGTCGGTGACGCGACGTGGAAACGACTTTATCCACCAAGAGTTGAGATTTGCTGGTCCATTAGGTCGCAGCATGAAGCGCGGGCACGATCAGTCTAGTGGAAAGCCATAGTGTAAAATATCTTGTTGATCAATTATAATGTATGATGATGCTGCCCAAACAATACTGCCAAATTCTGTCCAAGGAACAATTACCGCCCCCGACGGCATTTCCCACTCATTTTCCTTGCCAATTATATAGTCCCGACAATCAACATTCTTTGCGTTGCGGCCCTCTCTTATCCCTCTGTCGGGGACACCTTCAAAGCGAAAAGCCATCGGTGCTTGGCCTGCGGGAGTGGAGCCTTTCGCGTTTTCGGCGAAATCTCTCTGAAGCCGGCTCCATGCCAGCGACCGCTTTCGTCACCTCCTCCTGCACCTGGTGCATACGTCTTTCCAAAACACTCGGCTGTGGGACGAAGCTCCTGACTGCTTTTGACCACGAAGGCTCATGTTGGGGCAGCGGCTGACGCGCACCAGCTTCAGCACCGCCATGTATGTCCATTGGGCATTTAAGTTCGTAGTAGGCGTTAATGTAATGCTGCACCTGTGGAATCTGGCGCTCTTCATGTACGCATGTATCAGGTGTGGATGCGCCCGATGATCTTTCAGAGTCATCCCTCCCCTCATCGTGGTTGTCTTTGTGCTGTTGTGCGCCCTTTCCAACGTCCTGTCTTTCAGAGTCAGGGGTCAGCACCTGGATCGGTTCTGGACTGGGCTCCTGCGTCAATTAGTCAAGAACTAAGCTTCGAGGAGCCGAGGTATGTAGGTTTTCAAGAAGTCAATGGTGGATGCCTCCTGACTATCTCGATCCGGTTGCTGAACCTCTCGAGGCGCTTCTGCTTCCGGCTCCTTAGTCGGTTTCAAGTTTGTTTGTGGCTCACCGTTATCTCCTTGCACAATATCGGTTATTTCCTTGCGGTATGCTTCCTTCCGATCCTTTGAGGGACTAGTGCTGACAAAAAGGATGATGGGTCGGTGCGATGTCGAACTCGTAGTTGTTGATGTCGAAGACAAAGAGACCTCGCTTACCTCGTTCGAAGCCACTTCATCCTTGTCCCGAGCTGCTTTGGCTGCGAGCTTGCGATTCTTGTTCTTGTTTTTGTTTCTTTGCTTCCTCCTCACATTTGGATCCTGAGGAGCTTCAATCAGATGCGATTGTGATTTAGAAATCTGTCGAGGCATCGAGTCAGGTGATGTTTCCCTAGATGCGCCGGACTTCTTCATCAAAGCATGGGTACTGGGACTACGTACCAGGTTGCTGTGTCCTTCTGCAGGCAACTTGCCCTTGGCTTTGTCCGAGATCGCTGAAGTCTGATCCTTGTCTGAGAATGCGCCATCAAATCCGGTAGTGACTCCTGGTGCCTCGTTTTGTAGCTTTGGATCGAGGTTGAGATTCACCAGAGTGTCTGCTAGCGCAGCTGCAGGCACAGAAGAGGGCCGAGCAAGGTGCTCTTTGGCCCCGGCAGGACTTCCCGATGGCGGCGGTGCACCTGGTCCCGGGGTGTTATTGCTTGATTGAGGCATCTTCTTGGTTGGTGAATGTTCCGGAGTCGCCGTCTCAACCGTCGCTGGATCCCCTGGTGGCGGCTTGGGTGTAGATGTACCCTTCAAAGCACCTTTAATCAGAGCAGGAATCTCCTTGAGAGATTTCATCTTCGACTTGTGCGTGGCCAATTTCGGGTCATTCCGCGCTGAATCTTCGCGCGCCGCGGGCTGATAAGGTTCCTTTTCATCACCGTGAATCTGCGCAAGTTTGGCGTCTTGTTGAGGGAGTTTTCCTAGCTGGGGCGTCTGAGGCTGCGGGCTCCCTTCATGGTCCTGCGCAGAAATACCACCTTTGGGTTTAGTCTTAGGCTTCTGCTTGGTCTTCTTGTCGGATTTTTGGATCTTTGCTTGGCGAGCATACGGACTCAGGGATTCGGTATGCTTCGGACCCGATTTGAGAGAAGCCACTCGATTACCACGCTTATGCTCTATCACTTTTCGGCCAGGGTCTGTCGGCTTTGAGACTGCCAGTTCTGTCGTACTCGAAACCTCTGAGGGGATTCTGGTGGCTTTCTTGACTAAGACCGGAGCCTCCTGAGCCTGGACCGTGGAAGAGACAGGCGAAGTTGGGGTTACCCTCGTAAGGTCCTCTTCGCGCTGTACCTGAAGTTGGTTTTGGGCGTCCGAGATTTCTGCTTCGCAATTTTCGGCTGCCCTATCAGCAGTCCTTGTGGTATTTATTGTACTTGGGGTCTGAGTTGAACCAGCCAGCTTCAATACGGGTTCAATCGAGCCAAAATTCTGCTCCAAAGGAGACTGGTGTCTTCCATCTTCAGTAGCATGGAGATCAGACGCACCAAGATGTACTCCGACGTCATCATCCTCAGGGTTCTCGGCAGCTGTACGGAAACTGTCATCAACATCGTCCATGCCGGTTGGAGAATCAGTGGAGCTTTGACCGGTGATGGATCTGAACGGGGTGATGTACCGTTTCTCTTGTGCACTAGACGACCTCGGAGCAGTCGCGCGCTTGGGCAGAGTCAGTGATAGACTTGAAGCGCTACCAGACTTCTGTAGTGTCCTGCTTTGAACTGCATCAAGTTGGCTGTGAGCGGCTGCCTGTGAGGTGGCGGCACCGTGCTGGAATGAGGCAGCCTCGCTCTTGTCCTCATCATGTCTATCAGCTCGGACACGAACATGGTCTGTGTGGCTCTCCTCCATCGAGGCTCCCTCAGTACACGCAGGCTCTTCGGGAAGATACTCCAGCTTTGTCCTTTTCGGTAAAGTCAAGGACTCTGAGGCAGGTATCTTGGGCGATAGCACCGAGACATGTGCCGATCCCAGATCTGCCGGTTCTTTCGGTAGGCCGGCTGGTATGTCCGCAATTTTAGACTGAGCTGCACTTTCAATTATCGATCCGTCGGCAGACCACTCACAGTACATCGTTGTGGCAGCTTCATGGCTTACTTTGAGCTGCTGGCTCGGGGACCCGACAACCGCTACTGAATCGTGCTCATCACACTGCTTGGCTGCAGTGTCGCTAGCCTTGGACAATACCTCCGTGTTGCCTGACCGAGCGTTGAGTCGATTTTCGCCGTCCTTCTTCTTCGGCTTTTTCTTCGACAAGGTCTTCTGGGATCTTACATCCTCCGAGGGCTGCTGGCTTTTGACGTCGGCAGGAGCAGCAGCCATTCCCAAATCGGGCTTGGGAGCGGCCTTCTCCGATGCAGGTGTCTGGCCATCCGTGTTGGGCTTGATCAACCTAGCATCGCCGAGTGTTGCATGGGAAAGCTTTTCTCCAGCTGCGTTCTTGATAACCACCTCTGACCTCGCACCAAACGTAGGATCATCCTCGGGGAACGGATTGGTATCACGTCTAGTGACCACCGGCTTGGGCACGTCGGCAATCGAGGGTATCGGGCTTGGAAAAGGCGGAGCCTGTAGCATTGGAGGTTCTGCCCGGGGGTTGACGTGACTACCCTGGCTGTGGGGACGTGCGAATCTGATTCGACTTTCATGAACAACACAGAAGGGATCGTCCCGTATCAGAGCTGCAGCAGCAGCAGAATCGGCGAATCTGTATCATGTTAGTACTCGGCTTATAAACGGAAGCAGCAGAATTGCTAACCTCACAAAGGCGACTTTGGGACGGATGTCGACAGAAATAAGACTGTTGTTTGGTGAGACCCCTGCAATGAGTCTACGAAGTGCTTCGTCTGAAAACCCCGAAGGCAACCCAAGGACTGCGACCTTGTCTGAAGGAACAAGCTGAGGACCAGCATGCGGACTCAGCATGGATCCCTGTGGGAATGCGCCTTGTCGAATGAACGTATGATCGGCCACATGAGGCTGGAAGCCGAACCTGGGACCTGGGATGAAGCCTGGCACGGGACCAAAGTATGCCGGTCCCGGAAAATGCGGGCCAATCATGGTCATGTTCATCATCCCGGGCTGAAAAGAATCCACACGCGGGATATGGGAACCGTCGCTAAAGACTCGAGGCTCGAAGTGCCTCGCGGGCTCTTGAGCGTATTGGCGTCGCCATGGATGACCCGGTTGTGACTGAGAATTGAAAGGACGGTTCTCTTGGCCACGTCCGCGAGGTCCATGGACAGGAGATGGGCCGTTGTAGGTTCCGCGACCGCGACCCCTAGCACGGTTTGAACCTCGACTCCCTCTGCTGCCGATGCTACCACGGCGATCCGGAGGTCCAGTTGCACGTGCGGAGGAGGGCTCATTGGAACGATTAGCTGTATCGATGGGATGAGTTGGCACAGGATTCTCCGCACCAGCATTTCCTCCCCTCAGCCCTCCAACGGAAGCATTCTGGCCGCGAGGGGTTTGAGTAGCCGCTGAAGCAGTCCTTTGGACTTCCTTGGCGTTCAGCTGCGCCTTGTACAAGCCAGAGGGCATGATTTGCGGTTCTGTGAAGCGTCGGTCACTTGCAGGATGTGGCAGAGTGAGGTTGGGACCCATCGAGCGCGTTTTGCGCAGAGCCACCGGATCCTGGTGAAGATCTCCTTGTCCAGCGATAGAAGGAATTGGTTTGGGCATCAGGACTCCATCTGCACCGATCAGGATCAAGCTGTCCGCCAGAGAGCGCTTTGAGGACTCACCTGAGCTCAAAGAGCGAGGAAGGGCTGTGTCTGTGATGCCGACATGGTTGCTGGGCATCACGCTCTCAGCACGACCCAAAGGAGCTATCGAGTGCGGGGAAATGAGATCGTCACTGCTCAGCAGCTTCTGGTTGACCTTGCCAAAATCTGGAGGGCGGAAGTTTGGCCCTCCCTGTTGTTGCAGTTGATGTTGTTGTTGTTCTTGATGTTCTTGTTCTAGGGTCCTGATGAAGCGAACCTTGTGCTGAACTGCTCTCATCACACGTCGTAGAAGATGCTGATCATTGCTGTAGGGCTTGATATCATCCTCACCGAAAAATTTCCGCGTATCCGTATATTCAAGCATCGCAGTGACCATACGATAATCCTGGAACAAAGAGCGATTATCCTGCTCAAACTTCTGAGCAGCCTGGATGATTCTTCCGTCATTGTAGACGGCGATGCAGTAGAGGACCTCCTTGAGAAAGCGTGCGCCCTGCACGTGCACGGTATATTGGTCGAAGAACTTCCCAATGAACTCGTCTTCTTCGGCCTTGCTCGCACCCAGCCTATTCACACCGCGCGGGAACAGGTCGGTGAAAATTGTCCGACACATTTCTGGACTGTCAGTCCAGAGATTGTCGATGAATATCTGCATACCGGCCACTGGTACAGATCTGGCGATACAAGGCGCTCGTGGGATCGGAAGGTTGAGACTGAGAGGTGCAGCGGCGGCGGCAGCCTGAGGGGGTGAAACAGTCAAGACCGGAGGCACTGCCATGGTCAAAGCAGTTTGCTGAGGGACACTTGCAGATGCAAGTAGTTCGTTGCTGTGACAGGCGCGAGACAAGGCGCTTTCCCCAGCGCAAAGATGACAGAGGTGAATATTGGCTGTGATCGATTGAAAGTGGAACACAATGATGCGAGAAAGAAGAAGATGGAAGCAGTGAGTATTAGAGAAGCTATAGTCGCGAGATTGGCAGCAAGGTGAAGTGTGAAGGAGGTCGAGGTGTGAAGGACGGTAACATGTGAAAGGCGAGCAAGTGTGAAGCGAGGTGAAGAAGTGAAGTGAAGTGAAGCCATGTGAGTCCAAATACAGAAGGCACAAGGAGGAACAAAAGTCACATATCATACCTTCCTCAACTTGCTCCACGGCACTCCAATTCAGCACATCGGTATCGTACATCATGAGATGAGTTTTCAATACATTGTGACAAGCCAGTTATCCACGGGCTCAGTACGATCGGGCTTGTGTCGAAGATTGGCCTGCGCAACTTCTGCATCAGCTCTGGAGTAGCAGGAGATGTATTGTGCACAAGGGATACGCACGACCCTCTAAACTTCACCATACTCGCCGTCTACTCGGCCTTGTGTGGCAATGCCTTAACCAGCTTCAAGATCTCCGACTCATTGTCTCCCACAACTGTTATTCATTGTCAGTCCCGGCGTCATGCAAGCACTCATTTAACGGAAAGTAGATACATACCAACATTGCCCTTGTTCCAATCGACAATCAAAGGCGTGACAATGCGACTGCCCGATCTGGCTCTCTTCAGAGCATCGCTAATGCTGCTTGCACCCTCCACCACAGAGCCTGCCTTGCTGTCCCCTGCATACTCCAATATGCTCTGCAATTGATCCGAGGTGGGCTGCTGCTCCTCCACCTCTATACATCACTTAGTAGGTATGGCATGTGGGACTCCAATTGCTCTTACGGAGATCGAATTCGGTGCGGGAGACCTTTGAGTGATGGTCGTGGCTAGAGGCTTGGTCTTCGGTCGCGGTCGACTGAGCCGTTCCGGCGGTCTGCTTGAGAAGTGTGTATACTCTTATCGAGCTCGGATTCTTTGGGGAGTGAAACAAAGTGATCACGTCCTTGACGCCCGACTATGCCATGTTAGCAAGCTTCCAACTTGTTATAGGGATGCTATAGCGTCTATCTGTGCAGCTTACATACCTCCTTGAAGAGATTCTTGAACATTGACATGTTTGCGATCGCCTTATACAACAATTGGGTCGTGGGTGTGTGAGTGAAAGAAGGATTACTGGCAATGTTTGTGAGCTCCGACGTTGGAGTTGCGGCGGGGCACTCGGTCCCGGTTGACGCCTTGGAACTGTGACGGAGACGGGCAGATTTTCATTCTGCAATCAACCTGATTTTACTCTCGCCAACAACTTCAAAAATGATGTCAACTACACGGCTTCGGCCGTTCACAAGACTTTCAAATATACGGCAATGCCAGAACGCAGCTACACGGCGCACACTTATCGCAGCACCTAAGCCCGGTTCTGGACCTTTGATGAGCCGGCGAGCAGACCGCGAACTCCCTTCAGTCAATACCTCTCGGCGATGGCTATTCAGTATACCTGTGTTTCTGGCCGTCATGGGATTGTCCACCGCCGCGATCTTCAATTACCAAAAGTCTTCGTCATCTGTGGTCTCGAGTTCGCTATATGCGCTGCGGACAAACAGTCAGGCTAGGCAGATTTTGGGGGATGAAATATACTTCGCCAGCAAGTTCCCGTGGATATCGGGCGAACTGAATCAGCTGCACGGCAGAATAGACATCAAGTTCTGGGTCAAAGGGACAAAGCAACAGGCGCTGATGCGCTTCAAGAGCGACAGGAAGTACAGAATGGGATACGTAAGTTTCGCCCATGGATAAAGGGAAACATGTTGTGGGAGGGAAGTTGACTGATCGTACCTCAGTTCAAAACAACCGAGTGGAGTCTTCAAACGGAGGACGGGACTGTGTATCAGCTACTGGAGTCTGACGGAGCAGACCCGTTTGCGAAGACGAACCTCACCAACGTTAATGAGCCTCATGCGGCATAAGCTGAAGAGCGAACCTGATGTCAGGAGGCTCTCGATTCGTGCTGTGGAATTACAGCATAATCTTGCCTTGATACAAGTGTCAGAAACCGTTCGAAGGGCTTTGCGATGCACCTTGTGGAGAATAGCGGTATTTGTAGACGGGGCGACTGCAATCGCATTCATGGCCTCAATTACGTCCAAGGAAATCCCCCGTCAGCGGGGCAGGCACTCCATAAATTCAGGCTCGAAAGTGAGGGTGCGAAAGGGAAAGCTTTGGGCTATGGCCTTGAGCCATTTAAGTAAAGCCTGCAGCATTTTAGCGGAGACTTTCAACCGAGCGAATCATTATGGTTGGAACTTATATATATACCCATAACATCCAACTCATTTTATGTAACAATTTGTAACGATCTCAATCACTCAGAAACATCCTGCTGTCTGCTATACTAAATTGTCCATTCAAGAAGAACACCGATAAAATACCTACCTTGCGAATGAAAGTATCGCGGACAAAAGCTGCATCCATCCCACCTCCGCGATCCATGACGCCAAGCCTATAGTTCTTCAGCATCACGATTATCCACCATCTCCAGCATCTACTCGTCCACAACAACGACATAAATTATACCCAAATAATTCTCGTATCTTCTCTTCTTCACTCCCCGGGGTAGCCTCACACCAAAACACATTCTTACCCTTTTCTACGCATCCACTCCACCATCACTACCAACTTCGCCACCATGGCGCCCGTCCCCACCGCAACATGGGTGAAAATGGCCGTCGCGTGAGCCTCTCTCCCACCACTCATGCTCTGTAGTACCAATCTAATATCCTTTAGCGGCTTAGGCATGTGCATCGGTGGTCCCGCGCTCATATACTACGTCTCGCCGTCGGAAGAAGAGCTCTTTCTCGTCCGTCTCTTCCTCTCCCAATTCCCATATATATATATATATATACCACATCACTCCCGTGTATACTGACCTACCCCAGCGCTACAATCCCGAGCTCCAACGCCGCAGTCTCGAAGCCCGCAAAGAGCGCCAGGAGGACTTTGATGCTTTCGTGAATCGGCTGAAGCAGTACTCTAAGAGCGATAAGCCTAGTAAGTCTCTTTCATCCATATCTACTGCTATTTTCATGACCGGCAGGAGGTTATATCGAGAGGAGAGGAAGCTGACAGCACCAGTCTGGACCGAATGGGAGCTCGACGGACAGAAGCGGCACGAGGGCGGAGTGCAGAAGATGCTTGCAGACCGACGGGCAGAGACCGAGGCAGCTGAGCAGCGGAAGGCGGAGATTCGAGCTGCGTCGTCGAGAGAGTAGATGTGATATCACGACCGGTCGAGACTCAGAGTGGGAAGGCAAGGTGGTCACTGAACTGTAATCTATGCATATACGACACAAAAATTACTCTTTCTCATCACGGAATGTTCTCATATCTTTTAGTTGTACATGGACATTATATCTACCACAAGAGCCATCAGTCGTCAAACACGCTGCGCCCGAAGAACCTCGTCATCGGCCTAGCCGCCTCTTTCCCAATCAATATTCCGAGTTCCTCCTCATCCATGTTCGCGACCTCAATCAGACTCTCCGTTTCCAGAACAAGCTTCCCGAGGTTCTTCGGGGTGACACCAGGCACCATACGCAACATGTCGACTGGCGTCTGTGCGAACGTCTTCCCCGCGCCTTCCTCGTCGTCGCCATGGCTATTCAGTCCAATGCTGACCGCCTTGACCGGGTCCGGCTCTTCCTGCAGCTTTTTCATCTCCTCAAAGATCTCAGCTGTCTGGTACGGGCTGGATGACCAGATGATCTTTAGCCGCGGAAAAGCGATCGTGAGCTGGACGATCTTCGTATGCAAATCCGACGTCTGCAGCGCGGCGGTGCCCACGGAGTTACTGAGGTCAGCGAAAGGCTCAAGTGTGAAGCTCTTCTGCGCGTCGAACTCGATCAGCAGCATTGGCGCCTTGTAGTGCTGGAGCATCACTTCGGCTTGATGGTACAGTCTTCCAGACGCGAAGGATGAGATCAGATCCGATACGGATTTACGCTCGATGCATATCTCCGGCGTCAGGACGTAGTCACCGACCGTCAGCATGCAGGGCACAATCACTATATTGCGACCGTGCAGCAGAGATGGAAGGCTGGATCGGAACTCGCGGACATCGACAACAACTCGAGGTGGCTCGGCAGTGGCGGTAAGACGACCGCCACCAGCGATACGGGTATTGACAGTGCGCAGGAAAGCCTCTTGCGGATCGAGATTGGCGCCTTCGTGGGTGAAAGTCATGGCCATAGACCCCCTTTCGCGGATGAGCTTAGTGAACGCGTCCTTTTCCCTCCGGACCGCGTCCAGGTATCTCCGCTCCTCGACCGAGTTGCCATAATACATGAAGTAGACTCTGACGCCGCGATCGCCATGACTTGATCGATAGACTTCTACTCGTCGTATGAATGCAGCATCGGGTTCGTACATGATGACGTACCGCGGTTTGACCTCCGCCAGTACGTGTTCATCCATATCTCCGTCGTAAGGATGCACAACAATCAGATCCTTCATATCATAGAGCTCATAGTACTCATCCATATCCTCTAACGGATCTGCACCAATTTCCGCTTTTTGTGCAGCTTCTGCTTCGCTCGGAGCAAGATCTGCCATTAACGAAGCCAAATGTGACTCCTTATCGCCAGCTATGTGTATAGCGCCACTCGCAGTTCGCGAGGGCATGGCGGCGGCAGCAGCTCCTCCTCGAATTCGGCGCCGCTTGTTAGACGGCGCACCCCCTCGACTTTTGTCGCCGAGATTTTTGCGGTAATCGGTGGCGCCATTGATTGCTTTTTGATTCTCCTGAAACAACGAGGTGGAAACCCTAGCAAAATCGCGCTTCCATAATAAGTAGTTTCTCAACCTTTTGCGCATCATCGACTTTGCAGAAGGCTTCTGGTTCGCGAAGTCTTCCCCATGATTTTCATCGTCGGCCTTGTCCGGAATGGTCCACATAGACTGCAGGAACTCACGGATCTGACTACCTGTGCTCCGGTCGCCACACATGATCAAGATTGTAGCATTGGACTGATCCTGCGGCTGTGGATTAAAGTACATATCCCGCTCGATTTCATCCAGAATTTCAGCCAGTAATGCCCATTTTGGAAGCTCTTCCAGTACCGGGTGTAGAGATTCTGGGATACCATGGGCTGCATGCAAAGAGTTTCCATCGGCCATCTTACCCGTGTAGACTCTTCGCTTCGCTGTGTCGAAGATGGAATGAGCTGCGTCAAGAAAGAGCCACGGCGACTGATTTTGACGATTCGAGCCAGGAGGTGGTGACGAGGCAGCCAGGACAGTGTCGAGATAGCGGTTGAAGCTTACCGCGTCGTAAGAAAGCAGATAGTGGAGTATGCTCCGCAAAAGAGCAAGATCGCGCACTATTTGCTTGGTGCGGAAACTAGTGCGATGCCATACGGGATTGAGTTGTCGCCGTATAATGGCATCAAAATTCTTATGTAGCGCGCTGTCTTCATTCCAGTCCTCCATATCCAACCCAGGGTTCGCCTTCTTCAATTCGCCAATACTGACAGAGATGCACTCAAGTACCGCGTTCTGGATGTCCCTCATGGCATCGGTCATGGGCACTTCCAGCTCAATGACCTCAGCCTTGCGCTTCCCTTCAAGCGATTTTGCGACCGTAACATGGAACCGCGGATAGAGCGAGGGCTTGCGTAGGAACAAGTTTCGCAGCGTTGTACTCAAAGGCGAGAATCCGGAGGTCAATGGTTCTGGTGCGTCGGAAAAGGCTTTGAGGAAGCCAGTCTTGTTCTTTTGCCTGTAGGCTCTAACTATAAAGGCCTCCGTAGCAGTGGCGATGATCTTTTCAGCATGTAAAACGACAAGGCCGGTAACGACAGACGGATCCAGGACACCCGAGAGGAAGTCAACAATCAGGATCTGCGATGTAATGCTGAAGACCCCGCCTCTTGCGTAGAGCTCCTGCCGCCGCTCCACCGTCATGAGATCCGTGTTGATAAGTGACAGTCCCCGACACTTGTTCGCTCCGCTGATTGCGGCATGCTCAGCCAATGCTTCGCCAATCCATCCATTCTCTCGCTCGTCTGCGCCGACCAGAATGACAAGACTGTTACCGGCTGCGTCGTAGCTGTGGAGTAGATTGGTAACAATTCGGAGGAGGCCCAAGCCCCTTGCGATGATGATGAGTTCATCCTCGTCGCGGAGCTCCTTGAAGATATCCTGCTGGAACTCCTGCGCTGGGTCAGGTGAGCTCACGAAGAGAGATGTTGCGTCTGCATACTAGAGGCAAGGAAAGCTTCACCGGAGGGACGCCATTCTCTGGCATTGGAGGTGATGCGCAGGGGTCATCGAAGCCGCCTCGCCTCAAGCACTCTCAAGTATCAAAGCCGTAACGACTCGTGTGGTCAGCTGGTGATGTGTTGCGAGGAAATACTCCGTTCAAAAGCCTACCAGGCAACTACATCAGAACGCGCGCGCGACCTATTCCCCGAGCTTGATTGGGTGGGGTTAAATGACCAGTCAGCTCTCTAAGTCCGCAAGCCTGACACGAGTCAAAAGTCACGTGATCTCGTGGCATCCTGAATGGCATATCTGTTTATACTCTGGATGGTATTACACACAGAGCCGCGGGGCTTGCAGCTGGCGGATTGGTCGAAACAGATCGACTTTTTCGTGATCTGCCACCTCCCTGCAACCTGATATCGCCCTTTCCGCTTTCCAGCAGAGTTTAGCATGTACGCGCGTAATGATTTGCATTTATCGAGAAAGTTCACTACTCTACTGTCTGCACCCCCCTCCTTGAGCTCTGTCAGGTGGTTCGGCCGTAACTCAATGGGGAAAGCTGCTGTTGCGGAGACGGGACGCCCTCCGTGGTCTGGGGCACAAATACGTGGCTAAATGGAGGCACGCCGTTGAGAACCATGCTGGCGGAGATCTGGGTGGCAAATTACATGGCTACAAGACGGCGACTGAAACGAGTTTAAGCTCCGTATGGGCAAACGTCCTCGGGGAGGTTGAATTTCACCTGGAACCCGCCAACCGTTGCAGCTAAGCGCCGCATCTCGGTAGTCAAATATATCACCCCTCCTCCACCGTTTTCGTTGCATCCTTACCCGCTGGAAGTTATATCATCGTTTTACGGCCGGCAGTCGAGAACGTTTGCGGCTATTATTACGCCGCGAAAGCGCCGAGAAACGTTATGGTGAGGATAAAATATAGTTTCGTACGGACAATACACTGGATCCTTCCGCAACCTAAACCCAAATTGTTCAACCTCTGCCTTCACTTTGATCAAACAGGGATGATTGAGGACGCATTCAAGGATGAAAAGCCGATCTTGAAGTCATACGGTGGTCTTGATAGTAGCATGAGAAACGAACAGCCCAGCCTTATCTTGCCTTTGGACGCCATCTTCAGCTCTTCTGAAGACTGAATGGATAGATCGAGTCGAAGCCAGGTATCGGGCACGATAAGGCGAAGTCGTTCATGCGTGACCCATGGGCGTCTTATGCCTCTTCGTCTCAATAGCACAGTCGCTGTGCCGGCACCATGCTCGAGCTGAGCCTAAGATGGATCTTCACTGCTCACTTACCTTAAACGTATCAAACTCGCGTCCGGAGTAGGTCGATCCATCTCAGTCCATCATCATTACATGGCCAATATGATTGTGCTGCCTGTTACAGATTTGGATTTGGTTGACGTAGGCGGCATCTGGAGCCTGTCCTTGCATATGACTCTCGAGTAGTAGACTGCGGGCTGACACGTGCATACAATGCTCGAAATAATTGTGCATTGCCATTCCCAAAGCAAACAGTATTATCCCAACTCATCCCTGATATCTGAGTTTCGCGAACTTCCAAGGGCGGTTGCGATGCGTAGTCGTACCACGGCCTTGTGAAACTCCGACAGCGCTCTGATGACGCCGAAGCGATGAGTTCTGATCGAGCAAGCGCATGTTGAATCTTGCTTTTTTCGATCTTGACTTTGAAGCGCGAATTCGGTCAATCCCCTTTCGTTCACAGGGTACTGTGCATGAATGTGTCAGTTGAAAGACCTGGGTTTATTCGACCTCAAGTCGTGTGAAAGCTTAGCTATTGTCGGCCATCCTTGCAGCTTGTTTTTGCATTCGAACACACCTGTCGTTCAAAACGCCTAAGCACATATGCTCTTGTGTCGGACGAAGTCTGACAAGCAATGTCAATTAACGAGCGTGTCGTTGTTTGTCGAGTGTCCTGGCTAGATCGAGTTTGAAAGCTTGAGATGCCACTTCTAGGGGAATCGCGGAGACTTGGAAAGAAAGAATCCCACGCACGGATCTGGCTGAGCGTGTCTCGTTTCTCTGCCGTCATTTGCCAGATTGATGGGCAACTGTCCGAACTGGTTTGCAGCTTTGGAGATCGGATATTCTTCTCGATTGATTTGCAGATCTTTACGGAGGTAGTCATGATCAGCACGCATAGGTGGGCAACTTCAGAGTGGAAGGTGCAGGGTCATCTGGCTCCTAGGAGGCTGTCGCCTTGCAACTACGGAGTGCTGCCGTCTCCACCGTGCTCGTTTGCATCCGCAGCAGGATCTCAGATCAGTCCCCAATCGGTTTCGCTTCAATTTGCATTAGTGCCGCATGGTTCGAGCACAAACAGGCCACGAGCCGCGTTTTCGTTAGCCCTCGGAGGGCGGAGCATGCAGACGTCCGCGTTGTCACACGAGGGATGCCCAAAAGCCCACTCTATGTGAAAAAGTCGACGATTGTGATTTCGTCGTGGATGATCATGCTGAGCGCGTGTCACGCGGGCCGAATAAGGTAGCGGACGAGTCTCCACTTCGCTATGTCCAACAGACCCTTAATCAGCTCTACAGCACGTCAGCCCCAGCCTGCTCTTTTGCTGTTACGTCGTACCGACGGAGCTCCCGCTACCACTTTACCACGGACAACAGCAGGTGAATGCGATAGTAAGCCGTCCGATCGACTCTCAGACGTCATAACGACGCTGTATGACTTGTGCACTTTACCTGCTAGGCCTTGAAGGTGTTCAAATCGTATGTATGCCTGTCAGCTGGGAAACGAGTTGGGTTTGCGAACAGCCCAGAGGAACATCACAAAGGCTCATCCCGTCTTTGGACCCCTGTCTAGCCGCAATTAGACCTTCATTTCAGCCACCATCCTTGAGCGCCTGAAGACATTTTGATACATACCCACTAGTCAAAAATTGGTTTATCGAAGGTGTAGGCGATCCTTATCATCGGTGTTCCGCGACTCTGTCCAATCCGCATCAGACTCTGTGTCACTGTATGCGTCAACTTTTCGGTTATGTACAGTCTTCGCGACGAGTGATGGTGCTTAAGAATGGGTTTTCACGGCAGTATATTGGGCAAGGCTCTGGTATCAAGCGCTGACAAGTTGATGCTGGTGGCTCTCAGTGCTGGTGGCACACCGGAGGCGGACAAGTCTCCACTAAATGCACCAGACCGGAGACGTTTCCGGATCATGGGTTGCGTTCATGTGTCTTAGCCGCACTATTCAATTCCAGCCGTTTCATGGCCCATGGTCCAAGATCCAGGTGAAAGTCTAGGCTCACTTTGCACGTCTTTTAGGATGGACAGCCACAAGGGTCTCGCAGGAAGCAGCCTAGTGTTGGATTCGAAAACAATTTCAGCCCGCCACAACTGTTTCTATAAGACTGAACAGGACGTTGCGAACATTCCTTTGTCCCGAAAACTTCATTGAACGGTCACGTGATCTGGCTCTGACGCCAGGAATGGGGGCTCGATGTCGCGTCAGGGGGTTTCTAACCTCCAGTAGTATTGCAGAGGTCACCGGCGACCACTGCCCAAAAATCCTTAAAGCAGTATTCACCGGCGGCCGAGCGGAGAATTCCACCTGCTGATGTTCCCGAGATCGTGGTAAGCTACTGTACTGGATTGGTGTTCCGTGCTGGCGGAAGTCCGACGGATAGCGACCCGTCCCACCACACCGCGAACGTGCGGCTCACATGCAGGGTGGGACCACAGCAAGACGACAGCCTCTGTTTGCTCTTCTTGCATGCATGCAGTCAGCCAGAAGTATCGTACGTCTTTCTCAGAAAGTCAGTCCTACCACGGACAGCCTCGTTTGCTCATGCAATACAAGTTAACCATCACTAAACAGGCAGTCATGCACTCCAATCTAGCACGCACTTTCACCGGACTCCGATGGCTCGTGACCGAGGGCCATATCCCTTCCCGGGAATGTGCCAAGATTGTATCATCACTGCATGGTATGCTTGCGCTGTACCTCTGGCAGCCCGCCACCGCTCAGCTCAAGACTTATAGCATGTGTAGATCGCAACATGAATTTTAAAGTGGCTATTTGTTGTGATATATAATGAGTGGCTTGTGCAGTGGCTGCAATATGTAAGGTCGGGATCATATTGACAAGCAATCTGTTGAAGACCCTGAGAAGTGAAAGGATCCTGAGTTTCAGTTGATGATTTGCTCGTCCTGGTTTGTTCAAATGTCGTGTCCTATTATATCATTACCGCTGCTCTCCTGGTGGTCCAGACTTGCCCGGTCGAACGAGTGCATAGCCGTGCAGATCGCTCAAAGTCGCAGCACGACCGCCTGTAGGCGGCTTGCTCTCACCCTTGTCAGTGATCTCGTCTTTGACAGTCGTTCCATTCACGGCTGCAACATTACGGTGGTACAGCTGCGTTGTTCCTGCCTGTGGGCTGTAGCCCTCGTTCGGATACACTGCAGAAAATGAAAGCTCCTGACTGGTGCCACCGTAGCTGAAAGATGTTTTAGCGGTAGAGTTTGCTATGTACATTGCCTGTCCTTCTTGAGTGGTAGACAGCAAAGATCCGACCTTTGATGGATCGCTGAAGGCAGACCCGAAGGATTCGAGTCCCGTGGGAAACACGGGCTGGCCATGAATTTCCACTTCCTTTCCTCTGTCCAGATTCGCACTGATCATGGTAGTGTTCCCGGCTATGATGACCAGAGACGTACAGTTGAGCGGATATGAGATACTTCTCGAGTATCCAGACGAGCTGACGTCGTGACCAGAAATGTGCAGGCCGTTAGACTGGAAGTTGCCGCCTTGGCGGACTGTGCCTTGCCCGTCATAGTTGAGTGACTGCTGCCAGGATACTTTCTGCTCGCCTGTGGAGGTACGAATGCTGCCAGTCACAGAGAGGTGTCTAGCAACGTTGACTTGGTATGTCAAGGCAGAATTGTTTGATTGACTGTCGTTCTGGAACTGTGACGTAGCAACAATGGTTGGTGGAGGCAGGCTGAGTGTTGGTGCTGAGCCGGTAGTGCGGTGTGAAGTGGAGTCGAGCCAAATGAAAAGTTTCCCATCAACCCACCATTCGTTGTTGGTAGTCTCTGACAGCGAAGCGGTCTTGCCGGTAGACGGATTCAGGCCAGAAACTTTGATGGAAAACGTGTGCGATTTGCCATCACACAGCAATGGCAACCAAGGTGTTACATCAATTTCATCCTCCTTGAGATCGAACGCATCAATTCCGACAATGGGTCGCCAAAGTCCTGGTACCACACCACCAGTAAAAATGATGGGGAAAGGCCAGACCACACCAGCAAGTTTTCCGTCGATAAAGAGCTGGACTTCACGAAAGGGCGAGTAGCCGAGAAGCGCTCCGTTTGCTGGGAAATCGTTGATATCCTGCTGCAAAACATTGCTCCACCAGAACTCTTCGTCCCCTTGACCTGTGGCAGCGATGGTGAAAATAGCCTTGACACTGTTCTGCGGGATAGAAAACGAAGAGCTTGCGTTCTGGGACGGGAGATGGAATGTGCTTGGACCGTTGGTCAACCCTTGGGAGAGAGGTAGGATGAGATCAGCAGCGTTATTCTTGCCACCGACGGTGTAGTACGAAGCCGATAGGGTGACATTGAATGGAGCGGTATAGATATCATTGATGAGGTTGCCAAGGTCGAATATCAGTGTTTGTTGCTTCTTAAACAGAGTCAAGAAGCTCGACATGTCCTGCATTGTATCTCAGCCCCGCCATATCAAGTTCTGTTTCAGCCTGCATACCTTCAGGTAAGTCCACACTATACCATTTTGAGTAGGCTCTGCCGTGCTGGTTCTGAAAACCTCGACACTCCCGAGTGACACACTCCCGAGCCGATCAAACTGGCGGCCAGCAGATACAACGGTGAGATTCCACACCACACGATCGAACTGACAGGCAGGCGGATTATACTGGCCTTTCACATATCAGTACGAATTGAGAGACGTAGTTATGAATAAGAACCAAATTACCAATGTACGGCTTCCCGTAAGATAAGGCAAACGAGTAGGTCACTAGAGTCTGTTGACAAGTAGGTTTTATTCCTTGATCAGAATATGAAGGTTGGCCATTATCATTGCCCGGCGGCTCGAACCGAACCGGAGGATCGACTTCAATAACTTTGAGCAAAGGCGAGGACGCAGATGGGGCGGCTTCGCCGGTACCTTGCACATCGGCCGTGGTGGTTGATGCGGAAGGTAGAGCCGAAGCGTAGACGCCAGAAGCAAATAGCCTGGATTCCCCAAAACGCCAGGGCGATATCAGCAACAGCAATGCGACAACCGTAGATAACGGAAAGCGCAAAGCGCCTGGGCGACCAAGATATGGCATTTTACCAGATTACAATGCCCAGAGGTGGGCCTGGCATGCAGTTTCTGGAGACGTTCCTGCTACTCAAATCAACGCGGCGCTGTGACTCAGCCTGTTCCTCCCCAAGGTTGTTTTTTTCAGGCAGTCACCAGCCGTTAAACTGCGGACACAGAGATAGTTCTATCGCTGTCAGTCCGAGGTGCCTTTTGGCATGGATATTTTGAGACACTAGACGAAAAAACGATGCGGACTGGAAAAAGTGCGGCTGTTTCTCATGTCGTCAAAAATGGGGTCAATCGATTCGAGGAGATGTGTAGTTCTGCCAGAAGCGTGCAATGGCCTTTTCAGTGATGTTTGAACCCTGGAACCGATAGACAAAGAAATTGAAGACAGCGAACTCGTCCTTCTTAAGGATGTAGCTGTCAGGTTGGCATTGAAGCTTCGACCAGATTTGTGAAATGTTGGATTCGAGGAATTCCCAGACTCGGAAGTCGACCTCGGTCTCGCAGTTGCGGGCGATGTCCAAGGCTGTCTGAATGTTTGGGTCTTTCAGGAAACACTCGACGGAAGGAATAGAGAAGTCGTCAACGGCAGGGTCGGATATAAGGCTGTCATGTGGAGAAGGTGGGCCGGAAAGAGGCTCGACCATGTAGTCGGGAAAAGTCTGCATGACACAGCGTTCTGCCAGCATGGCCATTTTGAGAGCAAGTGAGGCTGAACTGGCGGTTGATTGATATGGTGGGTGACGTTGATGTTATGGCCTTCGAATGTACAGGAGTGTGTAAAGGCACTGAGTGTCGACACCAGGCAGACAGTGCAGAGGCTTGTGTGAAGGAGGAATCGAGAGGGCAGTGGTGCTCTGAGATGGAAATGCAAAACTTACCAGGGACACAAGGTCATATATGTATCGCAAAGGCACGGAGGGCGGCCGGGGGGCGGTCTTGGATGGAGCGGGCCCGTTGGACAAGGTTAAAGGATGTTTGCCAAAGAGGCTCGCTGACCTGTGACCTGCAGCAACGGAATCCGTGCCCAAGGGGGGCAAGGAAGGATGAGGTACTGGTACTGCAACAGGCAGCAAGTACCACTCAGCTGGGTCTGAGTTGTTGCAAAAATTGGGGTGGCGGAAACGGTGCGGCGTATAAGGAAGAACGGCAGCGAGAGGATTGACGACAGTTGGAGGTACAACGGTGGGCCACGCCGCTGCGCTGGGCGCAAAACAGTCACCATGGCTGCTTTGCCTTTTAATAAACCGTCGGCGGCATGCCGGATGCAGGATGATAGCGGCGGTGTTTTGGAGGGCAGCAGAGTTTGCGACTGACTCGATGCCAAGGGAGCTGGCGGCGAGATGATGCCGGACTGGGAAGATGCACAATAGAGTTTGATGTTTGTGATACCAGGCATGCCGCGCGGTGGAATGAAGGGATCGCGAAGCACAGCTCAGCTCAGCTCAGCACAGCACAGCACAGCATCGTGAAAGGGCAAAAAACGTCAGCGCGCACAAGGTCCGGGCGGAGAGGGACGGACAGGACGGGCAGGAGATGGCAGGAGTGGTGGACCACGAGAGGGGCGGCGGATAAGGGCTTAGGGGCGACAGACAACAAGGCCAGGGAAAGCAAAAGCCAAAGCCAAAGCCAGAGCCAAAGCCAAAGTCAAAGCCAAAGTCAAAAGAGGGAGAAACGAAACAAATACTGAAGGCCAATTCCGATTCAGTTGATCATGCCGGGCCGCGTTAATCTCGCCAATCATGCGGGGCAGTTGGATCCAAAGCTTGTCGCCCGCCGAGTGATCCTAATCGCTGTGTCGCAGGGCGGGAAATATCATCGAGACTGCATTACTGTTTGATGGTGCATGAATATGAACCGAAGTGAACCGTTCGTGGTGTAGCGGGCACGGGAAGGGGAGGGAATGGGGAAGGGGAATGGGAATCGGGGTTAGTGGCCGGGCGGGCGGCAGCCTACGGCCCGTTGGTAGCGTTCATGTCGTTGCTCGACAGCCGGACAACGTAGTGCATTCCATTCTGCAGAAATTGTCAATAACGTCTTAGCTATAGAGTTCGCAGGCCAATACAACTGCTCCTGCACTACTGTACAGACACGGACGAAGCTCGGGCTGCCGCGTAATCCCCTGCCCTCAGCTCGTCCGTCATTTGCCATCACGCAACTGGCACTGCGGCTTGTTCCAGAGCTTCGTGGAAAATGCAGAAAGACCCTTTTCCCCATGCGGCGCATTCTCTCGCCGGTCGGTGTCCACCCCTGGCCGTTTTGGCATCTGCCGGCGGCAGGCCTGGGGCCGAGCACGGAGCCCGCCGAATAGTGCTGCAGTCCAATATGTGTGCAGTATGACAGGGAGCCACCATAGTGGGTGCAGCAGCTGGCTGACAAGGGCCCAGGGCCCGGCTGATGCAAGAGAACTTGTGGTCAGTGTTATTGAGTCAGAGGGTGCCCCCAAATGGCAGCTCCCATGAGTCGCGCATAGTTTCGATCGTGGGGTCCACACGTGACCTGTCTTTGACTTTACTCCCCGGCGATACTTTCCTTTGACTCTTGACGCTTGACTCTCGACTTGCTTTGCTTCTGCTGCTGAAACGCTCTCCAAGCTCCAAACAGACCTCGGCCTGTCCGAGTCGGCGCGGAAAGGCTCTATGACCGTCTCGGATGTCGGCCTCCGTATCTGATCTGATCTCATCTCAGCGTGTCTCATGGCATGGCAAGTCAAGTCGAGCATGACGCGCAGCGAGTCAGACAGCGAGACGCCAAGGTTGTCCAAGGCAAACCCACGCGAAGGTGATTGCTGTTATTATTGCAGTGCTGCCACAAATAAAAGTAACTTTGTGTCCGCCATCAGCCCCCCGGTGCATGCGGGCGCCGCGCGCGTCCTACTCATCTGCCCATCTGCCATCTGCCATCTGCCCGACTTGGCCCACGTACTGCTGCATCTTGGTCCCGACTGGTGCTGATGACGGAGTCTGTGATCTTGATCTGTACGTGATCCGCCGCAATCGTTCTCGCAGCGGAGGACAATCATATCCACGGCGGCCGGCCTTGCGGAGTGCTTTATGGGCAAGTGTTGCGCCACGTCGACGACCATAGACGCCCACGCTCCTTCTCATCTGGGCCCTGCCCAGTTTTGGCAAGCTCGGGCTGCTGCAGTTGCATCATCTTGCATCGCCCTCAGTCCATCCAACCGCCCATGCACACCCCAGCATATGACCTTAATTGCATCCACCCCTCCATCCTCCATGCCACATGCTATGCCACATGCCTGCGCCGTCGACGTTGGTACTGTAAAAGAAAATAAAAGACCATGCCCCCAGACCGCAGCTGTCACTGACTCCGGATCTGCTCTTCTTGCTGGACTCTAGCCCTACGGCGGAGGCCTCTGCGCGGTGTTTGCTCCGCCTCGTCCCCCCCACGAACACGCGCTACGCTGCAACCGAGCTCGTCCCACCTCGACGCCTCGTCCTCGCCTTGCTGCTCCTCATCCTCACAGTCGTATTGCTATCCGGTTTCACTCATCCTACTTTCCGATCGCAATCTCTGACCTGCGCCTGAAACGCCACACGCCCTGGGCCGACTGTTTCTCCTCGTGAGGTTTTGGTTCCGTCCTGCCACGCGAGCGTGAGACACCACCCTCGTCCCGCGGGAAAAAAAAAGTTGGCCCCCGCTGTTGTCGTGCGTCACTCCGATAATTTACCTCGACATCATCTCCGACTGCTTTGACCTGTTTCCCTGCGTCTGTTCTCCGCTCGGTCGACCTGTCATATTATCTATTGTCCTGGCCTACCAACGGTACAGCTCTGAATTGCCTGACTCGAAGGCAATAATGCATCGCCAGTGATCATTCCACAGCTAGCCGCAAGCAATCGCGGCCCAACCACAGCCGTTTGTGACGAAAGCGTCTTATCAGGACCTTGTGCGGATTGCAGCTCTGTACCGCCGCACACGCAAACACCCCAACTCGTTCTTTCGACAGTTATACCAACATCATGACTTCCGTAATGTCTTCTCATCAGCCTATAATGCAAAAGATTACCTCCCGGCTCCACCGCGGCTCTACATCAAACGGTGCTTCCAAAGAGGATCTAGCTCAGCGCGAGAATGAGCGACGTCGCTTGTGCGAGTGGGACGCAGAAAAGCGGCCACTCGACTATGACCAGATCTTGGTCGAACCAAACAAGAAGCCTGTTGGTCATAGCAGCAAAGTCCTGCGAGTCGACGACTTTGAGCTGGTCAAGACCCTGGGAACCGGTACTTTCGCCCGCGTCTGGCTGGTGCGCTTCACCAACGCAAAGGGCGAGGACAGAGATCGCGTATTTGCGCTCAAGAAGCTCCGCAAAGTCGACGGTCCGTAATCGCGCGATCTGCAGAGCGCATCTATGGTGCAGACGAGCTGACTGGTGAATAGTGATCCGATTGAAGCAAGTCGAGCACGTCCGCAACGAGAGAAATGTACTCGCGTCGGTCGCAGGTCATCCGTTCATCACCACCATGGTCGCGAGTTTCCAGGATAATGACACACTGTATATGGTTCTGGATTACTGTCCCGGCGGTGAGGTTTTTAGCTATCTGCGGAGAGCAAGACGATTCAACGAGGCGACTTCACAATTCTACGCAGCAGAGATAGTACTCATCCTCGAGTTCTTGCACGACAAGCAGGGCGTGGCATACCGGGATTTGAAGCCCGAGAATATCCTTATCGATGCCGAGGGCCACCTCAAATTGGTCGACTTTGGATTTGCCAAAAAGGTCGAAAACAGTGAGTCCTGGTGCAGAGGATGAAACATGCGAAAGTGATCATCTGACACCAACTGCAGGGGAAACATACACACTATGCGGTACTCCTGAATATCTAGCACCTGAAGTAATTCGAAATACTGGACACGGTCTTGCAGTGGATTGGTGGGCTCTAGGCATTCTAATTTACGAATTCCTTGTGGGACAGCCTCCGTTCTGGGACCAAAATCCTATGAAAATTTACGAGCAGTGAGTGACATCCAAAGCCGAGTGCGAAGGCACCGACTTACAGATATATCAGGATCGTCGAGGGCAAGATTCGTTTCCCATCAGCCATGTCACAAGACGCGCGCGACATCATCTCCGGCCTTTGCACCGTCGACACAGCCAAACGGCTAGGCAACATCCGCGGCGGCGCATCAGCAGTCAAGTCACATCCGTGGTTCAAAGGCATTGACTGGGACGCGGTCTACTACCGAAAGGGCCAAGGTCCGATCGTACCGCATCTTAGCGGACCGTCAGACACGCGCAACTTCGATGAGTATGAAGCCGAACCGCGCGCCAAAGAGCAGTATACAAAAGAGCTGTCGGACAAGTACGATTGGCACTTCCGAGATTTCTAGACATATCGAGCTGTAGGACTGAATGAAAGGGCATGTATATTGATACCCATCGGAGTTGGACTGGAATAACGACTAGAGAAAGAGCTGTATGGACTTTTTGTACAGGATAGTAAGGATGTTATGGCAAGAAACGGGATCAAAGGTGGGTGATGCGCAATGCAGGGACCGGATGGGATCGACGCTGTGCTGCGATGCCACGCGCGCTGCAGCCACAGCCCTGTTCATATTGTACCGCTTCCGGCACTTGGGCCGACTTGTACCCATGGCGTTTTGTGTTTGTGCAATCATCTTCTTTTTCGTGTCTATTCGAATTGCCATGAGAAGGAGACGGGAGTTGGTGTATATTTTTATTACTTGCCCAGGAGACGTCACTACCTGAGGCAGCTGGGGATACGCTGTATATACTCCATAATGGTCGGAAGGCTGCATAGCCAGGCGGAGTGTCGAATCTATCATTTTATTTCCCGTATTCGATTTACGACTCACTGATTGTCATGTATATTGGATCAAACATGAGGAACGCCTCGCTGATGCCTGACAAGAAGGAGACATCGACCAATTTCACACACACCTACAGTCTACACCATCCCCTTTCACGACCTCAAAGTCTCTCCCCTCCTCACTCCCCTCGGCAACCCCTTCAACCACCGCTCCAGATCCTCCACCGTCGCCCCTTCCCCAAATGTATCTCTAAACCTCTCCACCTCTCCCGCCACCCCCTTCAGCCCAGCATCAAACAGCACCCCCAGTTCTACTCCCGTCACCGCAGCCGCAATCCACATACAAACTACCTTCACCCCGGGGTCACCATTAAACGCCCCACACCCCCACACTCCCGTATACACCTTCCCGCCCCGAACAGCACTGAACCCCGCGACCGCCTTTCTAATCTCCCGCTCCACATTTCCAGGCAGCAAGTCCGGCAGCCCCGCTCCGTCGTCCACCTCGTCGAGCTCCAGCGCGTCCATGAACAGCATCGTCCCGCCCCGCCGCTCTTCCGGCTCCAGTACCGTATAGGATATGTCCCGCCGCTGTCCGACGATGCGTAACATCGGTGCGGCGTCACGAATGACCAAAACTTCCTCGGCTGCTAATGGGGGAGTGAGAAGGACCGCTGGGCAGGCGGCGGGACAGTTGCCGGCGAAGATCTCCTCTTGCGTAGCGGAGCGGCCGAAGCCTATGTGGATGTTGGCGGAGACTACGACTGCGGAGGAAGGAGTGAGGGGCGGAAATTGTTGGTAGGAGGTGGAATAGTGGGGGAGGCGGGTAAGGGAGAGAGGGGGAAGAGGGGTGGACGACCGGGGGGTCATATGGGAAGGGGCGATGAGGTTGTAGGAGTGGAGGGTGTAGGTGACGGAAGAGGTGGGAGCGGAGCGGAAAAAGGTGGTGATGGAGGTCAGGTACATCTCTGCTGCGAGGGTGTGGGGTTGGGAGGAGGAGTACCAGATGCTGAAGTCGTAGAAGCCGTCGCGCCAGGGGGGCTCGGTGAGGGTGCAGAGGAACTGGTGCGCTACGAGGCAGGAAATTTGGTGGGGGGAGAAGGCGACTGTGAGGCCGGGCTTGAGAACGGGGATTGTTGAGTCTGGGAAGAGAGAGGGCATTTGTAGGGCGGATGAGGCGATTGTTGGCCATACCGAGTCGTAAAAGTCGGCATTTGCTGGTTGGGATATGAATGCCCGCAGGGTGCCGTAGTCGCCTGTTTCGCCTGAATTCCCGCGGAGAGTGTTCGATATCGTTTCCAGGACGTCTATGAGCTGTATAGTAGAGGTGACTGGCTGATGTAGTGTCGCCACCAGAATATCCCAGAACGGCACAAGGCCGTCCTCGTCTTCGTGGCCGTCATCGAGGATGCTGAAGCGATCAAGGCATCGGCAGGTTGGCGAGCTAGGGAGTATGCAATAATCTTGAGAGGCAGGCATGATATCGACTGAAGACTGTAATCATTGATGAATGCATCGTGGCTCCTTGTTGTACACTGTAGGTATTATAAGTGCTCGAGATTTTGGTTGATCTTTCTGGCACAGTGGGCTAGCCGAATGAGTCACCATTGATTCTGGTCTTACATCTTGGTTGACCAAGGCAAGTCAAAGAACTGCAACGGAAACCCGTCTGTGCCTACTAGTGATCATCTTCTGTGACGATACATGAGGTCGAGGATGTTCTCCATCAACAGTGTTGTAACCGGCAAATTTCGTTCTGCTCGGGCCCTTTGGGATGGTCGATCGTTTATGTCTCCTACATAGCGGGCAAAAGTGGGCGGCTTGGGAGGGTCGTTATTGGCCAGGATGTCCCCGACAGAAGTTTGGATTAACCACTTCCAACAGTGGAGGCGGGGGCGTCAGTAGTTCACGAGGGCGCCAGTTTGTTGAACCCCGCCGAGGCAGCGCATCCGGACCCGCTTGATCAGTGCCGCGTCTGGCCTCAGGCCCCTCACGTGTGCTCCATCGTGCACTGATCTGTAGTACAATCTCACACTTTCTTAAAATGTTTTCGTAACTACGTTTCTGCTTGTACAGGGTGCTTGCTGGCCAGACATGTCTGTCGTAGTCGAACGGGCGCTACCACGGCTTTGTCACCGCTTGACTGCATCACGATTGACTGCATCTCGTGTTGCGAAGCGGAGAGGGTTACTGACCCGGGCTTTCAGCGAGGGGCCGACTTCGGTACGCAAGCATCTCACTATCATCGGGCATCGTCTCTAATGCAACAACTTCACAGCCGCCACTCCTCGAGCAGACGGTCGGCCAGCATTTTGCTTCTATCGTGAGCCAGCATGGCGATCGTTCGGCGTAGGTTGACCCGAGTGCCTTGCCTATGGCTTCGCTGAAAATGGTCCAGGGTTATATCGCGGCATCAGCAGACCACACTTACCTACCACGACCTAGACGCTCGCAGTAATGCTCTCGCTCGTGGTCTTCAAGATCGGGGTGTTCGCAAGGGCGACCGGGTCGCCATCTCTTTAGGCAATAATGTGGAGTTTGCTGCGGTCAGTGTCACTTATCCATTTCCAGAACACCTTGTGTAACAATGGACTTAGATAACTTATGCCCTTTTCAAGCTGGGCGCTATACTTGTACGTTCCTCATGGAATCATTGCTCTATCATTAAGCGCTAATAGTGCCAGGTCCCGTTGAACCCGGCGTTCAATGCTGGTCAGGTTGTCTCTGCTTTATCTCATCTGGACGCCTCACATCTGATCATTGGCCTCGAAACCAATCTTCCATTCAAGCCGCCAAGATCGAACCTTCCTCTACTCACACATCTCGTCCCAGATCCGAAGGCCGGGAAGGTCGAGTCTGAGCTTGTGCCGTCGCTGAGGCAGGTCATCACAGTTGACAATTCCTCCGGGCGCATCGATGTTGATTCGTTACGAGCATTCTCTCTTTTCGATCGTGTCCCCAGCGACCAGTCTTCGCAAACTTTGCCGGATCAAGGTCTTGACAGCAACGATATTGTCAATATCCAATTCACGTCCGGCACCACTTCTATGCCGAAGGCCGCCTGCTTGTCCCACAGATCAATCCTCAACAACGGATTCTCCATTGGCGAGCGCATGCTCCTGACCCAGGAAGACATTGTCGTGTGTCCGCCTCCTCTATTCCACTGCTTCGGTTGCATCTTAGGTTACATGGCCACCGCTACGCATGGATCAGCTATCGTATTTCCAACCGAAGCCTTCGATCCTCGCGCAACGCTACTGGCGGTGCAGGAGAACCGTGCAACCGCTCTTTACGGCGTGCCAACCATGTTTCTCGCCGAGCTTGACCTGCTATCTTCCGGTGCAGTGCCTCACAAAGGATTCGAGTACCTGCGTACCGGTATAGCTGCAGGATCCAGCATTCCTGCCGAGCTTATGCGCAAGCTACACCGTGTACTTGGCCTCACTCAGCTGACTATCTGCTACGGCATGACCGAGACCTCCCCTGTATCCTGTATGACTACCACAGATGATCCATTGCAGAAGCGCATCGATACTGTCGGGCGTTTGCTGCCTCACATCTCGGCCAAGGTTGTCGATCCAGCGGATCATTCTCGTGTTCTGTCGGTTGGTGAGCGAGGCGAGCTCGCAGTAGCTGGGTACTCGGTAATGAAAGGGTACTGGAATGATGCCAAGAAGACAGCAGAAGCGTTTCTGCAAGATGATGACCGCGTCTGGATGCTCACTGGCGACGAAGCTTCCATGGATGAAGAAGGGTACGTGACCATTACTGGTCGCATCAAAGATCTAATCATCCGAGGAGGAGAAAACATTCATCCGCTTGAGATTGAGAGCTGCTTATTGTCACACGATAATGTTTATGAGGCGTCCGTGGTAGGTCTGCCTGACTCGCGGTACGGCGAAGTGGTGGCTGCTTTTATCATCAAACGATCTGGGGCGCAGCTGAGCGCTGCTGAGGTGAGGGATCATGTCCGAACCAACTTGAGCTCGCACCTCGTGCCGAAGTATGTCTTTTGGGTCACGGATTATCCCAAGACGGCGAGCGGAAAGATCCAGAAATTCATGTTGAGGAAGATCGGTGTGGATCTGGTGGCAAATGGTGAGGGACTCGAATGATACGGGACGGTCATTAGAATCAAGGGCGAGGAAAGAAGACGGGTGGTCTTCAATACCGTTTTTCTGGAGAATATAAGCGAATATTCTCCTTGCCGTCGCTGTAAAACTTCGCATCCGGCAGATGTTTATGCCACCTAGCCTGTCTATAAACTCTGCCTCCCGACACCTCTGCTAAAGCCGGGCTCATGAACTTTTGATCAGAGGTAGTCGTGAAGTACGCATCTGGACTGGTATTGGTCCGTTGTTCGACTGGAACGCAATCCTCCACATTTGTTGGTTCTTTAATTTTTCCTCTCAAGAGCCAGAATGCACTCCGCTGTTGAATTAGTCCAATATGCCATGATATAAAGTGTAATGGTGCTATACGTTCAGATACCCACAGCCAGCGTATACCACCAAAGCTGTCAAGCGTCGCTGACTCATCATTCCTGCATCTCAGCTATTAACCTATCTATCAGCCTCCAGAACACCAATATAATGCATAAGATCTGCAAACTGTATCTTCAGGCACCTCATTCACCTCATGCACACCGAAAGATACTATCAACCTGACTATATCACTATACAACAAATCTGCTTAAGTCCTTGCCTTAGATGTTCATAGCATAGACTGAGTCGCCACCCACTCCACTATGCCACTTATGCACACACCCTCTCCGCCTCCATCACCACCTCAGATAGGCCAGAGAATCTGCCTGCCTGTTCATTCCTCCACGACCCCCGATCGCACAGCACGCCTCCTTGTCCGCGACCGACGGAGGCGCTACCTCGCTCTACACCCAGAGTACTTCTCCTCTCCTGCTTTAGAAGTCGCCGGTAGGTTTTTCGTGTAATTCAATTACACAACACTACGGTGCGGTCGAGGCTGATGCAGACAGAGCCGTTGCTGTACGACGTCACGGTACGGCGGTTCATGAGCGCCGCAGAGCGACGGGAAGCCAAGCCCGACACAGGTATCGCGGCGGGAATGGCGGCTGCGCTCGTAGGCGCCGAGGCGAGGGTGGCGATGCTCTCTCGCGCTTCGGCGAGGGCTGGAACGAGTGGAGAAGCGGTGGTCGATTATGGCGAGGTGAGCACCAAGGAAGAAGGGTTGCGGGTGTGGAGGGAGAGGGTGGAGAGAAGATTTTTGGAGGGCGAGGATGGGGATTTCGACTACGCTGTTGTGGATGAGGATCCAGCATTTGATGATGTTGAGGAGGACACGAGGAGAAGGCAGGATGAGTATTTTGATGGGCAGGAAGAGGAGTTTGTTGGTGATGGGAAGGAAGAGGGGCAGACGGGAGTGCAGGATTTTTGAATGAGAACTATAGATGCGCGAGATGGTATGATACAATGACGCTATGATGAAATGCCTATGCCTTTTTAACCCTTGCTCTTGGTGTTGAGAATCAGTGCGACGATCAATCTGGGATAGGTTAGATACATGTTTCAAGAGACGGAATAGCATATATGCGTACCCGTAGAGACCCAGAACTTCACCAAAAATGAGAATAAGGACCATGCCAACGAATATCCTCGACTGCTGCATGTATGCTCGTACACCCTGCAGGGCGGTCAGTGACTGCTAAGTGACTCTTTGTCTTCCAAGGACGAACTGTGTCTCCCACGACTCCAATAGCATATCCCGCCGCAAGACCCGTAAAGCCAACCGACAGCCCACACGCAAGATGCATAAACCCACTGAACAGACTGTAGGTCGCGGGTGGCGGAGACATGTCTCCTGCGATCAGGACGGCTACAACCAGCGCATAGACAGCGATGATACCAGCCATGACGACAGGAATCAACGACTTCATAATAAGATCGGACCTGAATGTTCCTACTCCTGCAATACCAATGCCGGATTTAGCGGTGCCGTATGCGGCGCCAGTGCATCCGAGAATCATCTGTCGTGCAATGTTTAGTTGCTGGATCGGTGTCAGAAGGGGCTAGTGAGGTATACCGCTGATGCGATGCCAGCCTGGTTGAAGAGTTAGCTAGGGAGCGAGTCATGGAAACGGAGGGCAACGTACCATGCCGAAGAACGGCGCGAACTTGGGGGTCAATTCGGATTCAGCCATATTGAAAGACTACAACTGAAGCGGCCGAGATGGATGAGTGTCAACGAGACAGAGATGGCAATGGCTGCGAATTGATGGACCCAACGTCCAATGATGAAGGCATTCTTGGCTGCCTCCCGGTAGTACGGGCCGGGTGCCGCGGCACAGTGGCATGTCACGTGCGGGGTCGATTGCTGGATGGTTCGCTCTCGTTTGCGGCACGCAGAGGCACGGAAGACGGAAGCGTCCAAGTGGAACACATCTGTGCCAATCCATCCCAATCCCCAGTCTCTACAGCGCCAACAACGACCTTGTCACTGATACTCCCACCCCACCTATTCTTTCGTCGTCCTCCCTCTATCGGTCGCTTCCTCTGTCCGCCGGTTGATGCTGGGGCCGATCTAATACGCTCTACCTATTGCCATTCCGTCTCGCGACCACCACTATCGCCCCTAGAAACGTCACCCTCCCCACGGTACTGCTTTGCTGGGCCTGCCTGGCTATCCTTTCGCACGTGGAGAGATGATCATTCAGGTGTAGATGACGGTCTAAAAGAGCTTCGGTCCCACCTCCCACTCTTGCCTGCGCAGGGGCGGCATACCCGTGTCGCGACGCGAATGTCTATCTGCTAAAAGATGGCCCAGTACCAGTCGCAGCAGGGCCAGAACTATGGCGGCCGCCCACCGAATAACTACGGCAATCCGCCTCCCAATGCCTCCGGCCATCAGCGAGATGCCGCTTTCTCCAACATCTTTGGCGCAGCTCCTCCACCTGGTCGATCACAAACCATGACCAATGCGCAAACCTCACCTCCACCTCAGCAACGAGCTGCCACGATGTCCTCTCAGACTGCCGAATACCCTAGACCCCTTCCCACGCGTCAGCCTATGAATGGCTACACCCAGCAGCGGCCTATGGTCAATGGCGATTCACACCGGCCCGAGCATTCAGCACATCCTCCGCCCATGCGACAGCCACATTCCCAGATGCAGGCCCCTCCACAGTCTCAACAACCTCCTCAACCGCAATACCTGCCGCAACCACTGCGGCCTGATCGTCGTCCGTATGGAGCACCCCAAAGGATGGATCCGAGAGGTCCCCCACCTACCCAGCAATATACCCGAGCGTATGCCCCACGGCCGTATGTGCCTGCGGGACCAGCTCTCAACAGCGACTCCTACCGTTCGCAATCCATGGCCGCCACCTCGCGGCCTTCTTTTCAGCCAAACAATGCCAACTATAGCATCTCGCCGGCGCACACCTTCCGGCAACAACCTTACATGAACAACCTTGCACGCACCACCGCTCAAGGCAGAGTAGTTCCCGACCGACCTTCTGACGAGCGGACGATGTCAATGTCGTCATACACGAGAGAGATGGACCATACACAAACGATGAGCGGACGTGTTATTCCACCCCGGAAAAGGGGTGACTCTGGTGATCTTGAATGGCCTCAGAATGACAATATGACCAATGGTCGAGCAGTAAGCAGCCCGATAGACGGACAGAAGCAACGTGTGTCCAGCCAGAGCAGTGTCCAGTCGAGAACAATGTCGATGGCCTCTACGACCATGACGTCCCCGTCCTTGCACCAGGAAGAAGCTGCATCACCCCGGCCATCCATGGGCGGCACTACCGCGAGATCGAATAGTCAACTGACTGGAAGTACTATGGTTGCTCAGAAACGGCCGTCGCTCGTATATGGCGCTCTGCTCTCAAGAGTTGCACAAGCTTTTCGGGAGAGGATTGCTGTCGTAGAAAAGGAAAAGGACGGGCTTGTTTACAAGAATGCCTTCACCGGTTATGAGGCGGTTGAGTTGATTGCATACATCATCCGGACATCTGACAGGAACTTAGCGCTTCTACTTGGTCGATCACTGGACGCTCAAAAGTTCTTTCACGAAGTCGCCTACGCACATCGCCTACGAGACTCGCCGAACGAAATCTATCAATTCAAGGAAGCACTTGTAGAGGAGCCGCCTGAAGTCAACGGGGTCTTCACGTTACTGACAGAATGCTACTCACCTACCTGTACGAGGGATCATCTGTGCTATTCGATAGCGTGCCCACGGCGATTGGAACAACAGTCACGACTAAATCTGAAACTGCAGCCTGGTTTGAAGCGCGAGGGCTCGCAAGCTAGTTTGCACGAAGAGGAAAAGAATGACGAGCAGCGACTCTGGATCAACACCGTCTCGGCTGAAGTTGCCGAGAGTGTCGACGAGAAAGAGAAGAAGCGACAAGAAGTCATCGCTGAGCTCATGTATACGGAACGCGATTTCGTCAAGGATCTGGAATACCTGCGCGACTTCTGGATCAAGCCTCTCAGGAATCCGCAGATCTCACCCATCCCCGAACATCGACGTGAAAAGTTCATCAGGACAGTTTTCTCGAATTGCCAGGAAGTGCATGCTATCAATGTGCGTTTAGCCAGTGCTTTGACCAGAAGACAGCAACAAAGTCCTGTAGTGCGGAACGTTGGCGACATCTTCTTGGAATACATTCCGCAGTTCAGCCCTTTCATCAAATACGGAGCCAATCAGTTATTTGGCAAGTTTGAGTTCGAAAAGGAAAAGGCCGCCAACCAGCAGTTTGCGAAGTTCGTTGAAGAGACCGAACGTTTGAAGGAATCGAGGAAGCTCGAACTGAACGGTTACCTGACGAAGCCAACCACGCGTTTGGCACGTTACCCACTATTGCTCGGTGGCATTGCAAAAGCCACAGCAGATGACAATCCGGACAAGCACGATATCCCCAAGGCTGTGGAAATGGTCAAAAGCTTTTTGGCTAAGGTCAACGAGGAATCAGGAAAGGCAGAGAACATCCAGCAACTGATGCAACTCAACCAATCCCTCAAGTGGGGCAATATTCCATACGTTGATTTGAAGCTGACGGAAGAGTCGCGGCAGTTGATATTCAAGGGCACACTAAAGAAGACTCCAACAACTGAAGTACCGGATGTTCAAGCTTATTTGTTCGACCACGCAGTTCTGCTTGTGCGGCACAAGATAGTGAATAAGCGCGAAGAGCAGAAAGTCTACCGCAAGCCTATACCCTTGGAATTGCTTGTTATTGCACAAATGGCGGACGACCCGAAGAACTCTGGCAAGCGGCCATCGTCTAGCATGATCCCTGGTGCGCGGACAATGACGAATACGACGCCCAAAGAAGGAGGTTATCCGTTGACTTTCAAACGGTTGGGCAAGGGCGGATACGAGCTGATGCTGTTCTGCACGTCGCAAATTATGCAAACGAAATGGATGGAGCATATCAAAACGCAGCAAGAGAAGTTAAGAGAGAGGAGCAATGTCTTCACCAAGACCAACATTAACGAGAATTTTTTCTCGGCCGCCATCAGAGTCAACTGCTGTGTACCGATCGATGGAGGCAGGAAGTTGGTGCTGGGCACGGATTTCGGAATCTACGTGGCGGATCGGAAGCCCAAAGACAACCAGAAGCCCCGAAGACTGCTGGATGCCAAGCTGGTCACTCAAATCGATGTGCTCGAGCAGCATCAGATCCTGGTGGTCCTGTCCGACAAGGTGGTCTACTCGTATCCTCTGGAGGCTCTGGATCCCGAGGAAAGCGCAGCAGCGCCTTCGAAGCGAGGTCGCAAGATCTGCCACGCCAACTATTTCAATGCGGGTATGTGCAACGGCAAGCTGCTGGTATGCTGCGTCAAATCTTCGTCGCTATCGAGTACGGTCAAGGTGTTCGAGCCAATGGATTCTATGACCAAGGGCAAGAAGAAATCTGGGTTTTCGCGGATGCTGGCAGGCGGACAAGACGTGCTGCGGCCATACAAGGTAAGATTAACATTGGACGGTGGTAACAAGTACGTCGTTAACATGATTATAGGAATTCTACATCCCAATGGAATCCAACAGCATCCACTTTTTGCGGAGCAAGCTGTGCGTTGGTGGAGCAAAAGGTTTCGAGATCGTGTCGTTGGACACACTCGAGACCCAATCACTTCTGGACCAAGCAGATACGTCACTAGACTTTGTGGTACGGCGCGAGAACGTCAAACCCATTTATATCGAGCGAACACCATCAGAATTTCTGCTCTGCTACACGGACTTCTCGTTCTTCGTCAACAAGAACGGATGGCGGGCACGCAACGACTGGAAGATTGTATGGGAGGGCTCGCCGACGGCATTCGCAACTTGGGGGGACAAGTACATCCTCGCATTCGAGCAGGACTTCATCGAAGTCCGGCTCACGGAGACGGGTGGACTGGTGGGCGTGCTCACGGCAAAGAACATTCGGTTCTTGCACTCGAGCTCTCGCGAGGTGAGTCTTTATCATGTCCGAGGAAGGAGAGATGATGATGCTGACGATGCGCTATACAGATCTTGTACGCTTACGAGGACGAAGCTGGCGAGGACGTCATTGCATCGCTGGATTTCTGGGGCAGCAGTCATTGACGAGTGGGCGATGGCGGAGCTGGGATTTGGCACGGACAGACGAGCTACGAATAGAAAAGACATTTTGTACGGACCAAAGGGGTGCGTATGTGAGTTTCTGGGTGAAGTCGTGAAAGCCTGTGATTATTTGTCGCTATGGCAAAAAAGGGAGTAAGTAAGGACTACACTTGCTCTCCTTGGCTGCAAACGCCGAAGTCGTCCGAGATAACCGCGACTCGATCGTCCACGTGTGCCATTGGAACTGCACTCAGCAGCTGTGCTGCTTCGCCATCCAGTCGCTGCACTGTCAGCCCGGCACTGCCTTGTCTGTATTGACAATGACAAGATACAGACCGTCCATGGCGATTCCACAGATACGCCAAGTACTAGTGGTTGGGCGATTATGCACTCGAGGCTAGCAAGAGTCCGTAGCGCAACACGTGCATGTATGCCTATGCAAGCCACCACAGCATCTATTGACTTTGGTTCAATCACCAAAATCCTGCGTGACGCTGGCCGATAAGAGTGGTGTGTCGTGCAACAATCCTCATACCGATCACGTTACTATGGTCAAACTGCATGATGGCACAGCCCGGGTAATGACACTGGCTCGTCACCGACGGTGAAACGTGCCGAGTCCGGGCAGGGGAGGGCGACGCAATGTCTTGCCCACCGGGGGTTCGGACGACGCGGCGTCATTACGGTGCAGATTCGTGTACCTGAGTAGGAAAAATGATGGACGTCGCGACCAATCGAACTGGCACATGGGGGATGCGGGGAGCAGGATGGAGAGAGACGGTGATGGGTCATTGCTCCGAAGATGCATGCACGGCGGAGGTGTAATTGATTGGCGTCGATGCTACCGTACTGTACCTGGGTTGCTGAGGCAGGTATCCAGGTATTCAGGCTAAGGTGCTGAGACAGCTGATGTCTGCAAATAGCACATGGCGAACAAAGCAGTAATATTGTAGCCAGACATAGTGACTAGTGACTTACGCAGTGACTGTACTGTCGCTGCATGTATGCACATCTCACGCGGTATCGATGCCGAAAGTGGCACGGCGTCAGGCTGGCCGTGTCAGAGATCACAAGCTTTTTGCGAGTCTGCAGGCTCCGCAGTTTCGGGCTGGCTGGGGGGTGTCTGCGCCGGACCTAAGACCCAATGGTTGAATGCGTAACTGTGCATGGCCCAGCTTACGCAACATGTCACCATGTGGCCAGGCGATGGCGGGGCTGAGCTCAACGGGTCAGGACCACAGTGGGCTGCAAGGAGCCCCCCACTGGATGCGATTATTGCTATTGCAGATGAAAGGGGAAATAATATGTCGTCGCTTTTGCATGCCAGACAGGGGAAATGCTCACCGTGGTCGCCGGCGGCAGCAAGGAATAATAGTAAAGGCGAGGCCCAGGCGCGGTTTTGGCATGATGCTCGCTCGGGTGTTTCAAGCGTGGCCTTCCCTCGTCCTCCCTTGCCGGCGGCCGAACCATGGGGGAAGCTAGAGAACCCTGTTAGGAAGCAGCGTCATGGCAAAGATATCGGATGGACGAGCCATTTGCGAAACAAGGAAGGTGGTGGTTGTTGGATATTAATGGCTGGACAGGCGCAGGTTGCTGCAGATGACTGTGCAGCGCATGATTGCCTTGCTTATCTGCCATGACATGTAGCCTGCTCTCGCCTGACCGCGCTGCTGGGCCCACTCAGGCGCTGGATGCTGCTCGCTCCTTCCCGGCGGGAGGAGTAGTGGCGTCCCTCTCAAGTGGTTGCCAGGGAACATCAGCCTCTTTCATGCAGAGCCGCGATTAGCACCATCCTCCACGCACGAGCCGAGGAACAGTCAGATGCACGCCATGCGCAAATCCGCGCTCGAGCGAGCAAAAAAAGAGGAGATCCCCACGCGTCGTCATTGCCGTCGTGGCCCAAGACAACCCGTGCGCCTCCGATTGACGTCTGTTAAATAATACGATGGGAATTACGACAAAGATACGAATCGTTCGTTGCTGCTTATCGGTCGCTTCGAGTCGCTGAAAGTACTTCGTATCCCATACAATTGTCATCCCTGTCCGCACGCACGTCTTCGCTAAGCTTTCTACCACAAAACTTATAACTCTGCTATCAATTCCTAATCTCCACAACCCGTGGATATACCTTTCCTCGTGCCATCCCTGGCTTCAACAGAAAAAAATCCAGGCCCACCTTCCGTCTTCGCAAACCTGATACAACGCCGGTCCCCCTCGATCTTCAGGCCTCATCCTGACATTCTCCGCCCTTGCCTACGTCGGAATATTGATTATTCTTTCTTCTCTGCGAATAATCGTGGCTCTCCACTCGGCCCGCGCATCCCCAGCTTCTGTTGCTGGCATCGGTCCGGACCTTGCTCCAATTCCAGTGAAAGAACAAACCAACAATTCGCTCAGCTCGCTCACCTATCGCGTAGTCCGGATGTCCTGCATCCGCCGCATCTCGTGAGCTCCCCTGATTTAAAAATCCCCGGCCGCCTCATAACGACCCTGAGTTCCACTCGGCCGTCACTCTTTCCGCTTCCCCACCAGACGAGAGCTGGCTTTCACTGGTTATAATAATGCTCACCTTCAAGCGCGCCCTGCTCGTTGCTGGTGCCTTGCTCACACTCTTTTTCTTGCTGCGCGCTACACATTCGGACGACTCAGTGAGCCCTCTGTCCACCGCCAGGAAGTCTCCCAAACCTACCGGTAGCTACCAGGAGAATAAGAAGATCCAATTGGCTCCTGAGGATGCCATCGAAGATGACTTTGAGTCTGACGCCGACGAGTCGAAAGAGACGGAGAGGGAACATCGCCCATCTGTTACCCACAATAAGAAGCAGCGACCTCAAGTGCCCCTGACAGACTTGAGGGCGAGGCCACTGCGCCAACAGCTTGCCTATCAGTTCCCATATGAGCTTGAGACCAAGTTTCCCGGTTATATCTGGCAGACCTGGAAATACACACCAGCCGAAGGCGGGTTCAGCGACACATACCGCCCCTACGAGGCTTCGTGGACAGAGAAGCATCCCGGCTTCGTCCACGAAGTCATCACAGACTCTGTGGCTGTTCACCTCATAAACCACCTATACTCGGCCATTCCCGAAGTCGTCGAAGCATACCAGTCGCTGCCCGTGGCTGTGCTGAAAGCCGACTTCTTCCGCTACCTGATTCTGCTCGCCCGAGGAGGAATCTATTCGGACATTGATACTGCCGCCATCCAATCCGCCGTAGACTGGGTGCCTGCCGAGGTATCTAGGCAATCCTACGGCATGGTCATCGGCATCGAGGCCGATCCCGACCGGCCAGATTGGGCCGAGTGGTACTCTCGGCGCATTCAATTTTGCCAATGGACCATACAGAGCAAGCCAGGTCATCCTATTCTACGAGAAATTGTTGCGTCAATCACCGAAGACACGCTACGCCGCAAAAGAGCGGGCACGCTTACTAAGTCAACCATCAAGAGCATTGTCGAATTTACCGGCCCGGCTATATGGACCGATAAGATCTTTGACTTTTTCAACGATCCCACATACTTTGACATGGCCACTTCCAAGGGAAACATCACCTGGAAGGACTTCACTGGCATCACGAAGGCCAAAAAGGTTGGTGACGTGATTGTGTTGCCCATCACCAGCTTCAGCCCTGGTGTCAAGACCATGGGTGCAGGTGAAGACGACGATCCTATGGCTTTTGTCAAGCACAACTTTGAAGGTTTGTTTCACCTTTGCTCCCAATCAGAACAAGATTCTAATGTCTTGCAGGATCATGGAAACCGGAAAGCGAGAGACATATAGGTGAAGAGGGTCATTAATTCGCTGAAACCTTCTACGTACCCACAATATTGGGCAAGATCTTATGACAAGCTTCAAATTGGCGAGCATTTAGCTGCCATCACCAAAACTTTTGTTTAGCCGCAAGGCTCAGGAAATGGAACCAAGATACCCCTTACGAGGCAAAGGCATGCCTCAGGTTGTAAATGCTTATTATCAAAACTTTTAGAAGCGCATAGCTAGACGGGTCAGAAACTTTGTATATCATCCACGGCGGCTTGAAATCGACCACGGGATTGAACAAGCATGGCATGGATCTTCTATAACACATGGTGGATTTCTGTTTGGATTCAGTAGACATGACAATCAACGACCTTCAAGCATATTTACTATAACCGTCTATCCCTTGCATCATTCTTTCTTCTTTCAACATCTGACGACTGCCAAGATCTCCCCAGGGTTGCCTTCTGTTTCCATGGTAAGTCCTCGGTTGTCTACAAGGTGATACATACCACTGAACGTTCTCTGATACGCACAGGTACTACCAAGACGTGTGGTATGCTATAAATCTCTTCGTTTGTACAACGCTGCATCGCTTATCACGTTCCTGTTCTTATGAAGCTCATCAGTTTATGGAATGTAAACACACATTTTCCCTCGTACACTTCCAGATGAGTTGACCCAAGCATTCCTCTATCAAATCAACATGGCAAGATATCCTTGCACAAAAGCTACTGCCTCTTCCCCTTCTCCTTCCTTTCCTCGTCTCGCAACACGCTCGTTTCGAATATTTGTTCTAGAGACTTTGCATGGCCAACATGTGGTCTCGTCCGCTCCTTTCCCTTTCCCTTTTTGCGGTCCTCCAGCCGCTTGTTTACGCCCAGAATTTATCTGGAGTATGTCCAGCTTACGATGGGCTGGTCTACACAGACGCAAACAATCAGAGTTATGCCATCTACTGCAACTCCGATTCCTCGCCTGGCTCCTACACTAATCAGAATACTGCATCGTTTGCAGCATGCATGGCCGTTTGCGATACCGCTGGCAGCGCTTGCCAGTCGGTCACGTACACCACTGGGGGCGCGTGTTATCTCAAGGCCGGATTTAGCTCGAACACCACAGCATCCGGCGTGTACAGCGCTCAAAAGTTTACTGCGCCCCCTTATCCTGCTCCTCAACTCAACTACGCGAATGCTTCCACAGGCTGCGGAACCCCATTGCCAGCAGGCATTACCCCTGGTGGTACTTCCACTTCGGTCAACGTCACATACGGAGGGCTCACCCGTTCATACAGAATTCATATTCCCTCGCTGTATGACATCCACAAGGCGTCCCCCTTAATTCTGTCGTTTCACGGTAGAGGTTCTTCGCCAGGCCTTAATGAGCAGGAGTCTGGTCTCGATAAGATCAATTGGAATCCGTATGGCATTGTGGTATATCCTCAAGGAATCAATGTGAGCTATGAAGCATTAATTAATTGCCAAATACTAACTGAGATAGGGCGCCCAATGGCAAGGAGACCCAATGGCAGTCGGCATTGGCGAGGACGACACCGGATTCACCGACTATCTGATAACCGCCATTCAGTCTCAATATTGTATCGACACGGGCAGAACATTTGCTACGGGTATGTCGAACGGCGGTGGCTTTTCAGGCATTCTGGCCTGCAATTCCTCTTTGAGTTCCAGGTTTGCTGCCTTCGGAATGCACAGTGGTGCATTCTACACCAATACGACGGATATCCAGTGCACGTCTCCAAGTACCGTGCTCACCAGCAATAACTTGGTCGGAACTTGCGCACCCGGTCATACGATCCCTCTACTCGAAGTTCACGGCACTGCTGATGGGACCATCCCCTATCTTGGTGGCGCAAGACGTGGCTACTGCTTGCCCACCATAGCTCATTGGGTATCAGATTGGTGAATCAAGCCATGTAGCAGTCTATCCCGAACTTGTTCACTGACTATCATTTCCAGGGCGGCTCGCGATGGTCTGAGTACTACGGCCAACATGACTTATCTGTATAACAACCCCAATGTCACTCGATTTGAATATGGAGGTGCCGGTGGCATGGTCACTCATGTACAGGTTGGAGGAATGGACCATGTCTGGGCCCAAACTGCAAACGGAGCGCCCATCGATTCAACTCCACTAATGATCAACCACTTCTACCGCTGGACGAATCCCAACGGCCCTACCTTTGATTACCTGAACGTGCCAGCAGCTTCCAATGTTACGGCCAGCTCGACAGCCACGACCTCTGCATCGTCTACATCGACCTCTGCATCATCTACATCGACCTCGTCCAGTTCCGCCTCGTCTGGCTCCACGTCAGCGTCTAGCCCGGCCAGTACTTCAGCGTCGACGACTTCAACTGCGTAAGTCTTCACAACTTATAAACCATTCCAATTATGCTGACGCCCTGCAGTACTGCCACACAGTCCGGCGTCGTAGGCACCGACGGCTACACAACCGTCACATACACTCCCACATGTTACGCAACCAGCACAGCCATTTACGCCGTCAACGACGCATCCGGCATCCCATATCTCTTCATGTGCGGCGGCGGCTCCGCAGGCAGCGCATGGCTGCAAATCAACACCAACAACCGCTGGACCGACTGTTTCGCGCTCTGCGACAGCAACGCCGGATGCAATGGCTTCTCCTACGTCCTGGGCGGAAACAACGGCGAGGGTGCTGGCCAATGCTGGCTCAAGACCGCTTCGCCGATGTCGTTCACCAGTACGGTCAATCTTGTGTCGACTCGCATTGCGGCTGTCAGGAGGGATCGCACTACTGCTACTGTGCCGGGGTCGAGCTCGACCACTAGCTCGTCGACTAGTGGGTCGATTGCTGCTAGTAATCCGGCGACTACGACGAGCAGTGCTTCGGCGTCGAGCAGTGCTTTTTCGAGTGGGTCGGCGTCGGTGAGCTCTACTGCTAGCTCGTCAATGGTGTCGTCTTCTGCAGCTTCTTCGTCGACTGACTCGAGTGCTGTACTGTCGCCTGGCAATGGCGCCGCTTCGACGTCCAGCTCTAGCTCCGCTTCGTCATCGAGCTCTGCTTCTGCTTCATCGTCAAGTTCTAGCGTGGTCTCAGCATCCAGCTCGGCTACGAGCTCCTCTTCGTCGGCTATGAGCTCCTCTTCGTCGGCTTCGTCAGCAGGCTCGTCCTCTGCAGCTTCCTCTTCGAGCAGTTCCAGTGCTGTCTCGACATCCAGCGCTGTCTCGACGTCCAGTGCTGTCTCCACGTCCAGTTCAGCCGCCATCTCATCATACACTTCTAGCTCTGCCATGTCTAGCTCTAGCGCCGCCATTCCTACTAGCTCGGGGTCGGTGGCACCAACTGCAAGTAGCTCATCCAGTGCAGTCTCTTCAAGCAGCTCAACCAGTAGCAGCGTCTCCTCAAGCGTATCGTCCTCGGCCGGGACCCCTTCGTCCGTGACTTCTTCTATCTCTGCCTCTTCTACGGCCAGCGTCGGCAGTTCGTCCAGTACTTCGTCAGTGGCAATCTCTTCCACTACTTCACCAGTGGCAATCTCTTCGACTACTTCACCAGTGGCAATCTCCTCCACTACTTCACCAGTGGCAATCTCTTCGACTACTTCACCAGTGGCAAGCTCATCTAATACTTCACCAGTAGTAGCGTCATCTAGCAGCTCTGCGTACGCGACCCAACCAAGTTCTGCCGGTTCATCGTCCTCTGTCGTTGCTTCCGTTTCTTCATCTGCCACGTCAAGCTCCATCATCTCGTCAAGCGCATCGTCGGCCGCAAGTAGCTCAATCCTCGGTTCGTCAAGTTCAGCGGCTCCTTCCCCTGCTGTTACCACAGTTACGACGACCACGACTACGAGCAGCACTTCATCGAGCGCCGCACCAACAGCGACATACCCTGCATGCCCAGCAGCAAACTCTACGACTCAGATGTCTCCCAACGGCACTCAGTATACAATTTACTGCGACTTCGACTCTGGCTACGGCGCGTACAAGAGTGTCAACGTCCCCACCGCTGCAGGTTACACTCAGTGCTTCTCAGTCTGCGACCCTGACCCTCTTTGCTTGTCCTTCACCGCTTACGGAAACACATGTTACCTCAAAGGAGTGACTGGCAATCTTGTCAATGCAATGGGTGTTGTGAATGCACAAAGGGTGCCTCCAGGGATTTCATCTTCATCTTCGTCATCGATGATTGCCTCCTCGGCGACAACCTCTTCGATGGTAGCCTCGTCTCCCGCAGTCGCTACCATTATAGGATCACCTACTCCTTCCTCTAGCGGTACGTCCACCCGCCTGCCGGCCTCTGCGACGCCGACATCGACGTGTAGCGCGACCACTTACATTTTTGTCACAGCCTCTACATCTGTCTCGGCTTCTCCAGTTGCGAGCACGTCGGTCGGGGTGGCTAGTTCTGGTAAGCTTCTTGTAATGCCTTTGTATAGCACAATTGCTGATTACCTTTCACAGGAGCGGTATCATCATCAGGTGCGTTATCGATGAGGTCGACTTCTTCTTCATCTGCTGCTGCTGGGTCTTCGACAAGTACTGCTGCTGTCGCAGCCACTATGACCACATCCACAGTCGTCTCGACGTCTTCGAGCATCGTATCATCACCTACAAGCTTGTCGACAGGCTTAAGCTCGTCCTCAGCTGTTGTGTTCACTGGCAACACTATAGTTGGAGTGACTTCGACAGCCTCAGCGGTCGTGCGTACAAGCTCGCCGTCGACCTTTACAATGTCCATGGCTGCCTCTTCGAGTGTCTCGTCGCCCGCGGCACCTAACGGATCGTCATCTACAGCCACTGTCTCGATTTTGCCTTTCTCCACGACAGCAGATACTCAACCCAGCAGCACAGATAATGGATCCTCGGCCCTCTCACTAAGCTCATCAAAGACTGATATTTCGTCAGCTCCTCCAGCATTTAGCTCCTCGCCAGTCACAGTCACAGCAGCTACCTCCACCCCTTCCACGGCTGCAAGCCCCGCCCCTTCACCAGCGACAACCCCCACCACAACCGACCTCGCCTCGCCGCCGAGCACCGGATCCGACTCTCCCGCTACCACCGAAATCGGAGCCTCCAACACCGCCCCCAGCAACACAGCACCAACATCAATCTACACCCCACCCTTCACAGACGGTGCCTCCACCACTCTCGACGCACCGGCCACCTCCTCCTCCGCCCCCAACGCCCCTCCTCCTTCCCCAGCCCCTTCCTGCACAGCCCAACAATCCGCCTGCGGCTCCCTCGACCACACAGTGTGCAACGACGCCACCGGCTCCGCATACTACTACCAATGCAACGTAGCTCCGTCCGGGGGGTCGACCATGCAGTCCCGCGTGACGCCGGAGCAAGCAGCGCGGTTCGGCCGCAGGGACACAGCGACCAGCTTTACGGACTGTAACACCCAGTGCTCGTGGAGTTATGGGTGTGTGGCGTTCACGTACTATGAGGCGAGCGGGCAGTGTACGCTTTACCAGAGCTTGTCGGGGAGTTACGCGGCGGTGCATGGGAGCCAATTTGGGTTGGCGCAGCCGCAAAGAGATGCGATGCCGAAGAGTAGTACTACGGATGCTGGGGCTGCTACGGCGACGGCGAGTGGGAGCTTGACGGGGTACGGGACGGGGAGTTTGACTGCTACTGCTGCTGGGACTGAGGGGGGTAATGGTGGGAGTTATACTCCTGTCAATACCTTTACGGCTGTTGGAGGTGGTACGACACAGGTCGGCAGCTTCACGGGCTATGGTACCGACTCTGCCACTAGCACTGGCACTGGTGGTGCTGGTGTACCAACCACCGGGCTGGGTGGCAAGACTGGCACCGATGGATTAGCCTCGAGTACTACGAAGTACAACGGTGGCGGCGGAGGAGGAAGTGATGGCAGTGGAGGTACAACATCCCTTCCAGGAACTACGACGGTGACACTTTACCCTACCACTTGCCCTGCACCGACGAGCACGGGGTATACTACGGTGTATAGCACTACTTATGTCGCTGTCTGCAGTGGAGGGAATTGTGGGTACTGATCGGGATAAGTGAGGGAGTGGTTTGAGGATGAAAAGTGAAAGGTGGATGATGGTAAAGCTATGGAGGGAGGAACGTGCAGAATGACCACAGGGAGATTTAGAAAGGAGAGGACTTGACATTTTCAAAGGCTGGGTTGGTGTTGTTCAAGGGTTGCTCCTTTTCGTTATCCGTTTGCTGGAGAGTAATGTTGGTCAGTATAACCATAAATACTACGTTCCTGATGGAACGACTAATGTATCTGCTCGCTAATATGCAGTGTCATTGTTGGTCTGTTCATGCTAGAATTTCCGATATATGATCATACATCGATCATAGTGGAGGATGGAATGGTCACCAAAGGTGGCTAGGAGACCTACTATCAAGCCGAGTCCCCATTGATGCTGATACCAACGACTAACAACAACAATAAACGTTGCGGCATTGGGAATCGCAGACTTGTCACTGTTGATGGTAATACGCAAGGAATTGCAGGGTTTATGAGCAATTGACGAAGGGATGGACATGGTAGACCAAGTCTTTCCATACCGTTCCTGCCGGTCAAGGAATTGCGACTGGCCGCCATTCGACGTCATCGTGCAAGACCAAAAGACTTTGCCAGCTACGTTTCCTTCTTCATTTTCCAATTGTGATTCCTTTGCTTCACAAGTCCTGCCATATCGCCATCACGGCCAGATACTTCGAGAAAGATGGCTTCTCCAGTATTTGCACATTTTGACTGGGCCAGACAGGTAAGGCCACCAGAAGCCAGGCTCCAGGCAGCCATGAGGCCGACAGTAAGAGAATGCGACAAAGTTTTCCTATTCCTGCGCCGCCTGCGAGACCGCAATTGCGATGTCTCGAAGTGTCATTCCTGCCTTCCCTCTTCCTGATCCACCCTCGCGGTGTTCTGCGGTGTCGAATCCTGGCTACCGCATGCGGTGTTGCGGCAACACTGAAGTTTGCTGCCTAAATCAAGATTTACTGATGAAAGAGCCATAAATACTGGCTGCAATCACCATGAGTTCGCTGCTCTTCGTCTTTCATCGTCTCGCAAGGACGCGCATCTCTGTCATCCACCAAAAGAGATCTATTGTGACCGTCGAAATGGCGTCTGCAGTGCTGAGACATGTCACCAATAAGAAGCTTGCTAAGCTGGAGGCGCGCCAGACCAAGTTTGAGTCACAATATCAGGATCTGGTCAATTCCAAATCGAAGCACGTCGACTCTCTGCAGTATTCCAGACAGCTGTTGAACGCCATCAAAAAGCTGGGCATTGCCGACAAGGACGACCCGAAGCTGGCCAATATCAGTCTGTTCCTGACTCAAGCTCAATTCGACGCTTCTGTGCCCTCGGACACCCTTCTGGAGTGGCAGACCCAGCTTGAACATCTTCTGAATGTCCGTCGCACGAGGTACGAATATGCCTCCTTGTTCGGAAAGCTCGTCACCGAATGGCTTGAGAACCCCAACGACGCCAACAAACAGCTTGCTGGTCTAGAGATAGACGAAACCGCTATGGATGTTGAGACCGAATCTGCGGAGTTCAATCATGTTGGTCGCAAGGAAATGCATGAGCAGCGGAAAGTTTGGGAACAGTTCGCCTTTTCCGATCGTGATGTTGACCCTGTTCCATTGCACGACTACCTGACTGCACTCTTTGGGGAAAGCGACTTTGGAATGAGCGATACCGATGCGGATACTGATGTGGATCCTGACAAAGACCGGCTTGCAGTCACCCCGCTGGATGAACTTCGTAAGGGGATGGCCATGCAGATTAGTCCTCTGGATTCCGAGGGGTTAAAGAAGACCATCCAAGGCCTGCTAAAGAGCGATCTTTTTGCAGGACCCAAGAGGGCTGCCTTGTTGGATTTGAAGGAGCGGTCTGCCGTTCTCGATGAAATGGTTGACGTGCTCAATATCGAACTGAAGACACTGCAGGACTGGCAGTGGGAGGAAGCTGGCGTGCCAGTCGTCCTTCGTCGACAGGTCAATGGTAAATATCGCTTCTTTATGGACGAGGAAATCCACCAGGCCCTTTTGCTGCACTATGTCGGCTCTTCTATTGCTTCTCATCTCAAAATACTATTTCGGAACTTCTACATCAAGGCCCGGGTCACTAAAGGCACTACAGCTATGACGGAAGAGCAGATCAAACGCCGAGCCTACTTTCTACAGCAGATCAGGAGAGAGAATGGCAGCTATTCGCCTAGATTAAATGAGCCATCAATATCTGTCGTCTCCGCCCGAGCCAAAAAATACCACAATACCTATTTCCTTATGCAGATGCCCGACTCGATCGAAGACGGAGTGGCGGACTACTCAGGAGAAGATAACAACACCACGTCGAAGAATCCCATGGAAATCAAGCAGTCCCTTTTGGAGGATCTTACCGCGGACATGCACCTTCGACTCGAGGTCCACAAACAGTTCTGCGTGCTTCAGTCTGACTTCAAATGGTTCGGTCCTTCACTACCACACAACACCATTCTGACTGTCCTCAAATTTTTCGGTTTGCCTAAGAAGCTCCTAAGCCTTTGTCGCGCCTTTCTCAAAGTCCCCATCGTCTTTGCCCAAGATGGTCCAGGGTCGGACCCTGTCACGCGGAAAGCCGGTGTGCCCATGAGCCATGTGCTCAGCGATACCATGTCCGAAGCTGTTCTATTCTGTCTCGACGTGGCTGTGAATAAGGCTACTGAAGGCGGTAATTTGATTCGATTCCACGATGATCTTTGGTTCTGGGGAGACAGCGATCAATGCAAAGTTACATGGTCCACAATCAACGAATTTTGCCGCGTAACTGGCCTTGAGCTCAACATGGAGAAGACTGGCTCTGTGAACATGGGCACCTCCACCAGTATCAATCACAGCCTCGATGGTCTTCCTGAAGGTGCTATCACTTGGGGATTCCTCAAGCTCGACCCGCAAGAGCACCGCTGGGTCGTTGATCGGGTGAAGGTAGACGCCCACATTGACGAGCTTCGTCATCAGCTTGGGCAATGTCGATCCACCTTTGCTTTCGTCCAGGCATGGAATGCCTACGTCGGTCGCTTCTTCGTCAACAACTTCGCGCGTCCTGCGAATTGCCATGGCCCTGCTCACCTGCAGTCTGTGCTCGAGACCTTCCAGTACATCCAGCAGCAGTTGTTTCCCTCAGGGTCTGTCACCACTCATCTGATGGATAAGCTCAAAGCCCGGTTCGGCGTCGATGACATCCCAGCTGGCTTCCTGTACTTTCCGACCGAGCTTGGTGGTCTGAACCTCCGCAACCTCTTTCTTCCGCTGATGTCACGCGCAAGGGCAATCGACGAATCTCTTGGCTCAGACAAGCAACCGAAGAAGCATGACCATCTAAGCCCGGAGGCCCAGCTCGAATGGGTTCTATCGCAAGAGAGACACAACTATGACGTAGCCAAGACTCACTTCGAGAGGGAGAAAGGCAGTTTCCTGACCCTCGGTGGATGGAAGCACGATGGATGGAAGCCTGCTGACGCGGACACTTTCTTCAGCTTCGAAGAGTACCAGACGTTCCGCGACGAACTTTCGGAGCCTCTCTCTGCCGCCCTGCAGAAGCTACGCGAGCAACCGCCGAAAGTCAGTGTGCATATCTCCGCTGAGTCGAAGCAGGCTTTGAGGGAGGTCGCTGCGTTGCTGCCGGAGAAGAGGGGCTGGAATGGTAATGTGGTCAATCAATTGCTCATCGCGCTCTATGGGCCGGAGATCATTCAGCGGTTTGGCAGTCTGTGTATTGCGGACAGGGAGCTGTTGCCTGTTGGGCTGGTCAATGTTCTTCGTGGGGAGAAGGTGAGGTGGGCTGGTTGAAGTTAACACGGTAGGGATGAGTGATGCCGTGAGCATCTGGAAGGTGGCAAGCGGTGTACGATGACGATGATGATTTATGATACCCTTCGACTGGAGGAAGACACATCCCCTCCACTCAAAAGTTTGACTGTAGCTAAGATACCCCCTACTCAATAGTCTCTACTAGGCCTGAGCTTCGATGCCAGGTTTGCAAGAAAAGATGACATTACATCTAAGTGGACCACAGCAAAAACCCCTCTCCGACAATGTTCTCAAGTCCTACTGTCTATAGAGTGTTCCACTTTTGCGCCAACCACTTTGCAGTAACGATACAAATAATTGTTGCTTGGACATCGTATCGTCACCTTTGAAGCTCCGAAGGGCTGTGCAAGTAGCATCGGCTTTTGTCCTGCCTTTTGGACCTGTTGTGCCCTATAACCTTTCCTAAAGTTGCGCTACGATTGTGAGAACTATACGAATCTCAGAGCTTCATGCTGGAAGCCAGAAATGTAGAGAGAGCTTTGTCCAATGGGTGTAGGTGCCTTACCTTGCCAAGACTGGTCTACCTTGATGGCTCGCTCATGCGCCTTTCTGAACAGATAAAAGAGCGACTCCTCTGTGGGTTCAGGCCCTCTTCCCTCGTTCCAGTGCTATTTGTTCGCAATTGTCATCAACCGAAAATTCCCTAGGCTAGGAGGATAGAATTTGGAATCCAACAATCTGGAGCTCGTGATTTTGCGCGACAAGTGAAGTGACAATGACGTCGTGCCGAGGGTTGACCTTTTTATTACCCAGCACAGCTCCGGTCGGTAGGTGCAAGTACAAAGCATTCAAATCTTTCGCGATTCCCCGATTCGATTCTTTCTTTACAGCCAATACGCGAACATGACTTCCAAACTCATTCCCGCGAATCCCGAAAAGGTGATGGTGCTCCGTAAGGTAACGCCAGAGATCCTCACATGCTCGGTCCCCTTTCAGCGATTTGGTCGTGTAGCTATCGGCGGACGCGGCACAATAGGTATGGAGCTGTTTGAAGGTCACAACCAAGATAACTGACAATCTGCAGTTCGCATGGCCAATGGCAGCCTGGCAGTCTTCAGTCCCGTCGCTCTGACGGACGAGGTCAAGGCACAAGTCGCACAAATGGGTACCGTCAAATACATAACCGCTTTGGATCTCGAGCATCACATCTTCCTTGAGCCCTGGCATAAAGCCTACCCTGAAGCCAAGCTTATTGGGCCCGAAGAACTAGGACCAAAGCGTGAGAAGCAAGGCTCTCCGCTTCCGTTCGCACATCTCTGGAAGAAGACCGAGGCGCCTTCGGTTGATGCAGAGTTCGATAAAGAGTTTGAATATACCTATGTCCACGCGCATGCGAACAAGGAGCTCGTTTTCAACCACAAGCCTACCAAGACATTGATCGAGGCTGATTTCATGTTCAACCTTCCGGCGACGGAGCAGATGAGCAAGACGGGTATCAGCCCTACTCAGGGACATCTGACCCGGCTATTCATCGCTCTCAACAACACCCAAGGCTCTGCGATCTGGCACAAGCGCTTCATTTGGTATGCGTTGTCAGCCAGAGACAGGCCTGGCTTCAACAAAAGCGTCTCGATTATCGATGGCTGGGACTTTAAACGCATCATCCCGTGCCACGGAGACGTGATCGAGGATAACGGCAAGGACGTGTTCAGGAAGGTGTTTGAGTGGCATTTGCAGGCCGCCGGGAAAAAGACTGTTTGAGCGAATGATCCGGCGTTGGGAACAGGAATGTGTACAAAGTATTATGGTGGGTTGGACATTATTGGAGTTTTGTGGTCAGCATGTACTGTACCCACTCAGTCAATTACCTAGTCAGTCGATTGATGAACATGTGAGATGCTCGCGTCCTATATTTATCTCTAGTCCCCGTCAGGCGAACAGCGAAGGGGCCTGCAGTGACGCACACGTAAGGTGCCTGACCCGCTGAGTCACTCACAGCGCTCGAGTTGTCTGAGCGATATCGCGTGGGCTGTGATTGGTCAATGTCCTTACCTGGGCCGAGATCGGGGCCGAGCTTTGGTCCATCACAAGCATCAAACTGTCGAAAATCTCAGGGCGACTCATTATCCACCTGTCCCACCTCAACTTATTTCTCTTTCCTTTTCCCATCTTTCCACATTCCAGATCCCCCACACAGAGCTTCACAATGTCCGCAAGAACCGCCAGCAACGCTCTGAGGAGCGCCGCCAAGCAATTGGCTCGCCCAGCTGCCCGCCAGCAGCGCACATACATTGCTGCCGCCCTCCAGGCAGGCCGGGCCAATGCCCTTCGTCAGAGCCCCAAGGTCGCTGTTTCCAGCCAGCAGACTCGCGGTGTGAAGACCGTCGACTTTGCCGGTGTTGAGGAGAAGGTCTACGGTAAGACAGCTGTTCCGCTTGGCGCCAATTGCGGCCGAAGCGAACACCGATTGCTAACATTATGCTACCAGAGCGCGCGGATTGGCCCCGCGACAGACTGCTCGAATACTTCAAGGATGACACCTTGGCCCTCATTGGCTACGGCTCGCAAGGTCACGGCCAGGGCCTGAACCTGCGGGACAATGGCCTCAACGTCATCGTGGGTGTGCGCAAGGGTGGCGCTTCATGGAAGGAGGCCGAGCAGGACGGCTGGGTGGCCGGCAAGAACCTGTTCGACATTGACGAGGCCGTCAACAAGGGTACCATCATCATGAACCTGTTGTCCGACGCTGCTCAATCCGAGACGTGGCCTCACTTGAAGCCCATGCTCACCAAGGGCAAGGTGAGCAGTAGTTTGCTTATAATCCAATTCCTCCGGGCACTAACAATTTCACCCTAGACTCTCTACTTCTCTCACGGTTTCTCCCCCGTCTTCCGTTCGCAGACCAAGGTCGAGCCCCCCAAGGACATTGACGTCATCCTGGTCGCCCCTAAGGGCTCCGGCCGCACCGTGCGCACTCTCTTCCGCGAAGGCCGCGGCATCAACTCGTCCGTCGCTGTGTTCCAAGACGTGACCGGCAAGGCCGAGGAGAAGGCCGTCGCTCTCGGCGTGGCTGTCGGCTCCGGCTACCTGTACAAGACGACCTTCGAGAAGGAAGTGTACAGCGACCTGTACGGCGAGCGCGGCTGCTTGATGGGCGGTATCCACGGCATGTTCCTTGCTCAGTACGAAGTCCTCCGCGAGCGTGGCCACTCACCGTCTGAGGCCTTCAACGAGACCGTCGAGGAGGCTACTCAGTCTCTGTACCCCCTGATCGGCGCCCATGGCATGGACTACATGTACGCTGCCTGCTCGACCACCGCCCGCCGCGGCGCCATCGACTGGTCCAAGCGCTTCAAGGATGCCTTGAAGCCTGTGTTCGACGACCTTTACACTTCCGTCAAGGACGGCACAGAGACCCAGCGCACCCTCGAGTACGCCTCCCAGAAGGACTACAGGGAGAAGTTCGAGAAGGAGATGGAGGAGATCCGCGGTTTGGAGATCTGGCGTGCGGGTAAATCCGTACGCGGATTGAGGCCTGAGAATAACTAGAGTGGGAACGGGGGCAGGAGGAGGAGGAGGAGGGTGTTGACGATACGATATATCACTCTGTGTTTTGTCTCTATACGTAGTCGAGCTTCCATGCGCGGTTCAAAAATGGGATATCCGAAAGTCATTTCTGCACTGTACTGCGTTCACACTATTCTATGATACAATCGTACGTGATGTAAGCATGCAACCTGCCATGATCGACCGATTGTGTACCACCAACAGCCCCGTGAGTCTCAGCATGATACCAAAGCACCATGAAAAGCACTGGGGTGAATGCTGTAAAGTCCTACTATCAGTACAAATGATTCTTGAGCACGTTTGGTTGCTCGAATGATAACGAAATCACATAGGATATTTCACACTACCTTTCAGAAAAAAAAACAATATGTTGCTGCATTTCAGGCATCATCCTGACTATTGGAATATATTACACAAGAAAGGTCACCCGCGAATCGCAGCAAATTTTAGAAAAGAAAAAAAAAACCAAAGGAAAACCCTAGGAAAGCCCCTCCCCAATCCCATTTCCCGCTTCGGTTTTGCTCTACACCATGTGTCTGTCAGTGTTCCGACTCGCTTAGAGGCGAAACCCGCTCAAGTGCGCTTCCGTGTGCGGTTGGTACTCAAGGGGATGTCTCTGCGTCAGCAGTAACCGTAGTCTTGCACTTCTTCTTAGGTGGTTGCCTGGGTTTGACCCGACTGGCAGATTCCGACGAGTCCAACGACTCCCCTGCGCGAGTGGTAGCGGCAGCTTTGCGTTTTCTGCTTGGTGCTTGCTCCGGCTTGGGGAGACCGAAAGGCTTAAAGGATTCCGAAGAATCCAGCCTCGTTATGAATTTGTCGGTAGCTGTGTTGGAATGTGTAGAAGGGACTGTCCAGTCGCTTACAAGGGAGCTCATATCGGCTGCATGCGCTTCTTGCTTGTCCATTCTACTGATTTATAGTGCTGTATAATCCAGCCGTTTGTTGTTGTCGTACGCTTGGATATATGGCACCCATATGTTGTGCCATAAACGTTCCAGCACTTTAGGAACAAGTTGGGGCTGGTGTTGGTGGATATACCAGACGAATGTATTGATGGTATCCAATTGAATAGCTTTTGGACTGCCAGCCTCGTCAGTAACAGTCGATCAAATGGTTTCACAAAACTCTGCAATAGGTATGCTACGTACTGATGTTGCCAGTCGTATTCACCAAGCACCAAGATCATTCCAATGCCAAAACCGTTGATTGTCGTATGGATCCGGCCGCCAATGTCGCGCAAGTCTTTGACCTTGTTTCTGGTTTTCATGAGTGTCAAGCTAGGATCCAGAACATCGTGGAGCTCTAACACCAGATAGTTGAGCACCAAGGAGGAACAGCAAGAGCCGGTCGTATCATCCGGATAGTCCTAGATGTACTCATGGATTTCTGTATCGGCGATGTTGACTTCGTCATGTAGTTTTACATACTTTGCATAAATTCAAAGTGCCGGAGCAATTCATATATGCGTTTGGGATGCGCCGTATCTTGGGCTTTGAGTAGTGCTCTGCCTATCGTAATGATCTTAGGACATCGTTTTGCAGAGGGTTGATTGGATGATTCTACTTCCAAGGCATGGCTATTCGTCGTCTGGCGCAATGCTTGGCTTAAAGAGGCCACGACCTCAAGAAAATCAAGTAATCCCATTGAGATCTTCTTGATGAATTGCGTTGTTGAAGGATTCATTCTCTTGTCACCCTAGGTGTCGACCAGATGCAAGGCACGCAGTATGGTATGGTACAATGGGCTGTCTTGAGAGGTGGATGAGACCAGACGGTCAGATTGGAATCGCAGTACTTCATTAAATCTGCCGTTATTTTCCAACCACGACTGTGGGACTAGTCAGCATGTTTGTCATACGATAGCTGTACATTTTGACTCATAATACAGGATGCTAGTGATTTTTGGTCAATGTCAAGTTCCAGATCAATGCCAGACCGTGTTTCGTTCATGTTGACGAGTGGTTCTTCGATTGGTCCCCCGGTTACATTTAAAAGTTAGAAAAGGTATCCATCGAAGGCAGTCACAAAAAGTGTGCTTGAGGAATTTGGAGTGAAAAGCTTCAGATCTCATTGACAACATGAAACCGCTTCGGCTCTTTTGTCCTAACATTTCCTGCCTCCGCTCACATGTCTAGTCTCTCCTCCTCATTAAGGTAAAGTCTATCCCATCATAACTCTGAAAAAAAAGCCCATTTTATAGATCGCGAGCATGATATTTTCCCCTGTCCGAAAATGCACCCCCCCGAAAAAACACCCGATCCTTACAGCAAGACTCTAATAATCATACCCTTCATAAGTCGACACGCCCCGTCCCTTATGTTCAAAGCTCGCTTGACTACTATAGCCCTGCTGCCCACCCGTATAAACAGTCTGCTTCATCCTGCGATCGTGCTCAAAATCCGCCCACCTCTTCATCGTGATCTTGCTGGAATCGAACTCTCCGTCTGGATCGTCATGGCCACCCTTGCCCGTCTCGCCTGCCGTACGACGAGTGTCACCCCACGAGAAGTCGTCGAACTTCCAGTACGCGTAGGCTGGGAGGACGAAGTTCCAGATCGGGAGGGACAGGAGGTACACCAGCATCCACATGACATAGGAGACGCGATGGGCGGTGACGACGATGAGGACGGCGGGAAGACCAAGGATCATGGCGAGGAGGACAAGGGGAATGACTGGTGCGGTGGTATGTTGTACTGCTGAAAGGATGGCTTTGACGACTGCGAGGGCGTTAGTGGTGGGTTTAGATATGATTGGGGGGTGAAAACTTACTCAGGTAGATGGTGAAGCTAATAGCGGCGGGAAGGACAAGAGTTCCAACCAATTCGATGAACACAACGAACTGCATAGAGAAGCAGAAGGTACCACAAAGATCGCGTACCAGCACAAGCTCCATCAAGTTGTGCACAGTCGAGTTAATCCATCGTCTGCGCTGGGACAGGAGCACGCTGAACTTCTCCGGGACGGTGGTCTTGCAGACGGCTTGAGGGACGAAGACCTGTTTCCGCTTAGGGAAGGTGCGCAGCATGAGAGTCGAGAGGTAACGATCTTCACCGAGGAGAAGCAAGTTCTTCTTGTGGAGAGTGTCGACAACGTTTTCAGAGTAGTGCTCGACGACATCCGGATTGGCCAGGATAGGAACCCAGTAGTTCTGACCGCCCTTGGGTGCTTTGATGCGGTACATGCAGAAACAACCGGGAAGACAGGTGACACCACCGAAGACAGACTCGAAAGACTTTGACAGATGATGCGAGATAAAGTACTCGAACACCTGAATCATCGAAACCCACGATTCCCGCTTGTTGGCGATCTTCGTTTCACCGCAGAGACCCATGATCTCGGGATCCTTGACCATGGCGCTGATCATGTGTGTAAGACAGTCGGGGAAAACCTTTGTATCGGCGTCCACCATGAGCACGATCTCGTAGAAATCAGGACTCATGCCTGTGATCTTGTAGATACCGTTGAACATTTCGTATTCAAGTTCCGTCATACGCTCATCGAACATGACCTTCTGGAGGAAAGACATGAGGATGATCTGCGAGTCTCGCTTACCACGATTTCCTGGCTTTGACTTGTGAGCTTCCTCAGCAGTTCCACACTTGACCACGACCAACATGGGAACACGCTGCTGCTTTTCCACAGGAATTCTCGAGTCCTCTCCATAGTCGTAGAAACCGGAATAGATCTTGGCCATGTTGTGACGCTTCGAGCCTGAGGAAACGGCGACATACGAGTAGGGCTGGACTTCATCGGGAAGAACAGTGTGATCCTTCATCATAGACAAACATACTTCCGGAGTAGTCATGGTTTCGCCGTGACCTTTGATGATACCGTCGCAGACAATAAAGATCAATTTGTGGCTGTTGGGGTAGTCGGTAGTGGCGATGGAGTCGAGCGTAGTCCGAACACCTTCAGGACCCTCGGAATAGGCAGTGACCAGACAGATGGTATGGGCCAACGGATAACCAAAAGGTTGCCATTCCGGAGGAGGCTGAGGGACGACTGCTTCGTTGATGAATCCTTGAGGGCCAGGACCTTCGGACCCCATGACGCTCGAGTATCTCTTCTCGGTCATGTGTGGGCTCACAAGACTGGCACGGCTGTCTTCGCCACCAAAACCTGTTTCGCTGCGGTTCGACTGTCCATACATGCCGCCGGGAACAAGTCGAGAAGTCGAGCTCTGACTAGCCATGGTGGTTGGTGCAGGTCGGTTTTTGGCAGTGATGCGTTCGATGGCATATGGGCTGGTGAAACGCGAAGTGGTAGGTAGGAAGCTACCACGCTTGTTTGACTTGTCGGTCAGGCCAGTATTGATATCAGTCAATTTGGGAGGCGCTCGGTAGATGTCGTCCGCCCAGTCTTCAATTTCGGCCTTGCGCTGTTTGCTGTCAACTCCACGAGGAGTCTTGTCGGCTGCGTATTTGTGACATAAGAACCATTGGAAGATGAGGGCAAGAACAAACTTGGCTAGGACAATGGAAAGAATAAAAATTAACGAGACATAGAGAACCACTTTGGAAGCGATACATCCGACAGTCTCGGTATCGATCGAGCCGACTTTGATGATGTCCTGGAAACACTCGGCGATAGCCTTATCGCTGGTAGTGGAAAAGGAGTAAGTAACATCGATGCCACGGACGTTGGGGTTGGTGCGGATCTGGTCGAAGCGTGAGGGATACGAAACCTGTGTGCTGTTGAACCATTCGAGAAGGTCCAGGTCGAGAACATCGCCGTTGTAGACCATGAGATTGCGGCTAGTATTCTTGATATCTTGCCAGGTGAAGTAAACATCGCCAGAACTGCGCAAATCGTAGAAAGACTCGCGAGCTGTCTTGGAGGTGTGGCATGCCCAGCCAAAGTAGTAAGGGTATGTCGTGTTAGGCTTCGAGGAACCATCCTGGTTGAAGGTGTGGCAAGGGAAATACCAACCGACGTCACTACCTGACGAAGGTACTCCTGAGTTGGCCTTCAGAGTGATCAAGTTCTTGCAGGCACCATTGACATTCTGGAACAAAAAGCTGCCGTCCTGGCCGCCGTGCTTGCCATCGTCAAAATCCCAAAGAACGTTGCCGCCATCGGCAATACCTCTAGCGTATGGGTGACGAGACCTGGTAAGATCATAGGCTTGGCCATGGAAGATCATGTAGCCGGGCCCGACCTCATTTACCCGCAACCGCAGTGGGCCACCATTTGGACACACGACCTGAGTAAAGCCGAAGGTCAGGAAACCAACAAAGCCGCAGATAAGAATGATCAGACTGATGAGACCCATCTTCTCCCGCCATGCTCGCTGTTCAGCCTTCTGTGGCATGCCAAAGCACTTGAGGATGAAGTTGGGGCACCAGAAGGTAACCAGCTGGCAGTATGTATTCCATAAACTTGGAGGCTGGTTGGCGTCTGATGTCTTTTTCCGTTGTTGAGCCTGGGACGTGGCGACGGCAGCGCCATCTTTTGCAGTGGCCTTCCGCTGGAGCTTACGGCTTTGCTCTCTACGAAGGTCTTTGCTCCTAGGCTTCTCATTATTTGACTCAGTATTGGGATGCAGGCTCTTGTATTCCAGTTCTTCAGAGCTGAGGGTGTCGACTTCACCGTCTTCGAGCATAGGGTCATTACCAGTAGTGGAGGGGATGACTTCCATGTTCTGGGCATGCATGCGGTAGTGGTATTGAGGGTCATTTTCATCGTATCTCCTTCGCTCTGGGCGGATCAGGCTGACCTTGCGACCAAGGCCGCCACTGTTAAGAGGAACGGAAGACATGGGGTCGTTGTCTCCCCTAGAGCCGGCGAGATGCTTGCGACCGAGACCGGGACTTGAAACACCAGGGCTGAGAAGACCAGGGCTGGCGGTGTTGTAGCGGTCGACGCTGCGATGGCGACGGTGTTCGTGGGGCGAAGATGTCTCGATGTCCGAAGGTCGACGTCTATGGGACGGCGACGGTGGCACGGCAGAACGCAAGGTCCTGTGCTGCGTGTGTTGTGGTGAAGAAGGGTCCGAGTAATCCATGCTTGGACCCACAGGAGAAAATTGTGCTGCGTGCAAACAAGGTCCCGACGGTTGGTCTACTGTAGGGCGGGTGTTGATAGCACCGGCCGATCAGGGGAATGCCTCGATGCGATGTAAGGTGTATGTTGCCGTGTCCCGACGTACGGGATCGTGCGAGCGTGGGCAGATCAGATCAATATTGTGATGCGGTGACTGGCTCGTCCTTCTGATCTTGTCCTGTTCCGGTGTCGTCGTCGACGGAAACGAGAGTGATGAATTTGTGCTGGGTCGTGGTTGGCGGACGAGCGGGCGCAGCAAATTGGACGTGCTCGTAAAAAGCCAATACACGATGTCTAGCCAATTAGTGCCGGACCACGAAAGCCGGGGGGAATGCAAAAAACGAGGGTGCAGCCGCGGCGAGGGCGAATACGACAAATAGACGCGCACGCGGTGTGGATGGCGGGACGAGAGCGAGGGAAGAAACGATAGAGGACGCAACGGTCGTGCAGAGAGGTAAGCAGGAGAACAGAAAGGCGCCCCGGAGGGAGAGAATGCAAACACCGACCGACGCCGCCACAACACAACACAAACACAACTCCAGAAAAGTTTTGAAACGAACCGCCCAAGCCGGGGCTGTGTCGTTCGCGCCCCCATCTGATCGATGGCGTGCGGCTAACGCGGATATAGAGCCACTCATTGCCAATTTAGACAAAGTGGCAGGACGATCAGGCCTCATGACATTGGTCACCAGGTGAAAACTCAGAATTGCACCACGTTACAGATGTGTGAGTCTATGGAGCTTCTTTCCCCACCGCAGCGCATGTTTGAGCCTGAAGGAAACGATGGACGAAGTCATTGCCTGCCACCACGCCGCCCGATATACATTCGAGGAAATTTGAGCAAAAGATCAGTGCATGCTGGATTGCCTTAAAAGCGGAACACGTCGGATACGTCGCGAAGCTATGGCCGTTGACCCCAAGTACTCTATTAATAGGTTTTACAATACGAAAGCTTCTGTTCACGACATTCTGGAAATGTGTTGATGAGTAGCTCAAAACCGTCACTAAGCACTATCAAAGCAAGCCATCTCATGCCTATCATGAATTGAGCTCAAACGACTGTTCGATGTGCATTGCTGTTGCCCATTCCATGCGCTCCTTCGGCACAATGCGCCACCTCTGCAGCCCTTGCAGCAGACCATGCATACGAAGGAACTCGGCATTTATGCCCGATCACACCAGGCCTGTCTGTGCCAATGTCCGCAGGAATCTTCCTTCGAGACAGCTTCTAACAGAGGCGTGCTTCAGCAGCAACATCTTTGGCACGAAGATCAGTGCATCTACGGCTTTTGCATGTAATTGTGGTCGGTTGGCTATGAATCGTCGGTGGAAGAGTCCTTGATACGGCCGGAAGGGTTCAAGATGATATGCTCGTCTCTCAAGATGAACATCGCAGAGTCATTGAGCGGCCAATGACAGGCAAGCGACAGAGACATGTTTGATCGCGACATCTCGTAATGAATTGGTTGCAATCCTGGTCGCCAAGAACGACAAGAGAGACAACATGCGCCACTAAGGAGACCCTTGGGACTAGGATCGACATCGAATTCGAACGCGATTTGGCGACGTCGTGCCTGCAGTTCGCGACGGACTGTTGATCGCCAACCGTGTCAACGGCATCGTGTTCTTCCCTATAGCCACACATCGATGTTACATGGTTGCTCGTTCTCGAATTTTGACCGTACAACGTGGCACTTTATTGTCATGCCGTGCGCAGATCAGTCCGCGTGTCTGGTATCCAATGCGGCGTGCAGGCAATTTAGCAGCGTCACTTTAATATTGCGCATCCACTTTTTTCATGTGGGTCAGAGGCTTGGGTTGCACGCAGGTCAGCTCGGATGACGAGCCGACTTTGGGTCAACAACGTGCCTGCGCCGTGACTCTCGGTTCGCGGACGCCATTACCGAAATACAAAACAAGTCTGTTTTCTGTCGCAGATGCCCGTAGAACGTAGGTAGGGTCGTCATTCGGTCGGACACGCATCGTATTCTGCAGTGACAAGTACAACCAGAGTATGCAACACCAAAAGTCTATTAAAAAATGCTTCGGAGCGTCTTCTAGAGCGCGGGCCGAGCACTGACCCTGCCACCTGCCGGAATTGGGGCCCTGCATGCATAATTCGCGGAATGATGAAATCGCCAAAACACGACGCACAAACACCAGATCTCGCTAACCTTCAACGAGGCTGTGGAGGTTTCATCGGCTCAGCTTGTGTGTCCTTTATGCTTTATAGGACTTTCGTGTCGAATCAGCAGTAGTCCGCTGACCAGGTGACGATGAGACCAAGCACTAATCTGATGCGAGGGGCTGCCCGTGTTTCTGCGTCGATCTGCTAGTTACCACCGGAGAGTTCCGCCAAGGGTTTTCGTAAATGTGCCACTGCGGCCTTCATCATCATAATGAATTATGTATCGCCACGGTTAGGCTGAGTCTGGCTGAAAGACGGAGCCAACCAGAAAATAAATGCCATGATCAGCCTACAAGCCATGACCCGTTCTCGGTTGGCTGTGGCTGCCGTCATTAAATTGTTTCCACAGTACTGTTTCCAACGTTGCGCCTCAACTCCCTGACTCCATCCCCTGCTGGCTCCCTTCGGCCCTTTCCTTCAGCCTCTCGACTGCACGCCTGTCGAACCCCTCTCAGCCTACCTGGAGCCTGTTCTGTCATGAGCCGCTGAGAAAGAGTCCATGCGCTTCGCTGTCCCTCGCCCTCATCACTTTTGCTCCTGCTGCCACCATTCTTACCTCTCTATTCTTGGTTGAGATCCTCTGGTCCCACTTTAGCGAGGGTTCGTCACATCCGAAACCTTTCGGTATTTGTGTCCTTCCGCCGTTTGGGCTTCTTTCTTTCGCTCCATCCCACCCATCGATGCCCATTCTCACTCCCCTTTCCTGCACATTCTTACAACACTCGTCGCTGTCTGCCTAATCCAGGCACCTCCACGGTCGCTCCTCTTCACTACCACATTCTACGCGTCACCAGAACTCAAGTCTCGCCTCAGAATCGGCCCTTTCACGCTCGCTTCCTTTGGCCTCACAGTCCGTTCGGCCCCTCCCACAACAAGGCCGCTCTGTGTGCCACCTTGGTAAAGGAGAGAAACAACTTGGAGTGCCTGAAATTGGGAGTGCAAGCAGTCGAACGGGTGCCAAATTCCTCTGCGTCCGCCCGTAGCAAGAAGCAGGAAATTTTTTGATACAACGTCAACATACATGGCGCAGTTCGAGAGGCCGCCCTCAGCAAGTTCGAGGTATCGCCAGTCGAGATCGCCCCTCGAGCTTCGGGACACGAATGCTTTCCACGAGAAACCACTCCCATCTCCCATATCTCCCGGTCCCCGTGCCGACAGCCTAAAACCCACAATTCGGATGCAGAATGCTCCAGCAAGCCCTGTGAGCATCAACCCTCCTCACATAGTCCGGGAGCCTTCTAGCGCTCAGGTTGGAGCTGCCTCGCCTCCTGGTTCGACGTCTCACTCTCGAAGGTCTTCCCGCGAGAACGGCTCTGTTGGCATGAGCCAGTCTTTCAGCAACATGTCGCTTCATGATCGCCCAACCAGCGCTGAACCAGCCCAGCGAGCCCCCAGTAGACACTCAGTCAAGTCATCCACATCTAGCCAGCCACAACTGAACGATGTGCCCGAGGACGATATTGCACAAAATGGCGCTCCGCTACAATACCATCATCAACCCTACATCGAAACGCCGGCAAAAAAGGTGCAAAGAGCGTCGCAGATGACCATTCAAAGCATCAGCTCGTCCTCCAGCGGCGAGAACTCTAACCCTCACCTTCGGCTGCCTCGCACTGGTCCTGTTCGTCCTCATTCCACCGCTTCCATGACCGGCGACCCTAGAGGCCGGGTGCAGGAATACGGTGATAATTTGTCGCCGAGGGGTTCGCCCAGGGGTGCAAGGGCTGTTTCCACTGGAAGGTTCTCACCGGACAACCGTCCAATGTCCTACATCGACTTGCTCAATGAAGTTCCATACCATCAGCAGGTTGCCCCAGTCCCAACTTTGGACAACTCCCGACTTCAAATGGCCGTTGGGTCCAACGCTTCTCTACTAGATACTAAGAAGACATTAGACATGTACCGCGCAAATGTCAAGAAGACCAACGATCCCGCTATTCAGTACGAATTCGCCATATTCATGGTCAACGCTGCGAGAGATGCCATTGCTACTGGTCAAAGCAGCGGTCCAGGAGAACACTCAGCCCAAGACATGATTAAGGATGCAAAGGAACTGCTGCAGAAGTTGTCAGATCGCGGCTATCCATTCGCTCAGTATTATCTCGCAGACGGATACGCCTCTGGATTCTTTAACAAGGACAAGATCGACTACGACAAAGCATTTCCCCTGTTCATTGCTGCTTCCAAGCACGGTCATGCTGAGGCTAGTTACCGTGCTGCCCTCTGCTACGAATTTGGATGGGGTACAGCCAAATCATATCCGAAAGCCGCTCAATACCATCGCAACGCCGCTTCTAAAGGCCACCCGGGTGCTGCCGTACGACTGGGTTTGGCGTGTCTTAAGGGTGATATGGGACTTGGTGTACGGTACAGGGAAGGTGTCAAATGGTTGAAGCGTGCTCAGGAAGGCGCCGACGCTCAATACAACTCCGGGCCTTTCGAGCTTGGATTATTACACGTCGAAGGCTGTGGTGACGATATATTTAAAGACGAAGCATACGCGGCTCAACTTTTCACACAGTCGGCAGAGCTTGGACATGCCGAGTCCAACTACAGGATGGGTCAAGCCTATGAACTCGGTCTGCTTGGTTGTCCCAAGGATGCGGCGCTCTCAGTACATTTCTACAACGGTGCTGCTACTGCCGGTGTGGCTCCTGCCATGCTTGCTCTTTGCGCTTGGTACATGGTAGGCGCCGAGCCCGTTCTGGAAAAGGATGAGTGTGAGGCTTATGAGTGGGCCAAGCGGGCTGCAGAGCTTGGTAAGTCTTGCATTACATATTAGATGGGTCAGCTCAGTACTAACTATATTGACAGGATTTGACAAGGCTGAATATGCTTTGGCTTACTTCACCGAAATGGGCATAGGATGCCGCCGCGACCCTCTCGAAGCAAATATGTGGTATGTCCGGGCAGCCGAAAAGGGCAACGAAACCGCAAAACAACGCCTTGCTATCATCCGAGCCGCCGCGTCTGGCGAGTCGGGAGTACCCATGGAGAAGGGAACCGCCAAAACGAAAGAGCTGGCCAATGGCAAGGATAAGGACTGCATTGTGATGTAATTTGACGACTTTGAGACGAATGTGGATGACAGTCCGCACGATGCCTGGATTCACCGGATCGATTCTAGCATGGCCAGAGACAGATCTGTTCAGTCCTTGTCCTTGGACGCCATCCTCCCGCTTTTCAACGACAAGGCCACTTTTAGCATCTCATGTTATGGTCCGAACCTGATACCCATACTTGTTACGGCCCCGGTTATGGCATAAGAAGATTAGCGAGCCACCTACCTGCTTTTCATGGAATAAGTTTTTTCTTTTTTGAAGACGGATCCCCAAAAATAGCGACATCAATATTAGACCAGCTTCATCTTCTACCAGGCCCCCCCTTCTTGCACAGACATTTTGCGCCCGAAACTGCTGCCCTCCAACTGACGACTCCTCTTTCGTATATGACAACTCTTATGCTTGGAAATGGTCGTCAGTCTCCGATCATGTACCTCTCAATGTTGCGGGGCAACTTTGTCGCCGTGGATTGAGGCGTTCTTATATGACTTATATAGCTTAATACGATTTTTCTTCCCTGGTGGACATGTCTTGTTCTTTGTGTCAATGCGGCCACAATCGTTGAACATCACAATGTGATTATGACGCAAGTCAATGATTCCGGTGGCAGGGACAAGTTCTCTATTGCCACGCAGCACGATCACCGAAGACTTGTACGAAAGGAACTCGTTTTCATGACTGAACGGTCATAGTACTGTAGGCCGCCCAGAGCAATGCCCTTCAATCTGCCCTGTAAGGTCGGTGCTCTATTATTATCGATACTAAAACTTAGCATCGGGTAATGAACTTATAGCATCCCAAACGGCTATTTGACTCGGTCTGATATAGCACAAAGAGTCGCTAGGCTGTTAGTCGACCACTGACGGTCGGTCATGACAGATCGACTGCTTCGTAGACAATGGCATATAGCACTAATCACTAGTCGGCAGGATCTCCGTACCAGATTGCCCGCAATGAGGGTCACCTACGACTTGCAGACGAGGGCATATATGACACTGATCCCAGTTCACATATAGCTCACCAACACGAAAGACTTGAACCCTGCAGCACGGTCCTCGCATTCCAGCTATGGAACCAAAGGCACATAAACCTCAAGCCATGCGAAAGTGCCCTTATTCCTCCATGCTCGCCCATGCCAGAATGCCTATCTCAACCTCATCCTCCTCGACTGCCCCCCCTTCCTCGCTTGCTCGCGGCATTTCCAGGCAGAGACGCACCTAGTTCTCCGCAGGGTGCGAAGCGAGCTACTTGCGGCCGTCCTTATCGTTCTTGCCACGCTGGGCCTCTTCCGCAGCCAGGGCAGCGGCCTTCGCGTCCGCAACGACCGACTCGTCATAGAGCTGCTGGAAGGTCTTGCGTGGTACAGCTCCGGCTGGCTGAGTGGCGTTGGTGTCCTTGGAGGGCTGAGTGGCTCTAGCCTCGGCTGCCAAGAAGGGAGTGTTCTCACGCGACGCGGCGAGTTTGGCAGCAAAGTGACGCTGGCCCGGCGATAGGTACTTGCGGGTCTCGGGAAGCAGAGTGTCATCAGCCCTGAGCGCAAGGGAAGGCACCTTTTCAGGAGACGCGACGGGTTTGCTCCGGAGCTGGAGGCGGACGGGCGGGGCACCATTGGGGCGCTGGCCGGCGTTGTGGGAGTGAACTGCCCTAAGGTCGTCTATAGACTTGACGTCGACGAGCTTTTCGGAAGCTTTGGCTTTCTCCAGCCTCTGGACGGTGAGCTCCTTCATGGCCTCGGAAGCTGTGAAGCGTGGACCGATGCCGAACGATTGATCGGAATTGGACTTGGGAGTGCCCCGATGAAGTTCGGGTTTGGAGCGATAAGTGCGCGAGGTTGGTGCAGTCATATCAGCAGTCTTGGTGGTCATGCTCACAGGACTTTCGCATGCCTTCATTGCGGCAACGAGTTCGGCCTCTTGGTCGCGCCGGGCAGGGGACACAGGCTCGGTGTCCTTGACGCCCATAGCTTCACCAGACGGCTGTGACGATTTGCCGTCCGTGGCGGGGCCAATAGTGCCAGAGTCCGGGAGCTTTTTGATAGGCCCCGAGGGTTTCCCAAGTTGAGGAAGGGATGCCGTTGGAGACATTAACGGTTGTAGGAAATCGGGGACGTGGAAGCTGAGGCGGTCTTCGAAGTCAGAGTAGCGATGTCCGGCACCCATATCGACTTTGGAACTCAGACTGGCTAGATTACGAGCAATTTCGTCGAGCTTGGGATTAGATTCCTGCTTGGGTGAGGCAGTGAGGGCGTCGAGGCGTGTTTCGATGGACTTGAGTTTAGCTTCCACAGAGGCGGTGAAGTCCTTCATACCGCTAGTCAGAGTGCTGATCTTTTTACCCAGTACCTCCTTGTCACCTGGGCTGAGCTTTGCGACGAGGCGGTCCTCCGTGGCGGCAAGTTTCTCCTCCAAAGAATCACTGATTTCCTCGTTGAGCTCGTAGCTGTTGTCGGGAAACTCGCTCGGCAAACCATCGATCTTGTTGTTGATGCGCTCCTCCATAGCGTTCAGCTTGATCTCCAACACCTCTGCATCCCGCTTCATGAAGGTAGTGACGGCGCTGAGCTGGTCCTGGATGGATTTGAGCTTTTCGCCGTGACAGACCTCTGCGCTCTCTGTCGTGTTGTACACATCATCCACTATGGTGTTGATGCAGTTGTTGAGGCGCGACTCCATGGCGGCAGTCATGCCCTGCATAGCGCTCAGAGTAGAGGCGACCTTGGCATCGAAGTGTTCGCTCATGGCGGCAGAACTGGTGTCTAGCAATTCTTTCACGTGAGCCTTAACATTCCTGCTGAATAACGAGTTGGTGAGAGCACTGAGCTGGCAATCGATGGAATGGAATCTCTCTTCAAGAGGAATCTCCATGGAGGCGAGTCTGTCGCAGACTTCCCTGCTAGAAGTGTCGCTCCCCAAGCCAGCAATCTTATCGTTGTTATGCTCCTCCATGTCGGCAAGCTTGGTCTCCGGCAGCCGTCCGATCTTAGCATTGACCATTTCACCCATCGCAGTGCTTTGAATCTGGAAATGATCGTCTATGGCGTTGAGTTTAGTCTCGAGCGTTCGGGTGTTGTTGTGCAAAGTGCTTTTCAGAGACACAAACTTTTCGGCAAAGTGGTCGTCGATGCTGGCGGACATATCGCGTATCTGACGACCTGTAGAGAGATTCATTGCAGAGAGACGGCCCTCCATGGCTGTAAACTTGTGTCCCATTGTCTCTTCCAACGAGCCATTTGTACCTCGGGTTTGTGAGGTAGAGAGAGTGCGAAGCAGGCTCTCAATGGTCTTGAGCCTGGCTTCGACACGACGTTCGCTAGCAGCGACAGCAAATTGCAGGCCGACTGTTATCCCTGCAACTTCCTTGCACAGGTAGTCTTCCATGCCCATGATTGCGCGGTACAGTACGCTGTTTTCGCTACTAAGCTTGCCAGTGGAATGCTTCTCTTTCGACATGCAAGCATGCTGCAGACCGTTTCTAATGGCGTCGGGGCTAGTGTCGTGAGACTGTTGAAAGGGGGTGGTCGCGAGATTGCCAATGTCTTCCATCATGTTGGACGCCGCCTTGAGATGCTCTTCGGCCTTTTTGATTCGGGCTCCATCCAGGGCTCCTGCAGAGTTGTCGTGTGGTTCGTGCGATTGGCCGTCCAAAGCAGGGGACTTTGCATTGCTGCGCGCTTCGATGGAAGGGGACATGGATGCGAGATATTTCTTGATGTGGCTATCGTTGGGCTTTCCAACCGTTGAGGTTGTAGCCTTGGGAAGCTGGCCGACCAAAGCAGTCATCTTAGCATTGGCAAGCGCTTCGATGGAGGGAGACATCGCTGCCAGATATTCCTTGACGTGGCTGTTGTTGTCCTCTCCAAACACCGAAGAATCAGGCGTGTGCAGCGCATTCTGCAGCGCGGAAGTCATTTTTGCGTTGAGGCGCTCCTCCATGACCGCGAGCTTGTCGTCTAGACTGGACGGCGGGTGCTCCTGCGTGACGTCCCCAGTCACGCGGAGGCTGGAGTCCACGCCTCGGACTTGATCGGTGAAATTTGCCATGTTGCGGTGCCACTGAGCTAGCTCACCAGGGTGGATAGCGGCGGCCCTAGATACAGACGAAGCCCGTGGCTTCAGCTGTTCTTGTGTCACAACTGGTGGCGAGCCTGAGAATGGAAAGAAGGGTGGTGGCGGAGAGTCCGAAGAGAAGTCAAAAGGTGCCATCAGGAACAATTTTTGTTAAGTGTGAAGATGTGAGGAGAAAAGTCTCTAGAAGGGATGCAAGTGTGAAGAGTGAAATTGTAGAGGGAAGGATTGTGGAAGAAGTTAAGTAGAGGAGGTGGTATTTGTAATCCTGAGGGATACTCACAGCCTTCACATGTCGTTGCACATGCCCAGTACTCTAGTGAAGTCGTGTGTAACCATGTGAGATAAACAAAGGGACTAGGGTGAAACGAAGCCACTGCACCGCAACTGACCAGTTACATCCCACTACTCAATTTCACCTTTCACCTGCATCTGTCACCTTCCACCTTCACCCCCCGCCATATGAGACCCGACAGGTGTGACGCTCCTGCTGCCACCGAATCCGCGTCCGTCTCTCTTGAAGAATCTGCCCAGACCCCGCAGATTCTCCCCCACCGCTGCAGCGCCTTCCTCCAACGCACCTGGCGCTTCACTACCAGGTACAGGTGAGCTCGATGTACTCAAATTCGCAAGCGGTGTCAACAACCTCTCGCCTAACGAAGCAGGGTCAAATCTGGCGCTCGTCGACGATGACGGGCCCGAGAGTAGTGACGGACTCGAAGCAGCCGCGCCGAGCGTCATGCCCAAACCTGACGTCAGAGAGGGCCCACGAGCGTGCTGCTCGGCCATTCCTTGGGGTGCCAGGTTTAGCGCAGTCAGGAACGGGTTGGAGTCTGGTAAGGAGGATTCTTTTGGCGAGGACTTGTGGGCATTGAACAGTTCGACTAGCGACGAAACTTCGGATCGTGCTCGAATTCCTTTCAACTCGAGGATTTTTCGGAAATTCGGCTCGGAGCGGTCTTGCATGTGGATGAGATAGGCTTGTACTAGGGCTTCCGGTGGGTGCGGCGTGACTTGCAGCGTCTTGAGGAGCGGATCTAGGCGTGTCACAGAGGTATTGACACGCTTTCCGAGAGTCTGGTTGGGGACGGTGGAGAGGGTTCCGAGAGAGGTGAGTCCTGACTTTAGTGCGTAGGAATCCAGAAGCATTTGCTCGGCCCCGGTCTCAGAGATAGGCCGGCTGGCAACGATGGTTGTAATGTAGGCTGTTATCAGCGCATCGACAAGGTTGTCGCCAAATGCACGGGAGTATTGGGGCTTGGGGAGATGAGCGAGGACCTCGATGGAACGATCTTTCATGCGTTGGATCAGGCTTGTCATGAATGGGGATTGGTCGCCAACAGACTGCAGCTTAGACCAAGAGATGTTGCGCATCTCACGCCAGGCCGGGTCACAATCGACTTCCACTTTGCGGACTAGTATGCGAACAGCGGTCGAAGCCACGCCCATAAAGGCGTCGGCTTGAGATTGGAGGTCGACTTGCGACCGGAACTCTTCGTCTATGCGTGACTGGATGCGCTCTTCAAGTTGAGACGTGGTCTGAAAGCAATAGTCTGCTGTGTTCAAGATAATGGCGATGTCTTCGATGGAAGGACCAGCTGGACCTCCTCGCTCAGTCAAGAAGTGCAACAAGACCTGCTGGCAGTAGAGGTCCAAGTACTTGGCGAATGTTTTCGACAACTCCAAGAGTCGACCCCCGGTAGAAAGCTTTGCACATTGTGCGAGAGTGACTCGGTACGAGTGGAAGAGCTCAGTGGACGAATGCATGACCATGGATGCGTGATACTCCTCTTCGGGGTTGCGTATGGGTTGCTGACGGTACTTGGGTATCAATGTGGCAAGTTGTCTGCGTTGTATGTCAGAACGACGAGGATGTGGCCGAGTTTGGTCGTGACTTACCTGTCTTGGCTTTCCACCCAGATGCTGAGGTATGGCTCAAATGCCTCGGAAATTGCCTGACTAAACCCGTGCGGCTTCTCGTGCTTGGAATTCATGCTATCCAAACTGGTTCTGGACTCGTCCTGCTTGAATTTCCGCTCCAGACTATTCTCGAAGTCCAGAGTTTCTTGCAGACAAGAGAGTAGCAAATTAACATCAGGTGGCTGGCCGTCCGCCCTCCTCATACTCTTCTGCAAGATACCCTTGTAGTCTTCTCTCGTGCCCTCACAGAAAGCATTTGCCAGCATCTCATTGACCCTCCATTCGCGCGGAAACAATCCCTGATGTTCTTGGTCGAAAGTCTTGAGCATTCGGTTGAACCAGCTGTACCTCCGCCCGATATTGTCAAGACTACCAGCTTCCTCACTCCCTCGGAAAACTTGTCTGTACTCTCGCAGCTGGGTATTGCAGTACCAGTTGACGAGTCTCTGGCGGGCATGGTCGCCTAGCGCATCGATGACTGCGCATGCCTCTGCCAGCGTCGCCCTCTTTGCCTGAATCTCTCCTTTTGCAAAGCTCAATTCAAAGTCCTCGCACACCTGCTCAAGCAGCTCGCGCTGAATATCCGCGACCCCTTTGCTTAGCTCCGCAATTTGGTTGATGCTCCTATAGCTCTTGAAGTGCGCCATAAGCTGTAGCACGGCAGCCAAGAGGCCCGCACATTCCTTATATTGGCGCGAGTGCTTCAGAACGCGCAATTGCTCATAGGCTGAGGTGAGCATTTGCAGCCGCTTCAAAGTGGTCATGCTGTGGGTAAGGTTGCGCTTTGTCATGTCGAGGCGCTTGATTTCGGCGGTCATGGTAGTAATCGACTGTTCGGTCTCGAGAGCGCGAGCCTGTACAGACTCGATTTTAGCGAAGAGACTTGCCAGCTCTGACTGGGTGGACTGAATTCGGGACACGCAATCGGCATCGGTGCGACGCTGAGCAGCGGTGCGGCGGGAAATGGTGCGGTCGAGGCCATTTTGATGACTGCGCAGGGCAGTTGAGACTTGTCCAACAGATGACAGAGAAGATGGATGGGCGAAGAGGGCATTGAGGTGATCAATTGGGTTGTAGTCGACTAAATGATGCTGTCAGCTAGCTGCTTGCATACTTTCCAGAGATGTCGCGGAGTACCTGCGTCGAACGGATCACCAGGAGCGGCGACAGCTGATCGAGACATAACAGCACATCCTCCGCAGACTAAGAGTAATGTATGTTCTCGAATTATCGGCTCAAGCGCTCATGTTTCTATGAAGTGCTGCTGCTTGACTCGAGGTTGGAGATATCGGCTTGAGTCGGTCTGATAGCCACGATGCCCCAACCATGACTCGGATAGGATGTTTCATCCTTAGTATGCACGGTGTCAACATCGGCAGTTCCAACTCAGGCATGCAGAAGCAGACAATGCAAATTGCAGTTCTGAATAGGTGAGCAGCTGAAGCACAAGTAAATACTAGAGTTGATATCATTTGGTGCGGGCGAAGTGAAACATGTACCGAAGATTACAGCTTCAATAAGTCGACTATTTATTTCCTAGTCTGCTCCCAACTCTCCGACGGACTTGAGTCTGCCATGACCGACCATGCGCGTCCCGTTGACAGCCCTTCAGCTCTTCGTATGATATCACACAATCAAAAAGTCCGACGAAACATTGACCTCCAACACATAGATTTTGTTGTTGAATGCTAGAATGTGGTATCCAATGTTCCGGCTATTAGAACCTTGTGTATGGTTGAAGGCAGTCTATCCTCGATGTCTGGCCATATAGAACCGGCTATCTTGTGCTAAAGCAACCCAAGAGATCCACTGTTCTTTGATAAGTATAACAATGAAGCAGAGGCAGTATATGAAGAGGGCCGGATGGCTATCAACACTGAATTGCCGTAAGGCCCTCCCATGCCCCACATCGGGACAGATCCGATGGCGGGATCGGAGCTTAGGACCGGGACCTTCTCCAACTTCATCCTTTACTTCCCCCACATGCCTCCCCAAGCGCAATTGCGACCAACCCCATTTTCCCGCCCCCATTGCCGGATAGAAAGACACATAAGCAACCCCTCTCCCGCCGGCAAAATGAGCGCAATCGCATCCTCTCTTCGCTCAGCAGTCGGCATGTCAAACTTGAGCTCTATACGCCAGAATTGTCGCAAGGTATGTTTGTCGAGCTCCACATACTCTTTGTAAGCATTGAGTCACGAGGGTAGCGCTAATCGTCTTGCCAGGTCGTCTGCATTGGTCGCAACTATGCTGACCATGTGACCGAGCTCAACAACCAGCGACCGAAGCAGCCGTTCTTCTTCCTGAAGCCAAGCTCATCCATCCTGCTGCCGGGCGAGGGTCCCGTCCTTCGTCCGAAAGGTGTCAACCTGCACTTCGAAGTGGAGCTCGGAGTAATACTAGGCAAGACAGTCCGGGATCTGGACCACAACGACAAATCTGCATGGCTCGACGCTATCGACTCATACCTGCTGGCCATTGACATGACTGCGCGCAATGTACAGGAAGAAGCCAAGAAGAAGGGATACCCATGGGATGTATGCAAGGGCTTTGACACTTTCCTTCCGCTACAAGGTCCCATCTCAAAGAGCGTCATCAAGGATCCGCACGACATAGAGCTGTGGCTTAAGATCAATGGCCAGACTAAGCAGCAAGATAGCACCAATCTCATGCTGTTCCAAATTCCAAGACAACTATCGGATATCAGCAAGGTCATGACTCTTGAGAAAGGCGATATTGTACTCACTGGTACCCCCAAGGGTGTGGGACCTGTCACCACTGGGGACGTATTGACCGCTGGCATTCGTGTAGACGGAAAAGAGATCGAGGAGGCCAAATTAGAAGTCGGCTTTGAGGACAAGCCAGGTCCATATGAGTACCAAGAGACGTAAACCATAGACAATTCCCAGAACCAAGCATCGGAGTCGCAAAAGCACCTTCATAGTTTCCGATACTTTTTCGAAACAGTGGCATTATCTGGCTGGGGCCATGGCACCTGGCGTTTCTCCACCTTGAGACCATTAGCCCTATTGGTGATCGGCGTAAGTGGCTGGCGAGCTTTAATGAGTGATATCCCATAATCAATCCTGTCGATATCAAGTTGTGGTTCCTCGCCTCTGATTCGACGAGATTGTCTTCGTGTGATCTGTTCAGCTGCGGCTCTGGAGCGATGTGTGGGTTTTGCAGCATTTCTCTTAGCCGCAGGATGTCCTTTGGGTGTAGGCTCAACACGTCTCGGACTTGTCGTGGTCGTTGTAGGCCGTGACGAGAGTTCGTTGACCATCGGTGGACTTGCTGAGGCTGTCTCAGATGGTGGATAAAGCGATAGGTAACCGCGGGTCAATCTATTATCTGGGCCCGCCATATTTCTGGGTGCTGTAGCCGGATGTGGGATATTTGATGTCAGTCCTGGTGTTTGTGCTTCGATAGTAGACTTTCTGGCTCTGGATACCTCTTTCTGAAGTTCATGTGGTATGATAGCAAGTTTCCAGATGTGTTCGAGTCCTGCAGGAGCGGGGCAATCTAAGTTCTCAGCAACGTCCACCTTCGATGCTGTAGCAGTGTCCGGTGGTATGCTATTCCTCGCGCGGGCAACTGTCGCTAAGGGTGGCGTTGCTCTACCCTGGGCATATGTTGAAACTGCTGCCTTCAGTGGTTCAATCGGGCGAGATGCGCTTGACTCAAGTGCCGTTGATTTTCCAGCCTGACAGGCAAGCTGACGACGTAGTTGCGCGACTTCACCGTTCAGTCGCCGATTATCCTCTAACTGTTCATTCATTTCACCGTCTCTCATTTTGAGCTGTGCTTGGAGTCGAAGACTGTCATCTGACAGCTTCTCAACGTTCTTCGCCAGTGTAGCATTAGCATCCTTGAGTACGCTTCGCTCTTCAGACAATTGTTTGTGTTGTGAAACCATACGGGCTGCCTTGAGTAGAATGTCTTCATCAATATTCGGTATATATGGCGCCATTTGTCGAATGAGATCAAGTGATGTAACGAGGCAGGTAGAGGATTCTTGCTTGACTGGAGAGTGCAGCAACTGGAGGGTTAAAAAAAATAGAAGTTATGCAAATCCTAACGCGGGAATCACATGGTCAAAGTAACACAAAAGATAAGAATGCAGATATGCACAAATGTTCATTCTGAGTACAGAAAAGAAACATCCTGCGCCCGAGCCTAATCTAATCTCGAAAGGACAAGGAAAAAAACACTTTTGCGAGAAGCCGCAGATGTAATAGGCAGCGCGATGCGGATTAGACCAGAAAAGCGTAGTATGGATATCCACGCCCTCTTCCCTTCCAACCAACTCACCGCCGGTCGCCTCAGCCACAAATGGAGGCGTGGTGCTGGCAGTCAATAAGTACTTCCAGCTCTATGCAGATTCGTTTCGTTTAGATCAGATCTATGCAATGTCAGTAGTTGGTCTTTGATCATAGTCTTGCAGCACACTTACCAGCAACGTTCATGGGCATTTCTTCGATTTGGGTGCTGTAGAATTGTTCAATTTCGCGCATCATGCGGACATCATCGGCGGTGACAAAGTTGATAGCCACACCCTTTCGGCCGAAACGACCACCACGGCCGATACGGTGGATGTAGTTCTCACGGTTGGCGGGCAGGTCGTAGTTGATAACCAGCGAGACTTGCTGGACATCAATACCACGAGCCAGAAGATCGGTGGCGATCAGGACACGGGAAGAGCCGGAACGGAACTCCTTCATGATAACGTCACGCTGGCCCTGGTCCATGTCACCGTGCATGGCAGAGACCGTGAAGTCGCGAGCAGTGAGCTTGTCAGTCAACCAGTCAACCTTTCTGCGGGTGTTGCAGAAGATGACGGCCTGTGTGATGGTGACGGTCTCGTAGAGATCCGAGAGGGTGTCGAGCTTCCATTCCTCCTTCTCGACAGCAATGTAGAACTGCTTGATACCTTCGAGGGTCAACTCGTCCTTCTTGACCAAGATGCGGACGGGGTCGCGCATGAACTTGGTGGTGACCTCCAACACGTCCTGGGGCATGGTGGCGGAGAGCAGGACAACCTGGGTCGACTGGGGCAGCAGCTGGAAGATGTCGTAGATCTGCTCAGTGAAACCACGAGACAACATTTCGTCGGCCTCGTCGAGCACGAACATCTTCATAGAGTCGGTCTTGAGAACACGACGCTGGATCATGTCCTGGACACGGCCGGGAGTGCCGACAACAACCTGGGGCCCGTCCTGGAGGGCCTTCATGTCATCCCTGACGCTGGTACCACCAATGCAGGCGTGGCATTCGATCTGCATGAAGTCGCCGATAGCAACAACGACCTTCTGGATCTGCTGGGCCAGTTCGCGGGTAGGGGCCAAGATAAGAGCTTGGCAGGCCTTGAGGTTGGCGTCAAGCTTCTGAAGCACGGAGATGGAGAAAGTGGCGGTCTTGCCAGTACCAGATTGGGCCTGTGCGATGACATCCCGACCTATTGGTGGAGTGTAAGCCTCCGGATCCCCAGCGATTTGCTCTTGTAGACTTACCTCCGATGACGGGCATGATAGCGCGCTGCTGAATAGCAGAGGGACGCTCGAAACCGTAGGCGTAGACACCACGGAGAAGCTCGGGCTTCAGGTTCATAGCATCGAAGGAGTCGGTGGTCTCATCGTAGTTGGACTCGATCTGTCCTATAGTGGGGCACCATCAGCAAACGTAATTTGGATCTGACGCTCCTCATCACGTCTAGTGCGCAAAAAATGGCTCCAGATGCGATTTTGAGGCTTTAACGTACCCTCGGGGACATCTTCCAATCCTTTTCCGTCAGCCATGATTGCGGTTGAAATTTAGTGTGCGCTCGAAATTTATCGGGCGCGTGTAGCTGTGTGGACGCGACGGGTGCCGAAAGGGCAGTTCCTCGTCGCTGTTGGTTGTTTCTTGGGAGAAGCTGGGAAGACTCTGTCTGACTATGCAGCAGAGACCCGTGTAGATGAAGTTGTGTTGATGTAGTTGAGAAGTGTCTGGGAGAGAAGAAGAGAGGGAGAAGCGGAGGCGTAGCGAAACTGTGAAATTCACCGAAAAGTCGGACGCCGCCAAAAATTTACAGCTGGCCCGTGCGTCGCACACACGTCGACCACGCCCCTCATCCCCCGCCACTTTTTCCAGTCACCAGCTGAACGCGCCGGCTAAAAACTAATTCTGTCATTGCCACTTCCATATTTGTCACGAGGAAGAATCTTCGCCAATGTCTCCGCCCGTTGCTCTGGCAGATTTGGAGGACTCAGCCCCTGTCGACCTCTCCCGGCCAACCAAAAAGGTCAGGCTGGATGACACCGAGGATGAGTCGAACACCAGCTTGAGTCATCCTCTGGGTGTCAGACCTGCTGGGAATGCCTACCTGGCTCGGGCTAACCTCAAGGCCGCGGCAGGAGGCTTCAGACTGCTCCCAGATGAGTTGATAGCCATCTTTCTTGAGTGTTTGGAGGCTTGTGACTTGCTTCGTCTGGGTGGGACCTGCCGAGCCTTGCACGCCTTCACACGCAACGAGGAGCTTTGGAGAGCGTTGTTTACCGAGTAAGTCGACATGTCAACGGCATCGCGACCAACAACATCGTGAGCGGCCTTGCTGAGCAAAAGGTAGGTCTAATCCCTCTTCATTTTCCTGGCGAGGCACATGGCGGTCTACGTATTTAGGCCAGGATCGCAGTCGTGAGCCCAAAGTAGACTGCAGCAATCTCTTTTCTGATGTCCTTCATCGACCATTTTTCTGTTCACACATACCCCTCGAACCCTACGTGACGAATATTCCTGCCCGTAATCAGATTGTGCGCTTGTCCGACTGCGGTCCAGACACAGTCTTCGAATCGGACAGACCACTCATTCTCACCAATCCAACTCGTCGATGGCCAGTATTCAACGACTGGACAGTCGACACACTGCTCCAGCGATACCCTGCCGTCAAGTTCCGCGCCGAAGCAGTCGACTGGCCCTTCAAGACGTATGTCGACTATCTCCGGAACAATGGGGACGAGAGCCCGCTATATCTCTTTGATCGCGCCTTCGCGGACAAGATGGGCCTTTCCGTTCCTGACAGCACTGCTGCCATGCAATTCGACCAACAAGCGCAGCAACCGTCGAATCAGCCTCGACACGACTCACTACCTGGCTACTGGCCACCAACCTGCTTTGGCTCCGACCAAGACCTCTTCTCGGTCCTCGGCTCGCAACGCCCTGACCACAGATGGCTGATCGTGGGCTCCGCACGCTCCGGTTCGACCTTTCACAAAGACCCCAACGGCACAAGCGCTTGGAACGCTGTCTTGCGCGGATCAAAGTACTGGATCATGTTCCCGTCGTCCGCCTCTCTGCCTCCCCCACCAGGCGTCTTCGTAAGCGAAGACCAGAGCGAAGTCACTTCTCCACTAAGCATTGCGGAGTGGCTGCTGACGTTCCACGCTGAAGCAAGAGCTGCACCGGGGTGTAAGGAGGGCATCTGTGCTGAGGGCGAGCTGCTTTACGTCCCTGCAGGCTGGTATCACCTTGTTCTGAACTTGGACGAGAGCGTTGCGTTGACACAAAATTTTGTTCCGCGGCACGGGCTGGCGGAGGTTCTGTCGTTTTTGAGGGACAGGCCGGAGCAGGTGACTGGATTTAGAGATGTACAAGATCCATATGCGCTTTTCGTTGAGAAGCTGCGGGAAAAGGAACCAGGATTGCTTGAGGAGGCTTTGCAGAAGTTGGATAGAAAGGCAGAACGGTCGAAGGGCAAATGGGAGCAGCTTGTTGCGAAGAACACTGAGGAGGAAGACGCTGCAGGCGGCGGATTTTCCTTCGGATTTGGTGGTGACGATGACGATGTGGAAGTGCCATGACTTTTGTCAGCGATCTATCATGAAAACCGATCTTACATGCTATCACGACTGTACATCAACCCCACATAATTATAGACAAAATTAGAAAGCAATTCATAGCGTTGGGGTATTATCCATCCATATTCCTTCCTCTTCACCTCTTCTTTTCGTCTCCCAGAACTCCGCCAGGTGACAATAACTAATACTGCTCATTTGGGCAGTCGAACGCCAAATGACCATCCTGCTCACACAGAGCGCACCACTTCTCCTCCTCCACTTTCTCCTCCTTCTTTCCGCCCTCCTTGGTCCCATTTGCGCCCGCCCGTCCAAACATGGGACAATGCAACAGCTCATGCCCAGCCTTGTCACACCCCTCACATCGCACCTCCTTCTCCGGCGACATCGCTGGCCTATCGTCGTGCGTCGCCACATGCTCCCTTCCAGCATCCGACATCCTTCCATGCCTCCTAGCCGGCGGCCCCTGCTCCTCCTCCCTTCTCCTCTCCTCATCGTGGGCCTGCTGCTCACGCAATTGCGCCTCTAAATCCGCGCTATGCATCTCCAACTGCTGCAGACTCGCCTGCAACCTCCTGACCTCCGCTTCCGCATTCTCGCTATACACGCTCTCACTTGCCTTCCTGCCCCTATCATCCCCGTTCGTCTCCCCATCATGCGAGCTCTGCAAACTATGCAGAATCGCCTTCAGGCCCCTAATCTCATCGTCCCGCATCTCCAACTCCCTCTCATGCTCCTCATCCGCACCATTCGTCTTCGCTTCAGGAGCAGAAGCCTTCTCCCTCTCCCTCCTCAGCTCCGACCGACCCCTCTCCACCTCCCCCCGAAGAAACTCCACCTCCCCTCTCGCCTCCGCCTCGCCCCGTCTCGCATCCTCCAGCCCATCCTCCAGCTCCGCCACCAGCTCCTCCAGCATCTTCAACTGCCCCGCTATCGCCTCGACATCCTCCTGCGCCGAGTTCTGCTCGCGTAATTCCCCGATCTCGGAGATCAGCTCTTCCAGCCGCGTCTCGTACATGCGCACCGTCTCGTCGGACGCGAGTTCTAACGCCTCGATCGTGGAGCGGAAGTCTGCTCTGTGCCCGTCGAACTCGGAGACTAGAGTGGAGATCTTGTCGTTGCGCTCTTTGAGGGCGCGGCGGAGGGAGGGGATATCGGCTAGGTCGGAGTCGTCATTGCGGGAGGCGCGGCGGGATGCGTTGTGGGATGATACTGGGGAGTGGGTGGGGAGGAGGGTTTGGAGCTCTTTTAGCGCGGCTTCCATTTCGAGGAGCTGGGCTGTTTGGTCCGAGAGCTGCTTGTCTTTGTTCGCGATTGTGGCTTGTAACTCGGCAATTTCTTCGTTGGGTCGAGTCAGGCGACTGGGTGAACGGTTGATGTTGTCGGCAGCGCTTTCTGGTCGATTGCCTAAGCGAGAGCCAGTCCGAGAATAGGGGCGAGTTGGGGGGGCGCCACCACGTACTGAGGCGGAGAGCTTGGGTGTAGCACTCCGGGCTGCGCTTGGTGTTGTAGGTGTCTTGCTAGCTGGTCGCAGTGACTGTGAGAACTGGCGACCGGGTGTAGGCTGTAGATTTGGCTGCCGTCGCAAAGGTGACTCGGGTCGGGGTAGTGATTGCCGAGGCTTGGGCTTGAACTGAGGGCTGGGAGGGCGAGCACCGGGGCCTACAGTCTGGGCAAACTTGGGTACACTCGGTGTACCAGGACTCAAACGCTTGTTCCTGAATGTGCTGATTGTTGGTGTTCCTGGCGACTCTCCATCATCTTGCATGTCTGCCGAAGGCGAGAAGCGCCTCTGCGCACGATGTACGGGTAGAAAAATACCAGAACCAGGTATGCTCGTTCGGAAGTAGTTCACACTGTCAATGTCAGCTGAGTGCACCAGCTACCATAGCTAATAGTGCATACCCGTCAACGTCACCACTGTTCTTGCCTCGTGCTGCAAAGTCACCATCTAATTCCACGCCCAGGAATCGCCCTGGTTTCCCTCGAACACTGCCCAAGAATCGGACGGTGCCGAACATGTCGCCAGGGACATTGACTATCTCGCCGATTGCAAAGTCATCCGAGTACATTTTGCTGGCGGGTGTTGTCGGCGCTTGTCCGATTAGCGCATTCAGAGAAGCTTTGCGATGCATGTTGGTGCTAGCTCTATCCAGCAGGCTCGGAGAAGAGGATGAATTGGAGGCGCCGGTGGAAGGTCTGGCAGAACCACGAGGCCTTGGGGTGTAGGTCGACATTGGGCGTGCGAGAGTTCACTATCGGTTTATGAGGGGCCGTGCGGGGAATTGCATAGCGGTTTTGAGCGAGCGTATTATCACGAGCAGCGCAGCGCTTCGTGTCGATTTGCGAATTGACCAAGCAAACGCGTCAAACGATGAGGCAAGTGAAGTGAATGCAGCTGGGTGGTGGTGCTAGAATAACAGAGGTACTTTGGTATCCACACATTTTACCAATTCCGGCCTAGGGCATTCGGAACCTGGTCCGCCACGCTGCCAATCAGGCTCTCATGTTAGACGCCGCATTGCGCCCAGTGCGATAGCTCATAAATAGTACGGCTTGCATTGCGAGCATTCCAATAATGTGAATATCATCATTTTATTAAAGAAGACAGGTGTATCAGCACGATTGGCTTGTGATCATGGCATGTCCAGCTCCAAATTCGTGCCCCGCTCAAAGCCTGCGAGCCGCATAGCGGCCCGAACGGGTGAGATGCAGTCGTAGAAGCCGAATTGAGGCCCAATACCTAGACTGCAGATCCATTGCTGCTAGCACAATTCCATGTTGAAAGGAGTACGTGGAGCCAATATTTGCCTTATGGCGCTCGTGAATCGACCTGCCGCAGTAGCCTTTGCGCTACCTCCTTATTCCTTTTGTCGTCTCCAACGCCAACGTGCTTGCCTTGTGGGTATCGTTTGATAATTCCGTACGTGATCCAATATGCGAGCATCCTCGGCTGTCATGATCGTAGTTTGAACCCAAGCTTCGTTTCATCAGTTGTCAGGAAGACACTCTCAATGGTCGCCGCCCATGCGTTCCATAGCCTCGAGCATCACCACCGAGTTCCCGCGGATGACCTAGCGACTCAAAATCAGCTTGCGGCATATAGTATGGTGACTTCTGCAACCACGTACCGCTTGACCCATCCTGACCTTCTCGCCATTTGTCTTTTCTTCTATCGCATCATCCAACACAATGTTCAGGAAGACCTGATCGCGTTTCAGCTCAGCAGGCCTACAGATCCAAGACTCATACATACATCATATCCACGCAGAGTTCCGATGACTTTACGGCTGCCGTTCAACTGAACATAGACCCGCTTGTCCAAGTACTGCACCCAATGGATTAGTGATGTGATTTTCAGAGGCGTATAGCTGCTATGCTTACCTTCTTGAGCTCGGGTTGTGCTTGCGGCATGATGACAAGATTCTTCGAGCGTATGCGACGAGTGTGGTGTTGGTTGAGGTCCAGGTGAGGTGGGACTTTTTCCACGAAGCCGCAGTCAAGGTCTTGGCACTGTGTTGTACGCCGCCAAACGTCGGCCAGAGGCGCAACTCTTTATTGATGACAATATATCTTATATTTCCGTTTTGCGTCTCAGGCTCCTTACGTAACACATGCTACGTTTCAATGAATGCATAACAAGTCGCCAATCGTGATGAAAAAGTCTTTCGGGGCAAGGAGAGTGCCCCGCAAGATAGGCGGCGACGGCGATGACTATGCTGAATCTACGTCCTCGGCGGGAAATGGCACCGCGGCCTCGAGCGATTCAGGTGAGTTCGTTCCGAATCTTACTGCTATTTCATTCCAGATCTGACGCGAGTTCTCGAGCAGACGGCTGATGTGACCCAGAGGCACCTTCCTTCGTAAAACGACCTGCCAGCAAGTCGCGCAAATCTGCTTCGTTGCGAACTTCATTCGGGCCCACTCCAGAGGATGCGGGCGGCGACACAGAAAGCACTGGAGTAATCACGCCCAAGCGCACTAATCTTTCGAAGGTTGCCATCCAACGCAATGCCGAGCGCAGATTAGCAGCCGATGTTCCTTTCCGCTCGTCAAGGGAAGTCAGCGAGGAACGACCGTCGTATAGCAAGGACATACTACAAGAGCTGCGACAGAGCACTCCCAGTACCCCCGCAAATGTGTCGGCTTCTACGAGCGACTGGGAAGATGCCGCGAGTTCGGAGGCGTCACGAACGCTGGATGTAGCATCCAAATTCGGCAGCAACCTCGCCAGATATCAAGCGCCTAGTGCAATACCCACAGACGCAGAAATCAAGGAGAAAAAAGAGCGTCGGGCACGGCTAGCTAAGGAGCAGGACTTTATCTCTCTAGATGCGGCATCGGATGACGACGACATGGACGACAATGTCACGAGGGATGAAACTGGCAAACTCATCCTGCGACCAAAGGAGAAATATCCCGAGACACGACTAGTCCGCGACGACGAAGACATCTTTGAGGACTTTGACGAGTTCACGACAGATGGTAAAGTGGCGCTCGGCAGGAACGCGGAAAAGGAGGCAGAAAAGCGACGGAGAGTGGAGATGGCGACGCTGATAGCGGATGCGGAAGGACAGGACGATGGTTCAGAGGAGTCTGACGAAAGTGAGGCCGAGCGCAATGCGGCATTCGAAGCCGCACAAACACGATCCGGGACATATGCTTCGAGAGCGGTGGACGAGGCAGATACAGCTCGACCACGAACGCCGCCGCGCATCACACCTTTGCCGACCCTGGACGGTGTGGTCGGTCGGCTTCGAGCGCGATTGGAGGAGATGGAGATTGCAAGAGCCGCTAAGGAGCAAGAGCTAGAGAGTCTGCGAGCTGAACGGAGCCAAATTGAAGGGGAGGAAGTACGGGTGCAGACGGCGCTCAAGGAGACAGCGGAGAAGTTTGCCAAGCTGCGCGAGTCGACCGGGGTGAGTGCGGATACACAGGTGGCTATCGCAAATGGTCATGGCGATGAGCAAGGCCCATCAGATTTGGCGAAACTCTTGGCCACACAATCTCGCGGACGAGGCGGACTCGGATTGGGCGCTTCGGTGAACCAGAGTGGAGAAAGCGACGAGGATGACGAATACTGAAAGATAAGATACCCCGCGACAGCATTTTCTTATGCATGAAGAAGCAACAATTCCAACTCCGATCCTGTCATCTCTCGATTTCCGTGAAGCCAGGTCAGCAGACCAGCGCCCTATTCCTCCAAGGCGCGGAATAATGAGGTAAGAGATTAACGGTGAAGGATGCCGCAGCCCGTTGCGCCTGCCCGAAATGCCCGAAGCGCCCGAGAATGTTTGGCCCGCGGACCGGGAGCGCGACACAAAACGCGGGGGGCGCCAGGCAGGCGTGCATTTTATTTGTATAAGCCGCCGGGATCAGGCAGGCATCCGGGAGCACAAACAGACATGTTTCAACGAAAAGATACCAACCATCCAAACTCCGGACGCCGTTCCACAAGGTCGGTGAAGCATCGGCGTAGTCGGCGTGTGTCTCAGCCCCTCGCCGGCCGGCGCCTCAGGCCATTTAAGGGCAATGCCCCGCGTTTGTGCCGCTGAAAACCGAGTACAGGCTCATCAATTTTTCTTGCATTTGCGATTGCGCCCTGTCCGTGACACGCCTGCCGGCTTTCCTTAAGGTGTGTTCAGGCCCGCGCATCCTGTTCCTCTGTATGTCTCAAGGTTTCTAGAACATCTTTCTCTGACTCCCTTCCCAAGACTTTCTTCATTCATAGCAATCTTCCCCTTGCATATCGGCTTCAAGAGCAGCATACCCCTTTTCACAAAAGCATCTGGCGATCAGCTTCCTCAATTAATTCTTGAATACGGTTGTCCCTGGATTCATCCCGGCTTCTTGGAACTAATCGGTACCTGCATCTGTACTCGCGCCCAAAGTCAGACGGCGCGCTGCAGTCTACCAATCCTCAATCTCCGACACTCTCCCTTTTTCCCATTGGTCACGCTTCAAAATGGCTCCTCCGGGCATGAACATTGAGGTCACTGCCGAGACAGATACCACTGGAATCACAATTCCGGAGCCTTTGACCATTGCTGGCATTGGCAAGAGGCGGACAGCGGCTGGCAGGTTGATTGCCGGCGTAGCAGCAGCGTCAGATGTGGAAGCCTTCAAGGGCCGCGGCCGTCATGCGCACAAGCCGCTCTCCAAGCGATGGGATCGTAAGTGCACCAGCAGATAATACATCAGAGGAGAGAGTTCTTACACCGTCACAGACCATCTCACCAAGGAATCAGCCGGCAGGGTGGGCAATCGCCTGAAGGAGGCCGCCAAATTCCTCGGTACTCCTGGCATCATCTCGCTCGGCGGTGGTCTTCCGTCCTCGGAGTACTTTCCTTTCGACGAGATGTCACTTAAGTTGCCCACCGGACAGAAGTTCAGCGCCCACGACATTCACACCGGTGGAACAACCGTGACGGCGGGGAAGCATGATCTGAGCGAAGGCACATCACTTTTCGACATTAGCACTGCCTTGAATTATGGCCAGGGCACGGGATCGGCTCAGCTCCTCCGCTTCATTATCGAGCACACCGAGCTCGTCCACAACCCGCCATACCGCGACTGGCAGTGCACAATGACTATTGGCTCCACTTCCTCCTTGGATATGGCTCTACGCATGTTCCTGAACTACGGTGACTACATCATCACCGAAGAGTACACTTTCAGCGCCGCCGTTGAGACCGCACGTCAAATGGGAGGCCGCCTGCTGTCCATCCCCATCGACGAGCAGGGTCTTCTACCGGATGAGATTGACCAGGTCCTTTCTTCGTGGGATCCCGTCGCTCGCAACGCTCGCAAGCCTCACCTTCTCTACACTGTCCCTTCTGGCCAAAATCCCACGGGTGCCACCATGTCTACTCAGCGCCGCCGCGATCTGTATGCTGTTGCGCAAAAGCACGACCTCATCATCTTGGAAGACGAGCCCTACTACTTCCTCCAGATGCAACCATACACCGGTCCCAACGCCCCCGACGTCCCTCTCCCCGCATCAGTCGAAGACTTCGTGCGCTCGCTCGTCCCCTCGCTCCTCTCCATGGATACAGACGGCCGTGTCATGCGCCTCGACTCCTTCTCCAAGGTCATCGCCCCCGGCAGCCGTATCGGATGGATCACCGCCTCCGAACAGCTCGTTGAGCGATACATCCGACACGCCGACCTCTCCACGCAAGGTCCATCCGGCTTCTCTCAGCTGGCACTCTTTAAGCTCCTCGACGAACACTGGGGCCACGAAGGCTACCTCCGCTGGCTCCTGCACATTCGCGCCGAGTACACCCGCCGCCGCGACGTCATGCTCGCGGCCTGCGAGGAGCACCTGCCCCGCGAGATCGTGTCGTGGGTCCCGCCTATGGCTGGCATGTTCCACTGGCTGAAGATCGACTGGACGCGCCATCCCGCGTTCGGGACGAAGACCGTGGAGCAGGTCGAGAATGATATCTTCCTTGCGGCGATCGACAAGGGCGCGCTTATCATGCCTGGATCGTATTTCTATGCTGATAACGAGGTCGAGCACGATACGATGTTCTTCCGCGCTACTTATGCTGCGGCGCCGTTTGATAAGATCGTTGAGGCGGTTAGGAGGTTTGGTGACGCGATTAGGGAAGAGTTTGGGCTGGTGGAGAAGCGGGTCACTAATGGCAATGGCCATGCCCACTAAAAGATTTTGAAAAATCTTGCGATGTTGCGATGCATTTGGGCGTTAGTTTGATGTTAGCATGTCCGGGTGGTGGCATTTGACGCATGTTTGGGAATACTCATATAGTGGTGTAGACGCTCATGTTTAGCATTGGGTAATCCCGGTCTAGGCAGTTGCACGAGTAATGTTACACGGTTTCATTTAATGTTTGTTTGGCTTTTTGGTCCAGCATGCCGACATGCTTGGGGATGGTCGATCCTCCTTGGATACGCATTGACTGCATACTTATCCCAGTCAACCGATATCTCTCCTTCGCCGTCCTCCTTCCCATACTTCTTCCATGTCGTCCCTCCCGTACTCATAACTCTAGTTGATGAAGTTGACGCAGAAAAAGTGCAGAATCAAGCTGCCTAGGACGTAATCCGCGAAAGCTCTGTCCACCTGTCAGCATCCCCCTCCTCACTGCGATCACCTCACGGAACAAGGGACATACCTTTCCGGGCTGATGCTTTTGAACTCGCCTTTATTCCCGGGATCCGTCTGCGTCCTCAAACTAACCGTAAGCACGAACTGGCCGACCGTAGCGCTGAATCCCGACAGGAAGGCGTTGAACGGCTGTTATGCGTGTCAGCTTTCGCCCACTTTTGACTATACATCTACAACCTCCCCCCACCGCCCGCTTATGGGTAGTAGTAGTGGTGGTGGTGGTGGTGGTGGTGGTGGAAGAAAGACGTACATAGTTTCCCCCAATCACACAGTACACGAATTGAAGCACTCCTACCACCACTAGGAAAGCAAGGAAGGCATCGACCAGCTTTGTCCGTTGCGGCGTCGTGCGCACGTACCGGTCGTACACGGACTGCAGGATCGCGGAGGCGTCTTGTGAGTTCGCGGCGGAGGTGCTGGAGGTCAGCGGGGTCTTGGGTTGGGCAGTTGTGGCTGTCTTTTGCGGTGTTGATGCGGCGGAGGGCCGAGCTGGGGTGGAGACTGAGGGCGGAACGGTGGAGGGAGGGGGAGTGCGCTTAGGTGCCATGGTGGTCGGTATGAGGTGGTGGTGAGGAAGGGTGGAGGTGGAGGATGCGGGAGGTGGCCAATTGATTGTCCAGATGAGGGAAGATGCAGGACCCGCTGCTGGCGCAACGGAATAAGGCGGTATATGGCAATGGCGTGGACGTGGACGGTGATGATGGGGATGTAGTGAAGTCGGAGCTGCGACAGGTGGCAGCTGCGCATGGTGGAAGCTGATTGGCCGGACCGAGCAGCTTCCCCCATACGTGACGACCCAATGGCTTCCCTCGGTATTGACGGCAGCGAACCCCTCGTCCTCATCTTGTGTATCTACTTACTTCTTCTAACAACAACATATCCCACACAAAGCCTCGGAATCGTCTCGAAAATGGTAAGTCTTCAACTCTGTCTATGAAATGCAATGTATCCCACTAACGATCAGCAGTCTTCCCTCACGTGCGTCCCCGCTCCTCCACATCCACCTCTATGCCTAACCCCCGCAGAACCCTAGCCTACGTCCTCGCCGGCCTGACCGCCGGCGGCGGCACCATGGGCTACGTCCGCACCGGCTCCGTCCCCTCGGTAGCAGCCGGCTGCACCGTCGGCGCTCTGTACTTCCTTTCCGGCTACCGCATCGCTAACGGACAGAACTACGGCGTGGAGCTCGGCGTGCTGGCAAGCGTTGTCCTGGCCGGGTCGAGCGTACCGCGCGCCCTAAGATCCGGCAAGCCTCTGCCCATAGGCCTGAGTGTGCTCGCTACGATTGGATTGGTGAGGTTTGGACTTGCTTGGCAGAGGAGGGAGGGGAGACTTGTGTAAGGGAAGGGAGCAATGGTATTTCGGCGGGGGTTGGTATCTTAATGTACAGTATCAAATGCAAGCAAGATATGTTCGCCGCTCAATTTCGGCCTGATGCCCGTCTTGCTGCGGGGCTGCTGGAACCGTCCGCGCCGTATGCAGGTGGTGGCGTCGGAGCTCGTCTTGGTAGAGATCCCTCCTCTTCAATGTTGAGCGTATTGCCCACCGCCGTGCTCTCGTCTAGCACCTTTCGTGCGTGTACTTCGTCTACGTTGAGGTCGTCCATGATGAGCGACAGGGCAAGTTCTGGCACTACCACCGCCTGTACAAATCCTGATACACCGCCTTTGACACTTGCCGTGGCGAGAGATTTGTCCCTTCCTGCTACTCGGGGTAGTTTTCTGGCGAAAGCTTTGAGCGAGTATTCGGATCTGCTTCATGTTAGCATTGCCGCAGTTGTCACCGAGCCGAAAACAAACGAACATGATCTTTGCGCCCTTGCCGCCGTAGTAGCCCGCCCTCGGTCCATCCGTCGATCCACCTTTCCAGGCCTTCATGACCGTCCTCGAGTCGGCCTGCTTGACAATCTCCTCAAATTCGTCTCTGAAAGAGCTCTCCGTCTTGCCATCAAGAACTCTGTCGATTCGGGGCTTGAATTTCGCCAGTCGCTTCGACAGAGCCTCCCACTTGATCTCGGGGTAGTTCCGCTCCTTCCACGCTGTCTCCGCTTCGTCTAACTTGTGCGCTCGACAAAACTTCTCCTGCATCTTGAGATTCATGCGCCTGCCTTTGCAATGCTCTTCCTCCCAGATGACTTTGAATGCCTTCGACACCGACTTCTCGCACAGCGGACACGGTTCGTAGTCAGCTGGGTTGTGCCCATCTAGCCATACTTCCTCAACGTCTGACAGATCCGACCCCTTCGGCGAAGACAGTGGTGGAGAAGACGGCATATCGTCAGAATGGCCAGGCTTCAAGCTGGGGAAACGCGCCTGGTCTGCGCTGGGTCGTACAAACCCATTATGCGCAGAGGTGGACTCGGGTTGCGACGATGCGGGTGCGCTGCCCGATGTTTGTGCTGGGCGTTTGAAACTTCTCTTGTCCGACTTGTCGTCACTGGAGCGTGGAGTGACTAGAGGGCGCTTGAATGTGTTATTGGATCTCTGGGACGCTGAGACGTATTTAGTACCTGTCCTGGATCGTTTGCTCTGTTGTGAGCTAGTCATCCAATCAGGCTGGTCATCCACATCTTTCTGCTCTTGCTCTTGCTTTCTTTTAGTGCCGACGCGAGTAGACCCTGGTTTTGCTCGTTCGTTTGCCTTGGGTCGTGAAGAGTGGATGTTTCCACTCGAATTGGTGAGAGGCGGGCTTTGTAGATTCTGTACTGCTTTGGATCCGAAGCCTTGAATGGTGGTAGGAGTTTCGTCTTCGCTACTGCTGCTTTCGGGATCCCGTGTAAAGTCCTCTACATCGATATCATTGGGAGCATCTGAGAGTGGGCTAGAGCCACGAGAGTCGATTTGTGGCTCATGATCATCATTGGAAGCATGAGGTTGACCATTGACAGTGCGAAGCAGCGGCCGAGCCCCTTGCCGCGAAAGTGTGGGCATAGTGCGAGAAGGAAGGTTGGGAGAGCATGTGGTGGATTTGCTCAAATACCTTGCAGATGTTCCATACCATACAATTCAGCTGGGCGCTGGTGAATGATGCAATTGCGAACCACTTGTGACCGTCCGTGAAGGTTTCACGTCTGGGCGGAGCTACTTGGAAACGACTGCCCCTCTCGCCCGTGAGGCCGCCGGGACGCGTCCGGGCGCGGGCCCGCGTCGCCCATTTACCTCGTGCGTATCGCACGTGATCGGACGAATTACTCTTTGCCATTTTGCTGTCATACAACACTGTCATCCACTGTCATCTTCATCGAATACGGCGACCTACTGGCCTTGCGACCTGTGGTTGGAATCATGTTCAATCTGAATCGGCGTCGAATGGGCGAATCTGAGGCAACGCGGATTTACCTCCAGCTCACGCGGATTAGACGCGGAGCCCGGGCTTAAGGCCGCAAACCGGGGGAAACCTAGGCCGACCGTCACAAACAACTACTCATGCTATCCTCTAACAAATCGATTCTCTGTACTGTGACTATACATTTTTTCTAAGTATCGAATTGCAGTCAATCTCATTGACAAGATCAGCGGTTGGAAGATGGTCCGACCCAATGCTTCACTCAGAACTTCTTCCAATTGGAAACACATCTATAAGTAGTCGCTAAAGAGTCGACGATGCTCCTGAACATTCACAATACAACCACTTTCAATTTCTGCATCCCGCAACTCATCCAAGACTGATCAAAACCTATCAAACATGGTCTCTCTCTCTTCTGTCGAGGCAGCAGTCTCCTCACTCGTTGCTTCTCGTCCGCTTGTTGCTGTCTTCGTTGGTGGCACATCTGGCATTGGGCAGAACACCGTGAGGCAACTCGCTGCAGTGCATGGGAAAACCGGGCCTGGCTTGAGAGCTTATATCGTCGGAAGAAACAAAAACGCGGCCGCAGAGACTATCGCCATCTGTCAGCGAGAGTGCCCGAAGGGACAATTTATCTTTGTCGAGGCATCCGATCTAGCCTTGATCCAGGATGTCGACAAAACCTGCTCTGAGATCATTCGGCTCGAGAATGAGGCCGCTCGGGGTGACAAGGGTCAAGCCCCACACATCGATATGTTGTATATCTCCTCAGGCCAATTCATCTGGGAGAAGAGAACGGGTACGTGGCGTGACTAAACATCCTAGTAGCTTTCTCGCTGACCATAATAGAAACCAGAGAGGGGATCGATCGCACCATGTCGCTCATATACTACTCGCGCATGCGTTGTGTCGTCAATTTGCTTCCGCTGCTAACAGCATCCACAACGCCCGCTCATGTCGTAACCATCTTTGGACCAGGTCTGGAAGCCGACTTCCATGGCGACGATCTTTCACTCCGTGAAGCCAAGAACCAAGGAATTGTCAACATGAGGTCGCACGTCGTGCATATGACGACCCTTTTCGGCGAGGCTCTTGTCAAGCAGCATCCAGGAAAACTCAGTTTCTGCCACAGCTATCCTGGTTTCGTCTTCACCACGCTCTGGGAGGGTCGCCAATTGCCGTGGTGGTTCAGGGCCATTTTCCGCTGGTTAGCACCCTTGTGGAAGTTACTGGCGTTCACAGGCGAAGAAAATGGTGAGCGCATGCTCTATATGTCGACTCCCCACTTTCCTGCTTCAAATTCGTCTGGCAAGAATGATCTTTCGGCCGAATTGCCCATGGGATCCGATGGCACGCGCGGAAGCGGTGCTTATGCTGTACTTCAGAAGGGCGAAACAATGCCTGCCGCCAAGATGGACAAGAAATATGCGCATCTGAGAGCCAACGGTATGGTACGGAAGGTGTTCGATCATACCATGTCAGCTTTTGAAGAAGCCACTGCTGGCCGTCGGTTTACTGGTTGAGAGAGCTGAAGACTTAAACTTGCTGTGAGCTTTGTTTGTCGTCCGTGGGTAAAAAGGGTAGCATTCCCGGGTATCATTTAGTTAAATCAAGCAATCTTTCTTCCAACATTGCCCACCCCTTTGCCAACGATACTCAATACCACCGTGCTCTCATCGTCTGCATCCCTCAGGCCCCAGGAGCTCATGCCAAATGTTTGAAGATCTCGTGCAAGATGAATCATATCTTCATTGCCTAGGACTGCCTTGCCAAGCACAATTCTGCCCACGTCTTCACTTCCCATGGACATAAGGGTCATGATGGTCGGCGCCGACAGCTGGGAGCAGCAGCCTCCCTTCTCGATACTTTCCAGAAGCTGATAGGCGCAAAATTTCCCAATGTCTTCGGGCGGCTCGCCACCAGTGGGTGGACATGTCATATCAGCCGAATAGAGCACTCCGCTGCTGGTCTCGGCAACCAAGCTAAGACCAAACCCGATACCGATCTTTTCTTTGGCAGCAGCATTGTTCTTGTTTGGTACGGGTATGAAGGGTGTTGATGACACATCCGAGAAAATGTACGTGTCCGGCACAAGCTGATTAAGGACTCCTCGTGCAGCCTCGATCATACGAGCGTTGTTGGCGCCAGCTACACCAGTCGAATAAGCGACCCCTCGGACTTGCTTTATACGTCCAGAATGCATGAGGTGCAATGTTTTGGGTAATCTGACCTGATGTCCGAACACAAGCTGAACTTCGCCACCCCCGCCTGTGCCAATAGGACCCGGGCAAGATCTCTTGAGTATCCTCAACTCGATGTTGTTCTCCATTCCGAAGAGCTTATAAAGCGGTAAAATTGCAGTGCGAACAGTGTCGACACTTACATCGCCTGCCTGGGTGGACGAAGTAATGACACCAGGTCCTGTGAAGAGGACGTTGAGTTGGGCTTTAGCAAAGCCGGCCAGCATGCACAGCGGGATGAGGAACCAGCTGACGCCCCGCCCATTGTCGCGTGGCAACTCGTGTTTGACTACGCCACCGGAAGCACCATATCCGTTGGCACTGCCAATGATGAGTCCTGGTCGATAAACGACAGTAGTGCCTGTCATGGAAAATTCGATGGCAGACCCATTTGTGATGCCGTCCAGGAGGCGGAAGAAGGAGACTTCAGAAGGTGTGAGGCCGGGGTTTGTATGCGAGCTCTCTCGGATTTTCGATATGCGGATCGGCCGTCCGGTGAGTGTAGAAAGGACCAGGCGAGTCGTCAAATGATCGGCCCCTTGGAATTGGAGGGGTGCTGCTTGCGTGGACGCCATGGCTATTCAAGTGATACTGATGTATGTACTGCTACATGATATGGTGTTATTTTTGTACATGGCAGGTTGTGAAAAGGCGAGCAGACAAGAAATATTCAGATGCTCGGGCTTTTTTTCTGCGGAAGAGCGTCACTTGCGGCTCCGCGGCAGCAGGAACGGGGAGGGAGCGGGACGAGCCGCTGGTGGAGCTTGTGATTCGCAAGGGTCCGACGTCACGCCGCCGCCTTGAGCGCGATTCACCATTCGAGGTTAACCTATAACAGATATTGTAGTTACAGGGTGTCAAATTGCTTGATTTCATGTTCGAGCAAGCCTTATGTCTTGTCATGGACGTCTCTAGAAATCACATATCTATAAAACATGGCCAGCAATGACACGCAGGGAGGACACGGCGGTATGTATTGTCAGAAGTGTCGAACGCCGATCCGCCTGGACGACTCTCTGGACAATCTTAACCCAGCATCCTTCAAGATCTTAGTTGGTTGGTACTTCAGGAGACCCTAACAAGTTCACAAGCTTATCAAAATTAGACTCAGCACCACAACTCTCACCTCAAACGCCACAGTCTCCCAAATCAACCATCCTTCGGCAACGGCGAGAACTCTATCAAGACGCATCCAAAGATACTGCTGCGCCCTTGCATAAGCGCACCATCCCAGCACCTAACAAGAGCCCATCCAAGCTCAATCCAGCCATGTCATTCGTCATGCTGTCAGACTCGCATATCGGACCGCTCTCCCCAGACGAGCCAAAATCAGCGACAAGTTCTCTCGCTCCAAGCCCACGTCCTAGCTCCTCTGCGCAGGAAAGTCTCACTTCCACCGAGCCTCTGTCGCGGCAGATGGAAATGAATCTACGGCTCTTTGAAATCCTCTCCGCTCGCTCGGATATTGATCATCCTATCTGTTCTGAATGTACTGACCTCCTTCTTCACGGTCTGCAGCAGCGACAGGTGACTGTCAATCGCGAACGTGAGGCTTATATGGAGTTCTTAAAGAAAGCCCAAGAATCTGTGCCTACCGAGGAGGAACAGCGCCAAACTCAAGACGCTCTCGTCAAAGCCAAGTCTGCCGAGGCCGCTGCGCTAAAGGAACTCGAAGATCTCGAGGCCGAAAAGGCTCGGGTCGAAGAAGAGATCGCTGCTCTCGATCGGGAGTCTGTCGAGCTCGAGAGTGATGAGCAGGCGTTCTGGAGGGAGCGGAACGCCTTTGACGCCACACTGTCTAAGCATATCTCCGAGCGGAATAGTCTTCAGAATCGTCTGGCCAACGACAGCAAGCTGCTTGAGTCGCTGCAACGCACAAATGTATACAACGATAGCTTTTGCATAGGCCACGACGGCAATTTCGGTACTATCAATGGACTACGACTAGGACGCCTCGCTGATCATCCTGTTGAATGGGCCGAGGTCAATGCTGCCTGGGGTCAAGCATTGCTTCTGCTCACCGTTGTTGCCGAGAAACTCGATTTCTCCTTCGTCGGCTACCGTCTCTTACCCGTCGGATCGACCAGCAAGATCGAAAAGCTAGAGTACCCGCAAAATGCTTCACAGTCATCGCAATCGCGCAATGCCAAGCCAAAGGTCACCCAATTCGAGCTATTTTGCACAGGTGATTTGCCACTAGGTCTTGGATTCCTGCACCGTGGATTTGACAACGCCATGGTGTGCTTTCTGGATTGTCTCAAGCAACTGGGTGACTTCGTGGGACGATCCAGCGCCGTTCCTGGGCCAGGTGGTGTCATGGGCAATCTGGCACTGCCGTATCCCATCGACAAAGATAAGGTTGGTGGAGCAAGCATAAAGCTTGGTGCATTCGGGCAGGAGGAGCAATGGACGAAGGCTTGCAAGTATGCACTCACGTGCTGCAAGTACTTGTTGGCGCATGCAAGTCATATCGACGATCATGATGCACGAACAAGGAGATGAAAGCATTGTGTTTTACAACCTTCCCGCTTCGAATACAAATTGAAGCACGATTTTGAAATAACACTTCGCTCACTTGCTTAATCCACGGTTTGAATACTCAAGAGGTCGGCCACAAGATGAGAAGCAATACCTGTAAAACAATGAGAGCAATTCGTCACGACTGGCATGACTGCCTCTTTCTTGGCGCCGCTCAAATGGAGCATTCCTTATCTGCTGCGGCTGATCTGACGTCTCGGTCGAAACCGATCAGAAATGCCTTCAGGAATGCTGGGAATCGAACGTTGTTTTGTGAGCTATCGCCCAGTGGTGCAGCTTCATTTCGAAATTACATTCCAAGGTCATGATTCAGCCATGGATTTGTGTCTGCCGAACGAAGACGGCCCAAGATCAGATCTACTCTTTGCTTAGGCGCCCGTCCAGCCGCACTGGTACTGTCGGTATTCTCTCGTCAGCAATAATGATCGGTCCCGTTCTAATGCTCGGCGCGTCCATCCGGAATAGGACAATCCCTTATATCCCAGCCACAAAGGTGACGTCCATTCGCGGTATTTAAATGCCGTTCAGTCCCTCCAGTACTTCAGAGAATTCGTCCAACTCCCCCCTCAGTCAAACCAATTCAACAACTTTAAAGATGAGCAGTCAAGACAGCGCACTCAGCTGTGGTCCCGCGCCTTACAAAGACCCTGTTGTTGAGCCGAAGAAGAAAAAGGTTGTTCGACTCGAGCCTAGGTACAAGCTGAGGAACACTCCGGCACGCCAGAGGAGACGTGATGCCGTCGCGGCTCCGAAAAAGAAAGAGCCCGCTCGCCGTCCCGGAAAAGTCCAGAAACGCCGTGGCCCCGGACGTCCCAAAAAGCGAGCTGTTTCGCCTTCGCCTCCACGGACGCCTAAGAGGAGAGCCCACGTCCGGCCTCGCCCTGTGAAGTCCAAAACTCACGTTGTCGAGGCGGAGGATGAGCCTTCCTCTGCGGACTCGGCCGAGAAAGTAATGGTTTTTAAATTCCCTCAGCCTTGCCCGAGGAAGCCCGAGGAACCTATAGTTGTTGTGGAAGAAGATGAGGACGATTACGAACCACCCGAGCTCGTCGAGATGTTCGGGGTTGGTCCGCCGCGAGGAAAGGTCTGGCGCAGCCCGGGTCTGGAGAAGGAGAAGGCTGTGGCTAAGCCCAAGAAGAAGGATGCCAAATAGGAAGCCGGTGCGGACTGACAATTTCCATGGCCTTAGTCAATTTGTCGGATTATCATTGGTACTCGATTGTCTACTTACTTGATTATGCTTTATGGCTTAGAGAACGCACCACTCCTTATGTGGGCGGCGCAACACGATTTGCGGATTACCGTGGACAGTGTGTGTCATTGTTGTTGAGTAAGGGAAGGGAGTTCCTTGTGGTAACATACAATTTATTGTCGACCTGCCCAATGCCATACATTTGTACGATTAAAGACGTGCCGGATAAGTCTTACAGGGGTTCCAAAAACATGTCATGTTATTATACTTTTATGCTTTTGAAAGCTCTGAGTAGAGATCGCCACAAGACGCCGTAGCTATGCATGCAGTACTCGACACCAACCACCCCCTGTCCACATTCCTCCATCAAAGCATCCCCCTCCTCCACTCCCTATTCGCCAACGCCTCAATCTGCGGCAGCTCGACCGGCCCCTTCACCCCTTCATCAGCAATAGCCTCAATCACGCTCTCCGCCACCACATCCGCCTTCAGCGGCTTGGCCACCGCCGCCCCTAATGGCCCACTCAGCATCCCACCAAGCAACGAGTTGACCATAGCAGACGCAAACGTCGGCCCAGCCAACGCCACTGTGTACGCTCTGGAAGAGTCGTACATGAAACTCGCGCGGATGAAGAAGCTCCTGAGCTGCGGGAACTTGGTGGTCACCGTGTCTTCCGCCGCGCGCTTGGTCGTGATATACCGTCCCGGCAGGATCGGCGCACCCCCGGCGGCGGAGATGTATCCGAACACCGGGACTTTGGCATCAGCTGCCTCCTGGGCTAGCAGAATTGCTTGGAGGAGATTAGCACAAGCCACACACTATATGTAAGTGGGACGGAGAGCGTACCAGTGTCGCGGTTCATGACCTCGTACGTGATCTGCCCGTCTCTCTCCAGCGGCTGCAGGTCCTCCCCTTCCCGACGGTCAAGCGGGTTGGCGGTGCCTTGCTTGACGGAGCTGAAGGCGCGCTGTAGACCGGCGACGATGGGCTCTTTGCCGGTCAGCACGCCTTTGTAGTCGGCTTCGAGGAGGATGCCCATGGTGTGCACTACGGCGTCGGCGTTGCGGAGAGTGTCGCGGTATGTCGAGGGGGCAAGGACGCTGGCGGAGTGCCAGTGGACTTTGTCTGCCCATGGAGGCGGCGAGGGGGACGAGGTTACTGCCTCCCATTTGGGGGCGCCGGAGCGGCTGGGTTGGGTTAGTGTTGGAGCAGGGGAACTATAAGATGAGGAAGAAAAAGTACCTGATAGATGTGACATCCCAGCCTCTGGCGGTGGCGGCTTTGCAGATGCGACTCCCTGGGCAGGTGTGAGTTGTTATGTTTCTAACATGTTGTTGAGAGAGGTAGGGAGCAACGAACCCAAGAAGCCATTCCCGCCACAGACGACAATTTTCTTCGAAACCGTGGCTGAAGCCATATGTGGAATATTTAACGCAGCTTTCCCTATATATTTTGATGCTCAATTGCAAATGGTCTAGCACAAAGTAGTCACAAGATGGAAGAGCAATCGGTAAATCATTCACATGTCAAACCATCATGACGTCTATGGAAAGAACTCCCCGGATCGCCGGGCCGTCGCACCGCCCAGGCACCTTGTCTATGCAGGGTCCGTTTTGCCCATGTACTTCCTTCCTTCTTCACAACCACACCTCCACCAACCCTCCTCCCATTCCTCCATCCACAATGCCCGCCGCCTCCGCCTCCAAACGCGTGAAAAACACTCGCGTCAGCCGGTCCTTCATAATCGGCAACGAAGCCTGGACGCTCGACGCCAAAAACCACCCCGGCCCCATCCCCGACGGCCACACCAAAGGCTGGCGCGTTTACGTGCGGCCCCTCCCCGGCGGCCCGGACCTCACAACCTGGCTGAAGAAAGTCCAATTCAAGCTGCACCACACGTACGCCGACGCCTCGCGCACCGTCGAGGCGCCCCCCTTCGAAGTCACCGAGACCGGCTACGGGGAGTTCGAGATCGAGCTGCGGCTGTACTTCGACTCGAGCAGCGGGGAGAAAGCGCAGTACCGCTTCCACAGGCTGAGGCTGGAGCAGTTTGGCGAGGATAGCCAGGTCAGGGTGCAGAAGGATACGAACCTCGTCACCGCGGAGACGTGTGAGATTGTCGAGTTTAATGAGCCGAGTAATGACTTTTGGGCGAAACTTACGGGGGAGGATCAGTTTGGGCATTTGAGGAAGAAGACGGCGGGAGGGAAGGGGAGGGGGAAAGGGAAGGCGGCGAAGGTGGAGTGGGAGGGGGACAGGGAGCCGGGCGCGGGGTTGCCGGAGAAGGGGACGCCGGATGCGCCGTGGAGTAGGGAGATGGAGAAGAAGGTGCTGGAGATGCTGGGGGATGCGCACAGGGAGCTGGATGTGGAGATTGAGCGGGAGCGAGAGAGGGCAAAGGATAGGCAGAAGAGGATGCAGGAGGTTTCGACTTGAGTGCAGTGGGGAATGAGTTCACGATGAACACGATGCGACACTTGTGATCACGGAGGAAAAAGAAACGCGCTGCGTCATATTTCTCGTCACTGTACGGCATACACCCAGGCTGGGGCAGTCTCGCTACTTCCCGCCTATCTGACCCTCGACGAATTTGAGCGCATCTTCTCTGCTCACTACGCCGATGTTGCTGGCCTTCTTCTCGTACCCGACGCCGTAACATTTATCGGCCACATGGATCATCTCTGGCCGGAAAGTGGTGCAGATGAATTGACCCGTCTCGGCGGATTCGTGCAGCATCTGCGCCACCGCAGTACGGTACTGCGCATCGAGGTTGGCGTCGATTTCGTCGAAGAGGTAGAACGGTGCCGGGTCGGACGCCTGGATGGCGAAGACGAGCGCAAGAGCGCACAAACCTAACACAGAGTCTGTTAGCTAATGATAGCGAAGATAGAAGTATGTGGTCAAACTTACTCTTTTGCCCACCACTCAGCTGCTGGATCTTCTGCTGTTCATCGTGTTTACTGTTGAAGCTGACCTGGATGCTCACACCAACATAGTTCTCCACACCGCTTCGTCGTGCCTCATCGTCGCTGTCGTCATCGTCAGGCTCTCTCCTGTCGGTGCGCCTCTGGATTCTCAGTCCACCCTTGCCCGCAGGTACGAGTTTCTCGAAGATGTGCGAAAACTCCTGGCTGACCTGCTTGAACGTACGCTCAATCGCTTCGTCTTTCCGTTGATCTAGTGTGTCGATCAGGTCCGTGATAGATTGCAAGCTGGTCTCGAGTTCCGTCCGGCGTTCCGTAAGACTCTCCTCTTGCCGCTTGAAATTGTTGTACTGCTCAAACGCCTTTTTGTTGACGTGACCGTACTTCTTCAACTCTTCCTGCACCTTGTGGTACCGCTTCAATGCCGCGTCGTACCTCATGGTGCTATATGGCGCATGGAAGGCGGCTTCGGGAACCACACCTAGACTTCGCAACTTCGATGCCACCTCCTGAGCTTGACTAGTATACATGGCTCGCTTCGAGGCCGATTTCTCAATTGCTTTCTGGTGTCTGTGCATCTGAACCGCTAAATCCTTCTGAGCCTGTTGAGTGGAAGCTTGCTCGCTTTCAAGCTGTCCGAGATCATTTTGAGCAGACTCAATCTGACCATCGATCTCCACCAGCTTTGCCGTGATTGATTTAAGTGTGTCCGAAGCTCTTTTGAGCTGCCGTTGCTGTTGCTGCACTCGAGTACCAGCAGTATTACCTCCATCTGCAGAGGCCAACTCGGCGTCGTCAGCACGGATCTGGTCAAGACGAGGTCGAAGATTTTCTCGAAGCTCAACTTCGAGCTGTGTCTTCTGGACCTCCAGATCTGACCTTTGAGCGCTAAGACTAGCAAGATTCTTGCGCATATCCTGCGCCTGGGAAGAGGCTTGTGCAAGTTCCCGCTCCTCTTGGTCGCTAAAGGTTCTTTTGAATTCGGATGCGAGCTCGGCTTCGAATGAGGCGCTGTTCGAGCTTTCACGCGCGACCGCAGCTTCCACCGTTTCGCGACGACTTCGTGCGTTCTCCAGCTCGTCTTTCTTGGTTTGAAGATCGGCCATCTTTGATCGCACCTGGGTCAAGAGTGGACCGTAACCGTTGTCGGCTTGCTGGCGGCGCTGTTCTGCTTTTTGTAAATTGCTAATCGCGCGTGTGATTTGCTGGTCCAGAATCTCGCATTCACTGCTGATGCTGTCAAGTCTCTCGCGAATGCTGTCATATTCATCCCTCCACTTGGCCACGTTTCTGACACCTTCCAGTCGCGACCGCCTTTGATCATGATAACCACCGGTGAGAGCGCCTCTCTTGTCCGCTCTATCACCATCCGGAGTGATAGCGCCGACGCCGTGACTCCGAGCATATTGTGCCGCGATCTGAATGTTTGGACAGACAATAGTCTTACCGAACACTTGCTGAAATGCTGGCTCAAACCGAGCGTCGTACTCTATGCGCGATAACAAGGGGACTGCGTCATTTGCCCTTGGCAGATTCGCAGATTGACTACGTATGCGATTCAAGGGAATGATTGTGACTCTGCCTGCCTTCTCCCTCTGCAGAATATCTAGGATCTTAGAAGCCGTCTCATCAGTGTCGACAACATAGTGGAATAGACTTGTGCCCGCTGTGACTTCGGCTGCAGTACGATACGCGTCGTTGATGGTGCAAAGCTCGGCAAGTATGCCATACACCCCATCAATGTTGTGTTGCTTGACTATCCGGCGGACCGCAGCAAGACCACGGCTAGTGTTGCGGTCCATCATCTGTGACAGATAACGTTCGGCTTTCTGGAATTCCTGTTGAGCGTGCGAGATGGTGGTGTTCAACCTCGCCTCTTCTCTTCGAAGATCTTTCCGACGATCGTGGAGCTGGTCCCTTTCATCTGCAGCTTGTTGGACCTCAGCAGCAAGATTCTGGGCCTCGCCACCGCGATTATCGAGACGTGCACGGAGATCTGAGATTTCCTGATCCAGCACTGAGATGTCATTCTCCGCCTCAGTGATGTTCTCGTTGGCGTCCATCAGCACGGCTTTTCTGGTAGCAAGAGACTCTGTCACGGCTTGTATCTGATTTCTGAGCCATTCATCGCGCTCGCGCTTGTTCCTAAACTGACCCTGCCGGCTTTGTTTCTGGCTCAGTCTCTGCCGTCGACCATCAATCTCGGCATAGTCTCTGTTGAGGGACTGCTCTTGTGTCTTGATAGCTTCATACTGCGGTAGTAGCTGCTGAAGTTGAGCTTCTCGTTGTTGAATTTGTTGCTGCAAATCACTTGATTCAGCAGCTTGACGGTTGCGAGCGTTCTGAGCTGCGGTTTGCCCTTCGCGTGTTGACTTCAATTCGAGCTCGATCTTGGCCTTTTCACGCGCAGCTGCCTTGCGCTCATCATCATACTGTTTCTTATCAATTTCAAGGAATTTGATCTGCTGCTTGACCTCGTTGATCTGTTGCTCAATTTGCTCAAGTTGCCTCTCTCGTTGGACGAACTCGTTCTGGTTTTCTTCAGTAGCCTCGGCGCCGTTCTGTTGAAGGCTGTCAATCTCCTCCAGCTTGCGATTGACGTCGTCCTTGTCCCGAGCAAAGATCGTATATTCGAGACAACGCTTTTCTCTGTCTTTCTCTTGAAATCCTTTCAACTCCTCTTTCTCCGTCTCTAATTCGCCAAGACGATCGCCAATGAATTGAAGTAGATCGTCAATCTTAGCTCGCTTGTTGTCGGTCTCCTCCATGATGCGGCGTGATTCCTGGCGTCGAGACTCGTAGACCTGTGTACCGGCGACTTCCTTAAGCAGATTGAGACGGTCTGAATCCTTCATATTGGTCAAAGCAGTAACTCGGCCCTGAGGTACAATGTAGTATGGGTTTGATCTAGAGAAACCAGCAGACTCGAGCATGCTCATGACATCCTTCTTGGTGGCGTTCTTTCGATCGAGTGAGTATTCGTCCTTCTTCTGTCCAATCGTTCGGCGCAAAATCAACTCGTCTGATCCGTTCGGGAAGCGTCGGTCTTGGTTGTCGAATATTATTTCGACGAATGCAGTCATAGTCGCGGAGCCTGAACCTTCCTGTGGTGCTGTCAGTCAAGAGTTGCTATCCGGGTATAGAGCACAACATACATGGAGTAGTGCCTGTCGCTCTTCACGACCCATTTGCGTGTATGCATCGCCAAGCACGAATCGCACCGCAGCAAAGAAATTGCTCTTGCCGGATCCATTACGACCGACGACAACATTATGTTTCGGTGAGAATGGCTCGACATTGGTCTGCTGCTTGTAGCTGCGATCGAGTCAGTCCGACAGCACTAATGCAGAACGGTAGTCGCATTCACCTTTTGAAGCCCTGAATGCTGATCTGTTTAATATACATGATCGCAGCCGATGGTCTAATCGACAAGCAAGCTCCCTTGAGCAACTTATTCGTCGGGCACCACGAGAAGGTATCTCGGCCTGTGTCGCGACTGACTTGAAGGTGGGCACGGGCAGCCTTCGCGACGCGCGCAGCACTAAAACGCGTGCCGCTCATCTAACGTCTTGGCGGCGACCCCGCAAACTATGCTGTGGTCACGTGATTGACTTGGCCTTGTCTTGGTCTGGTGGGAGTGCGTTGGAATGTTGCTCAAGAGCGTCCACTGGGGTAACGCATTTGTGCTCTTACAGTTTTCAACACACAACTCTCGGCTACGCACTGGGTGTTCTCCCATATTCGAACCATGACTTCAGAGGAAGAGGTCAAACCTGCGGCGAAGGGCTCTGCGGAAGAGACAGACACAGATGGAGCGGATGAGCCGACACAAGCAAGCACCAGCACATCAAATCCTCTTGAAGATCGCAAAGCTCGCTTTGCTGCACTTAGAGCGCGTAACACAGACTCGCGGAAGGCGAATCTAGCAGAGACAAAATCAGAGCATTCGCGTCTGACCACGGACACTTCAGCATTAACCACTTTGAATCGCAAACGCGATGTGGCAGCTCAGAAAATTCTCAAAGCCGATACCGAGGCCGCTGGGGAAGATTTCGAACGAAAGCGTGCATGGGACTGGACGATAGAGGAGAGCGAAAGGTGGGATAAGCGCATGGAGAAGAAGGCCAAGCACAGGGACGACGTGGCATTCCAGGACTTCGGGAATGAAGCGCGCAAGAACTACAAGCGTCAACTACGGGAGCTGAAGCCGGATCGAGATACTTATGAACAGGAGAAAGCCGACATGATTGAGCGAGCGGCTCAAGGTGGTGGTTTGGAGATCGTGGAGACCTCAGACGGGGAGCTGATTGCGGTCGACCGGGATGGCAAATTTTACAGCACAGCAGAAAGCACCGACTTTGTCAGCAACAAGCCGAGCAAAGAAGCCATCGACCGGCTTGTGGGTGACATCAAGAAGGCGGAAGAAGTCCGGCTAAAGAATCGACGAAACCGGAAGGGTGGCGACGAGGACGAGGACGTCACGTACATCAACGACAAGAACAAGCAATTCAACCAGAAGCTCGCTCGTTTCTACAACCACTATACTAAGGAGATTCGGGAGAGCTTCGAGAGAGGAACAGCTATCTGAGGATCTTGCAACCCATATGACGCACGTCGCGTTGCAAAGAGTTATGAATGATGCCAAAAGAATTCGTTACTATTCGCTTGTACACTAGTCGTAGATACCCCGAAGGACGATCTCAAAGATAGCGCTTTGCTGCTTGCGCCACTCTCTGCCTGAAGACAGGACTCGTGACGGGTTTGTTGAGCGTGTAAAATGGGTTCATGATGCACTTTACCCATCCGTCGTAGACATCGAGCATGAATTGGCGTACCGCTTCCTCCGTTTGCACGGCATTTGGGTTGCTGGCCAGCAGTGTGCTTTGTCGCGCAGAAGCCGGTTGTGGGCGATTTGAACCAGGATATGAAGCATAGGTGGTGGAGTTTGGGTCGGGATTCATGAGCAGCATGAACTTGACATTGCCACCAGTCAAGAAGCAGTGAATGTTGTTATTCTGAAATTTGTCGATGTTTTTGAGGTAGCTGGTTGCGTGAGTCAGCTCTGTCTGCTTCCCATAGTAATGTCGATGCTCACAGTCCGTTGTTGCCCCATTGCACTTCCTCGACTATGTCGAGGCTGCTGTGGACGATGAATTGATTCATATGCCGTGCTTCCTCCCGAAATCGAGCAGCTCCATCGCCTCCAGCCTTCGATGTGCCGAATTCATATTCGAATAGCGGGCTATCGCGAGTACCGATTATCGAAAAATAGTACGACATCTTCACTTGGTGGAGTGGGCCGGCAGGTCTCAGTAAATCAAGCCGTAGAAGGCGTGCGGCGGTCGAATTCGCCGTCCCTTCAAGATTTCGTCCAAGCCATATGGATCGCTGGATTAGAGGGTCACTACAAATCAAATATATCTGGCAAAAGTTGTTGTACCGTATTGTTCCTTGACCGGGCATCTGACACGCTACTGGACCGGAATGTAAGATCCCATAGGGTTGGGGGTCCGTGCCAAAGTTTCGTAACCTCCACTTCAAGAATTCATTTCGCCGCGATCTCCATCAACCTCTCCGAACATCCTCGACCCTCACAATGTTTGGCGCCTTCCGTCCCACATCACCGCTCTCCGTGGGTCTTCTATGGAAGATTCCATGGCGGCTCTCTGCTCCTCGTAAATTACGGCATCGTCGACGGCTGCGGAAAGTGGACAATGTGGTAACAGTTCTGGACACCGCTCTACGACGACAACACGCATTAGCAAATCCAGAGTCACAGGCTGAGACGTCCAGCTCAGATCCATCATCACCAAGCGCGACATCGACCTCGATAAACAGCGCGAACTCAGATCTAGCCACCACAGCTGAAGGCCAGCGATTATTAGCAGCACAGACACAAGCAGAGCTTCTGGCTCAGCGAAGAGGGCGTGGACCCAAGCGGGGAGAACTGCTACCACCAATTGCGGCTGGCGAAGCTGATGACAGCATCATTGGCCAAATCCGCACGACGGGTCAGGCAGCGCATGAGAACGGGACGATCAAGCTTCTGGAACGATGGAAGGCGGACATGCCGACTGAGCAGGATATGGTCAGCAGAGACAAGTACACTATGTTCGATCGGAAGGAGAGGGGCTACAGGAAGGGTGTGCATAAGTTTCCCAAGTGGACCCGCGTCAGTCAGAGATTGAACCCACCTGGTTTCTAGAGCGGTCGAACTTAGGAGATTCCTCATCATGGTGTCGAGGTTGTCAATACGTCCAACCGAAGAGTGGAGATCCATTGACTCATGTATCTACGAAGAAGTCTCAGAGGTTCAGCGCCAGCGATCGAGGTGTTTGTTGGTCCGCGAGTCGCGTCAAGGAGGACGATTCTGTCCAAAACGAAGATTGTGGTGAGGGCTTTATGGCACTCGTGACGCTATTGTGTATGCATAAAAGAAAGGTCTTACGCGGAATGGTGGAAAAGGTCTCCGTGGAGTGGTGAGAGGCTCGGCCACAAGACCGAGCAGAACCCTCCGAAGCTAACATATACGCGATTATCACGCAGCGGAGATGTATGATATACAAAATAATTCTAGCTCATAACTCGACTCCCGGCCTGAGGTTTTGTACAATCAGTTCGCTGCATTCCTAGATTCGACCGCAGTCTGTTGAATCTCTTTTTGGCACTGCGCTTTCTATACTAAGCGTAATATGACGTGTGAAAGTTAGTCGTTCATAAGTGGCAGTCTGTGAGCTAAAAACGGTAGAAGGTGTGACGCTGATGTGTATTGCATTACCTTTTAATGTCAAACTTGGACGATTTCTGCAGCTCGTAGCACTCCGCAATACTTTACGCTGTAGGAGATGTATTCGCTCGCTCAATCTAAGGATTCGACAAAACGATAACTTTAGTGCTTGCCATGTACAGCGCGTCAAGAAACTCTGTTCAATCAACAAGCTCCTCTTCTGGACTTTGCGAACGTTGACTCCCATGCCTACATACCGGAGCGCAGACGAACTGCGCGGAAACAATGTCACCGTTGGAACTCTATTCGTCCTCTTCGAATATCTCCACACCCCACGTACAATTTCCCGTGTCTCTTCTGACCTGGTGTTCTGATTGACGACTGAGATCTCACGAACGTCTAAGAAGATGACCATTATTGCAGTAGCCTCCTCGTAGCGAGGTCAGCTTGAAGACATGAATACACCGACTGTACAGCGAAATAGAATGTCTTGTCCCTTTCCCAGCTCTGATGATGCAACGTCTACTGCCAGAGCTAAATCCTATTAGACAACTGACTTATTGGCGGTTGAGCGGATTTAAGAACTTCGAACAACTAGTTCATGGACATTGTCGCAGCATAAACCCGCAAATTAGGCAAGAGCAGGTGAGAGCAGTCGAGTATGTGCTGACAACTGCATAACTGTCGTGGTTTGCACTCAAGGTCTCAGTGAATCTCTTAGAATGCATCGTGTCGTTCATGCCCCTTTCTTTCATCTTTCATATACAAAGGCTCTGTATTCTCTTGACGCACTGTACTGATGTCTTCGACTACCACTCCCACCGCAGACACGACAGCGGATGCGACATGGGCGGCAACAACGACAGGATGGCCGGACACACCAGAGTACACGCACCCTGATATGCGATTGGGATTGGAGTGGTCTATGGGATTATTGACCATGCTACTACCGACTGTCTGCGTGGGCCTCAGGCTCTATGTGCGACGCTTCATGATCCGCTCCGTTGGAGTGGACGATCTCATACTGGTTGCAGCTTATGTCAGTCGTTCCCAGACAACGTCAGGCACAAGACTTGCGTGCTGACTTGGGTCTCAGATTGCATACATTTTCCTCCCTCCCACGTTGATTGCTCAAGCCATCTACACCGTCAAGAACGATGCTACTGTGGTCTTGTGGCGAGTAGCCATCGTACGCAGAATCATTTCGTTCTTCCCGATAGCAGACTAATAGCTCTTACAGCTTGGAATCATCTGGGGGTTGCTTTCGAAGCTTGTTATAGCTCTCGTGAGATGCGCAATTGCTGCGTTTATCCTTCGGGCTGTGCCAAAGTACGAATATCGTGTACACCGCATCGTCATCGTTGCGTTCGCTGTTACTTGTTCGGTCCTTGCCATCCTAGTTGGCTTTCTGGACGTATTTCAATGTGGACGCAACCCACTTGTGGATCTCGAATACAGTGATACCTGCATCGATCAGAATTCCATGGACAACTTGACTATTGCCATGAGGGTGGCGGTAGTCAGCACGGACTGGATCATGGTCGTTCTTCCTGCTCACATCATCTGGAAGAGCGCCATGCCGCTGCGTAAGAAAATACCTACGATTTTCGTTCTGATACTCGGTGCTAGTGGAAGCATCGTCGATGTGCTAGGCATCGTCTTCAATGACCTTGGTCAGGTGTATGGTCCGGAATCCCTGCCCGGCTTGTTTCTCTTCCATTTCATTGGTGTGGTGGAGAACTGTTTCGCCATCATGGCCATATCTCTTGCAGCTACACGGCCTCTTCTGGAAAAGTTCTTGGCTAAGCAACGACATGGTGTGGTTGAGGGAGAATATCAAAACAAGCTCGTTTCGGAGGAAATTTCAGCAGGCACAATGCGATCCAACAAGGCACTTGAAGGCAATGTTGTATTCTTGTCAGAGTTCGAGGCGCGGCCCACTTGAACACATCCATGAGGCTTGCCGGGTTCTTTTCCCCGTTCCAATCACGATAATCATGACCAAGCTAGCCGCGCTATTACTGTAGCATATTAAGCAAGCAGTCACCGAGAATTACCCCTGGTCTGTATGTTCGTGTCTCAAGCTGCGAGTATCCAGCTTTAATCACTTCGAGTTTTCGAGCTCTTCCGAAATCCAGCTTGTCCTGAAATGCAGGGCCGACGACCCAGCGCCGATATGGTAGCCGCATTGATGATCAGTGACCTCCTCTCACCATCAGTCATCGATCAATTCCGCAATGGTATGTCACGAGTCAACATGTTTTTTCTCCAGCCTATACGGATCGGTTTTGCATGCCATGGGCCGAGGAACAGTCAGCCAACACGTCTCGCTAAGTAGCCTATGCCGTAGCCGTATCCTTTATGGAGTATAAGCGAACGACAATCTGGAGAGGTTGCCCCGACCATGTCTCATCTCGCCTGGCACTTCCGCATCGGGTGGCACCTGCTACTATATCGTCAGTGGAACTGAAATGTTAGTCGAAACCGAAATTCCGACTTGATGTAGTCACTATATTCGATACGAAATCCCCAAATATTTTTGTTCTTCATATGCAGAGGAGATAACTAGCCATGCTTCCGTTTTGTGATTGGTCAGATTGCCTGCACAAATCTACCAGACGTGGGCTTGACCGGTGGTCAGGTCAATTGTTTCCCACATGCTAGGCTCCTCTAATCATTCTGCGGTGGATATGTCGGGCCGCCATGGTGAGCCCCGCGAGCGAGGCTAGGAAACTCACGCAGGCACGGCCACCTATTTCCATCACGTGACGCAACTGTCAAGCGCGGTGCGTGATGTCTTTATGCTTTCGAAAAGGCCCGAATGGCCGGGGATCATGGTCCGGGAGTACCGGCTAGCACGTGGAAGATCTAGGCGATCGCCACATCCTGCACAAACCGGCGGTCGACATGCAACGCTGCTGACCTCGTCTTCTCACGCTGGTGTATCGTGGACTTTAATCCATCGTTGCATTAATGTGGCGTGGCCAGCGAGGATCATGAGCAAGGCATGCAGGTCCCATCATGGCCCTCTAATGGCTTAAACGACTTCAGGGCCTCCCCGACCATTACAGATCGGACAGTGGCACAGCTACTAGGTGGCTCTAGCACCCTCACATTTGCTAACACAGCCCTTAGCGCTCCTCGGACTTCTCTCCAGACGTCGCTACCCCGCACACCATCCTTCGTGGTTCCTTGGATCCTGTCAAGACCAACACTTGGGTCCCATCCCTGAGGGCATCGATCGCCGAAGCCATCAATCTCTAACACGCAGCTAGCATCTATCGACCACTTCAATGGGAAAGGCCAGTCTCCCTTGGAGGCCCACAACCCGACTGCTTGAACCTGAGCGTTTCCTCAGGCTTCCAAGATTCGTAATTCTTCATGGGCCACTGCGAGCACATTCAATGCGCTAAAATGATGCAGTGGTGCTGGATTAAGCTACTCTGGATGATCTTCGTAGTGACTGGACGCTCGATGTGGAACCTCCAGCACGGCTAAGCCAGGGAACAAAACGATGTCTCGATACAAGGCTCCTTGACATCACATGATTGCGATGTCGTAAATAGCTCGCAAATCGATATCTTGAGCTGAGCGGCCTCGAGGCGTGGCAGCACAGGTGGACTTGCACGCTGCATGAAGAGACACCTTGAACGCCGCACCAAACTCCCAGGACAAGGCAGCCGCAGCTTACAATTGGGTCTGTGAAATGCTTGATATCTATCGCTCGAGCGGACCACCGCTTCCGGTGGTGGTCCTGACCTTTAGCGCCATAACGCGGTCCTGGTTTTAATTTCGGCTTCGATCCTCTTTTCATAATCCTCATGCTTATACTTTGCAAGTCACTCGCCTGAAAAGCCACGCTGTTACCACATGAACAGATTCTCGCCGCCGCCGCTGCTATCAGATAGACAGCTGCCAAAGCTTTTGTCAAGTGGTGCAGGCAGCCTCGCATGTCGAATGTCACCGCACACGCCCCGATGAACGCCATCTGCCGGGATCAGGCTCGCACTCGGGGCGAGATGTGCGCACCATCCCCACCTCTACCACTCACCGTGCGTATGAAGAACTGCACAAAAGCTAGAAGCTGAGCTCAGGCCTCGATCTGTAGACGGGCATGTAAATCGTGAGGTAGGCTCAACATGGGATTCTCCTATATCTTGCCTCTGTTGCACGTCCATATTGTTGCCTGAACCATTTTCGATTCTTGCCTCACAATCCCAGCCGCCATGAACTCCACACAAGACCCAACAGCTGATCCCTCAGCTAATGGACCTCCACCTGAAGACTTACCCTATGGCTTTCCTGATATTCCCTATTTCACGCATCCGGACGTGCATCTTCCTTTCTACATCTCCATGAACATACTGGTCTTGGTCCTGACGACACTATGTCTTGGGTTACGCATCTATGTCCGGCGCTTCATGATGCGAGCAATGGGCTGGGATGATTATGTACTTATGGTCTCTTACGTGAGTTCGGCTATGGCCTTGTATCTTTCCGGAAACTAACGTGGTCTACCAGCTCTTCTTAATCGTGCTGATTGGGGGTCTTATCGCAATGGCTGTTTACATCCATAATCACAATGCCGCAGCGATCATATTCAATGTGGTAACGGTATGCTACGCTCCAACCCACCCCAAACTCGACCAATACACTGACAATAGGCAAGGCTACCCAGTTCTGGGTCTTGGTCTTCGGTGTCAACACGGCTCTTGTTCGTGTTGCCATTGCCCTCTTCTTCCTCCGCGTGTTACCCAAATACGAGTACCGTGCACATAGGCTGATACTCCATATCTTGACTTGGACCTTCGCCGCCTTCATAATTGCCATCTCGTTCATGGGTCTCTTCCAATGCGGCAATCCACTCCATTGGGGGCCTAGTACAAATCCCGCGACTTGCCCAATCCCCGCCTCGACTTCCAAGCGGATCAGTCTCTCGTCCAGAGTATTTGTCTTGACCATAGACTGGACAATGACGCTCATGCCTTTGCATGTCATCTGGAAGAGTAGCATGCCACGCCGGTCCAAGATCTCCACCCTGCTAGTCCTTTTGCTTGGATCCTGCGGAAGTATTATCTGCATCGTCCGCATCCCCTTGGCTTGGCTTGGAGAGATGCAGACTCCCCACGACCTGTATAACTACCTGCTCTACTTTCTGCTGGCGGCGTCGGAGAACACAGTCGGCATAATGGCCATCTCACTTGCGGCCTGCCGACCTTTGCTTGAGAAATTGACAACCGGGAAGAAGGACGTCGAAGAACAAGGATTTTCAGGCACGGTGAACCAGCGACATGGGAACGGGAATGAAAGTAAAGGCCCGGACGACGACAATGTGGTGTTCCTGACGGACTTCAAGGTCCCGAACGAAGGATAAAATGCCTGAAGAAACTTCCTTGGTTTATGCGGTACACGACAACACACGACTCAACACCAAGTTGCTACCTTGGTGGCATGAAACAAAGCGGCTTGGTCTACCTCGGCGAGGACAAGGATCAGGGATTGTATAGTGGGGCAGTGGGGGAGGTGGGTACTTTGAATTCGATATCACGCAAAATTTACGTTCACCATTTATGAATTATGTAGAGAAGGCTTGTAGAAAAGTAGTTTGAATCACATCAAAGCCCGATCGAGTCACTCCGTCGATTTGTGCCTTTGAGGAAGGGTAATTGCAACAATTTCGATCTCGATCTGGAGGGGTCGTCGACGCCCAATCCGGGATAGACAAACAAGGTTCTTCTTGAGACGATGAACATCGTATCAATCTGTAAGTTCCTTGCGGAATCTTAGGTCTGTCAAGAATCTCTACATTCACTAGCTCATTTTTTTTATACAACGTGCTCATCATACTTACCTTGGGACCAACGGCGCCTCCTTTTTCTATCGTCTCCCTATTGTTATTGAAAACTTTCGCATGGTAGAAGGACGGCAACCTCAACCGCCAGCTCTACCGATGCCCTAGGGAAAATTTTCCACATTCGTCACTTTCGCTGATCTTCATGCAGGGCAGCGCCATTGAGTCGTGGCGTGCATGCAGGCGGCTCCAGTCCTCAGCGCCACGAGGGGCCGTTGAGTTCTCGATGTGGTCTGGTCCAACGGCGGCACAACCACAGATCAATCCTTCACTCCACTCTTCCCCCATGTCAACTATGTATCATTGTCTCCAACCCGGTACCCGCCAAATGTCCCAAACATGCACCATCCGTCGATGCCACACCCGGTAGTCTGGGTCCGGCCATGGGGCGTACATAGCCCTTGGGGCGCAGAAATAGGAGCTACACTTGAACCAGTGGCTGATAGGTAGGGCTGTTTACCTTTTTTCCAGAACGTCCTTCATAAAGTCTTCGTTATTCCCTTGTTCTCACATGCAGAACGCTCGATCAGCACGTCCGCCATGACTTCCACCACAACCCCGACAGCGGACCTCGTCGCTGCCAGCACGGCCGAGGCTACCACCTCCTATCTCCCAAATGGCTATCCTGATCTCCCGAGCTACATACACCCGGACCTGCACCTGCCGCTGCTGGTCGGTGTCAACATAGGCGGCCTCGTGCTGGCCACGATATGTCTTGCCCTACGGCTATATGTCCGGCGATTCATGATCCGCTCCGTACAGCTAGACGACTACATCCTGATCGCAGCCTACGTACGGCTCCCTCTCCGCTCTGTCAAACACCACCCCTGACCTTTCCCCCAGTTCTTCTTCGCTATCCTAACGATCTGGCTCGTTGCCGTCGCCGCCTACGTCGCCAGCCACGACGCGACAGAAGTAATATGGATCGCCGTCGAAGTACCCCTCCCCCATCCCTTCCCTACCACCTCCCTCTAATTTCCCCTCTAGGCCTTCGAGTTCTGGGACTTCTTCTTCTCCCTCTCCACCGTGCTCCTCCGCATCGCCATAGCACTCTTCTTCCTCCGCGCCCTGCCCCCGACCTACCTCTTCCACAGGCACCTCATCATCGCACTCACCATCTTCTTCACCCTCTTCACCACCACCGCCGCCCTGATCGGCCTCTTGCAATGCGGCTCCCCTCTGCACCTCTCCACCGGCGCAGGCCACTGCCTCCCCCGCAACCGCATCGTCGCCCTCTCCCTCGCCACCCGCCTCGTCGTCCTCCTCACCTCCTGGGCCCTGACGCTGCTGCCCATCCACGTCGTGCTGACCTCCCGCCTGCCCGCCCGCGACAAGATCTCGGCTTTGGCCGTGGTGCTGCTCGCCGCGCTGGGGAGCGTGATCTGCGTCCTGAGGATCCCGTATAACCACCTCGGCCAGATCACGGGGCCGAACGAGTTGTACGAGTATTTTCTGTTCTTTGTGCTGGCGTTGGCGCAGAATACCGTTGATGTTATCGCCGTGTCGCTGGCGGGGTGCAGGCCGTTGGTGGAAAGGGTGTTTGGTGGGCGAAAGGAGGAGGTGCCGACTACGGGGCAGGGGTCGCCGCCTGCTACACCCGAGTCGGGGATGGAGGCGTTCAATGGTGGCAGGGACGGGAGGGCGAAGAATGTAGTGTTCTTGTCCGAGTTTGAGGTGAAGCCTGAGTCGCCGTAGAGCTGGGGGTGGTGTATTTCCACTACGAGTATGAGTACTGATATGGTAGCATTTTATCACGGCGAGTATGCGGAACACAGTAGCATTCACGACACCTATTAGCGAGCATCATAAGAACAATGTATTATACCTCATACACCGAATTCATCTATTGAATCCCAGCCTGCTGCACCGCAACAGGCTCTTTCCCCTTCTTCATAATGCCCTTGGACCCCTTAGGAGGTTTCTGCTCTCCGAAATTATGCAGCCTCTCGCCTACGAGGTAGACCTCGTCCTTGATCCTGCCTTTCCACTTCACCATTGCCTTGTTGACGCCCAGAGTCCCCCACAATGCGAGCGCGTGGGCAAGAAAGATTGGATAGGCGTAGCGGTAGATCTTTGTCCGCGCGTCTTTGCCGATCTGGTAGTCCGTTGGCAAGAACATGGGGAGTAAGATCTTGTTGATGAGTGCTGCGAACGTCGCTGGAGCGAATAGCGCTAGGTTACATATGACAATGGTCGGGAGCACTACTGCGCGAGTTGCCAGCCACGCGTCGGGGTTCAGCTTGCCGTTGCGCGTGATCTGCCGCATGATGGCTGTGGGCAAGGCGTAGCGAGTGTAGGGGACAAAGCTGATGATCAGACGGCAGATGACGAAGCCTAGAGTCCAGTCCGGGAACGCGTATATTACATGCAGAGCAGGTTTAGTAGGGGCGGCAGTCTGCTTGTTTGCGCTAGAGAACAAGGCAGAGATGTTTGCTGGATTTAAAGATATGCCTGTGCTTGCTGGTGAGGCAGGTACGGATTCTGCGTAGGTTCGGATCGGTAGGACAATGTACAGATGAATGAGTACGAACGCCAGACTAGGTATGACCACAAGGCCAAATCCGTAGACGTATATTATTTTGACTGCGCATATGATGCCGTGCTTCAGCTTGGCGCCAATTGCGGATTGGGCCGCGTCCTTGACCGTTCCACCGAACTTGCTGGATAGCTTGGGCAACCGGAAGAGGGCAAAAGACGCAACGAGCAAAGTATGTAGGCCGAGAGCGAAAGCCCATATGTCGTTAACGTAGACATCTTCTGGCAACACAGCTGAGCAGAGTCCACGACCCACAGCCAGAGGGAGAATGGTCAGACCGATGCCAATCCCCGCAGACAAGGTCCACAGACCGGCAAGGAAAAGGCCAATTCTGAGACGGAACCATGACGGTATGTAGACGTTGCGATATCTCTGGCGCGGGCTTCCGTGTTGAGAGCACTCTTGTTCGGCATCATCCTTGGCCACCTCTTCCTCTGTGACCGACGTAAAGACCGGCTGCCCTCTTGTGACACGGACCTGGTCAGATGCAGGAACTCTGACATATGAACCACCCTTTGATTTATCCTGAGTATTTGCTTGTCCCTCCTCGTCCAGCTTCCGTTCACCGAATAAGAAATGAGACAGCCGTAACACCCGAGCGCATCTGCGAAGCCACCATTCATACACGGCCTCTGCGCCGATTGATGGCTGTAAAAATTTGAACAAGAAAGGGCTGAGAAAATTATAGATGATAAACTCGAGAGGAAACTCGAGGGCCGGATCAGGTGTCGACCATCTAAGGGGAAAAACGCCTGCATTCGACTTGGCGATGCCCCAGACAACCCCACCCATGCACAGTATGACCATGAGACCATAGACCAATGCGCTAAATGCGATCTTGCGGAGCTGAGTGGAGATGTTGCGTTCCAGAACATCGCGTACCGGATGGAAGGTGGGATCGTCCGGATCACGAATAAAGTAGAGGACACCACTCCGAAGAATTCCACGGCACATCGAGACGAAAAGTGCAAAGTTGAACATATATGCAGTGCCCAGAAACCAGTGTAAGAATGTGAACATGTAGGGTCGGTTGCTTGCATAGGTTATCCTTGACTCTAGTGTGACGCCGTCAAACAACGGGAGAAGAGCGACATCCAGGAGACAACCGCAGTAAAGCGGGAAAAGCAGCATCTCGATGCTGATGATCAGAATAACTTTTACGACACCGCCAGCTTGCTTGAGAACATCCGAGAACGCCTTTTCGATCCTTTGCAACGTAGGAGAACTGAAGAGAGGCTCCGATCGGAGCAAATAAGCCGCACCGGCCAGTGTGAGGAACGCGTAGCCAACGCCTATCGTGAGAGCTCGATCTTTGCCGTTCCAGTAAGATAAAATCGGGTCCAAATCGAGCTGTCGCGGTTCGCGAACGGTCATCGAGAAGATGTTACCACTCTTGACATTAGATGCCAGATCCCGGACAAACACAAAGTCCCGTCGAAGGTCGTTGTAAACAAAACTCACCAGACTTTGCGCCCAAGAGAGGGCGGACTGGATTCCGATATTCTCCGGGCTGCTCACGAGGCGTGTGAAGGTCGTGCTGACATAGCTGATGATGTTGGCGAACCAAAATTTTAGCGAGTTCAATGCACTGTGAGCTTGTAGAGAGCCGAGCAAGAAGTAAGACTCCGTTCCTGCTGCACTGCCGTCAAACGCAAAGAGGTCGACCAGATGTGTTGCCGCACGTTCTGCTGCAATCCTTGAGGCGTTGGCCAGATTGTCCGCATAAGTCGGTGCAGGCTCGAATATAAATCTGATCTGAAAGAGGAACAAAATCTGAGTCATAAAGGTCAAGCACCAATGAAGACACCCCCCCGTCAGTAGAGTTGCCACATCAAGCAGCAAGTCTCCAGCATTCGTAAGCATCTGCAGCGGCACGATGACGAAGAACATGACCGGATCGCGCAGCAGCTGCAGGACAAGCTTGCCAAACAAGTAGGGGGTACCGATAGCACCCCAAAGCGTGAGAGTGATCAAGCCACCGCAAATCATGGCGGTCTGGAAAAGGACAACGATAGGCCCTTGCATTCCGATCAATTCCATGACCCCTTCCAGATCTTCCGCATCTTCGACGGCTTCGGCATCGAGACCAGCTTCCGCCGCTGCTGCTAATACCTCTGGATCGCGGATTGGGCCATCCACAATCAATTCTTCTATTTCTTCTGGGTGATCGTGGCCGCCGATCTCGACAATTTGCACTTCGTCAAGATTCTGATCGCCAGCTTCTGGCTCAGGGACATTGTGGGGCAAATCAGTCAGGTCTATACCTCCCCAGAAGAAGTCGTACAGGTTATCGATTATGTTCTCTCTGGGTGCTGGGTTTGATGAACGCGATTGACTATCTGCTTGAGCTGGAGCGGCTGTAATGTCTCGAGTTGGGGTTGAGTACCCTGATGATGATGGAGCAGGCGGCTCCGCTGTAACAGCGTCATCGTACCCTATCGCAGCACTAGGTGAGACCTGTTCGGCAATTGAATCTGTGTTCGAAGGTCCAGAGATTTCTGCTGATGCTGTTTGATCCTCGTCATCCTCAACTCTGGCGGCTGAATCGGAATGTCGTGATGTGGTCTCTTCCTTACTAGGCTGATCTCCCTGCGAGTGTATCGCTTGCCAGCTGTCTGGTGAATCAGATCGATGCTCGCGCTCTGACGCAGTGTTTGCCGCATGTACGTGTTCAACTCGACCATGATAATTGGGCCCAAGCGGAGGTACCTGGGGATTACCGGTCTCCACGTCTATATTATCCTGGACACACCGATTCGAGTCGTCTACTGTCGCGTGCTGCGGGTTTGCAGTCTGTTGAGAGTCTTCCGTAGTGGAGGGGATTTCTGATGTGTTCACTTGATCCTCATTGGGGGTGTGGATTCCAGATCGTGATGAACTTCCGGAACTCGATGCCAATGTAGTGTCTTGATCACGCACGTGGGTATTCTCAGATGACGCTTCAATCGCATCTTGCTGGCCAGATTTAAGGTGTGCAAATTCAGTAGCGAGGTCGGAAAGCCAGGCTGAATCGACTTCGGGAGGAATCCGGCGGACCCATTCAATTAGGGAAGAAAAAGTGTCAACATCAGAATTTTGACTTTGCTCAGCTTGACGAATGATCTCGACAACTTCATCCGTCAAATTACGAACCATGGTTACGCTATCGGGAGTTCGCGCTCGGTCGGCGGCGGTCCAGTTCTCAGAAGCAACGGTGATACGCTGCTTGAAATCTGCCCAATCAATATGTGGCAGATGACTTGGAACATCGCCCGACAGGGTTGAAGGGACATGCGATGTTCGCGATCGACTGCGTTGCCCATTTTCAGAGCTTGATAGAGATGCAGAGGGCTGTACGCGATCAAGGGCAGTATGGGAACCATTAAGCAGTTCAAGCTGCTCTTCCACTAGGCGAATCTCCTCTCGTAATCTTCGACGCGCCTGCTCTACCCGTTCGAGTTCCTGCTCGGCATCGCGGACGTGGACAGCAGCGTTCAGAATAGGCTGTTGCTGTATGACCCATTCGCGGATGAGAAAGACGAGGATGATGACGACTACTACTACTATAGTAATGATCTGACCTTCCATGACGTCGAGCAAAGCCCTGTTAAGGAACGGAGAATCGGTCATGGTATGTGCAAAATCGAAGTTGGAGAGAAGGCTGGAGCTCGCCGCACCTGCCGTTCGATTAAGGACAGGGTTGACTTCCACCGTCGGATTGTGATGTTTCCATCTCCAAGGTTCGGTCATAACTTCCCAGACGATCTGAAAGACTTGCAGTATAAGTGGGTATCTGTTCGCCTGCGCCATTTTGGCGAACTCGGCTGTCAAATTGGAGTTTGAGAGGAAAGTTGTCAACTCTTCCTGTGTCAAGGAGACGTTTGTGCTGGGATATGCGAGGTTCAAGATCCACGGCTCACGTGCCCAGCCTGCATCCATCATGAAGAATACAATGCGCCAGGACCAGCGAACGCACCAGGGGAGAACTACCAGCCAGATGGAGCCAACCAAGAAAGCGCGAAGCCATGTCAGGCAATATTTTACCACGTGAAGACCAGCTTGGGCAAGGAAGATGGTGAAGGGGAGAGCATCTGGCATGTCGGCATCATAGAGTTTGGTGAATCTAAACGGAGTCTTGCAAAGCTCGCAATGCTTCTTGTTGGTGTGAGACAGCCATTCCATGAGGCATTCCTGGTGAACATGTTTTATGCTGCCGCTGCATTTGCAAGGATGGAAGAGCGGTTCTTCGGTAGTACCTTCACTGCGGCAAATGCGACAGGTGTCTCCGTCAACCACGGATTTGTCCTTCTCTTGGTCCATGTTGTGGTTTACGCCCTCAGGTAGAGGCTCCGAAGACTTGTCGTGTCCTGAGAGTGTAGCAGCAAAGCCAGCATCGGCCATGGTGGGCACGATTGGGTTGAGGGGTGATCCCGCCGAAAAGACTCAGTCAAGACGACATGTGACGTTTAAAGTCGCTGTGGCGGCCGGCGCGAGGCTGACGTTGCGGGCGACCGTGATGAATATGGTGAGCGAGGGGATGAGGTACAGGAGACTCGATCGCCAGCAATCGTGCAGGAAGCTCCTCCTCACTCAGGACACGTCAAGCGCTCTAGGCAACGAAGTTTGCAACCACAGTAGCCTTGCTGAATGTGGACGTTGAGTCGCAATAATTTAGGTATGGAGCATGAGACGAGGGTCCGGAGTTGTGGAGTGCTAAAGGCGACAGTTTGCAGGCACGGTTGCCGATCGCGGGCGCTGCCGGGTTTAGCGGTAGAGAGCTGCTCTCTATTCAAGATTGCGGGGTGACTAAGCGGGCACATGTCGCACGTCGCTTGCTGCAGTATGCGCAACGCGTGAACGTTTGTAAAGCATTGCAAACTTCATTGATCGTAGCCAAAATAATCCCGGTAAACAGATACTGTGCCGTTTGTGTATCGTACATTTTAGAGCTGCCGATCGCCATCAACACCGGCGTCCATCGCTCACAATCGCTTCGCATTGCATCTTATCAAACGCGAGTCAAAAAGATGCAGGCTTGCTTGCAGCGATGACGTATTAGCACGCGTCCCGGAACCGTGCTTCAAGCGAGAAACGCATGCACGACCTCAACCGGGAAGGCTCAAAGCTCCCCCAGCTCTGGTCGTCGGAACGCCAAGCTCCCCAGTCTATCCTGACAACTTGGGTTGCTCACCTCCATTTCCTCCAAAACTCCTCGTCGTCGAGGTTCCCCTTTGGTTCGTTATCTACGGACTCCTCACTTTCCTGGCCGGTCTGTCTGCACCGTGCCGAGCTCAAGTTTCCGTCTCTCACGTGCCATTTGGCCGCATTCGACCTCGGCTCCGATGAAGATGGCTGTTGACGAGCATGGCCTGCCTGGGCGAACAGGTGGACTGTCGAATGGCTACATCAAGACAGAGCCTGGAGACAGTACATCTCTGTCACGGATTCCACCACGTCCCCGTCGCAGTTTTGTAGGCTGGGTGACTAGTCTCGCCACTAGGTATGTTATCTTCTCCGTTTGGCAGCTTCGGTCACCCCAAACTAATTGTTATATAGACTGTTGGTCTGGTACACAATCGCAACCATCATCTTCCGGTGTCCAAAGGATATTGCCGAGCTGACAGACGACTCACCTCGACTCTGCAAGCCCTACCTTCAATTCCATTCCCTCGTTACTCCTTATGTACAGCCATACTACACCACGCATATCGAACCTCACGTTGCCAAGGTGCAGCCCTACGTGGATTATGCCAACGAGAGGTTTGTGCAGCCGGCTACAACATTTGCACAGACAAACTATGTCAAATACGGCGCTCCTCAAGTCGAGAATGCACAGAAGCTGGGCAAAGAGCAATGGAACAAGCACATTGTGCCTCAGCTGACTTCAGCCCGAGACGTTACTTGGAAACAATATGACGCCACCCTCGGCCCCCATGTACAAAAGCTCGACGACCGTGTGCGGCCCTACTATTCCAGTCTGTCGACTTCAGCCCAGGATCTCTGGGAGCTTGAAATTCGCCCGGCATACAACCTTGCTTCGCCTTACGTGCGCAAAGGCTACAACGAGGCCGAAAAGTTCGTTGTTCACGTCTTCATTCCTTATACCCAATGGGTCAACGGTCTCCTCTGGACCTCGATGAATCGCCATGTCTTCCCGACCCTGCAGGTGCTCTATGGCGACAACGTCGAACCGCAGATCATGCGGATTAAGCAGCGCCTTGGTCGGTACAGGGATGAGAAGAAGGTAGAGGCAGCCGTAAGCTCCGCCACCTCCGCCGAAATCACCTCAGCTCAGTCCGCAACCTCATTCTCTGCTTCTACTGTCGCCACTCCTACCTCCGCAACAACGACTTTGACTACATCGGAAGCACCGATAGTGGCGTCTTCCACTGTTGAGGCTACCACTGAGTCCACCGCAAGCGTTAGCCCTGAATTGCCAGCGAGCGAGTTGTTTGCCAAGGACCTCGACCGCTGGGAACTTCAAGTACAGAAAGCCGTCGAGCAAGGTGCAAGCCACCTCAAGGAGCGTATTTCGGACATCTGCTCAGAACAGACTGCGAACCAAGTCAACAAAGTCGGCGACGCGCTCGTGATTCAACTCGAAGAGACAGAGAACTCAGCTGCTGGTAGCTTGAAGAAGGCGATTCAAACATCGGTTGCGCAGCTTCCGGAAGATGCCACCGAGGATGACGTTACTGTCGCATCCAAGGACATTGAGACCAAGATCCGTGCTGCAGGTAAACAAATTCGGGAGAAGGCTCAGCAAATTCGAACATGGCGTAAGCAATTTGATGTCGACACCACCGAGATGGTCGAGGCTGCTGCAAACTCTACTCTTGAGACTGTGGACAATATCAGGCAATTGCGCTTGCAGGAAATCGGTAGGCGTTGGGCATCACACGATGAGATCGATCATAAGGATTGGTCTCGCTACAACGAGTTGAGAAGGACTTCTAACCAGTGGCGAGATTCAATCGTGCAGATCGTCACAAATAACGACAGCCTACTGAAAGCTCGCGCCTCTGCCTCTGAGGTCGAAGAACGCGCCATGGCCGTGGTTGAAGATGCTGCAAAAGAGCTTGGCCGTCTGAAAGGAGTCGCAATCTGGAAATTGAGAGCTCGTGACGATACCGATGATTTTGAGAGTAAGGTCGTGCCTCCGATTGTGGCAAAGGCTAAGGAGCAAGCTGCACAAGCCGTCAGTGGCGTCAGTGAGGCTGTCTTGGGAACAAGCAGCCAAGGGACCATTGAGTCTGTAACCTCTAAGGCATATTCGCTGGCCTCAGAAGCTGCCAAATCAGTCTCGGAGAGCGCCGCGTCGCTTTCCAATGCCGCTTCCTCATCGGTTGAGCCTGCTGTGTCCTCCGCATCCTCGGTTTCGGAATCGCACATCGAATCATCAATCCTCGCGGCGTCGAGTGCGGCATCCTCAATGTCAGAAAAGGTCATCGGTACTGCCTCAAAGTCAGCGACCGATGTTTTAGAAAGCGTTGTACATCAGCCACTTTCTGGCGAGGCGTCTGTCATTCAGCAAACTGCGTCCAGCTTGTCTTCCGTCGGATCCAGCATTCTTTCCAAGGCCTCTGAACAAGCTACTGGTCTCCCATCCAAAGCTAGCAAAATTGCAACGTACCAGGCATCTGAGGCCTCGGAGTCGATCATCGCACTTGGAGGAACGAGTTCGTCCTTGACGGCCACCGTAGCGTCTGCCGTTTCTTCTGCCTCCTCGGCCGCCTCAGCAGCTGTAGATGAGGTGGTTGAAGAAGCTGAGAATATCTCTAGCACCATCTCCAGCACTGTCTCTAGCGCTACTCCAAGCGCCTCCAGCCGTGTTCTGGGTGGCGTTATGGCGCAAGCAGTGCCAGAACAAAAGCCAATTCTGGACGAGCCCCTCGATTATGATGAAGAGAGCGACTCTTTCCTCGACGATGCATTGTCGTCAGGCTGGGAGGAGCTAACTTCTATGACCAAGGCTGTGGAAGAAGCCATATATGGAAAGACGGCACCTGGTGTGCGTGCCTCTGCCACATCAGTTGCTGGTGATGTCTATCAATCTGCCATCGATGCTGCAAGTAAAGTCTTCTATGGACCCAAGCCTACCGGCAACCAAGCAGCCAGGTTCGCGAGCGACAAGTACGACGAAGCAGTCAGCGCGTAAGTGATATCGGCAGCGTCGGCACATGTTTAATACTGACATTCTACAGCGCTTCTCGCATCATCTACGGAACACCTACACCGGCAGTCCAAGCTGCGGCATCTGCCGCGCAATCTCAAGCCGGCGACCTCTATTCCCAGGCCGGTATACAGTTCAGTCAAGCATTGGCCTACGCTGCATCTCAATCTGCGGTTGCCAAGTCCCGCGTTTCCGTTCAGATCTCAGGAACACCGAAGCCGATTCACGAACAAATGTTGGCATCAGTCGAAGCCGCATATTCCGAAGCCGCATCCCGCGCTGGAGTCAAGTATTCATCTGTACTTCGCCGAACGACAGCGTTTGCGCTCCCGACACCACCACCTTACGAGTCTGTTTCGTCTGTCGCATCCTCCCGCCTGGCTGTAGCATTGAGCGCCGCCTCTGCGCAATACAGCAAGGCCAAGATCGCCGCCGGAATTGAGCCTACTCCGGTACCACAAAGCGTCCTGAATGAAGCACAGCGTCGATACTATGAAGGGATTGGATATGCTCACGACCAATACTCATCCTATGTTTCGTCGGCTAGCAAGGCTATCCGATCGGCCGGCTTGCCTCTTCGGCCTGCCACAACGCCAGCCTATCAAACGTGGCTTGCTTCGGCTCAGAGTCAGTACGCAGCGGCTTCGGCAGTAGCCTCCTCGGCGTTGGCTGACGCACTCGCCTCCGCTTCGTCCGTGGCAGGTGTGAGAGAAACGACACCCGCTCAGAGTCTTCTTGACGCTGCGTCCGAACAGTATAGCGCCGCAATGGCACAAGCAAGCACAATCCTGTATGGAACACAAACTCCAGCCTATGAGGCTATGATGTCTGCCGCCTCGTCGCGATACCAGGATGTTCTTGCTGGCGCATCTGATTCGTACGACTCGCTTGTCAGTGCAGCAAGATCGGCTGCGGGCGCTCAGACAACTGAGAATTCAGTATTCCAGAACGCGGCGGATTCGGCTGCATCACAGTATACGGCCGCGCTTCTGGCAGCTCAATCTGCGTACAGCCAAGTGTCTTCCGATGCATCGCAGGTCATTTATGGTACTTCCACTAATCAAGTGGCCAGTGCCTCGTCCGCGTTCTCGGCCTATGTCTACGGTACTGAGCCAGCCTGGACTGAAGATGTCGCCGCTAAGGCTGCTGAGAATTGGGAGGCTATCGTTGCCGCAGCGTCGGACCGGATATATGGCCAGCCAACTCCATTCTATGCTGGACTTGCTGACCAGGCGTCTGGTGCCGCTGCCCAAGTCACGTCCGCTGCATCGAACGCTGCTTCCCAAGTCAGTTCCGCGGCAAATGATCAATATTCTGCTGTAGCGTCTCTATTCGCTTCTCTTGTGTCTGGCCAGGAACCCGAGTTCACTGATCGAGTCTTCGCACAGTTGAGCTCGGCTTACTACACAGGCGCACCAGCTGCTGCATCATCTGCTTCCTCGGCGGCTGCCAGTGTGTACAGTGATGCTTCTTCGGTCATCAGCAGTATTTTCACCCCACCAGCTGCTATTGACGACATCTTGGCATCTGTTTCTGCGAATCTTGACGCTGCCGTCGTTGCCGCATCGCAGCAAGTCTATGGCACACAGCCTGGTACAGTCGAGAAGGCTACCTCTGCAGCTGCTAGTGTTGCGTCGGATGCTGCCAAGTCTGCGTCCAGTGCGGCCGATCAGGTGTCGTCTAAGGTGTCCGAGGTGATTTACGGCACACCTGCACCATATCTTGAGCAAGCACAGTCGAATGCCAACGACGCCATCACGAAGATCTACTCTGCCCTGTTCTCGCCCACTCCTGAACCCGTGGCTTCGCAGGTAGTCTCCGGTGCCAACGATGCCTATGCGTCTGCGGCCAGTGTGGCAGGCGATACGTATAGCGCTGCGTCGAGTGTGGTCGAGGGAGCCGCCAGTCAGGTCAGTGAACTGGTCTTCGGTGCGGAGCGTACGAGCGCGTTGGAAAGCGCGAGAAAGCGCATCGAGGAGGCCGTCGAGTCTGCACGGGTCCAGATCGAAGGCTTCGCCGGCGACGCTAGCAGCGTTATTTCGCATGGCACGAGTGCAGTGAAAGATACAGCTGCCAGTGTGGCTAGCAGCGCGAGCTCTGCAGCTGAGAGCGTGCAGAAGCGCGTTAAAGACGAGCTTTAGACGATGACGTTAGAGATGAAATGAAGAAGGATGCAAGAAAAGGCTTGCAGGAAGTTACCTTTTGGTTTTAGGAAGTTGATAACCCTTACGCACGCACTGTCGATGAACACGAGACGACCCACGTTTTTACGACCCATTCGACTCTCTTCTCTCCGCTCTTGATCTATACTGACACCCTCGATCTTTGTCCACCGTAACACTTCTCTTCGACCGTCTCTTGAGAGACATGGAGGACCCATCAAAGAGTACTTCCTCCGATGTCGACATCCATGCCTGTCCGAAAGGCGATTGGAAGCCGACACAGCCTTGCTTCCGATCATCTCTTCCGAATGGCGCATTTCTTCCACCTTCGCCGGGTTGCGCTACTCACGCCGGCGCTCCTGTTTCAAATCGGTCGTTCGGCAGGCTCTCTCCACTAGCCTTGCTTTCTAGTTGGCGCACTCTGCGTTGTCTATATATCCCCCTCTAGTCTATCTAGTTTAGTTAATCGCGCTTGGCTTATACTTGTGACGGGAACGAGAATAAAACCTTTGTCTTCTTAATATGTCTCTATCCTGACTTTGAATTGTGTGCACTGCGGTATACAAGCGTGACTGTACAGCGATGAATGCCTTGAGACTGCTGGGCACATGTAATAATACTCCCTGCTGCTACATGGCATCGTCGCTACTATAGAAAAACTTCATGATGGGATATCGAAGGAGAAAATTAATAATATATACGTCCAGAATCTACCTTACCAGCCTCTACTCACTCCAAAAAGAGAACCCCGTCACCACCACCACCACCACCACTACTACTACTAATGCATGATGTTCTTATAAACATACGAACACCCCACCACCCCATCCGCCTCATAAGTATCCGGACTCCCCGCCAGCGCATTATCATACACGCTGCACCACCACTCGCTCGTTGTCGCCGTCGCAGGCCCCGTAGTATTGACCCACATGTTGAAATCCACCCTGTCCGTGAAGCCCGCGGTGTGGTACTGCACGCTGCCGGCGAGCGTGTAGCAGGAGGATAGCGCGGCGTCGCTGTTCAGCCCGTCCCAGGACGTGAGGACGTACAGGGAGGAGGGGGACGCGGTCGCGCCGCTGGTGGCGGTGGCTTCGGACCAGGTGGCTGTTGTGGGGCCGCCGAGGGACTCGGTGATGTAGGAGGAGGAGAGGGAGGGGATGGAGGAGGAAGAGGATGAGGAGGTAGTTGTGGTGCCGGCGGTGGTGCCGGCGGTGGATGATGCACTGTGGCTGGAGGATGGATCGCTTGATGAAGGACTCGGTGCTGTACTTGATGAGTCGCTTGGTGGATTGCTTCCGGAATGAACCTGAGAGTCACTCATGATATTGCGATACACATACGAGCACGACACCTCATTAGAAGGCTCGTACGTATCGGGGAAGTTATCCTTGGAGTCGTCATACACAGCGCACCACCACTCGCTAGTACCCCCCTGCGCCGGGCCTGTCTTGTTCACGTACAGATTGAAGTCTTGGAGTGTGAACGCAGCCGTGTTGTACTGGTAGTAATCGGCAACGCTGAGGCAGGATGCTAGAGCGTCGTCGGGATTTAGCCCGTCCCATGAGGTCAGCACGTTGATGCTCGAAGGGGAGGCGTACACGCCGGAGGTCACGGAGGTCTCGGTCCAGGTCGCGGTTGTGGGTCCACCAAGGTGGACGGTGATATAGGAGGAGGCGAGGGTGGCGGCTGGGGAGAGAGCGGTGGCGGTGGTGGTTGTTGCTCTCATGGTGGTAGTTGTTGTCGCTTTCTTGGAAGTAGTAGTGGTTGTAGTTTTCTTAGAAGTAGTAGTGGTTATAGCAGCTTTGGAAGAAGTAGTAGTCGTTGTCGGCCTTGTTGTGGCTCTCGTTGTCGACGTTGCTCGAGTTTTTGCAGTTGTTGTCGTTGATGACTTTTTTGAAGTAGCCTTCGAAGTGGTAGTCATCGATGTAGATGGTTTTGATGTTGTCCGAGTCGTCGTGGCGGCTTTCTCTGTTGCCTTTGTAGTTGCAGTTGTCTTTTTGGGACCACTAGTAGTTGCTTTGTTGTTAGAGGTAGTGGTAGCAGTTGTCTTCTTAGAACTAGTAGTGCTGGTGGTTATCGTTGTCAGCTTGTGAGTCGAACTGCTTGTCTGCTTTAAAGTTGTAGTAGTCGTAGTCCTTCTTGAAGTTGTTGTCGTCATTGTCGTACTTGGTACTGGTAGGACGCATCTGCAGCCCTGCATGATGTCGTTGACCGAGAGCCCCAAGATCGGGCTTTGCTCGTAATTGCTACTAAATTGTCAGTGTCTTTGCCCTATACTTAGCTTGTGCCTGCCTTACGTGATTTCCATGTATCTACAAAACGCAGGCCCGTAGGTGAATGCCTTGTTGATCAGGTTCGCCTTTGAATTGTCGCATTGTTCCTTGGAAAGAGGTGGAACCGGGCTAGCTTTAGCTGACCCGGCAGAAGGGATAGTGACCTTCGCTCCCTGCAAATAACATTGACAGGATATCGAAAGTCCTGGCGAAGCCAAAGCGGGCAAGGGAGAATTTTTACGGTCGCTAGGCGAGAATCAGCTCCTGTGCGGCCTGTGCCATTCGCATCTTATCATATCTTCCTGTCAACTCACGTCGCAAGGTAGTAGTTGCAGAAGTAGGTTGGGTCAGCGATATGCTTTTCCATCATGGTGATGTTAGCTTTAGCACTGGTACAGTCTGTTTACTGTTAGTGCACTGGTAGTTTGAAGCATGAACATTATCGATATGACTTACCTAAGGTAGCGCGAAGGTGAGGGTTCACTGTTCCGGCGGCCACGCATGTGGCCAGCAGGCCAATTAGTGCTGTGGTTGCCTTCATGATGCTCAAACTTAAGATGGAAAGTTTTCCACTTACGAAGCAGGAGAGTGGCCATATTTAAGCGGACATGCGTGCACGACCTACCATGCACCTCAACGGTGGTTGAGTAAACAACCTCCGGATATACTCATGCTTTCATGACCACCAGCAGAACAGACAAGCTCTCCGGAGGACGCGAAGGCAGAATCTGACGGCTTGTACAGAGTTTCGAATCTAGTCAGCACACGGTGCTTTGGTGCATGACAACCCGGCATGGAGATATTGAACGTTGAAAGTCAGTGCAAAGGAAAAGTTTTAAGTTATGAGAAGCACGGGTTAATCGTGTTAAAGTATAAAGTTGTCTAGGAGAAACAAGGGACACCAGCGGTCGTGGCTCTGTACTTTTGGATCTGACCTTACCGGACTAAGTCACACGCGAGGCTTCCATAAGTGTTTGATATTTGCTGGTCCACGCAGGAATTATGGGTATGTTTAAAGTCGATGGATGAGCAAGTGGGCCTGCGAGTCTGTAAGTCTGTCAGCATGAATCACAGATGCTGGTGGGAGATTCTAGCGTGAACACCGGTTGCAACACGTGACCAGAACCGTTAGCTGTAATACAACTCTACTTTGGTCTTAAAGCCCTGCACTTGCTAGTTCGTCCAATCACTGCACTCAATTCGTGAATTAAATGTCCATCTAGCGTAGCGATGGGATCATACCACCGATGGCGAACGTTATGATTGTTTTTCCAACCTTTTGGTGGGAATCGGCTTCGGCCTATTGATTTGTGCCAACTCCAAGTTTATGGACTTGGTATATCTTTGTAATAGAAATGATCATTTGCTGTCGTGAAAAGACCTGCCTACAGCCCTTCGCAAGATCTCTGGCGTCAATATCCGGGGATCCCTTACCGAGTGATTGGAAAGGGAGCTGGGACGGAACAAAACCGTTTTGGTAGCCTGTATACCACTGTTCCGAGCAGTCATGCCCCGGTGCCGTGTTTTCGGAGGGCTCTGCGGACGGGGCCCCGGCCCAAGTCGTCGTAAACCATGGCACGATAGACGCTTCGGGGCATTCCTGAGATCTATCTGTGCCTGTGGGTTTTCTAGCCCCCTCGTAATTTCATCTCCCTTACGACGGACTGCATGATATGTCGTGCCGGGGTCGTCGGTAATCATACCGCCAGGACACTTGCCTGCTCAGTCACGCTCCCTGGCCCCATCTGACGCTGCTGATCGAGCGCTGGCGCTGGCCTATCGTCGCCCACATTCTCCAGCCCGGCTTCAGAAGCCGATCTCTTTGCCCCTTTATCTTCTTTCCTCCGCTTTTGAGCAGCGTCAAACTCCGCCTTGTTCTTAGCTTTCCGTTCTGCCTTGCTCAGCCCGGCATCAGCTTTCGGCTGATCCAACCCTAGCCTCTCGTCGACCTCCGCTGCCTTTTTGCCCAGCTCTTCGTGTAGCTCTAATAAAGCTACGATCTGCCTGTAGCTCTTCGCCTGCTTCATGCCGTTGTAAAGTGGTGACTTTCCCGGAATGATCTGCCCAAGGAGATATTTCGTGTTCCCCCAGCGATTGTCAACATCCAGTGCCAGCCGCACATATTGTGCCACAACAGTCTGCCAAGTATCCTTGCCGCCGTCCGCTACTGCTCGGAAGCACGACGAGTTTGTCTCGGCCGCCGTAGCGATCATCCCACCATCCGCACCGTATTGCGCAGCGAGGGAGAGTGCTTCGTCGCGAGAAGTGACGTCTCCATTCATCAGGCATGCGACGCCTGCCTCGTGACATATCTCCGCCACCATAGATAGTTGATCGCGAATCGCACGCTCCCTGGGACGCATGGGAGTTGTGCGGCAGTGTACCGTCAGACCTGTGATGCCTGTCTTCACAAGTCTCTCCACCAGGGCTCGCGTCTGCTCTGGCGTATCTAGGATGCGGATCTTGACACTGATACCGATTTCGTGAGGTCTCCCGACCTTTTCCACCAGCGCTGTCAATATGTTGCATAGTATATCCGGCGTCTTGAGAAGCGCGGCCCCCATCCCACCTAGTGTGCTAAATGGTTTGGGGCAGCCGGCGTTGACGTCTATGCCTGCTACATCTGCTGCAATGAGAGAGGCAGCTTGCACGGCTAAATCGGGCGAGGCAGTGCCTATCTGGTGAATGAGTCGCCGGCCTTCCAGTTGAGGATGAAGACGGTAAATGACCGACTCGGTCTGCTCCGCGGTGGGGACATGGTTCTTTTGACCGTTGGAGGAGAAGCGTGTGAAGTCGACTGTGCCAGTAATGGGATTCACTCGCCGAGTGGTGCCGATCAGCGCGCGGTCGACTGTCTCTGGCCCCCAGACGAGGTCGGCGCCGTAGTGCAGTGCAAGAAGCCGTGAAGGACATTCACCGGAGCGAACCATTGGAGCCAGCACAACTTTGCCGCGGTAGTCCACACCACGGGGCGGGATGGGTACCCGCTTTGGAGTCGATGTCATGATTCGCGCGAGTAATCGAAGCATACCATGGCGGGTTTAGTGTTGGATAAAGGAAGATTTCTGATGACAGATGACAAGTGATGCGGAGTGAACAACAAAAAATTTGACCCCGAAGCCCGCATGAAAGCGGCGGACCCTGGACAATTCTTGGGGAAAGCGGGGATGAGGGAGTCATCCCCCATCCTATATATGCCCCAGTTCTCAAGGATAGACAGGTTTGCAGAAACAATACACCACAGCAGTCTAAATTTACAATCCGTTTCATACATTTCTAGGATTTCCAGCCCATTCTCTGTCAAAATACAACGTGCCTCTGGCGTCTGCACAAGCTAAGCAGTGTGTCGAGTTGTCTCTTCAAGCCTCCTGCTAAATCAAATTTTAGTTTTCATACGTGTACAATCCCTAGCTCTTTCCTATAGGGAATGCCGAAAAGGAAAAGCAGTCGTCCTCCGTATGCCAAATGAGGGTCCACCCCTGCACAAGGTAGAAAGAACAGAAACTTCGAATCGCTCGCTATGCTAGTAAAACAATACAAGCCTCTGTCCTGGCAGTGGCTTGTGGATATGGAGAGATGTGGCGTGTGTCTCGGGGACGAAATGAAATGTTAGCTGTCATTAGGACAGAGGCTGATTACCATGTTTCCTGCATTCCATTAGTCACTTGATGTGGGTGCTTCACTTTTTTCGAAACTCACGGCAATATATTGTCCACCCTTCTGCTTTTCGTCCCAGAAGTTCTTCGCTTCTTCCATGTTCAAATTTCCTTTTTCCATCGCCACTTCAATCAAGGCCATCATGACGCCCTCTCCCATGCCTTTAGTACTTCCGCACACGAAAATGCGGCCATCAAGAGCGTTGATCACGAACCAGACGATGTCGGCTTGCAGCCGTACCTCATCCTGAACATACTTGGCAACTTTTTGGTTCTTCTTCGAGTCGACAACTTTGGCGCCGTGACCTGTTTCGGTAGCCTCTGTCTCCAGCACTCCTTCGTCCTCTTCAGCGACTGGAGGCGGCTTGGCTCGCGACTGCACAACCTTTTTGATGTCTTTCTCGTGGTCTCCCAACTCGCCTGCGTAAATTTCGTCGAGCATACTGTCGCGCACTCCCTGAACCAGCCAGATCTTGTTGGCACAATTTGCGTTTCGCAAGCGGTTAAGGATGAAACCACGGAATGGCGCCATACCAACGCCGGCACCGATGAGCATCATGGGTCCGTCCGACGCAAACTCGCGAGAAAGAGGGTTTGCCATTAGACCGCGGAACATGGGTACTCGAATATTGAGGTGTTCCTTCCGCATACATGATTCGTGATCGGTGGCATCCGACTGAGCAGCAATAAAATTTTGAGCCATGCGTTCAAGGAAACCAGAGCCGACACCTGTGCGGTGTGATCCAGTCCAATCGGGTGTTTCCGCCACTGTGACGGCCATCTCGATAAGTTTTCGGCCAGCGATGCCTTCTCTAGCCGAGGACTCGAAAGGATCATTGGAAAGAGAATAGAATCGAGGCATTAGCTGAGGCAAAATTGAGAAGATGGATTCAAGAGGCGGTTTCGACGAGGGAAATGCGTGAAGAAGCTGAGGCAGGGTGATGAAAGGGCCTGTCCGCAGATCACAAAACGCAGCCTTGCCTTGCGCTGAAGAAAGGTATAAAAGAATCTGCTTCTCGTTCTCGACCGAGGCGTGTTCGGCCAGAAGACGTAGAAGAGGTTTTGTTGGTGGCGTTGATGTTATATCCGAGCACCAAGTGAGTAATTCCCGCCGAGTAGTGATAAGCTCTCGAGGGGTTTCTTCCCCCCAAATTGTAGGCCAGCGACCGCCGCCCGTCTTGAGCTTCACGGCCTTGTCTCGCAGAAATTTGGGCACGCCGAGCAAATTGAAGACATCATCGACCGCTTGCGGATCATTTGGTGGACATACGCCAACAGCGCCGCCGACTTTAAAATCCACGCCACCCTCCTCTGGGTAGTCCGTGATATCTAGATCGAAATGGTACGTACGCTTTTCGGCGCCGGATTTGGTGAGCTGTCTCGCATGATAGAGGGGTGCTGAAAACACCTCATATGGTGGATGAGGTTGAACGAATTCTGGCGGATGAGTGTAGACATGCGATTTGTGATCGGACACTTGCTTTTTATCCAAGGGTTCAAGAGCTACGGTTGTGGGTGGTAGATCCATGACATTGGTCAAGAGCGTGTCGAGCGACAGACTGAAAAGCTTGATCTTTAAGGCTTTGAATGCGTCGTTCTGGGGTACTGGGATAGCTACAAATCCCGGCCTGTTGCTGTCCATGGGAATTTTCTTGACCATGCAACAGCCTTCCCCGCAGCAGTACTTTTCTAGAAATTGACTAGCGGTGGTGCCATCTCCCAAGAGCCTCTGAATGTCCTCTGTGGCAATAAGATTCGTTGACGCCCGTCTTCGCTTGGGTGTGCCTTCAGCGATGGCAGGAATGGAGAAGTCAAGTGTGGGAGGCGGCAACATGCGTGGTGTCTCATGGGTGTAATTCGGATCGTCCATCTGCTCTTGCATCTCGGAAGGCGGGGTCGAAAGAGTCTCTGAATCGGAGGCTTCCTCTGACCAGTTCATCGATTCGGCAGAAGACCGCGGTGATTGTGATGAAGTCAGACTTCGATTGCTCTTGGCAGGCCTGGCAGCAGGGGGGTTTCGTGTGATGGTTGAGTCCGTGGTGGACGATGGAGCAGAAACCGAGGTGCGCAGGCGGGGCGCCGGTTTGACGGAGTGGAAAGAGTGGCGTCTCATTTTGGCAATTGCTGTGACTTTTGAGCGGTCAGCTGAGTGCTTTCATGACAGGTTTGAAAGGCACAAGGTCGTGCAAAAGGTGAGGGGCTGGTGAACAAGCAAGTTCGGTGCGACGACGAGGGTGGGAAAACCGAGGGTGCAGCATGCGTCGCATATGTCATCGAGGATTTGCAGGGGAGTGGATGTGGGGGACAGAAACAGTAATACAGGTACGAGAGGGCAGGTACTGACTTGATGAAATCTTCGGATCTGATAACGGGAGGAACACTACAGTTCCCTCGGGCGCAGGAGACGTCAGCCGAGAACTGCGGCTCGCAGCCAGCCGGAACAGGTGTGACCACACGATGGGTGAGTGGCGTGCGTGGATTTGCAGTATTGAAGCTCTCAGGGAGGGAGCGTTAGGGAGAAAGAAAAAAAGATGCGTTCATTGAACTTGAGGTGGACGAGGGACAGCCAGGTGGGAAGATGGACAGTAGAAGCAGCACCTCGGGAAGCTGATCAATTGAGCGCGGAGGTCACCGCGTAAGGTTACTTAAGTTACGTGGAGCCACGAACGGTGGAACGACGGTAGTATTCGGCAGCGGGCTCGGTTTGGAAAACTACGGCGTCGTTCTTGTGTCAAGTCCACGCTCTTGCGATTTCTGCCGCGTCTTTCGCCGTTCTGGCGACTCAGAATCTCTTTTCCTGGCCAGCTCGCACCTCGGCGCCGTGGTCGGGACGCCTCGAAATGGGCAGAAGCGGCAGGAGCGAACCAACCATTTCCCGGGGGCGGCGGTGGCTGCATCATCCATCATGCCAGCCCCACTTTAGTCGTTGAGCAATCTTATCACATCAATCTAATCAGATCAGACCACCATGTCTGACTACCCGGACGTTCCTGCCTTATCTCCCTTCGCTCTCATTTCCCCTGACTAGAACGTTGGTGCATGAACCCCTCTTGCTCCTTGAGCGCCTGATTGTCTGCACATCACGCGTTGTCTTTCGTGGGACGCAGCACATGAGACGAGATAAGTTTATCCTTACACAGCACGTCAAGCGTCCTGCATGCAGCCGAACTCGGGACTTATCATGGCGGACCCTACGCTGACAGCATAATGATGAGATGCTGGTACGGTCACATGCAGTCGCTCACGTTTACCGTAGAACACATCCTTGAACAAAGAACCAGGTTTTCTTTTTGCATCACTTGTAGTACGATGGTGCTTCATTTTTCAGGCGCGTTCTCGCCGATGCTGTACACCCATGGAACGGAAGTCGCGGAAACGGAGCTCGGGTCTTATGATACCTCTTGTACCTCCTCCACCGTCTCCGGCATCTTGCCGCTCCGCTCAATCTCCTCCATTTGCTTTCGCCCTTCCTCTGTAGTAGCATCGATTACGCCTTGCTCAACGCTCAACATGCCACCATTGCCAAGCTGCTCCACAACCTCTTCTGCCTCTTCCACGCTCATTTTGCCGAGCACTTCGTTGATCCTGTCCAGCTTCCCGGTCTCCAGTGCGCGTTGCAGCCCGGGTGGGAACGATTCGAAAATCTGACGGGCTTGCTTCTCGTCCTCACTCGTGGCATCAGCTGACGGCACCACGATATGGATGCTCGTGTTCGGGTCGACGGCGTGCAGCTGGATTTGTTCCACACCGCCACCCCCTTCAGCTTCATCCCTCTTCCGCTGCTCCTCGATCTCCTTCGTTCTGCTCTTGATCCTTGCGTAGGTTGAATTGACGTCATCCATGAACAGCTTCTGTGCTTGGTGGCCTTGGGTAGTCACCCTCTTGAAGAACAATCCGACGCCATCCTTGCCCAGTTGCCGACAGTACTGAATTAACAACGCCTGGTGCACACACTGCCGTGCATACCCTTCCTTGCCCTCAGACTGTGCGTTGAAGGCCTCGACCAGAAGCCCATCAGTCTCCTTTTCATTCACAATGGCGGGGTTACTGGAGATGAAATTGAGCGACGTCTTGTAGTCGCCAAAGTTGATCTTGCCAAACTGCTTGGCCAGCGCGGAGGTGCTCATGTCGTCATCATCAGATTCATCCAGGATGCCCTTCTTCGTACCCACCCCTTCATCCTCGACATCGGCGTCTGACCCTGCCGTTTGGTTGTTGTCGAATGACTTCATTTGCGGTCGCGACGGGTTGAGCAGTTCCGGACCCGACGATGCCTTCTCCGCAGGTTTCGACTTCGATACCGAGGAACTATCGAAGCCGTAGTGAATGTCCTGACTGGTGATTTTGCCCTTGTCTTCTTTCTCAAGCTCGGCCAGCTTTTTCAGGAGCTCCTGCTGCAGCCCTGACACCTTGGTCTTATGGGTGCCTACTTCTTTGATGAAGGCCTGGTACCGATCTGTCGCTTTTTGCTCGTCCACGGCTTTCTTCACCTGGTCGATGAGAGCCGCAATCATTTTGCTGTAGCGTGGTTGCTCTTCGACTTGAGCATGAATGCCAGGTGGGGGAGGGGGTGGCTCGTCTTCGCTTGGGTCGCCTGCGCTCTCAAGCAACGATTGAAACACAATCTCCTCGATCGCATCACCTCTCGTCCTGGCATCCTCTTCGTGTCGTTTCAGTGCATTCAACAAAGCTTCGATGCGGGTGAGAAGACCATCATTAATGATTCGCTCGTATTTCAGTGTCTCGATCTGGTGTTTACGGTCTATTCTGTTCTGGTGGATTTGATTTTGTTTAGCTCGAATAAAAGAGCGCTTGTCGACGTTGGGATGGACTTCAATGTCCGAGTCGTCCGAGAGCTCGAGGGCATCCTATATAGTTTGTCAACGATGTTGAGTACGAAGGAAGCCAGATAAGTTGACTCACCCATTTGCTGTAATCCACTGGCATGTTTGCTGTGCGATCAAATTTATTGTTTGCGAATTCTAGATGCAGTGGACCGCACATATAGCAAACATGCCCCGCAGAGGTGGGACAAGTACGACTTTGACCGTCGCTGGAAGCTTCCGTGTCGAGCTAACCAGGGTTAATAGGGTTAGCACTAGCATCGACATATGCTTCTGACTACTGCAACCGATGCGGATGTCGCTAGCTTGATATCGGACAACTGGGAGACTGCGCTCGGGTGCAACGAATCTTACAGTGGCTATACACATGGGGCGGTAGTCATGGCTGTTGTTTCTCAGTACTGCGACCCCTCACAGACATCTTTCCTCTCTTCGCGTTAGGCTCCTTCCTCGGCTGTACGCTCATCCAAAGAACCCAGCGCCACCATGAGCGGAACCCAGTACGCCGTGCGCCGTGCGGCAATTCCTTACGCACTCAAGACTAGCATATCACAATGCCCTAGCATTGCGCCTGTGCTTCTTCGACAGTCATTTGCGAGAACCGCCAGTAGTACAGTAACGTCACGACCATCTACCACGCCAGCCCTGACTCATCAGCTCAACCGGATACCAATTCAGCAAAGGCGAACATCTGGGCCACTAAGCACAACTTCACAAACGTCAAAGATCTTGCTTCAGTGTTCATCGCGACCTTTGAGCACCAAGCAAAGCGACAGACAAGCTCAGACACCTACCACCGGATCCTACCGGAATGAGACTAGAGCAAACCGAACAATAGAAGATGAAGATGATACGGACGAGGGCGAAATGTTTAAAAGGTCTGAGAAGGCATCGGCGGCAGCACAGATCAACTTGTCTGCCAAACTCAGTAAGGATGGAGCTGGCACTGGGAAGAAAGCCGGATGGGGTGAGATTATGCGGTTGTTGCGCATCGCGAAACCAGAGGTCAGACCGCTTGGGTTTGCCGTCGCTCTACTTCTTGTATCTTCGGGGATTTCCATGTCCTTACCCTTCTCGATAGGAAAGATCTTGGACATAGCGACGAAGCCTGCCGGAGAAGGTAATGAACTTTTCGGACTGAGCCTGGAAACTTTCTACACAGGCCTTGGTTGCTTACTGGCACTCGGAGCGTGCGCCAATTTTGGTCGCATAATAGTTCTCCGGATTGTGGGAGAGCGTGTGGTCACACGGTTGCGATCACAATTGTTCCGACGCACTATGGTTCAGAATGCAGAATTTTTCGATGCGAACCGGGTGGGTGACTTGATTTCACGACTGGGATCGGACACGATCATTGTCGGTAAGAGTATCACACAAAATGTCTCGGACGGCTTACGATCGCTGGTCTCAGCTACTGCCGGATTTACTCTCATGGGCTATATGAGTCTCAAGCTAACCGGTATTCTTGCTCTCTTGTTCCCTCCTATCGCAATCGGTGCTTTCTTCTACGGTAGGGCAATCCGGACTCTATCAAGGCGAATTCAGAAAGCACTTGGTAGCCTCACAAAGATCGCTGAAGAACGTCTTGGAAATGTCAGGACGTCGCAAGCTTTTGCCGGTGAGATTCAGGAAGTCGGTCGCTATAATAAGCAAGTACGGAAGATCTTCGAACTGGGCAAGAAAGAAGCCTACCTCAGCGCAATTTTCTTCAGTACCTCTGGCTTTATGGGCAATATCACCTTTCTATCCCTCCTGTGGTTTGGTGGTGGTATGGTCAAGTCGGGAGAAATCAGTGTAGGCGATCTTACAAGCTTTTTGATGTACACTGCATATGCAGGATCCTCATTGTTCGGCCTGTCCGGATTCTACTCCGAGCTGATGAAAGGCGTGGGTGCCGCATCCCGTCTGTTCGAGCTTCAGGACCGTGAGCCGACCATCAGCCCTACCAAGGGTGTTCCGGTCCCATCAGCTCGTGGCGATATTGTCTTCCACGACGTTTCCTTCAGCTACCCTACTCGTCCTGCGGTCAACATCTTCAAAAATCTGGACTTCACCATCCAGCAGGGTATGAACATTGCCATCGTGGCCCCGTCTGGCGCTGGCAAGTCAACGGTGGCAAGCCTCATCATGAGATTCTACACGCCAACAGCCGGAAAGATTACCATCGCTGGTAAGGACATCAGCACCATGAACGCGAAGCAGCTTCGTAGGAAGATCGGCTTCGTAGGTCAAGAGCCAGTTCTCTTCTCTGGCTCGATTGCGGAGAACATCTCATACGGTCGGCCTCATGCATCTCGATCAGAAATCGTAGCCGCAGCAAGGAAAGCAAATTGCCAGTTCATCTCGGACTTCGTAAGTTTACACCCAAAGTCTTCACTAGACTGCACATGACTAACACTCCTCAGCCCGACGGCCTTGAGACTCAAGTCGGCAGCCGCGGCACGCAGCTCTCAGGTGGACAAAAGCAGCGTATCGCCATCGCGCGTGCCCTGCTGAAAAACCCAGATATTCTGATCCTGGACGAAGCAACTTCAGCACTGGACGCCGAGTCCGAAACGCTTGTCAACCAAGCGCTGGGCACGCTGCTCGCATCCAACAATACGACCATCAGCATCGCCCACCGTCTCAGCACCATCCAGCGTAGCGACATGATCGTCTGTCTCGGATCAGATGGCCGCGTTGCCGAGACCGGCACGTACAAGGAGCTCAGCAACAAGGAAGATGGAGCGTTCCGCCGACTGATGGAGTGGCAGATGAGCGGTGGCGAGCAGCCGAAGCGCACTTCGAGCCCGCATCTGACCGAGGAGGAGGAGTTGCTGTACTCAGTCAGCGAAGGGGATGTGCACGAGGAGCAGGACGAGGTGGTGAGGAAAGAGGAGAAGGAGGTCAAGGCGGTGGAGAAGGGTGAGACGGAGAAGACTAAAGACGGACAAAATTAGTCCCTCGTTTCTTACTACAGTAGCCGGAGGCATAAGATCAGCGTCCGGTAGACATGTAAAACAACTACAGCAGCGCGCTTTGGCGACGCTCTCCACTCGACTCAATAAAGCACGGCGAAGGTCAGTGCAGAATTATGCATCAATCAAGAAGATCGTTTTTTGTTCAGTATACCTAGCCGCGACTAGATATGCTCAACCAAGTGCCACCTAGTACCCCGTCGCACCAGGCGCCTTCTCATCCTTCCTCAAGCTCACCAGCAGCTCTCTGAACTTTGCCTTGCCCGTCCCGGCCGCACCACCACTAGCGCCCTTCCCAGTAAGATCCACCAGCTTCGCAATACGATCCCAGCTCGTGCCACCAGAAGTGGTGTCCTCCCTGTTCTTGAGGAACTCGTCGGCCTCACGCCTAGTCTGGGCGACGGTCTTCTCCTTCTTGTTGTTGTAGTTGTCGTAGAAGTCGTCGATGGCCTGGTGCGCGGCTTTGACGGTCTCGGCTTTCTTGTCCGCGCTGACTTGGTCGCGGTGCTGGATCGCCATGTCTCGCCGCTCGCGCCATTCACGGACGACGTCGGGTTCGGGCTCGGAGGAGAACGAGTGCTGCTGTGGCTGGTAGGGCTGGGTGGAGCCTGTGATTGTGCCGCCTGGTGCTACGCCCTGGGATGGTGGTTAGTTGTTGAGTAGAATTTTGGTAGGTCAGGGACGAAGCGCACCTCGTTCTGGGTGTCGATGGTGGGGAAGCTGCTCTCGAAGTCCCCGAGCTCGCCACCGGATGGGGCATTGTGCTGGTATGAGTCGCCTCCGCCGCCGAGCAGGTCGTTGTCATCATCGTCCTCCACGGTGGCTGCCTTGTCCCCTGGGGTTGTGAATTGGTTTGCATCATCGCCCAGCGCCGCGCGCTCACGGGCTAGGAAATCTGAAGGCTCATCGGCGTCGAGACCGTCGAAGTTTCCGTCGCCTTTCGTTTCCACCTGGCCTGTGATCATTTAGCTGATGGCTGCAGTTGAGCGCAAGCGGACTGACCAGCGTCGATGTCCTCTATCGATGGAAATCTGTCAGCCATGATTGTGCTTGTGTGGAGGCTGATGTGGTATTAGGTGCACGAATGAGCGCAGCTGATACGTCGGAGTCGCTTGGGGATGCAATTGATACAAGAGTGAAAGATGGAAAGGTAACACAGTGAATGGTCACTTTGAGCCTGAGTGTCGCAAACAGTCGGAGGTCGGAGGTGTCGAGCTGCAAGTAGCCACTTCGGCCAATCACTGCTGCCAATTCTCGCCCGAGGTTCATCCGACCGACCTCCTGCCGCAATAGCTTCGAGCTTGCAAGTTCGTGTTCATCCTGATACAAGATATGAATGGAGGATTCTCAAGGGGTAGACATTGAAATTGTTATTGCTGTCTTGTGATTCTCACGCAGAATTGCCTTCCATATGGCCTTCTCTGATGACTCCGTCAAGGCGAAGCTGTCAGCGCTTAACGAGACGCAAGACAGCATCGTCAGTGTTGCTCAATGGATAATGTTCTATCGCCGTCATGCCGATCGAACTGCTCAGCTATGGTTCGAGAGGCTTCGCGAATCCAATACTAGCAAGAAGCTCAATCTGATCTACCTTGCCAACGAGATCATGCAGCAGGCCAAGGTGCGACGGAAGGAAGACTTCCTTGTGGCTTTCATGCCTATCATAGCTGAGGCCACGGCGACTGCATACAAAGGTGCTACGCAGGAAGTGCAGAACAAGATCAGACGTGTAGTCGAAGTATGGCGTGCACGACAGATTCTGGAGACTGGCATACAGGACGCCACCGAAGCCCGAATCGACGGTAAGTGACCTTTTCGGCCTCGGTCGAATCACTGCTAACTCCACCCTCAGAATTGGACAAGAATCGCTCCTCCCGCTCCACCGGCGGCCGTCTAGGCGGCTCGCTCTTCGGCTCCTCCTCTGTTCCCACCGAATTCCAACCTCTCACTCAATCCCACGGCACTCTCGTCAAAGCCGAAACTTCAGCAAAGCCGATAGTCGAGAAAGCCAATGCGGACTTCACCCTGCAGAACGACCCCGCCACTCCCGTTCCTTCTGCCCCCGTTCAAGCAGGTCGCCTCTCCTCGCTAATGAAGACCCTTGCTACCGCCGAAGCCGCCGTCAACGACTCTATCAAAGCGCGCACAGCACTGATCGAAGGTCTCGAGTCCCTCCTCTCCACCCACCGCACCAAACTCACCACCGACGAATCCACTCGCGCCACCCTGACACAGCGAAAAAGCGACACCGAAGCCAAGCGCAAAGAAGTCGAGGACTTCATCCTCCACCGCGCGTCCGCCGATGACGAAGCGGGAAGCACGACGCCGCCCTCGGCACCGCCGACTAATGGCACTACAGCGAATGGCAACGACCACAGCCCCGAGATGGAGGCTTTCACGCCGCCTGCCCCTGAAGTCGAGGAACTTAGTCCCGCTGGCGCGGACACGTTGGAGGTGGATACATACGCTGCGGATCCTGTGCAGGAATTGCCTCCACGAGAAGAATTGCCGCCGTCAACGGAGCCGCCTGCTGTGCTGGAGCTAGGGCAGAATGGAGGCGCCGCCGGTGGTATGGGGGCGGATCTGCTGGGGAGCTTGTCGGTGCCTGGCGTGAGGCCTGCTTCAGCGGTGAGTGGAGGGAGCAACGGGTCTGATCCGCGGAAGAGGCGGAAGATGAGCCATAAGGAGCCCGATCTGGACGAGCAGATGTTTGGAGCTGGCGCAGGAATTGGTTTGGACGATGATGTTGCGGCGGATTTGGGGGCTTGAGTTTGGGGTGGCGGGCGGAATTAATCAAGAGAGAAGACGATAATGAACGAGTGGTAATGAAGATAGTCGATTGGCTTTGCTCAACTACGACATAGAGATACCACTAAGCATGATGTTGACCACCTTCGACTATACCATATTGCAACAACAATGTACCACGCTATGCCATGCACTCAAAAACAGCCTATGACTCTCACTTTCTCCCAAGACTTTTCAACGGATCCCCCTTCCCCTTCTTTCCCTTCCTGCCCTTGGCAACATTCCTCTTCCTCGCCGCCCTGATCCTGTTCTCGCCAATCTTCCCAAATCCCACATCCCCACCGACCACACTCTTCGCCCCACCCGGCAACAGATACTCCGGCACATGCTTCAGATGCTGCTGTACCCTCACAGCATGCGTCTCCCCATCATGCCTCAACGCCGCCAGATCCTCCGGGTTCTCCTCAAAATGCCTCTTCAGCTTCTCCGACTTCAGCAGCTCCTGCCTGATCTCTCTCGACCGGGCCTCGCGGACGGCGATGCGCGTTACGCTCCTCAGCGCGTCAGCCATGCGGTACCGGAAGCCGTCGAGGCGTTTCATGTCGAAGTCGTAGGGCTCGATGGTCTGCCCACGCTTGGTCTGGGATTTGCTGATCTTGGCGAGGGTTTCTTCGTCGGTGGCGCACGAGGGGATGCTGGTGGGTTTGTGCTTGCGGTAAAGGGTCTTGGGGATGCAGAAGGAGAGGGCCATGCCGGTCTTGCCGGCGCGGGCGGTGCGGCCGATGCGGTGCGTGTAGGATTTGGAGGTCGAGGGGAGGTCGAAGTTGAGGACGCAAGAGACGTTCTTGAAGTCAATGCCTCTGCTGATGCCGTATTCTGCGTCGCGCTCGTGTCGTCTGCGTTTCTTTTTCTTTGGCTGACTGTCGCCTAGCTCGGGTGCAACCTGTTCCGTCTCGTTCTCTGCTGGAGCCCCCTCTGTTGCCTCCTCCTCCTCTTCCTCCTCTTCAGCAGCTTTGTCCTTCTTCCTACGCTTCGAGCTCTTCTCCTCCGAACCAATTATCTCGTTCTCGTCGCTGGCAATGATTATGTCGTAGACATTCCGGTTGAATTCCTCCACAGCGTGAATTCTGCTGTTCGCTGGCAGCTCGCTGTTGAGCACACAACTCCTGATACCGAATTGCTCCAGGAACATCTTGAGCCTGTAGCAACGATCGATGTCGGCGACAAAGACAATGACCTTGCCTTTGATCAACTTGAGCATAAAGATAGCGTAGATGAGCAAGAACTTCTCGTCCTCCCCACACTTGACCACATATTGCTTCAAATTCCTGTCCTCCTTTTCCGTCTCGTCCAGCTCCAATACCACTGGATCGTTGCAGAACAATGTCTTTAGCTCCTCAACCTCCGCTCGCAATGTTGCGCTCATCAACACCGTCTGCACACCTCTCGGCACGACATTCGCCAATGCCTTGAGATCCTCGTCGTGCCCGTACGACAGCACAAGATCCGCCTCGTCAACAACTAATCCCAGCAAGCCCTCGAGATCCAACACGCCAGCTTCAACAAGCGCATTTGCCCGTCCCGGCGTCGCAACCACTACATCCGGCGCATCAGCCAGTCTCGCTCGCAGTACCTTCTCGTCCTCCTTGCGAGTGACATTCTCCGTACGGATCAGACCTCCGCAGAATGCCGAAAAGCTCACCACCGCTTTGGTGACCTGCGCTGCAAGCTCTCGGGTCGGAACGAGGATCAAGCCGGCCGTCTTGTGGCCGCCGCTCGTGGGGTTTTTAGACCGCAAGATCTTGTGCAGCAATGGAAGGGTGTAAGCAGCGGTCTTTCCAGAACCGGTCTTAGCTCGGGCAAGTATGTCTCTGCCGGACAGTGCGAGGGGAATAGCGGCGCTTTGGACTGACGTTGGGCGGGAAAATTCTTGCTTGGTGATGGCTTGGAGGAGACGAGAATCGAGATTGAGATCTGTGAAGCTTGACACGGCTTCTGGCTTTTTCTCTTCCGGTTTTGTGTCCGAAGAGACAGCCTCTGGGGCATCTCTATCGTTGAGCTTGCGTTTCATGGTAGTTGTCGGAAGTGTACTGTCTTGAGGTTGGGTTTGCTACAAAACAGCTTTGGAACTAGACTGATGTCCCGGGGCGGTGTGCGAAATTTCTGCCGCGTCTTTTGAGCCCCTCCGTCCTGAACCCTAAACCTCCGCCGCATACCTACCACGGTTTTTTTTAAAAAAAATTAATGACCACGGCATGGGAGTGGTCATTCAGGAATGGGGTTGAAAATGTATTGTGCATGAATTTTCCCTTCAAGAGCTTCTATCTGTATATATTGTTACAGACTACAATCATATCCGCCACGTGCATGCTGCATCATTCCATCACTGCGTCTTTTTCGTTGAAGTCTCGGTAGGCTTGCTGTACAGCCAAATTCCGACAAACAACACCCAACCAGTGACAGTAACTCCGATACCTGCAACCCAAGGATATGCTCCGCTGATGACGAAACTCCTCGGCCACTCGTCGTGGGCAAAATGGCGGACAGTCACTGTCCGCTTCTCGTAGATGTTTGTCATAAACGGCCGCTTGTAATTGACAAGGAAGTTAAAGATTCCGTGCTGGTCAGGCAGCCTGAAGGAAGTCGAGTAGATGGTGCTGTTCAAAGTCTTGGATGTTGGCGTGAGATCCAGACGGTGGAAAGGAGAAAGCATGCTGAACTCAAGTTGTAGCTTATCAGTGCCAGGAGGAGTGAAAGGCTTGTAGCTGTCAACATCCCACTCCGAGAGCTCGATTGAATAGGACTGTAACATGATCAGTGTTTGGTCGAGGAATCCCAGGCATGGTTTCCACTTACCACATCGTTCTTTATTCTGTAAATGTCGGGGTTGATCTCAGGCGAGCTCACAGCAGATCCCTTGACAGCGGGTTCATTCAAGTGATGCTCAAGACGACCGACCTGCAGCACTCCGATTTCCTGGAATGTCCACATGCTCAGTCGCTCAGCAAACTCCCGATTGCCGACTGGAACCTGCATTCCCCCCATGCGGCCCAGGACCTTTGCATCAAACCACTTATTCTCAAGCATTTCCGCTGACCCAAGTACTGTCAAGCGAGCCGAGTTTCTGGCCTGAAACGCAGTGACGAGAGAGAGCTGAGAGCCACTGGCGAAGACATCCTCAATTGCCTCGCTCTCTTTCGGATCGTATGCGTAAGCTGTCTCCGGTGCGCGCAGAATAGGTGCAAGAAGTGGGTTCGAGTTACCCAAGACTTGCCCAACTGCGCGAGGTACAGCCAGGAGACGTGCTCCATGGAAGTAGCTCCGCAAATCCCCACGCAGACTGCTCGGAGGAGCAGACAGGATAACATCGTGTTTCTCCGCCGCGCTGTTCTTGTCGTAGCTAAAGTGGTCGACCACCACCGAGTTCTTCTCCGGGGGCAGCGTGATGTCGAATTCGAGAAGTGTCGAAGCTATCGAAGACGGAACGGACCCATCACCGGAGAGCGTGAGCAAAATATTGCCTTTGTTTTGGATATAGTCTACCAGAAGGTTGGGCGTCAGATTCGGTCCGAGGCCTTTAGACTTGCTAGGAAGTAAGAGAAGGTGGTCGTATGCGAGAGCGCCGAGCTTCAACAATGAGAGATCGGGGGTTTTGGGGGTCTGGAATTTCAGCGTGAAGCCTCTTGCTGTGTGTCTCGATTAGTCACAATTCTACATCGTGTGCTTTTCGAATGATGCAGTGCTCACACTCCAGGTCCTGCCAGAATTGCGAGTACTTGTCCTTCTCCGCAACATCGTCGATAACCACCAGCACTCTGCTCCCCGTAATGCTCAAAGCCTGCACCGTACCCAAGAGGGCCGTCAGCAGGAAGGAAAGAAGCCACCTCATAGCCGATCAATTGCGTTTGTCGAACCCAATGCGATGGAATTGATGCGAGGCAACTTTCTGGACGGAGCTCTGGCGACGTTGCTCCCACATCCGCGTGCCAAGACTGGAGCTTGACATGCGTCGGCCCTGCAAACGCCGACTTCATCTCTTCGTCCGCACCGCATCAAATCACGACAACACTTAATACTAGCGCTCAACCCAATCGAGAAGCAGCGCCTGCACTCGGAAGCGAAGCGATCAACTCTCAGAACTCTCTGGACGCATCTTGAATAATCACAATATCATGGCGCCCATGCAATTCGTGGACGCCCCAGGCCAGTACCTGCGATGGGCAGCGAGGGCGAAGCCGGCCATTTTCTGGTCGATAGTGGTTGGTGCTGTCGGTCCCGTCATGATGGTCGCGGTACCGCCTATCCGCGCGAGGCTTGGTGACGGTCCGAGAGAATTGATTCCCCACACATACCCGAGTACGTCCATGCGTTTGCAGAAAGATCTGAGGCAAATCGCCCTATGGCAATGAATACTGACCCCTTCTCCCAGTACCGAAGGGTCCGAGAAACATCCCCAAGGGTTACGACGATTAGGTGGACGTGGAAAGACAAATTTGAGCGCAGGCCAGGAATGACCGGATTGTGAGGATATCAATACGCACGTCTCAAGGCTGGAAGAAGTATTGGGACAGACTATCATGGGACAATCACAACACAAGATTCCAGAAGTTACCCCAAGCGGTCGAACATGTATTATTGCCACTGGTTCTACGTAGAAAATCATGAAAAACAGTTCAAATGTAGACTGTCCTCCTTCGCAGCGCTGTGGCGTGTGTTATTCGGCCATCGGAAAAACAAAAGTAGACTAGGAGGCCTTCAGGATGATGTTGCTGCAGATTGCAGTGACTTCTCGCACACATGCGATAAGTCGGGCATCGAGTAACAAATTTCATGAGCTTGCGAAACAAAGAAAGCCATATTCACTCCTTTTCATACGCGGTATTTCCCCTTGCATTTCCGCTTCTTGGTACTCTTCGCTCCTTGATATTGGTAAGACGTGTCAAAAGGCCAGTCTTCCAGGTTGAAAGGCTCGGGTCCGTCTATAGGGAATGGCAGCTCGCAGTCATCCAGCTTGCCGACTGATGTAAACCAAGAAACAGGGTACTGCACCGTGTCGAGTTGACATTCACTCTTCAGGAGTTCATCAAGTAAAGGCTTCTTCGATCTGATGAGCTGCTCCAGTGTAGATCTGATATGTGCTCGAAACTCATTCTCCGACTCTGTAGGCATCGGGAAGGTCTGCATAAAATTGATGATCCACTTCGTCAAGTCAGCCGTGTGATAAGGTCGTTCTGTGAAGAGTTCTATGTAGGCGTCTTTGGCAAGCCAGTGGTATAGCGCGAAACCGGAATCCTCACCAGCATGACCTCTATCTTGGATAAGCTTGAGGCTCCACCAATCGCGAATTGCAGAAGCAGCCATCGATAGCAAAGCCCCTCTGCCATAATCCTCTTTCGTATTCCACGGGAGGCCAGTAGTAACCGTGTTGAGATCAAGTATGGTGCCGAATGGGATGAACTTCACGATGTCGCTTTCCAGCTTCTTGCACAGTTTTCTGAGCTGCATCCGATTTGCTTCCACGATCTGTTGACATTCGAGAGGGATATCGGAGATGTTCTTGCCCTTCTTGCTCCCAGGGCTGCTCATGAATAGTTCATTGTACCTTCCTACAACATGTATGAACGCCTCTTTGAAGATGATGCTTAAATGATGCTGGTATCCGTACTGCAGCCACTCGACAGGTTGCTCAGCGATTTGTCTAAATAAGTCTTGGTCATCCCCTAGAATTGTTCGTTCAATATGTGATATGACGTTTCGTGCCTGCTAGTTATCAGTATAGTCGATTCCATATAGACGCCTTTACTAGCGTACAGTGCTGAGGTCACGCGCGCAAGCCAAGATATGTGGAAGGTCTCCCACGCACAATCCCTCGACAGGCTGGCAGTATATATATCTGAAGTAGTAATCGAGGTATGTGAATTGATATGGTATTGTGACGGCCTCAGGCCCAAAGTCTTCCGGGAATTTGCCGCGCTCGTCGGGCGGAACGCGTCGCCATGCCCATGTCGTTCCTGCCTGCGGCTGTGGTGGCTGCAGCCACAGGCAGAAGTGAGGGCGCCCGTCGCCGGAAACAACTTGGGACGGTCGCGCGGACGCAAGGAGCGATCGAAAAAACCCGCTCACGCGGGAAAGTCGTTGCTCGTGAAGGTGGTAGCGTCGTGTTGGCGACACTATCACCAGTACGTCCCCACCAACGCAGTCCGGGAAGTTGATCAGGCACTCTGTGCCGTTGAGCTCTGGGACGTCTGTCGTGGCAGCCATGGCGAGACGTTGTGGTGTTGGGATAGGTGTTAGGTGAACCAGAAGGACGAGGCATCGCGAAGTGAGAGGCGACAGTGGTTGGGAGGTGAAACGCGGGACTAGTCGGGAGGCAAATTTGGTGACGGGTCGGGGGATAAGCCGCGAGATGAAAGTCCCAAGAAGTGGGGAATCTGATTTCATGCATCATTGCCGGGTAAGTTGGGGGACGAATACCGCACGACTCGGGGTTACGATATGCGCAAGTATTGGCTCTCCAGAATGCCAGACAAAGAGTCCCCGAAGCAGTGGGGCGAAACCTCTACCCCTTCGCCAGGCAACACTCGAGACAAAGTGCTGCAATAGTTGCTGCGCGATTCGCCTTACTCTCCATCAGGTAACGTGCGACATGAATCGTCCACAGAGCAGTCATCCGATAGGCGACGTAACGAGCCCAACGACTGGCAGGGCAGTATGAATGCCTATTTGGGGAGAAATGTACGATACGACGGGTGGCACGAGTTGTAGCACAACCTTCCTGCCTCTTTGACAGAAAGGATGCGACAAGATGCGTCTAACGAGTGAAGGGGCAGTATGCATGCCTAATTGCATAGCAGCTCCTGTCATGAAGGGCGTGCTGAGTAGTCGTGCGATATGCATGCCTCATTGCCCAAATAGATGCGACACGAAGAGCCCAGGGAGTCGTGGGGCAATATGCATACCTATATGGGGGATGAGCAGCAGTGCAATATGCGTGCCTTCTCGCCAGATAATATACGGTGCTGGTCACCCAGCGAGTGGTGGGGCATCACGCATGCTTGATCGTTGAGCGACTCGCAGTGCCCGTATTGGTATGACTAGTGACACGATATACGTGCCCGGTTGGCAAGCGATATGTAATGCGAAGACCCCAGCGAATTTCACGGCATTGCGAATGCTTATCCACTAGGCGAATGGTGGATGGACGAGCACAGAAGATGACCAGGGATGCGGCAGCGTACGGAAAGTAGCCCGCTCGAAAGGTATAAATAATTATTCCAAAACGTTTCGTCCGTGGCCTTAGCCACAAAAGACAGTACGTATCCTTATTTCCTTGCTCTCGTGGTGCAGTGCCAGCGTGCAGCAGTCGGGTAGCTAGATTAGACACTTAGATAGCAAATGAAATCGGTTCGGCCGGTTTAATCTACCTCCAGACCAGTGGAGGGTGTTCTTTTGCCGTTATCTTTTTGCTAGAAAGATGCATCCACTTTCTCTCCGTCTTTTGAGACACCTTTTGGACCAAAGACTCCCTCTGGTTGTGTTGTAGCGTGCTCAAATGCGAAGAACCAAAAGAGCGGAGGGCCGATGGTTCGAGTCTGGCAATCCCAGCTTTCTCGACCCTTTTCGGCGACGGTAGTGTACACCAAGTCCGAAGCACTGGCGACGAATCCTCCACCGTTGTGACTGACCCCGAAAGCATCCATTGATGACCACACCAAGGTAGAAGTGTCACCTGTCGTTGAAGCTGCATGCCTGTGTTCCGGAGCCTCCAAACCGATCCGGCGAGCTTTCTATTACGTAGATCCGCATCCGAGCCCGCACGCATATCGAGACCCGAGAACAAAGCAGCGCTCTCAAGCACTCGGGGAGTCTACACGCAGTCGACTAGTGTCAGACAAAGACTCAGTGCACTCACACGAAGTTACACGTCTTCCCGTTGAGCATCGAGTGTCCAGCATGTGCACCCTCTGCCTCTAGCATGCATGACTAACCAGTGTGCTTGCGAGACGCCGGAACAGCACGCTCGGGTCACAAAGCCTGTGAAACGCTTCAAGACTTTTACCATGCCAGCATCCTCAGATTTTAATCGTTTCGCAGCTGCACGCCATCTCCGATAAATTCTTCGGCACCCCCAACAGTAATCCTTTCCGAGCGCGAAACCCAAGCGCATTGCAAGTGCGGACCTCATAGTACCTCTCGATATCTTCAAGGATAACCCAACAATCAAAACGCGTCCAGTCCTTGACTACGATTGACTACTGAGCCGTCGAGATTGGCAACTTTCCCGAGATTGCCTCGAGCAATGCGACAATGTCGATGGCAGCTACGGCAAGGGCGAGTGCGATAAAATGATGAAGGGCGCACGAATTTATTACGAGGGTAATGCCACGAACGAAGGCACACAATGCACCACAGGCGACAAAATCCTCACCAGAAGCATCCACGCTCGATCGCCTATGCTTCATCTCTGAACGCATCACACAATGCGCTCGCAGTGGTGGACTGCACCGAAGGCCGTAGCATCTCAAGTAAATCAATCTCACTGCATGGTATGCGCGGGCAAAGGGACAACTTCTGCGCCCGAGGCTATCGATAATGCCACAACAGTACAGCGAGCAGTATGCCGACCGATCAGCCACATTTGGCGCGAAGGCAACCACGAGGACGTAGGACGGTGGTATTGAAGGGTTGACTCAAGGGAAGAAAGGCCGCAGGGTACAGATAAACCATGATTTGTCGCAAATCATCTCTGTCGCCGTCGTGATTCCTTTGTCATGAGTTTGACGATCCTGGCATTCGACGCGGTTTTGTTGTAGACAGAATCGGCGATACAAAGACAGAAGCTTGAACAAAGCCTCAGCAAGACGTGCTCTTCGAAGTTGCAATGCGTAGTATCGTGTAGATGACGGACTCGAGCTTCTGCACAACGCTCCAGGTCCACTCACCCGCACTATCAAGTCTGCTCGTGGAACGGAGTGACGGCGGCCACAACAGTGACATGAGCGCGGGAATAGCCTCGCGATACACATTACAATGAGGAACGATCCCAATCACGAATTAGCAGCCCGGTGGACGAATAGTGTCAGACAACACCGCCCTTCGATTATAAGGATGATGAATCACGGAATCATGCCGCGATATATGACTCCCAAGGTGGCTCAGCTCACTCCACTACTGCATGAGCGCGTTTGACGTTCGACGCCGCGCTCCCAAGTAAGTGAGGGTGTGACTTCATGGCTCCACAGCCGATTGGCTTTCCGGCAATATCCAGCCATTCAGCTACTTCACGAGCGTACCAAAGCCTCAAAATCCTGGTAGCTGCCGCACCACCCAGACGACATCAATCTCCAGATCGGAGCTAGAGTGCACCATGTGAATGACAGACGTCACAGTCAGGGACAGAGTATTGTTTGCACATTTTGCAACACAGGAGGAGCGTGCAAATTGTGCAAACACCCCGGTTTTGAGTAGACACAAAAGCGCTCCCCTCGCCCGACTCTTCGCTCTTTTCTTTCTTATGCTGCTGTGGCTCTGCCACAAGGGACGGAGCTGCCACTCACGTACCCTTCGCCCCGTCCGCAGGGGGAAATTTTTGCTTTCAATCATACCAATTTTTTCATCAATCTCCAGCTCATCCATTCGGATTGACGCTGGGTCTTGGAGAAGAGATCTTCATCATCAACAAGCTACCGGGCGTGGTAAGAGGCAGCACTCATTTGACATCAACACCGGCATGCTGGCGTTGCTGTGGTTGGCCTTTGCTTAGATCATGGAGGCAATGCGCATTCTGATCAGAGCTGTGTGGTTGGAAGTGCAGTCCGAGATTCGCCTTGTATTGCGTCTGCAGTTGAGCATCAATGATGATAGATGAAGCAGAGATTACGTACACACAATTTCGTGTATCGGCGGTAATCGAAGTCATGTCACAACACACTTCGCGTTCATCTCTGTGAGGTTGATTGCAATCCATTAAAGTCTCACGCATGTGTTCCCTCGCGTGCTATTGAGTGAGTGTGATGCAAACCCGACCCACTATGTTCTGACCCAGAAAGAGATTCATCTGGGTAAAGCTGCTCATCATGTTGTTCTACCGCGATGCTCTAACGATTCTCGAGAGACCCATCTCGATACCTCGACTGGCATTCGAGCTGATCGTCTCTTAGGTCAGCGCACTGTAGACTTGTAAGTCTCTTATTTGGTTGCTGGTTGGGCCCAGGAGCATCGTGCAAGGTTTGTGGTATATGATGTGCCGAAGGTGTAGTACGAGAATGCGACGGCAAGAACGCGTTCATTGTCAAGCTTGTTTACAGGTGCCAGCGGTAGTAGATTGACACTCTTGTTCTTTCGGTGACCGTCGAAGTGTTCGTGTCTGTCGGTGGGGTTCTGGTGCTTCGTTGCGGCCTGCGGAATGATTTTCCCGTGACACCAAAGCTGCCCTTCTTTGCTGGAGTACCATCCACCACAACACCAACAACATTCCACATCACGGCATTCACCTCTTCCATATTCATGTTTCTTGCTGGTGTACGATTATCTGTGACCATTTCATCCGATTATTCGTCGCCAGAGTTGACTTTGCGTTTCAGCAAACAGTCACAGTGAGAGATCCTCCAGCACCTCCTCAAAGAGCTCTACACAGAAAAAGCAGGTTATTGCTGAAATGCAATCATTGAAGAGCAATTGTCCATGGTCATGCTGACGCAACAGATTTGATATCGTGGTCGAATGTGAATGATCGGATTATCGATCACGACACCAGATCTCCGACCACCCCAGCTTTGAACACTACACGAGGCTGTGAGATGGGTCAAAACTCCAGCTCAAAACGACCACTGATACCTGAAACCATGTGACGCGAAGAGGATGCCAAGATGCGCTGGAGTCGCAAGTCAAAGGTGCTGGTGGTGGGGACTCGCCCGAAGAGCGACCGTGATCAACGAGGTCGGACGAAAGAGTGTTCTCATACTGACACGTCGTGATAGTCTCGATCCCACTCAGAAGAATGTCGACACGGACCACCGGATATTCAAGACGTCTCAGTGGCAGCATTAGACAAGGACGCTGCGGAAAGATGACAATATGGAGACCGAGAGATTTCAATCCCTATTTCAACACCAAGACCGCTCATAAACAGCGAACTGCATACCGGGACCCATGTTCGCACCAGTGAACAAAGACTTGAGATCGATGGAGTCGCAGCAAATTCCTGAGGAAGGCGTGCGCCCGACTTTAGCGACTCGCCAGCAATGCGAGCGTTCGGAGTACGAGCCTCAACGATTTGACTAGTAAAGGGCACAAGAGAAGAGCACTCAGCGGCAACATGGTCGCGGGGATCCAGGAAGCTGCGCCCAGGCTGCTAGCAGCTCATATCCGCGGCGAAGAGAAGGAAAAGGAGGACAAAGAACAAGATAATGGTCGGTCTGTGTCAATAATAAGTCGACGGACATCAACACAGTCCGCCACGAGCTCCCGAAGATCGGCAGTAATATGCGATGAGGATATCAAACCTAGTCGGCTCAAACCGCTACATCGTAATCTTCCGGTAAGAACAGCAATTGCTCTCGTCAGCAGCGCGTTTGCGATCGCGGACAGCACGATACAGCTCGATTCATGCTTCTTGTGGTGGCTTTTCCTTCCAGTCCAGTCCAGTCCAGTCCACATGGGATTCCGTCAGTCCTAGGTAGTCCGACTTGTCCAGTCAGATCCAGTCCAGGCCAGGCCAGTCAGTGCCAATCCAATCAAAGGAGTACAGAGGAGCTTCAAAGGGAGCAAGTATAAGCAAGTCGAGCTCCCACGCCCTGACTCGAAGTTGATCATGGAGAGATCAACATCAATAGCCTGGGCATTGGACAGATTGGCGATACGATCGCCTGGGTACCGGCGGTCGCATGGTAAGTTGTTGTGTTGTCGTCATTCCCGCGGACATATTGCCTGTTCTTGGAGTTCCGCCCAAATTTTCGAGATCCGAGCAGGATTTGCTGGGGATCTGGCAGACGTGAGGCTGGGCGTTTTGTGCGATCCGACTTTGCATGGTTTTCCTTCCTATTTCCAAATTCCTGCAATTCTGCATCCCAATATCTTTGATCGTCCGCCGAACATTCTCTTTCAATGAAGATTAGGGAAATTGATTGGAATTTGGTGGAGAATGAGTTGTTCACAGCCAAGAAACCCGGGGGGTCAAGCCATAGGGGGTCCTGCCCACCTCGAGCATTTCGAGGACGTCTTTAATTCTGGCTTTTCGAGTTCCTTCACTCCGTGTACGATCCTTCGAATCTTGACCATACATAGTCTGCAGTCAAGCAGTGCCTACGTATCTGTCTTGCCCCCGCTGCCATTGTTGATACCTCTGCTCGGTAGCTGTTGCCCGGAGCTCTGCGCAGGCTTAGCGTTGATCCATCGTTCCATCCTGCCATACTCCCAGGCAACATAAAATTCAAAACCTCACATTCTTCCGACTCTTTTACGCGACCTTCAAGTCTAGCGTTCGGAGTCTGAGTTCGGCGGAGTTGCGGTATTGAGCCTGGCTAGCCAGATTTGCGAGGAATGCTAGACTCGTTTCTGACAGTCTCTGGCCCAGCAAAGATGCTTAAGCGATCTGGACGACAGTCCCGAATGAGCTCAGTGGTCCGGTACCGAGGGTGTACTGCCATGCTGTGGACTGGGCGAAGGCAGTGTAGTGTATGTTGTCGCTTCGGATGTTGCGGCTTGTAATGTGATTGCGATCCGATAGCGCTGGCGTCTGCTGCGGCATTGAGTCTTCATATCGAGACTCTGGAAAGGCTCTGATCTAGCGGATACTAGCGGCTTGTGTGGAGATGTCGTCGTAGTCGCAGCATCGAAGTTATTGGCAGACCGTCAAGCTCAGAGAGGAAAGTGCCAGGGACGTCCCAGATGGGCGTTTACTTTCTTAGGACTTCCTGCGAAAACTAAGTATGCTCTCAAGAACTTCAATATGGCAATGATTTTCTCTTTGCATTAATCATACTCTGGCGAGATTGGAAATGTGATGTAAATTATCTTCCGACAGCAACGGGACTGGCTCGCGGACCATCCACGCTAACAGTATGGTCTGCATTGCAACCTGGATTCGACCTATTCGACAGGAGCGTAAAGTCCTGGAAATACGCTTCAGTGTGTATGCATCCGCGATGTGTCACGCGAAAAACTACAAGGACAAGATTTGGTATTGCATTATAATTCGATAAGTCCCGTCAGCATGATGCAAATGACGTTATTATCATGGCCATTACCATCCCTATCATGATTTAATTCTTGCGCTGTGTAGCGCATCATTCACTGGCTTCGGGAAACTGCCTGGAAAGGTAGCTCCGGTATCCTCCTTTAGCCAACTTGATACGACCCTCATTGGTCTCCAGTAAATCGAACACTTCCCATCTGGCATCAGCACCTCCGCCTACGCACCATAGTTTCCTATCGCCACTTTCAGGGTCCCAACATAGGATGCCTTTGGGTGGTTTCCCATCTGGTAGACCTGGGACCGGTATATTAGGGTTTTTGACTCTACAACTTTGTCCGTTGGGCAATGTCGTGCTTATAAAGGCTGGTTGACCCTGCCAATTGGCAGGATCGGAGCCCAGATGATATGGTGCCGATGTCAAAGATCGGACATCGGAAAGGGCTTTGGGCATGCCCGGCAATTTGGCCAAAGCCGAGAGGGCAGACGGGGCATTCGTTGGTGGTGCATGGACAATATCAGCTGGAGGAGTATAGAATGCCTGCGATGGAGGTCTAGGAGATGACGACTGGGACGGCAGAGACTGTGTATCGAAGTCAACAGATCCCGCTCTTCGAGATTGAGAGACGACTCGGGCGACCGAAGTCCGCTTCTGTGGGACAGGGGCAATTTTGGTTAGTTCTTCGGTTGGGTGAAGCCGCAAGTCGAAAATGTGGATGGTCCCTTTGTCCGAGGTGCAGGCAATAAAATGTGATCTTGGTGATATTGCGAGGGAATATATGATGGCAGCATCAACTCCACGTCGAAACTCGTGTGTTTGAGAAAGGCTAGCGACCGAGAAAACACGGATAAGAGTACCTTGTTTGCTTGCAGTAGCAAGAGTCTGACCGTCACTGCTGAGGTCCATGTGGCGCAGCTCCGAAGCATGCGCGCGAATTATCTTCTTAGTCTTGTCCGCAAGGCCAATTATCTGGACTTGTCCGGCAGTCAAGCCTGGCAGCACTGTTGTGTCGCCTTGAACACAGCAGAGGGCATATGGATTGGAGGCGGTGTCATGTATGGCCGACACACTTCCTGGGTGGTGGTGATCAAATTCTCCGTCATGATGGTAATGCAAATATACAGTTCGTTCACCCAAGATGACGGCGATGTGACGATCAGTCATGCGTACTCCTAGTATGGGTTCGTGGAAATCAAGATCCTTGAGAAGTCCGCCATAATGACCATCCCAGAATTGTAGCTGCTTGCAATCAGTTCTAGATCGAATTTAGTATGATCGTCTTGGCCTGACCTTATTCGGAGATGCATTTGGATTCCGGCCTCCACCTACCAATACGATGTATCGGTCGTCGAGGGCGGTGGCAATGGCATACCCTCGACCGAGAGTTGGGGCTAAAGTCAAAGAAGTAAGCAACACAATTGTTGATGATCATTTGCTCTGCGTCTTACGTTCCTTGAGAGTACGTATGCAGTCATTTGCACGAAATACTATAGGTAATTAGACAAATTTATAGCCATCCTGCAGATTATATGTACGATACCTCGTACACCATCATCCAGTCCGCAGATCATGCGATTCCGAGATTGGTTGAATGACACGGATAAGACAACAGGATCCGGCGAATGTTGAATCGGATGGCGCGTGTCCATGATGTGCTGGTACGAAGCTATGAAAGAGTTCTGAACATCTTGACCAGGAGCGGACTTCGACTGCTGGTAGGTAACCTCCGTGGACGGAGAGTACGCACTGTGTCGGCCTTACTTAGTCGAGGTATTGTTCGTGAACTCAAAACGTTTCGAATTTTCATAGAAGAGAAGCACCACAGATATTAAGGCAGGTGAGTATCTCGTTATTGATTGCTTTTCTGAGAGTCCTTGCTTGGAGCCGTCGTTATTCTTAGGACCACGGGTGACACCGACCGACGCACGTGATGCATCCACTTCAGCGGGAATGAGACGCGACTCAGCAAAAGTATGAGCTCACTCGAAAAGTCTCTCAGACACGAGTCATACGTGCTGGATCATGGGACTACTACGACCATGAACACAGAAAGCTGTATCAATTTGGGAGAGACCAAAAGGTATATGGGTAACACCGGTAGGCATGTCATTCTTTTGCCCGTCAGTTTCAGGTTGTCAGGGTTGATGGCAGCGATTGGGGGAGCAATCCGAAGTCTCCACTGCCGGTGGCTCGCATGCTGCGTCATGCCCAATTTATCCCGACGCTTCTCCACATCTTCCAGCCATCCCACCTCGCTCGGTAATTTCAGGTCTAGGTCTGGAAAAACGATGGCGATGAGAGGCATGGGAGCAACATAAGTAGCACAGTATGGTTTGTGGCAAAGGTCAAGACACAATTGACGGTATCCATCCATTACGTGCAGGGTAGCCCGAGCTTTATCTGCAACCATGCAGAGCAGCATCATATCGCATGCTTGTCGGCGCGAGTTGACGTGGCAGGGCGGTGGTCTTGAGGCCTGACATGAGGGCGATCAATGTTCAAGGCACACGAAGATGACGAAAGGCTACAAGTGACACGGATACATGCGTCCGCGAGTGGACGACCTTGGAATACCGCACGCTGTCACGCTGCCATACGCCAGGAATCAATAGCATCACCCTCATCGCAACCTTGGTCCGTGGCACCAGCTCCCAGCCTCTTGTGATCCCAAAGCCCACAGTCTCCATAGCTTTCTGATTCTCGTGCACGACTGACCCATGTCGGACGATCCACAGCTCCAATTTTAATTTTGCTCATTCGCTCCCGTCTCTTCTTGCATGTTCGGCCTGTCGTTTTCCTCACTCACTGCATCTTCCCATCCCACCTGCATTTCCGTCACTCACCGCGACTGCGGCCGACGACGGTGGAGTTTGCCTTAGCCTGTCTTCGCGCATTTACCGCCATCTCTGTCTCTTCCCCTCACTCGCTCTACATATCGACCGCTCTGAGCGTCTCTTCGTCGTTCCTGTTTCTGCTGTTCCCCGGTACAGAGTTCGTCTTGCAGCCACAGCGTTGAATTTCCCCCACACCGCCAACGCACCTTGTCAGGCGGCTCAAGATTTGCACGTGCCAATTACATCAGGCTCCACCACCACAGCAACCTCTGTGCAATTCGCCTCTCACCGTCCTCTGCAGCTGACCATAGGTGATTCTACCTGCCTATGAAGGTCTTGCTGCAGCCCTTGTGGGATGTCACGACGTTATGTTGACCGCTACGAGGAGCGGGACAGAGACTACTATGATCGTCGTGCACCCCGCGGTGGTTACGATGAAGTCGACATAGAAATTGACCGCGAGCGCTATGACAGACGCCCTGCCCGACCTGCTTCTGTGGTCGAAGAACGCTACCGAGCTCCACGACAACCAGACTTTCTTAGAGAAGACTATGGCCGCGATGCTGCCGGTCCGCTCGTTATTCGCGAGAGCGAAAAAGTGAAGGAGTACCAGCGGGATAAAGGGAGGACTGACATGTCAGTCGTGGGTTCTCGACGTGGGGGAAGCCCGCCAGAGGAGAGAATTACCAAGGAGGACATCATAATCAAGGAGCGATTCCGTGACCGTGACAATGTCTCGGAGAGTGGACGATCTCGCAAAAGTCGTGCTCCCAGGGAGAGGGAGGAGGTTATCGACGACCGTCGTAGCGAGATCCGTGATGGCCCTCGCGAAAGACCACACAGGGAGGTGGAAGAGGAAGAGATCATTATCAGAAGGAACGACCGGGACTATTCACCGCCTGCGCGACGCAAAGAGATTGTGACCGACGAACGAGAGATCTACTTTCGTCGCGGTAGCTCGCGACCTCCCCCACCACGAGAGGTCGAACGCGAGGAAATCTACATTCGTGACGAGAGGTCACCGCCAAGGGAGCGTGTCGAACGAGAGGTGGACAGACAGGAAATCACAATTCGGGAACGTGACCCGTCACCTCGAAGATACGACCGGGAGATCGAGCGCGAGAGGGTTGTCATCGATGAACGAGAGCGCAGTCGTCCACCACCTCGCTATCGCAGCATTGGGCCGCCAATTGCAAGGGAACGTGAGGAATTCATTTTCCGTCGGAGACGTTCGCCGAGTCCACGTCCACGTTCGCCGACCCCACCGCCTAGGGATTACGAGAGAGAGCAAATCATCATTAGGAGGCGTGAATCAAGTCCTCCTATTCGTGAGCCGAGTCCCGAATCCATACGGGAGCCGACACCAGAGCCACCGCGCGAACCATCTCCGGAGCCTATGCCTCTTTATCGACCGCCCATCATTCAGCATATCTACACACATCATCATCATATTGATCACGGTGCGCCCAAAATTATTTCCAGCTGACGATACAAACACGATCTTTCTAACATGACTTTCAGGTCTTGAAAGAGCGAGATCGCCAACTCCGCCCCCCAAAACTCCGACCCCGCCTCCACCACCGCCAGCCAAGAAGCACGAAGAAAGTCTCGAAATCGAGATTCGCAGACGGTCGGTTGTATAATTGGTAAAACCCTTTCAAATCGACTGACAGTTGTACAGTGGAATTCGTGGCGGTCAAGAATTCTACGAAAAAGATGTCATTCTCGATCGTGAACGCGATGCAGTAGACCGAGTGAAGGAGGAAGTACAAGTGACCCGCAAACGATCGGAATCATCGCATCCGTCACGAGAGAAAGACCCGGGTCGTAGAGACTCTGGCAGACCACTGAGGCGGGATATGTGGACCGAAGTCACCAAGGATCTCGTGTCTAAAACAGCCATTGAGAAGGCTGGGTACGACTATGAAGAGACAAGCGAGTACTTTTACGTGATCGAATACCTCAAATATGTGAGTCCGGCCGTCACGCATGGCCAAACGGCGAATACTGATAGAATCGCAGGAGGATGTACTACGTTTGGTAGAAATGACCGAGGACATACGTCGCGAGGAGAAGGAACGCAGCCGAGATAATGGGTGGAAACGAGAGGACGAAGACAGAGCTTCGGTTACAGCAGGACGGCCAAAGGAACGTGAGCGTATCTACGAGCACGACCATATTCGTGAGATCCGCAAGACTACTCGTGATCGTGATACACGCAGTGTGCGTAGCGGACGCTACCGCTAAGGATTAATTGGGGACGGAGCTGGGTCGGATGAAGTGATTGCACAACTCACGAATATAGATTCATGATGCATTAACGAATGAACGAAATGGTCTAGAAGCTACTCAAACCCTCTCATTTTCTTTGTTAAGGTTGCGAGGCACAGCTAGAGACAGGCTCCCCGTTAATGCGGGCTGTGCTTAGTCATCACTGCGCCTTGCGGCATCGTCACCTGTCAGGCGGCGATTCGTTACCCCATCTCTGCCTTTCTGTCACTGTCGACACCTACTTCCTTCGCCACCAATATACCCAGCTTCGATCAACATAAGCCATGGCAGCCAACACTAGGTACCAGCCCGCGCCGCAGCGCGACTCTTTTGAGGAGCAGCACAACTATGCGCAGCCTCCACCTTCATACCAAGCAGAGGCCGCTCAGCCTGGCGTGCCTCGCGACGAGGATGACAACCTGCCAGATGATTTCAAGGTGAGTGGAATCAAAGCTTTCCTAGTGGTACACAGGCACTGACTGTAGCTCTTTTAGTTCGGTGGCTCCGTGTCCGAGGCGACGCTCGACATCCGCATGGCCTTCATTCGCAAGGTCTACACCATTCTTACAGTCCAGCTCTTGGCTACGGCGGCGCTGTCGTCCGTGTCCTTCTTTAGCACCGGGTTCAAGACGTGGATTCAAACAAACCAGTGGATGATGTGGATATCACTCTTCGGCGCCATCGGATTCATGCTGCTCACCTACTGGAAGCGCAAGTCGTACCCGACCAACTTGCTGTTTCTGACTGGTTTTACTGCTCTAGAGGCTTACTCGATCGCCGTCATCACATCCTTTTACAACAGCAAAATTGTCGTCGAAGCGCTCATTTTTACCCTTGCTATCTTCGTCGCTCTTACCCTGTTCGCCTGCCAGACCAAATATGACTTCACGAGCTGGATGCCCTATTTGTTCGGGCTACTCTGGGTGCTGATTATTTTCGGCTTCATGTCCGCCTTCTTCCCGCACAGCAGCACCATGGAGCTTGGCTACGGTGTCGTTGCGGCTCTCATCTTCTCCGGATACATTCTGGTAGACACGCAGCTGGTCATGCGCCACTACCACGTGGAGGAGGAGATTGCGGCCTCTATCAGCCTGTACCTTGACATCATCAACCTGTTTTTGGCCATTCTGCGCATCCTGAACAGCCAGCAGAACAACTAAACCATGCGCTGACTCTAAGAGTTTGAGTTTTTTACTCCTCCTTCGAAGCATCCTACAATTCACGATGGCGTTTTGGTACTTTAAGCAAGTTTCCGTTTGGGGTTTTGTCGTATGGAGTAGATGTTGCTGGAGTGGAGACATTTGGAGTTCACTCTTGTCGTTTCAAGTATTCGCAATAAGTATAACTTAACTTGTGATGGTTCGAATCAATCCAAAACCCGCTCCCCGCACTGGAGATGCTGATCGGTATTCTGCGTCATGTCGTGCTCGGTAGTCCACGATTGCACGTGCTTTTTGATTGGTCGAGGAGGGGCAAGCCAAGCACTCTAGAGGTGCTTTGTCCCCTTTCAAAATTGATCACCCTCTTGGGGCAAGGTTTGCCCATGGCGGAAGGGAAAAGTGGTGGTGGCACGGCGGGAAAGGTGGGGTCCTCTGGGGGCCCGAGTACTGGACCAGAGCCTTGTGCGGGCTCTGAGCCGTGAGCCCTTCGTAGCAAGCAATCTCTCCTTTTTTTCGACTGTCTTATCGATATCCCATGCAAGATCGCCATCGTAGTGTTCGCCCTCCACCACATTAATACCAGCAATTCGCCTTCCTTGGTCCTCGGCCATGTTTCTACTCTAAGATCGACATCAAGGACAATTTCCTTTTTCTCGCCCACATTCGCACAATAGCCATTGGCCGACGTCGTTCCCTACACCGTCGTCGTTCGCTTAGACACCTCCTATTACACCTTTGGGTCGATCGACCCTGCAAAATCCTTTGACCGCTTCCACAACCGCGCCGACCGTTGCAAGTTTAACACGTCCTTCCGCGCCTCAATGCTTTAACTGCTGCTCAACCTCCGACTCTCCATTTTAGCAATTGATTCTGTTAGAGCTTCGAAATCCTCTGTCGAACACCATGAGCGCATCGACACCCCCAATTACGAGCGATTCGTTCCGCAAGGACTCGGTCCATACCGAGGAAGGCTACAGCTGGAACGTTGAGGACGAGCCCAGTTTGAGCAGCAAGAATATCCTCAATACTGCAACCTGCGCCAGCCCTGGCGAAGTGGCTCCAAGATCTCGAAAGACGAAGCGAAAGGATGAGAGCCTGTTCGAGACCGTCCGGTTGGGCATTGTCAACCATCAATTAGGTACAATTTGCTCGTTCAGCTGCACTGCTCGAGACGCTGTACTGACTCAAACGCATAGGTCTCTCAATCAACATTCTGCTCCTTCTCGGCTTGACTCATCTGCTTTTCCCAAGCCTTCGGCCGACTACCAGTCGCTATTTCCTGCTCTCTTACAAAGACCACAAGACCGGCTTGTACCAACCAGGCTCAGAGGACTTCAAGTTCGTTGCATTATGGATCGTCATCTTCACCGGTCTGCGCGCCGGCACTATGGACTATGTCTTGGTCCCATGGGCAAGAAGCTTGGGTATACATAAAAAGAAGGCAACCATCAGATTCGCCGAACAGGCCTGGCTCATTGTGTTTTACTCTGTTTTCTGGACTGTTGGCATTGTAGGTCGCCCCAACGCAACACATCTATCTATGACGTTGACAGAGAGCGTTGCTGACATCTCTTCACAGTACCTGTATGCTACATCTTCTTACGCCGGCAATCTTTCCGCCATGTGGGTGAACTTTCCCACTTCATCCATGACTGGTCTTTTCAAGTGGTACTACTTAGGCCAATTCGCTTTCTGGCTACAGCAAATCGTCGTTGTTCACATAGAAGAGAAGAGGAAAGATCATTGGCAGATGTTCACACATCACATAATCACCTGTCTCTTGATTCTCATGAGTTACGGGTTGTACCAGACAAAAGTTGGACACGTCATTTTGATTACCATGGACGTGGTGGATCTAGTATTGCCGGTGAGTAGCAGTAGCGAAACTTAGGAACCCACAATTGGCATACTAAACCCAACAGGCTGCAAAGATGCTCAAGTACGCAGGTTACCAGACTGCATGCGACTTTGCGTTTGGCGTTTTCATTCTCACCTGGTTTGTCGCTCGTCACGTTTTCTATCTTATGATTTGCTGGTCCGTACACTCAGACGTGCCTGTTTATATACCCTCGGGCTGCTACGATATGTCGACTGGCATCAGACTGGCATCAGATCGTGAGAACGAGATCTGGAATAACGTAATGCATGCCTACAAGGGCAAGGGCCCTGTTTGCTTCAGCGAACAGATCCGACTTTCATTCCTCGGTCTTCTACTTGCACTGCAAGCTCTCACCATCATTTGGTTCACAATGATCATGCGCGTCGCTTATGGCGTTCTCACTGGCAAGGGCGCTGAGGACTCCCGGTCTGACGACGAGGATGAAGAGGAGGAGGAAGAAGAGGAAGTGCAGCCATCTCCCAAGAAGCTCGGGAAGCGTGTCAAGGCCCCCAAGGAAGAAGAGGTCGGTGTTGAGCAATTGCGATTCGTAAAGAGGTCGTCCCCGCCTGCGAGGAGGAGTAAGACTAGAGCCAGCGGTATTAGCATTCCCGGACACGGCGACCATAAGGAGCTTTTGGGCAGGATTGGATGCGATAAGCCTGGGTCGTAGAGGATTAACAGGTTCGGCCGGTCCGGACTATAGATACAGGAATTTTGTTATTGGAATTGTTGTTGCACGAAGAAAAAAGCTATGAGAACAAGGTCGACGTGTTTTTTGATGGCAGCAAGTCCGCGCTCCTTGACACCGTATCTGGCGCCCTCGAGGTCTTAACGCGTTATGCGGCGGTGATCTAGAGTATTGCGATGCCAGGAGTAGATGTCTTTCTAACGGTTTAGGAATTCACATATCACAGGCCCCTACGCCAACTGATGTCAAAACGATGACTTATGTAAAAACTGCCACTATGCTGAGATCTAGTGTGTATATTTTACAGAACCCTTGTCCCATCTACAACTTAGCAGCACTCGTCGGCACCACTCTAAAGCCCAATCTCGGTGCGTGCAGCAGCACCTCCTTAGATGGGTCCTTCTTCGTCTTGACAGCAATCACAACCTCCTCTTTGTCAAGCCCCACCAACCTTCCCTTATCCTTATGATTGAACCCAGTATCAATCGGCCAAACCATAACCTCCTGCCCCTCCTTCAACCCAGTAGGGTCCTTCGCATCCACACCCACCACTGCCCTCTTTGCACTCGTAATAAAGTCAAACGCCACATCGCCCTTCACAGTCACCGCCTTCGCCGCCTCGGGATTCCTCTTCCTCGCCTCCTTCACCGCGCCCTTGAACCTCGCCGCCCACGCCGTAGTCTTCGGATACGCCTCCGGGCCAAACAGCTCCTTCGGCAGACTCCCCAGCTCTCCCATCCAGTCCAGCGGCCACACGCCTTCGATATCCGCCAGGCCGGGGCTAGTCGCATCAGCGGACCCGATCCACGTCCGTCCATCAGACAGAAGCGTCTCATACACGTCCCACAGCCGGCGCATGTGCGCCTCGGCCTCGGGTCGCACGCGGTCGAGCGTCGTGGGGGAGAACTTGGCGCCGGTGAAGTCTGTGCGGTCGGCTGCGAAGCGCGGATCTTGCATGATGGGCAGGTGGGTGGGGAGCAGCTGGGCGGCGCGGGTGAAGACGCCGCCGTCGATGGTGAAGGAGGAGAGCAGGGCGGAGATGCCGGCTGTGGAGGCGGAGGACAGGGGCGGGTGCGAGGCGGAGGCAGGGAAGAGTCGCTCCAGGGCGGAGAGGATGGCGCGGGTGTCGGCGTAGATGGAGCCGCCGATTGAGCAGAGGGGGATGCGGCGGTAGGAGACGCCTAGGGCGGCGAGGTCGGGGCGGGGGGGGGGGGGGGGTTGGAGCTACGGAGGTGTCAGGTGGTGGGATGTAGGGGAGGAGGAAGACTTACGCATTGCGCGTAGGGGATGTTACGGAGGGTGAGGTACCAGACGATGCGGCGGGCGTAGGGGGAGAAGGGGTAGTGGAAGAGGATGATGTCGTTAGGAATCTTAGGAGAGGCCATGGAGGATGATGGTTCTGCAGAGTGTTTCTCGAACTTGACTAGATGGTAGTGGGGAATTGAAGTGATTGATACTTATGGAGGTTTGCCTGAGGATGAGGTCAAGCTATACTCTAATGCTGATCCCTCTAGAATATAGACCTCGGCTAAACGGTGTCTATGCATGGTAATCAGAGCTCGATTGGCGGCCGAGGACGAGCAAAGTACTCGGCTTGTGCAAGTGAGTGTACACCCAGTCGCTGGTGAACTGTGATTGAACAGTCGATTGGTGAATACTCGCATTGGCTAACTTGAAATTGACAAAGAGGTCGGATATCGATAGTCAGCCCGAATCTCGAGGGGCGACACGGGACAAGAAAGGTTGGTCACGTGATTTTATCTTATCTCCGGATACCCCAGAATCGAGACCGAAAATGGGGAGTTTCCCTTTGTGGTCTTTGTGTCCTTTGTGTCCTTTTTGCCCTCTCTTTGCCCTGGGGGTGGCTGAGCGCCAATCCAAAACAGCCAAGCTCCGGACGATTCGTCACCAGCTGACGCCGCCCGCAGCCTTGAGCCTTGTTGCACAGGCCACGTTCGTCCGGACCCTCGCTCTTCTCTCTCTCTTTCCTTCTCAATCTATCTATCGTCGCTTGACTTCAATCTGTATTCTCTCGACAAAAAACTTCAGTAAACCATCGGAAACAACCACATCACGACCCTACATAAACACACCTGTACTATCGACCTGAGTCCGTAAACATGGTTCGCCGCGTGGTCGGCACAGCTGCCGTCGCCTCTGCGCTCACAGCCAATGCTCTCCTCATCCCGCCCGGAGTGCAGAGCGTCAAGGATGCTGTGAAGATTGAGCTCATCAACAGCGACTGGCAGGCTGTCTCTCTGCCCTGCCCAGATTGCGTGATTCCCTCTTCTCGCAACAGCGAGATCAAGGAAGAGGCCGAAGGTGACGCCCCCGTCTTTATCCAGGGCGGCTCTAACAGCCTTCTCGTCAATGTCACCACTCTCTTTGGTGGCAACGCCATCGGTCTTCCTGGCGACGTTCCCCTCTATCCTCCTCTTCCCAGCTTCAACAAGGCTACCGTCGACATCGTCCCATCTGAAGCAAGCATGGTTCAACTTCAGGCGACCAGCGACAGGCGTTACACTGTTCCCATCTCCTCCGACTCGACGCTCGTAAGCGAGGAGACTGTCACTCCCGATGGTGACGCCGTCATCCGTATCAAGCACCACATTGCCTCCGTCGACAACCACCCCGTCTCTGTTGACGCCGTCGAGATCACTTGCCTCAAAAACAAGGATGGCAAGATGCTTCTCATCAACGCCGAGCGCGTCCCCAGCCCCACCACCATCTTCGACTCCCTGCCACCTGCCATGCACGGTGGTGAACTCACCCCTCCTCCTCCTCCACCGCACGGCAAGGCGCCTTGTTCTCTGCCTCCTCTTCTCTGCCAGTGGCGCGACTTTGTCGAGGCCAAGATGTCAGCGCTCAGTCACGGCATGCACAAAGGATTTGGTGGTCCTCGTCCTTGCCATGGCGGTAAGGGCAGGGGTAAGGGTAAGGGCATGCACAAGGGTCCCCACCGGGGTCCTCACATGGGCCACAAGGGCCAGAAGGGACCATGGAGAGATGAGGAAGGCACCATGCACCTTCCTACCCACAACCGTCCTGGAAGACTGCCTCACTTTGTCGATGATGACCACCACTCAGAAGGTCATGGTGTCATGAGCGGACGTCCTCATCACGGACCTCACGGACACCACGGTGGCTTCTGGGCTCATCATCGTCACCACCACATGCCATTCCACGGTCTTGTCCGTGGTTTCCTCATGGTTTTGATCCCCATCTTCCTGGGTATCACCATGGGTATGACTGTCAGCCTTATCGGCATGATTGTTGGTCGTCTTATTGCTTTCCTCTGGATGCGTTTCGTTCGTGGTGGCGAGCGTGGCTACGCAAGCGTCAGGCTGTCCGAGGAGGAGGCTGAGAACGCCGAGGCTAACAAGGAGGAGCTCGACGAGCCTCTGCCTCTGTATGAAGACGCTCCTGCTTACGAGGAGAAGGCTCCCGAGGCTAAGTAAAAACAACAAGGTCAATCTTCAAGGATTGATCTGTCGTGACCCTCGAGCTCTATCATGACTGTTATGGAAGGACGGAATCGGATCGGCATGGGGTATGTTGGGCTTGTGGCTTTTTAAGGAGTTGGATTGTCAGTTTTCATTGCCTGTTCGGAGGTTAGAATCATCGGAAACGAAGGCGATACGCGGTACGCCATGAAGGTAGCCCCCATCAGCACGATCATACCTTAGGTACGAGCACTCAAATGGATAAAAATGCAACAGTATGAAGCTTGTGATGTTGATTGCGTGACTGGTCAGTCGGGTATGGTTCACGTGGCTGTTAGATGCCATGGATTTCCGCGGGGTATTGCCAGCATTGCAACCTCACTTCCGCGGAACGACCCTGTTCTCACAATTTAGCCAAATGCGGTTGCTGCTCTGTCTGATCGATAACGCCGTGTTGCAGTCACGTCTATTGGGCTTGGGGTTGACTCGACCCCGAGCTTGTGTTATTGCTGTAGTGCAATTATACATATACCAGGTTTGATACTCGCTTTTCGTTTGTTACACAACTGCATTCCTCGGACACAAGAAGAGTCCTTTCGAACACCACCAACTTCATCTCATTCTCGGTACGGACACACTCCTGCACCCCGCCACCATGACTACTACCTACCCCGTCGACGAGCGAACCAAAGCCAACAGATACAACAGCCGCAGTACGTTCCCTCCCTTCTTTACCACCAATCACTACCCCATACCCCACGCGCTCCAATCCCACACCCACTTCACTGACCACCCCCAGCAACCTACGACGCCCCCCTCATCCACTCCATCCTCTCCACCGTCCCCGTAGTCCACGTCGCCTTCACCGCCCCCCTCTCCCCCTCCCAATCCCCATCCTTCCCCTCCATCCTCCCCATGCTCGCCGCCCTCGCCCCCTCCCCCGCCTCCCCCACCGACCAGACCGTCCTCTACCTCCACGGCTCCTCCACCGCCCGCCTCTCCACCCTCTGCTCCTCTGACCCCCAAGGCCTACCGGTCACGATCTCCGCCGCGCACGTCGACGGGTACGTCCTCTCCCTGTCCCCCTTCAGCAACAGCGTCAATTTCCGCTCCGCCGTCGTCTTCGGGCGCGCGACGCTCGTCACGGACGAGGCGGAGATCGCTTCTGCCCTCGAGGTCATCACGGACGGGATCGTGCCGGGCCGGTGGGGGCATAGTCGTGTCCCGCCGACGAAGAGCGAGATCAGGCAGACTGGGGTGCTGAGGGTGGAGATCGAGGCCGGGTCGGCGAAGGTCAGGAGTGGTGGACCGCACAGTGAGCGGAGGGATTTGAGGGATGAGGAGGTCAGGGGACGGGTGTGGACGGGGGTCGTGCCGATGTGGGAGGTGTTGGGGGAGCCGGTGGCGAGTGGGGATAATGAGGTGGAAAGCGTGCCGGGGTATATTGCGGGGTGGGTGAGGGGGGAGAATGCGAAGAAGCAGGGGTATGCGGAAGGGGCGGCGGTGGAGGAGTAAGTGGTGGAGCTGGAGAGGGGAGAGGGGAGAGGGATCTTGAGTCGGAGTTGATGGGGTGTTGGTGGGTTCAACGAGGTTATGACAGCGAGGCGATTCAACATCTGTGCGGTTGGGACGGGAATGGTCTTTTGAAATTGAAGAAATCGCTATGCTGTTACAGTAAAGTACAAATTTTAAAAACAAGTATTTCTTAGTATCACCTTACCACCTTGGGTAAACCCCTTCCTTGAAGTCATGGCATGGCGACTCCTGCCATAAGAGCTCCAACTGTAGTATGTTTATATCAAGTGCCGTGCGTGGACGCACGCCGTCTCAAGACATTTAACCCAACCCATTTGACTGCTTGAGCTTCTTTTGTCTTTTCGCAATCCATCCCGTCCGATCGAACAGGCAAGACAACACCCATTGCAAGCGATCCGCTTCAGTCATCTGGTTACGGTCATTGCCGAATCTGAAGAGGCCCTTCGGGCTCCAAGTCTTCTCAATGACGTCGAATCGTCGGAGCAGTTCTGCATCATCATGGGTTATGATCATCCGCTGACCATCAATCAGGGCAAAGCGCGGCATGAATATGTGACCCAGCTGCACCATGACCTGATTTCGCACGGATTGGATGTCGATTGGTACACCTTCGTCTCGAATCTGAATCAACAAAGTGAGACCTCGAAGCCACTTCTCGCCATGAGACAAGTCTCCCTCTAGCTGCGGTCCTCTGAGCGCGGCTGGAAGGTACTTCTCTGCTGCCTCGCTATTGAATCCCCAGGCGATCATTGCGCATTGCATAGTTGTGTTGAGCAATTGCCTCAATGGACTATCGACTCGTATTGCTCGGAGGCATCGAGTCGATCGGTTTTGGCTCTCGTTGCTCGGACGTCCTGCAGGGCTTTGTGACGGGAGATAGTGCCGCACAACCTCCAGGACCAAGTAGCGCAGGCCATTCATGCGGCATTCCATGCCGTAGCGTTTGATGAGCTCTCTCCAGTGCGAGACATGGATGCGCTTCCCAGTGCTGGCTACTGACAGAAACAGATTCGTTACGAACAAAAGGTCGTCCTCTGCCTGTTTTCGCTTCCCGGTGATTTGAGGTCGTTTACCCCTTTCTCTGTAAGGGAGCAGGTGTGTTCGTATGCTATGGATGGTTTCTCCCGTGATCTCCAGCTTCTGTCCTATCATGTCTTTCAAGATTGTCGCGACCTTATCAGCCCGATGGATACGGGCTTCGGCCTGGATCAGGGTGTTCCATCGGTGTTCATCATGGTGTTTTGCCGACATTGAGAGGACAGCAAGTATAGCATGAGCGTCTAACGATCGATCGACTTTCAAGCAGTCATCAACCAAGCTCTCAAGGAGCTCACGATCCTCGTATATGTCGGGATGACGATCACTATTGACTATGCTGTCAAATAAATCTTGACGATCCTCTTCGGCAAACTTTTCCAGGGCTTTCGAGAAGGTGCATGGAGTGATGGCAACATTTCGCTCTCGTACTATTTTGAGAGCGTCCTGGAAGGCCGGGATAGTCCGTGATCTTGCCGCCAGCTCCCGCACAGCCAAAGGGCCGATAGTATCCAAACCGAGCATGGAAAGCCCGGCGATTAGGAAACCTGTCGATAGACCTCCGGTTGCGAAGACTCTGGCGCAAAACGCATCGGTAACCGACTTCTGCTTGATACCGTGTATTTCACCCACAACAGTGCTTAGACGCTCTCTGGTAAGAGGAAGGTACTCGAGCACGTCCTCAGCTGAATTTTCCGAAGCATTATTTGCTGAAGGGTCGTAGTTGGGCACTCGTACCCGGCTGAATAATATCTCGACCAATGGATTAGATCTAAATGTGGCTGATGGTGCGTCGCCGTGGGATAGAAGAAAGCTATGCCACTTGCACATGGTTGTGTAGGAAGCATGCGAGCTTTTTAATCCTAGCAGACAGGGGTCGTACAAGTTTCGTTCGCTGCCAGTTTCATAAATATATCGGAAGGTGTCAAACGCAGCAGCTTGTTCCTGGCTCTCTACTACAGCAGAAATACAAGGAGCCGCTCGAGTACGCGGCACTAGACTTTGTTCGTGAAGAAGCACGAAGAAGCCAGAGCTCAATTCGGGACGATACTTCAGCATATACAGCATGATCGGAGTGTATAAAAAGTGAAAATCATCCCCAGATGTCCTGTGAATTTGGCCAGCATGTCGGATCAGTCCTTCAAGTAGCTCTGGTCGATCAAGGAAAGCGGAGAGGAGTATGTTCCACACCTTGGAAATCGCTTGATCATGAGGCCGCAGCTGTAACTTCTGTGCCTGCATGCATTGCCACACGGCCTCGACTCCTTCGTGGCCGTGACGCAGCCTCTGCTGCTCGAGAAAATGTAGCCATTGCTTAGAGCGACTACCTTGAGGCTTCACCTTATAGATTCTGGAGAACAAGTCGTTCGTCGACTTATTCGAGGTCTTTCGATGTCGTCCTTGAGCAATGTCGGGTTTAGAATCATCTGTAGTCGTGGCTGTGCTGTTCACGGACGTAATTGGTGACTCCGCCTCCAGGTCCTTGTAATATTCCTGTGGCCAGTCCAGGTCGAGATGTGTGGCAGCTGCCAGGCTCGATGCTCTGGTGCATACCACATTTTGATGTAAGAGGTGGCAAGGGCGCCGTGGCCACCAACGAAAATGTGTGAGAAGTGGAGAGCGCATTGCTCTTCCCTTATTTCGTCCAGCGCCAGTTAGCCGAGATTAGCTCAGTGTCATCATAGTATTTTCCAATTCCGCAAGATGTGTTATAGAATTTCCATAGGCATATCCCGTTGCATCTCAAAATGTATATCGCCGCCGGCAAAAGTTGAGGCTTCGGGAATATCCGCATTCGATGTGGCCCGAGCGTCGTGAGACGACACTGCATTCTTGACATCGAGCCTCTGCTTCCTCGTACCACAATCGCAACACCATTGACCTCTCAGTCGAACCAATTCCTCCCCGAAATTACCACAGACTACAGCAGAAATGGCAGGGTGCGTATGAACACGCCGCAGCTGCGCGGTCGACCCCGTAATGCGCAAAATCAAACCCTAGGGCTGACTCGACGAACCAGAAACGGCAGCTTCCCTGGCCTCAATCGCCGCAACAATGTCCCTGCCTGGCAAGCGCTGCACCAGCAACACGATGGCGTCCGACAGTGGAATAAGGTACGCAATTGGCGCGGAAGTCGGAGTGGCAGGACCGCATCGCCGGTCAGAGGATCACCCATGGCTACGGACAAACACTTCGACGACGAAAACAAGATTATGCGGATGGTATATACTGATTGAATTGACAGGGCCCTCGCGCGAAGGCCATGCTTTACCCCTACTACGGTCAGCATCAACCACCCGGCCATGTTTATCCATCAACTGACATCTTGCAGCCATCCTGATCGGCACCTCCGCCGGCTCGATGTACATGATGACCCGCATGGTCTTCGTATGTATCATTCGACCTCGGCAGCACGAACATGTAGCTGACGAAATCTCTGCAGGGCCACAAGACCTGGTTTTAAGCGATGCACAGTCAGGAGTGTACAGGAGGGACTAAGATAGTGTGATGATGATTCGGAGAGAAGCAAGAAAGCATAGAATTACCAACAAACCATACCCCTCGAACGGGCGTAAATGCACGATTCAAACTCTGAACGCCCGCCCTCTAGTCCTTCGTGACCATGCCCATGCTTCCCTACCCATCCATCTTAACAGCAAACACCTCCTTCGCCAATCTGCTCACCTCCTCACTCTCCGTCTTCGCAAGCGCATTCTCAATCCCCTGCACCGTAATCGCACTCAGCCCTTTCCCACTCCGCGAATAAAAGTCCACCCCAGCAGGCGTAAACAACGTCTTCGCAAAATACGTGACAGCCCAATCATTCCCCTCGCCATCCGTCCCCCACCCAAGCACCTGCCACGCCGACGACGCAACCATCAACCACCCCTTCCCGCGCCACGTCCAGGCATCCCTGCCCTCGGCCGCAGCCTTATCCACCCCATGCACAGTCGACACCTTACTCCCCTCCAGCGGCTGATACTCGACGAGGTCGTCGAGGCGGTCTGTGTTGTCCTGCGGCACGGACGGGGAGGAAGGCGGCAAGGCGGTGTAGGTGATGCGCACGTTGCGCTTGGACTTCCACATTGGGAGCGAGGAGTGCGTGACGTGCCAGGTGCCGAGCAGCCAGGAGATGGGTGGCGGGTTGTAGCCGCCTTCGGAGGGGGGAGCGTCGGGGACGCGCAGGACGATGGGCGGGTTGGAGGTGGACATTGTGCCGAGGTGGGGAGGACGAGGATGCGGCGTGTTGGGCGGAACGATATGGTGCCACTGGGTATTGTCGGAAGTTGCGTTGGTGAGTGGCGGATGCGAGATGCCGTGGAGCTTTGCTGAGGAGTGGGACGTAGGGGCGGGAGAGGACCTGCACAAGCGGCCTAGAAAGGGGATTAGATTTGGCGACAAGGGCACGAAATTACTGCATGTCTCCTCCTCCTTGATGTTGACGGATTTTTTCTATGGCCTCTTGCGGTATTTGCACGCGAAGTTGGCCCGCAGAAAGTCAAAATGGTGAGTCCCGATGCTGTTCCATCGCAGCGTCGTTGACTTGTACACCGCGCACCAAGCATCACATCCAATCACGAATCCAGGCAGGACAGCCCCACCAGCCTGCGTGGAGTGAGATACAAACCCTCCAGATGGCTATCTTACAGTATCCGGTCTTCGAACCGTGCAGATCGTCATATCCTGCGACGATGCTACGCGGGTACCCTAGCACAATAATGGCTGGTCCATGTGGAAGCCAACGCATCGGTCTGTAGTCTGTCAAGATCTTATCTCAAATACACAGTCGCACAATCTCGCTTGTCCTGAATAATGTCATCCAAGTAGGTCCAGTTGATCCCTCTGAGCGAATTCGGCAGTATCACTCTGGGCGTATCGTTGCGATGCTGCATTGTCGATTCTGGGTTAGAGCAGCCGGGGTTACACAACAGATTCCCAGCACGTCACGACTCAAGTCCTGTGCATCGTGCATCGTGCATCGAACAGGAACCCGACTGGGTGGCTCGATATTGAGCAGCGTTCCAGACCGTGGTCTATTGTCACGATGGATCACCGAGCATCATCTCCGTCTGCAGCAGTCATGCGGCCACCGATGGCCCCTCATCTTGCAACGTCATACAGCCAAGCAGCTGCAGCAACGCGTTCCGTACCACCCATGTGTTCAGACCCGGGATCTGATCATGACAGGCCACGGCACAGTTTGCTGGGACTGATGGTGTCGGTTGACTGCATGACTGTACGACAGCATCGTTACCACATACGAGGATCAGGCCTTATCACTACAACGATAAGTCATTCCTTGCTAGGCGAAGAGATCTTGGCTGCAGATAGCCCTCGCACAAAGCGGCATCGACACCTTGCTCAAGTTCGTGCAAAGGATGATAATCAAATCGTGCTCCATGATCGGCTATGTACGGTCTGCATGACTGGAGGAAGCATACATGCATCGCTTGTGGAGCAATCGATGTATAGAGCCAACTACCGTGATTGCACCAAGTGCCGTTGTCAAGGGCCTTACTGCGCCATTTCATCTGCATCGGCACGTACGTACACGACGGCCCGACTCACACTCGGGATATGCCGTGGACACAGTGATGTGGCCGTGTAAAATGATGCCCGGGTCTACGTTCCTTCGAGCGTAAGTGCAGTAGGATGCGGCGAAGTCAGTGTCAACCAATAGAGAACCCGGACGACATAACTTTGACAACAAAACAGAGCTAAAGGCTGCAGGGAGTCTGCTATACAAAGATACATGCCTTGCATGAACCGCTACCCACCTGCCCAATCGCAACATCTTGCCTCCTCTGCGGGCCATTAGGGCGTCCCAGATCTCGTGTCGTGTCTCGATCTCTCAAAATTTCCGGGCCGGATTGTGGATTCTGGAGTTCGGAAGCCTACATTCACGCCGTTGCGGGGCCTCAAGATATCGCCAGAGGTTTATCGCCAACCCTGGTCGATCTATTGAGCTGTGCCACCGGAGCCTCACATCGGACAAGGACAAGGGCAAAAAGCTCACCCAAGCGCCGACTCCTTCGTGTTTGTGTAGCACGGGGGTGTACGGGTTCATGATATTGCATGTACTTTGTGTCGTCGGTGATGCCGACGAGGGTGGTGTCCGAAGCGCTGGCGTCTTGGTGCTTCGGCTGCATGGTATGCGGTGCGCGGTCTTGAACCATCGTACTAGCATGTGAAGGTGGGCGTACTTGCTGCTGTGCTATGGCCTAGCGAGAGATTGCGAGGCCAGGTATTGGACAGGGATGCCCACCAAGGCAGATCCAACGCTAATGAAATGACAAGATGGCAACAGGATCTACATGCGATCGCTGGAAGGTGGATTGCAGAATCAAGAAAATAGCGACAAGATCTCGTGTACCTACAGATTGGACCTGTACCCGTGTCGCCATTGACCAGGCGCTCAAAAGCGATAATGCTGGTCGGGCGACTACTGCCAGATCACCCGAGAACTCGGACCGATAAGAAGGTGTGCACCCTCCACAGCTCGACTGCTGTCGGCCATGCTGTCGGTAATTTCGGTGGACATCGCATGGATTCGTAGAGTAAAACACTTTGCAGCGCGAATTGCTGCCTATAGCACGATATAAAGGCGTTTGGGAGCAGGTCGATTCCGTCCCAGGAATTTGGGTCTGCAACTGTCAAATTTAGTGAGTGCGGGCGGACACAAGACCTGGAGAAGGCAGCACGGCCGCTTGTGATGACGATGCAGTTGAGCACTTTACGGTGCAACCCCGGCGGCATTGTGCATGATATTATCTCTGTGCGCGGCCCAACAGCTGCACCTTCGTGTCCCGTCTGCGCGACAGCCACCCCTGCAGGAGAGAAAGCGTGATTGCAGCATGACGGACTTGCCCGATCTCTCGGGTTTAGAAGGGCCGGCATGTGTATCCACCCACGCCAGGCTACTGTGGGACTAAGGTGTGATGACAGTTTCTGTCAAACCTGCTGCAACTGCTGTTTGCTGCGGGCAATTGGGGCCAGGCGCCGCCCCGTCTGCAATAATCCACCGTCTATTGCATACGCGCCCACATTGGCGTCACCACCGGGTGGAGCGAGATCGGATCACCAGACGCACGACGGGTGCGTGATGGGTCAAAATGGCCTGCGAATGGTGTAATACCTCGACAGCACGGGTGTCAATTGTGGTTCGCGTGGATCCGACAACGGCGATTGGCGCAGTGCACATGCGAGGGGGCATGCAGGCAGACCGTTCGGACCATACCAAAGGCGGGCGACTGCAGCATCACCATCAGCATCAGTATCAGCAGTAGGATGGCCGAGAGATTGCTTGTTGTCGACATGTGCAGCGAAGGATTAGTCGAGGCCGTTTGAAGTTCTGGTTTCGGGTCACGCTGGAGACGATGTAAGATGAGTCCGAAACATGAGGAGATTAGCCTTGACTGGTTGGTAAGGCGTGAATATATCACGCACTCTGTAAGGGTGTGTGCGTGTCTCTGCCAGCGTTTGCAGGTGTGGTTGGATGCGCACGCTCAGGCCGAACAAGCTTACATTAGCGCTGTGTCACTCGCCTCTAGCTTGCTGATGCCGCGATGCCGCTACTGAGGGTTGGCACTTGCTGTCCAGACGTAAGGGGTTTCAAGCAACATCTGGCATTATTTTTTTTGTGTACGGTATGATAAATCTGTGTCAGCGATCTCCACCACCCAGAGATGCAGATCGGACTTGATCATCTGGGTCGGCGGTGTGCGGACATTTTTTTACTTTGATCGGGGGATTTATCTAGTGAATCCAGTCGTATACAAGCGAAATGACATGCACTAAAGGCGGACGTAAGGTGTTGCGACGATGACGGGGATTACCATATCAGTCATCGTCCGGAGGAGATGATCAGATAAGGAGGATGGATGCCGAGCGATTGTCGTGTGTCAACTGACCGCCTGACGCCGCCGAAGAGACGGCGGGTGCGGGTTACCAGATTAAAAAAAATTGCAAACAATGGTAAAAGGATGCGCAAGGCGTGCCATGTGGTCGGGAAGATGAGCGGCGAGCAGCGAAGATGGAGGGTGGAGGAGTTGGTACGTGTGCGGACGGTTATGCGTCGGTGCCTGGAAGCGTGGGTAAGAGTGTCAGTGACGATGTGTCATGTGTTGGATGCACGGATCTGAGTGTCTGGGGCGGAAGATCTGCAAGGACGGCCAGAAAGAGACGGCGGCACAGCCAGAAGAGGAAGAGTGACATGATTTTTTGCGGAACGCCTTGGGAAAAGGGGCGGCGAGACAGGGGCCAGCAGCGCGGCATAACGGCAATGCTTGACGAGCGATTACGACGACAGATGTGCAGTACGCCTTGCATGAACGGTATGCTAATCGCCATCATCCACAATGACCACAGAGCTTACGGGTCCACGGCGACCGGCAGCCGTGGCGAGCCTCGTCTGTGGTCCCTCGGGACTGCTCTGGGTTGACCTCGAGGCTATCTCAACTCTACCATTCACATGTGAGATGTCGACTGACACGCTGACTCTCTTTAATCCGGCGCTGGCCGTGAATGCTCGTGCTTGTGCTTGTGCTTGTGCTTGTGCTCTATTCTCCACGTCGCTCGACTCAGTCTGACGGTTTGCCATGTGTTGGTCCGCTCATTTCCGCCTGCGACAAACATATGCCAGCTGTGAGACCAGACAGACCCTATGCGGGCAAATAATGGTTCGTGGGTGGCCGTGGCAGTGTATAGCGTAATAGTCCATACAGCACGGTCGCTCGCAAAGTCGTTGAATGACTGGTTACTCCAGTTCAGGCCGGGCGAGGTAGGCGGCGCTTTGACGCACGTCAATTGGTGAAGACGTGCATTTATCGGGCCCTCGACCAGCTCGCCGCCCATGCTTTCGTCTGGCTACTGTTTCACGTCACGAGGACAGCTGCGCAAGGCACCCGACCGGCCGGGTGTGTCTGCACCTGTCGCCATCGAATTGCTACTCGAGATCTCGACCTCTCTTTGCCGCGTTACCAGATCGCCGAGCCGGATACGAGGTTGGCTAGAGGTTGTGTTGTGGTATACATGCTTGACCTGCGGGACCTGGGCGTTTTCGATTGCCCACGCGAGCCAGCCTGGCCCACTGATCCACGAACCTTTGCCCAACCTGCGCCTAAGAGTGCGTCACATGGAGCTCATGATGGGTTTTCGTGCCTCGAATGTTCCCGAGGCGACCATAGAGGCTGTCAATACAAGCGCACGCTTGTTTCTCCTTGCTGCTCGCTTGCCCTCGGTCATGCTTCGACCGATGCAAGCGACCTGCCGATCTGTGTCGCCGGATTGGCCTCTTTTACATGTGTAAGAATGAACCGTGACAGGGAGGGTGCATTGGGGCGATGCGGCACAAGGTAGAGGGTCGGCTAAGTGCCAAGGCGTACATGGACCCATGGGCAGCCTGGATCATGGCAGATGGTATGCGTCTGGAGATGTCGTGGATAGACTCGAGGATCACAGCGATCACCATGACCTGCAAACGTGGATGGCTGAAGCCGGACACTTTGCATGTGTCTAACCTTGTCGGTCATTAACTTACGCACAGCTAGGCGCACACCCTCGCCGAGAAGAAAGCGCCTCACTGTCCCCAAACGGACGGCCGATACCAGCACCCACACCCAAACCATGCCCATCCATAAGGGTCCGTTTCCCATTACGGCAGTGCGCGATTAGTATTCTACCCAGCGCGAATGCTATCCGTATCGCTGGTAGCAAAAGCAATACATGTCCTCCAGAATTCTCCCGGCATGACGGCACCCAGGGAATCGTGCATCGAACACGGAAAGACGCACCACTCGGATGGTAGGACATGCACGCATTCGTGGGATGACTCGGGAGGGACAGTCCCGGCTCTTGATCTTCCACTTTTTTGCGGGGAGACCAGGGGCACTACAGAGGGCAAAGACACCCAGAGGTTCTGGCGCAATGTGTCGCGACTCAAGAGGGAATGGCGTCGACGCTCGGATGCAGTGTCGAGCATGGTGATCAGCAAAGTATTTGAGATGTTTGTTGTCCAGATGCGCAGTCCTAGACACTAGCCACTGTGCCGCCAGTGCCACAATGAGAGCAGTCCGGAATCCTTCCACTGTGCCACCTTACGGGCAAGTCACTGTCTCCCTCCATCCCTCCCTCCCGAGCCCTGGCCCGCTGCCCGCCCGCCCGTGACGTGACAGCACAGCACACCTCGTCATGTCTCGGGCTTGCACGCGGACTCGGCGTCTACCGCTGTGGTCATGCAAGCCCGTTTTGCCTGGCGTTCGTTTGTCCCAGCTGAAAGGCAAGGGCGTGGCAGCGACGAAGGGTGAAAGAAGGCAAGATTGGCAGAGCAGAGCGCCATAGAAGGCAGCGAAGCAATGTCGAGGCTGAGACCACGGTGCAGCCACCACGCTCTGCAAGGCACTCATTCTCAGGTGTTCTGTACGGCTCCCCTCGCTTCTTTGTCGAAATGCTCGCTATACCACACCGGCTAACACGCCGACCATCACTCATCACAATCCCCCCCCTCGTGGGCCCTGGGTCTCGCTATTCTGTGCTCGCTCTGCCGATCCGAACCAGCTAATTTGCCATTGCAGAGCGTGATTGACCTGTGTTAGGTAACATGTGTGTATGGTGAGATGCGGCACAGTGGTTCTGCCATCTATTCCGCACACAGTCGGGCCGGCAAGGGCGAACGTAAGAGCAGAATGGTGCTCGCAGCAATATTACTCAATCGCATGTCGCACACCTTACTCAACAAGGTTCAGCAAGCGACGGGGCCTGAGGTCCACACGAGTCGCAAGCCATTGTCAGGCGTGCCAGAGGCAGTCTGAGGGTCGCAAATCCCATCCACGAATCAGCCGGGCCACGCACCCATCATTCAAACATGCCCACCACGCGCGCCGCGGCACCCTCCAGCCCATGTCTCCACCCGCAGCGCACGCCCGGTCCGTGCTCCGTTTTCGGTTTTTTTTGGCCGCTGCGCTCCCACGTCTTCGGTGCCTTCGGTGTCGAGGCTAATGCACGACTGCTGCACCGTCTGCGAGCAGGCGATCGTGACATGCGACCGCCGCGTCCCTTTCTTGACGAGGCTAAAGTCTAGCAGCCGGCTAGAGCAACTGGCATCTCGCAGTAGCCGGCGGCATCACCAACGGGCGTGGTACCAATTCATCATCATCATCATGCCCCCAACACTCGCACACCCACCCCCCTCGGCCGAATGCAGCAGTGTGCTCGTGCCCGCCGCCGCACTCACTCGAGCATCTGCCCGCTAACTCGACTAGGACCCCCAATCGCCCGCCCGGGATCGTGGCGTCCCGCAGAGGCCTCGATCGGGCATCAGGCCGGGATGCGCCATGCTGAATCCATCCGTCAAATCGCCCATCCCCATTACTCGAGCACCATTCACACACCCTTACGCCTACGCCTTGTCTGTCTCTGCTCCGTCCGTGACACCGCCATCTCGTGCCAGCCCGTCCACGGTCGCCGTGCTGTAAAGAAGGGCGGCAGAAGAGACAACTCGCGCCTTGGCTGGGCGTGTCTCTCTGCCTCGTCTCTCCCCCGTCTCAGCCGTTGCGCGCGGCCAGAGCCAAAAGCGAGTAGACTGCTCGACGCCACAGAGCCACAGAGCGCGACAGGCGGCGCGGAGGAGGGGGGCACCTTACCCGCCGGACCGCTGTAAATCATAATCCTTTTTGCTCTCCCCTTTGTTTTTTTTATTTTTGGCCGAACACTACCGCGTGCTGCCCTCGTCCGTGGGCCCGGGCGCACTGACTGAGCTTGTTCCCCATGCTCATGCTCGCAAACCGGGACCGAGCACCACAGCGCCGGAGTTGCACACACACCTGACCCTTGGTCAGAGTACCACTGGTCGGTGCTTATTCCCCCAAGCCATCACCACTCTTTGCACGCAACTCTACTGGCCTCCGACGTTTCAGACATCCTACTTCTACATTCCTGCATCCCTACCCTTTTGTCTCTCGCCTTCCTCCATTCTCCCCGAGTGATAGATATATCCCTCCACCACCCCCCGACCCTGTTTCCCCACCATACCATATCCTCGCCACTCCCCCCAACGGCCCACACCCAGACTCTGATTCAGTCTGACGACACTTATGTTCCAACGTCTCCCATGAACTGATCTTTATTTGGATTGCTCTTCTCGCCTTTGACGACTGTCACGCTTATTAGAACGACTGGCTATTCGTCCCCTTTCACCATTACAGGCGGTGCATTTGTTTTGCGTCATTGTTTAATCGATCTGGAATCCCATCATCTTGAACGACCTTCCCGCCATTGCCTCCTCACGACCAATCCAATCTGAGTTTGATCTCTCGGTCTGCAAATCGGCCAACGTCACCCCAATCTTGCATGCCAAACGACATGGAGGTGTTGAGACCATTGGACCACCGACAACTTTCGTCCCATTCCGATTGGTACTCCCAGTACAAGTACCGCAGTGGACTTGCCTCTCCCAAATCATCAACCGCTCAGAGCTCCCCGGAGTTCCTCGATCGGTCGAGGATGAAGGCTGACAGCGCTCTTTCCTTCCGCCCAGAAGGCGAGCGGTCAATGCCGTCTTATGAGCCATCGACGGGCTCTGGTAGCCGTCACTCACCTCGCCTTCTTGGTGCTCTTCCACCTATTCCCACAGCTAGCAAGCCGTCTTTGCCACCCATCAGAGCAGTATGTTGTGATTGCTGAGTATTGGCCCACTCACAAGACTAACACATGTATAGCTTCTCGCGGAGCCTTTACGGAGCCCGCCCTCGACTCCATCAGGAACTCGTCGCGACTTGCAGTCCTTGAGCCAACAAGGTCATAACGAAAGCGAGTATACCCACCAGCACAAGCGTTCTTGCTCAAATCTTGCTTGGGAACGTCGATCATCCCATGCCTCGCCTGCCAGCGCACATTCCATGTCACTGCCATCTCTAGATGGATCAATACGTCGCGACTCAGGCACCACTCAGTCGGCTTTCGACGGCCCTGGGTATAGGCAGCCAGAAGATCCCTACAGCAGGCATCGACTCAGCAACGCGTTCTTGCCAGAAATTCGAACTTCAGCGCTTGAACCACGGGCGACTTCGCCGGATCGTGCCGGCGGCCTTCCTCGGCCCGTCTTCTCGCGCAAGCGGTCTTATGATAGCATGGGGGCATCCTTGGAGCGTGAACAACGACTACCTCCACCAATGGGTTGGAGTGGGCCAACTCAAGGACCTCTGCTGACAACGCGGAGGCCGAGCTATCACCCGGTGTCACCACCTCCCCCACCTTTCAGACCCTATTCGACCACGGGAGCACCAATGACGCGTCCTCCCATGATTGATGGGCATGCAATGATTCCGCATCCTCACTCAGCGGTGGAAGCTGGATCTCCGCCGGGCATGTACCCGAGGCCGCCAGTATATGACTACCAATTGTCCAAGGCGCGGAAGCGAAGTAATCTACCCAAAGAATCTACAGACATCATGAAGCGATGGTTCGAAGCCCATCTAGACAACCCCTACCCATCGGAGGATGAGAAGAAGTTCTTTGCTCAGAAGGCGGGCATCAATCTCACTCAGGTATGTCAACGTTCACCATGTGCAAAAAGGCGGTGTATTAATTTTGTGGTACAGGTCAGCAATTGGTTCATCAACCACCGGAGGAGATGCCCGGAATTGAGGGAGCAACGCGACAAGAAGCAGACGACGGGGCGCCGGACTGGTAGCGACAGTCCTTGAGTGTATTTGGGTAGCAATCCTTGTATCCAATGACGACAGCTGTCATACTGTCCGGGCGAACGAAACTTCGCGGCGCAGCTCGAGCGGTAAAGGATGATCTGGTAATGGCTTTTTTGGGCCCAAGCAAGCGGGTCTGGCTGATCTGCGACCCGTAATTTGAGATTCGGTCCCCGCCCGCAGGTATGGGTCGGGCCCAGATGAGTTCATCAGAGTACACTGTGGCCGGACGGTGCATTAACGGAGAGACCGTGCAACGCTGGCGGCCAGGACGAGGGATGAGAGACGACAATGAAGACTTGACAGCAATATCGCGCCGGCAACGGCAGCACGGCGTCGAGATTAACGCGGCCGGGGATGTGTAGTTTAACCACGCCGCCGCACACCAGTAATGTAAATAGCTTAATCCTACCAATCACATATGCATCGTCACATACCAGTGCGCAATCCCAAGACGGCAGTTGCTGCCAGCACCTGTCAAATCGCAGTCGGGATCTGGTCTGACTCGCTACCCAACTGCCGGAAGGAGCAGGGTGCAGAGCTTGGGGGGAGAGCTTGGGGGGAGGACTGACCGCGGGACAGGCAGGTGGAGATAGATTGGTGGTGGGCATGGTTTGTTGCACAAGAGCTAATGCTGTAGCATCGTCATCCATGGCGTAGGACGGGACAGAAGTTGTGTGCGCGGCGCGGTGTAGGGCATCCCGTCATCTTGATGTGGACGAAAGCATGATACAGTGCTTGATGGTATGGATCTCTGGGCATCTCCCGACGTCCTGGGAAAAAGGAAGGTGCATTTGGTGGGGCGATTGCCGGCTTGACGCCCTGAAACCCCAGTCCAGAAATTTCTGCCTCTGGTTGACAGCTCGGGATCGCCAGTCATTGGTGCATCCCCCAGCTTCGCTTCTGTCACACTCCGACCCATGTTTTTCCGCCGTGTGCTCCGGTCAGATTTTATTCTCGACGCAATTGGTGACTCGGAAGTTGCGGTCTAGTGGTTGCGTGCCTTGCATGCGCTCTTCTCCTTCACCCTCAGCGATGCCTGCAATGGACACAACGATGGAAAGCACGTCAGCTGCAGCAGCAATCAATCATTTGGTCGGACCCCTTCCGATCTGAGGATGATGGCAGCCCGATCTGCCCCGTCTGCACGATCCAATCCGGGCGACCCACACCACAGCCAGACCTAAACGCGGACTCAGCTGCGGCCTCTGACGCATCCGGAAGCCGAGCGCAGCCTCGCTCGTATGGAAAGTTGCTTGGGGTTGGGAATGTCCAGAGAAATGGAACCGCGGTTCCAGCGGGAAACAGACTTCTTACTGGAGTGGGGCGCGTGTCAGGAAGTGCATGTCACCGCCAACTCTGATGATCATCATGCCCCAGATCGTTTTCGTCACCAGGCGGTCTACAGCGCCTGCAACCTCGATGATTTTCAGGCGCCCATCCTGCTGGATCACCCGTCCCGAAATGACGGATGCAGGATACAGTGCATGTCAGATCCTCCCAGCCCGTGCGAGCGATGTGACGAGGACGACGACAGCTGCAAAAGGTACAGCACAACGGTACCACACCCCCATCGTGGGCCTGCCGCGCGCCCCGTGCGGCGACGCCGGCGAACGGCAGCAGCACGTCAATCAAGGAACAGGCTACGAGTGAACGAGATTGATGGGCCCACACCGCATAGTCTACACCAGAGGCTGCATACTCGGCCTCGCCTGCCATGTCGACAATTCCAAAAATCACAAACTCTAATCGGCTCTGCCATATGTGGTCGTCGGATTGGAAGGATCTGTACACTTCGACAACTTGTCTGTGCCGTGGCACGCCTTACGGCACGACAAATGTAAGTACACGCGTACATCACAAGTACACAGGAGCACAGAGCATCATCCTTCCGACAAAACCAGTCGTTGCGATTTCGCTTCCATGAGGGGGCTTGCGGCCCCATAGCACGCACAAAAAATCCGAGGTTGTCCTACCGTGCGCGAAGGCCCGACGGCGTGGGCACCAGCCAGCGCCTGCATGGGTCATGACTCGGGGCAGCACAAAAGTCCAACATCATGAGGATGGTCAGCTTGCTCTGGAGGGCGGCCAGCTGTAAATTACAGTTGCATCGCGTGTTTGCTTTTTGACGCCTGGTGGGGTTGGGTGCAAATGGGAACATGGTTACATGTCAAAACTCTGAACGCCCATTGCAGCCCAAAAGAGACGTTTCCAGCAGTGGGATGAGCTGAGTTGGGGAATGTGGAGATCCCATTATGGATGCGCTGACGGACCTTCTACCGCTCCTGCGTTGGAGAATCGTTGGTGATTGACATCCCCCAAACCCACCCCAGTACAAATGGCTCGGCAAGTCGTCCAACATCAACGATGGTCACCACGGCAGTAGTGCTTGGGGCACTTTTCCCCCTCGGAAATCCACATCATTTGTTGTGTCCGGTATCTGCATGCTGATGCCACAGGATGCCGTATTGGTGGTACTGCCGAGCAGGCTGGACCTCTGGGCTGCATCAAGCGAGCTCACACGAGCGCCTTGGCCGGGTCTTTCCGTCAATCACATTCAGGTTCCTTTGTTCGTAGCCTAGCCTGGACCATTCCGGGTGCTTCGTGTCGTCTCCGCCATCCGCCAACAATGTCTCGGTGCAATCCACAAGCTACAGATACGGCGCCCCGCCAAGTCAATGGCAGGTCGGGGACTTCGCGAACCAGGGTCCGGGGAGCGCCACCCGGGGAGTCGCTGTCATGGGATTGTTTTTGTTCTTCCGTGACCCAGCGGAGTGCGCGGTGCGGACGTGGCTTTCCTGGCGCGGCATAAGCGTGAGACTATAGACGAGCTGGAGTCCAGCGTCCACTGCCACTGGCCGCCCCCAATCATCAGGCTGCCACGAGTGGTTCATGCGGGCAGCTGAATCGGGGAGCAACATCGGCTGCTCGCTGGCAATAACTACGCCAACTGCGATATTGTTGTATCGTTCCTCGCTTCCCCGTCGCTAAATCAGTATGCCGATCCTTTTCGGAGAGCGACACCTGGCCTCGCTCTACCTCAGGCCGGAACAGGCGGTGAGCTGGGGGACCACAAACCCGTATGCCCGTGGCCCAATGCGGTCGCCCAACTTCCTGGGTCCGCATCAGGATGGTCCACATCATCCCTGTTCAGCCGTTACGTTGCCGTCCGCCTCGACAGCTCCCCTCCCCCGACCTCTGCAAGCGAGGGAACCCGCCCACCCCTCCGTCGCTAATCCCGAGATCTCGACATCTGCGATCTGGCAGACGGCAACTGCCACTTGGGTGTGGAAGACAAGGTTGGCGCGTAGTGGATTGATCCGGACATGCTAGTGTGTATTCATGAGTGGGCATGGCTGCTGCTTCCCAGGTTTAGGGCCATGGTCGGCAAAGGTCGGCAGAGTAGAGTAAGCGCAGAGCTGCTCGACGCCGCCGCTTGGTTGATATGTTCGTCTTTTGAAACGCTGAGAGGCGGTTGGCCGATCCACCACCCTTACGAGGCTGTCTGTCAAGATCGAATTTCTCCGGCTGGCTCTGACAAAGACAACGACATTTGGCTCTTTGACCGTGATGGTCATCGCACCGGCTCCGGAAGAGCTAAATAGATTAGTCTGCGACGAGCTGGTCTCCCGCTATGGTGGGGCATCTTTCCATCAACCGTTAATGGTATAGTGGTGGTGGACTTCGCGATGCCGCACTGCCTGCCTCTACCGGTCGACCGAAGCAGACTGACAGCCCCGCAAATCTTCGTGTGATACCAAACGACCATAAAACACGCATTGAAATGCTATGGGATCAATAGTTCAGTGCTAGTAGTATCAATAAGGATAAGCAATCTCCCCAAGGGCATTGTCGCGGGAAACTTGATGTGCCACGATCGCCGGTCTATAAAAACGAATTCCTTCGTACAGTACTAGACGAAGCTTATTCATGTTTCCCAAAATACTAATTTGTGTATCATTAGAGCCATGTACTGGTCAATTGCTCGGCTCAAAGTATCTCAACCTGTAGCAATATGGCATGGAATATACAAATTGAAGAATAGATGGATGTTCTGCATTTAGGTCACATGCTCACGCGTTCTGTGCGTCCTCCGACTTCTCCGCATTTTGCGGGCGGAGCTGTATGCAGCTTTCGAACATCAACAATTGCCACGACATAGTGCATTGAAACCCATCCCAACGACCTTTCACGAACCACTGTCTCCTACCATGCGATAGTCCCCAAATCAACAGCCCCTCCCCTCCCCGACACAATGGCCAGCGTCCTCCCGTCCCACCTGGACGCCCGCCACAGCAACCACAACAGGATAGCCAGCACGACCAGCGCCTCCTCCTCCTCTCCGCAAAAGAAAGAGATCTGGTCCACGCTCCTCTCAGACGTCGCCAGCAGCAAAAAAGTCCCCGAGAAGCGCCTGCTCGTGCTGGGCGGCACGCCCGACTCCCAGCGGGACTTGATCGACTCTCTGGCGCCGGAGCAGCCTTCTGCACCTCAGCAGCAGGCGCAACGGCGGGGCAACAACGATCGTGCTGCGAAGACGAGGCGCATCCCGCTGGCGAACAGGTTCGCGCTGGGGTATACGTATCGGGACGTGCAGGACGTGGATGGGGAAGGTAGGGTTCCCTCCCTAATAGTAGTATATGTGTGTGTGTTGGGCCGCCAAAACAAAAAAAACTGACTGGGTATCGATGGAATAGATACGCTCGCGCGGATATCGATATACACTCTGTCTGAGCCGGCGCCGGAGTATGCCCCGCTGCTCGACCGGTTGCTGACTGCTGCTGCGCTGCCTGACACCGCTGTTGCTATACTGCTCGACTGGGCTGCGCCCTGGTCGTTCGTACAAGATCTGCGAGCCTGGGTGCGGCTGCTGAAAGATTGCCTGGGCAGATTGCCGGCCGCGGAGCAGCGTGTGCTAGAGGACAACGACGCGCGGTGGCGGGCGTGGCGGGATGCGGACGGGTCTGCCGCAGGGGATGGTAGTGGGGTGGTGAGTGTCCCCTTGGGCCCAGGGGAGTACGACGAGCCGCTTGGGGTGCCGGTGGTGGTGGTGTGTCAGAACACGCATGAGGTGGAGCGGTTGGAGAAGGAGCAGGCATACAAGGAGGTGGATTTTGATTTTGTGCTGCAATTTTTGCGCACTGTGGGGTTGAAGCATGGTGCTGGGCTGGTGTATACTATGCCCAACCAGCCGGGGCAGACAAGGGCTTTGATGCAGTGGATGATGCAGATTGGGGAGGGGCTGGGAATGGGAAAAGATGAAGGGTTGAGGCATAATGTTATTGACCGGGACAGGGTGTTTGTGCCGCCAGGGTGGGATAGCTGGGGGAAGATCAGGGTGTTGAGGGAGGGATTTGATATTGAGGGCGTGAGTCGCGCGTGGAGCGTGGATATCCAGGAGGCGCTGGATAGCACGCAGAAGGGACAGGCAGATGCACAACAGTTTCCACCGAACGACGACGAGTCAGCGGACACCCAGACATCAACCTCCACAGAAACACTTTACGCGACCCGCGTTTCCAATCCCAAGACTACCTCCTCCGCCCCGCCCACCATCGAGGTCCAGCATGTTCCGGACCAGACCTTTCTCGCAGCCCAACTCGAGCGTCTGGAGTCCTTCCTAGCAGAAGACGCCACGGCCAAGAAACAGCGCTCCACAGCGACGCCGAGCAGCACATCGCGCCGCACCCCAGCACCATCAGACGAAGCCGCATCCCGACCATCGATCAACGACCAAATCGGCCCAGTGCAGTTCAACATGGGCGGCATCCAGTACGACGCGGACGAGGCGCTGCGAAGGATAAAGGTACATCCCTTCCCTGTTCTCCCTGTTCTCGATTCCTTTCCCCCGTCCCAATGCTAATATATACTCTTAGGAGAGAACGAAAGCCGCGACCGTCCCGCCGGCGCAAGGCACGCCTGAGCGGCCCGGGAGAGGGACGAGGGAGTCGACACCTTTTACCCCGGGTAGTCCGCCTACGTTCGAAGCAGGGAAGGACATACCCGTTGAGAATTTGGAGGCGTACTTTGCTAGTCTGATCAAGGGTGGCGCGAGAGGTGGAAGTGCGGTCAACAGTCCGCGGCAGGGGAGGGATAGGGAGGGCAGTGCTGGTGCTTGAAAGCAGGAGTATGGGCCGAACATGAGATGTTGTATCTTGAAGGGGTTCCTATGCCCATGTCGAGAACAAGATCCGTCCTGCTTGAGTGCGGGCTTTCTGTTTCAATGGGAACTGGTCTCGAGATCGGAGATCACGCATCTCTGGCTTGCGGGAACGGAGCTTCACAGCTGCTCGAGCTCTGTGCAATCTATGAGTTGCTCTTTCCATCACCCGCTCTGACATGAAATAAATATGATATCTTGAGCTATTGGCCTGGGCCTCTGATTCTCGCCCATACGTCTTGTCAATGATAGACATGTGTTTCATTAGGCTTGTGCCTGTTGCTACATTGTTACTCGGACTAGTCGAAGATTCCGACATATATTTGTTCATTACCTGGCAACTGTGTGTGAAGCCATAAGCTCAAACTGGTCCAGGTACGTTTCACTGGCCCAGTGAAGAAGACCGTAAGAGCCAGTGTGCTGTGGGCGATGTTTCGGCATAGCGTGGAAAATAGTAGTCAAGGCTTGCGTGATCCGGGGCAGCGTCGGATAGTGCTTCAGTGCGCAGTCTGTACGCACAGAAGCCGGCGGTGCCTGGTTGGAATGCTTGTAAGGATCTCTTGACTGGTATAAAGTCAATTCAGGTGTTTTAGTGGGCTGCGATCAACTTGTCTGTAAGCTTCGAAATGCTCCGCTCTCGGCAATTTTGGGGGAGCTGCCAGGCAAACTGAGCGGGCGGCGTTTACTTGGTCGAACTATTCTTGCTCGTCCTTGGAATCTTTCACTCATCCATCACTGGTTGGACCACAGATAATTTCGATCGAGTTTTGGATGGGCACTACCTCTGTATCACGCGACTGCCTCGTCCTACCTGCAAAATTGCTAGGGACAATGTTGAAGCGTCGATTGGTCGATTGGGTAGTTATCTCAGCGAATTTATATTCACCCAAACCATTAGGTGGAGATTACAGCAAGGCAGACGAGGTAGGGGAAAATCCAAGGACTGCTCGACCAGGCCGATTCATGTATTTTATGAAGCAGTGTCTCCAACATGTGCGCTGCTCGTCGGTACTTATTCAGGGCACCCTGCAGGAAAAGCTTGTGCACAAAAAGTAAGGCGCCGAAAGATAAGAAGGGTAGCCAGAGCTTGTCCCAGAGTAAAAGATCTTCTGTGCGTTAGTCACTGCGGAAAAAAGGGAAGAGCTAGTTCTTCTTGGAGAACTGCTGTGGATGCGGACGAGTGCGTACTTGTGTCATCCGTATCAGCGATGCCGCCAATTTCCGTCCCTCGTGGGAAAAAAGCAAGTCGTTGATAATGCGATCGTCTACTCATGAAACGAAGCGCAGACGAACTTGCTAATTTAACATCTGGCCTCAGTCGGTTGTTTTACGCCGACTAGCCACCTACAGCGACCATACTCTGCTGTGTGCCGGGCGTGTTATCTTCACAGGAGGACACACGTGCGTTTGCCAACAGTCGAGCGTGGCGGTCGAAGTCATGCAGGCGCCAAGTTTGACAGACGTGACGTGACGCTAGACTGCGGCAACGGGACGGACCGAAAGCGAATCCAGCCACAAACGGCAAGTGCCAATCGCCAAGACGCCAGCACGTCAGATCGCAGAACTAAAAGCACTCGAGGGCACGAGGCACCGCCTTTTGCGGCTAAAACACTTGTACTCCTGTACCTGAGCTGGTTAGGGTGCCGAGTATTGGCCCGAGAAAAGAGAGATACCAGTCGCCGAGCATGGAGTCGTAACAATGTGAGATGTCACGCTGTGAAATTTTGGATGCGACTGGAGTATCAGCGTGCTTTTGGGTCTAACGCGGAGTAATTGTCTTACCCGTGCTGCGTGATAATCCGGCGACTCGCCCCATTCGTGACGATCGCCGCATACAAGGCGCCTGAATACGGCTTCACCTATATTGCCACGTGTGCACTCGAGAAGGATTTCTGTGCGATCGCGAATTCCGCAAGCATCTTCGCCGATGCTCATTAGTCGGATACAGGCGCAAAGCCTGAAAGCAAAGCCGGAAAAGCCAATATTCACGCTTTCGGGTATTGCATGTGCGTGCCGAGAGACTCGCGCAACTTGCGGAGCATACGTGAGTTTTATAACTTGCGTCTTGGTAAAGACCGGGAGGCAGCTTCGATGTAAGTATAGCAAGGCAGCAACAGCGCTTGCAACAAGGACTGCGATACCGCGGAGATCCGCCTAAAAAGGGACCTGAATGCTGTCATCACCTCAAGCTGACGCGCGGACGCTTTTGCGTCCACCTTGCCCACAACAAAAATGTCGAAATCGTTGCCGAAAGTAGATTTAATCAGAATGCTTTGCACGCTGGACGTACCGAGACGACCGCCCTGGTATGTCGTAGTAGGTAAGTACTCAAGGACGGCATTTGCAGGAAAAGTCGCCGAGTCAGTGGGGCGGTGGAAGCTTTTGTCCTTTACCGCTGCTTTGGAGCGGTCACTGAGTTCCTTGAGGATAGGACAGACGCCATAATGCCCTGCTGATCAATTTGATACCATTTTTACTCCTTTTCATATTCACAGAGAGCTGCCTCGAGTCTTTGTGATGACGCCGTGTGCGGGTGCGAAGTTGCGAGGTGGAACCGGGTGCAAGTACAAGTGGGGATGATGTGGGTGTGGGATGGTGGTTGATGGGGCTGGGTGTGTTCGTTGGTTTGGATCGGGAATCGGAGGTGCGGGAGTGCGGGAAGGAGGCAGCCAGTCAGAGTCCCGACGCCACGGGTCCACGCCTGGACCTGCCTCTACGTGCAGCTTTGGAGTCCTGCGCCGGTTCTGCCACGCCCTGCATAACTTACTGTCGCGCAGCCTTGGCATCAACCTCCGACTCCCCCTGCTGCTGCCCGCCCGAGTCGCGCCAGGCGGTCGCCGGCCTCTTCGCCTGTGCGAGACATTATCACTTTGGAAATACCGTGTGCGCTTGCCTCGGATTGAGTGATGCCTTCGCTTGGCCTCCAAAATCGACATATTCGACCCCCTCGCCAAATTTACCCAATCTTGCGTCACGACCTACCACAAACATCGAAGTATCAGAGCATCTCTGACTCATATATCGTGATTAAGTGTATGATTTTTGGCTTGTGGACTCGAATGTGGCGGGCATGATATTACTGCCTAGGTGGTGTCGACGTGCGGATGAGGGCCGAATCACGTTGTAAGCTGTGTCCAACGTCGATCCGACCATCAGCAACATCAAACGTCGAACGCCCGATATGGGGTGTGTGGAGCATGCATTTTTCTGCCTGCAATTCATGTTTTCTCCTCTCCAACACGAACAACCGCAAGCTGACATGCGACAGAAGTTTCCATGAGTATCAGCCTCAGCATAGCCCTTAGGCCCGGGGCGCGTGCGGGCGTGCCACATATAGGCACCGAGGCGACAAGGGTAGCGTGGACGGGCCAGCCACAACCCACACAGTTCACAGTGCGTGCGTGCGGCATGCGGCACCGTCCACCACAATGACCTTCCATTCCAATTTCATTCGTCCGCTTGTTCCATCCGGCGTCCCTTTTTCCAAGCGTATCTGGCTTGTTATTTTTTGCTGTGGTTTTCTCGGTCGTCAGGGCCCGACCCCGGCCATTTCGACTGCGTTCATCACCGTCATATCGCCTCTGTCGTCGTCGTAGTCCACTACCCTCGCTGCTGTCTGTCTCATCTGCTCATGTCTACGCCTGACTGCCCCGCCCTGCCCTGATCTGCTCAACTCTGATCTGCCCTGCCCGGCCCTTGTGACCGCACTGCTAGCAGGTCTCGTCCGACTCTGCCGGACCCCGTCCCTCTGTGACCGTTGGGTTTTTTGATTCCCTCTCGCATCGCCTCGTCTCGTCTCGTCGTTCGCTGCCGCCACGCCCCGTGGTTCCTCGCTCCGCGTGCCACACCCGTCGTCCTTGGACCTGACGGACACTAAACTTACCTCTCGAACCTCTTCTGTCCCTACCTGAATTTCATCCAATCCGCACTCCCGCCCTTCCCGCCTTTTTGCCCTCGCCCTCTCGCCCTCGCCCAGACCAACTGCTATCATCTTCCTATTCCGAGATACTTGCCTCGCCTCGTCTCTTGTCACCATCCCTACCGTTCTTTTTGCCTTTCCCTTTCTTTCCTCCTCCCTTTCCTCCCTTCCATCCCATCCCCACCCTCTTTGTTCTTATGAACTTTCCTTTCCCCACATCCACTCGACCAATCTGCTTCGGTTCACATCCTGCCCATTGTACCGTCGTCGATCTGCGTGGTCCCGCCCCCCGACAATAATATATCCGTGGCGTGACCTATTGAGCCTCAATTTGGCGTCATCCACACAGGCACACGATACACGACACACGACGCACAACATAAAGCACACCACACACGCCAATCTTTTCATCGTCCTACGCGACTTTTGCATTCGTCGTGTTCCCACACGGTGTCCCCAACTGACGATCGGCACCCACGGCCGGCCTCCTGTTGGCATATCGCATAAATTGAAGCCATTCTCCGGATGGCCAGTGTTCGATGATCTCGCTTCAGCACGCTGCACGTCTCCTTCGATAGCAGATCGGGGGGACGAGTCATTGCTGACGTTCTAATGGAAGAACCCAGCAGCCACGCCGGCCGGGCCACCAGCGTGTCTCCCTCGCAGCACAACCAGCTCCATCACCACTCCGGACCTGGTTCTAAATCTGAGCCTGACCTCAAACTCGATCCTTCTAATGCCCAGCCTCCGTCCTCTAATTCCGCCCTTCCAACTTCTTCTTCCTCCTCCTCTCATCAACCCCCACCATCACACTCACCTTCACAACCTCAAAATAAGCAAGGTTCTTCACCCTCATCGCCCAGTCTCATAACAACCTCAGGTGCACCGACCAGTGATGCTGCTGTCGTCAAATCCGAGTCTGCAGATAATGTTGCCGCTGACAACAATGTCGCCTCTGCCTTGACCTCGTCGCACCCATCGCCTTCACCAAACCAAAAGCCATCACAACCACCATCGCCGCCTTCATCTCAGGCAAAAGCGGCCCTCACAAAATCGGCAGTTTCGAACGCGGCAAAATCATCCGACATCACGCAGATGGCGTCGTCGTCCGATGACGCTGTCATGACTGATGCTGGCTCGTACGGCACTCGCTCGAGGAACCGCAACGCCGGATCTCGTCCAAACTATGCCGAAGACCAGGACATGGATTTTGAGTATACCGCACCCGCCAAAGCAGCAGAGGGCAAGCGCACTTCCTCTGCATCGGATGCGAAACGTGTTTCCAGCGCACACGAGACTAGATTTTCGAGCGTCAATGATGCCTCGACCCCCACTGCCGACGCATCCGTCGCCAAGGATACCGCAACCACCACTTCTAACCCATCGGCACCCAATCCCAAAAAACGCAAAGCCGCATCCTCCTCCGCGTCCACGCCCGCCAATAATGCAATCTCGCAACAAGCATCCTCCACCACTCCCGCCGCCACCTCCCTTCGCCGATCGGCCTATACTGGCACTCCGCCACCAAGGCGGCCAGAAACCAATATGATGTTCTTTGACAAGTCAAAGAACCGCCTCAACAAGCGCGGTCAACTTGTTGCAGACGATGGCACCATGTTCAACGTTGACGACCATATCTATCTCGTCTGTGAGCCACCTGGGGAGCCCTATTATTTGGGTCGCATTATGGAATTTGTTCATGCTGCTTCAGACGACCCCACTTCCCCAATTGTGTCGATACGAGTAAATTGGTTTTACCGCCCTCGGGATGTAGGACGACACAATAACGACACTCGCCTTGTGTACGGCACCATGCATTCCGATCTTTGCCCGCTCACATCCTTGCGTGGCAAATGTCAAATTTACCATCGGGCCGAAATTGACGATCTTGACCAGTATCGCAAAAACCCGGACCACTTCTGGTTCAACCAAATCATCGATCGATTTATTCGACGCTTCTACGAGGTGGTCCCGACGAATCAAGTCATCAACGTGCCGGAAAAGGTCAAGGCGGCCCTCGACGAACGATGGAAATATGTCGTTGTGGAAGCGAGCAGGGTCAAAGAGTTGACCAGCGCTGTCAAGTTGTGCAAGCGCTGTTCTCAATTTTGCGCCAGCAACGACTCGGTAGATTGCGCTATGTGCGGTAATTCTTACCACATGAACTGTGTGCGACCTCCTCTGCCAAAAAAGCCGTCGCGTGGATTTGCCTGGGCTTGTGGTCCTTGCAGTAGAGCACAAGAGAAGAAGCTGGAAGCCCGACACACCCCTCAAGTGGGTGGCGCCAGTGATGAACATGAGGACGAAATTCTCGAAGAGGAAGAAGAGGAACCAAATCTTGGCGACAGTACTCGCGCTCCTAGTCCTGACGGCAAGGCATCGGACGAGCAACCGCCTACGGAAGCCGATATTGCTCTTGCTAAAATGTGGCCGATGCGGTATTTGGGTATACATTGCCGAGTTGAAGATGCCATGGAATACGACGACCCAGCAATTTACCCGCGGGCATCGTCGCGGCTTGGGCCTAGACACCAGGCCACTGTGAATACTTGGCCTGGAAGACCTGTCGAGCTAGTAAAACCGACGGAGATCAAAAAGAAATACATGAAAGGTCCTGGCTACAAGAAGGATACCAAACTCACCAAGGAGACCCTCGCAGCAATGGAAGCTGATCGCGCAGAAAAGGCCAAACGTCCGGTATGGGTCATGGACGAACCACCTGGATATGTGGCTCGTGGTGAAGATTATGATAATGACGATCCACGAAACACTGCACAGCTGATCTTCAAAATGCCTGAGGAGGATGTATATCATACACCTGCAGCGAACGATGACTTCATCGAGAAGTTCATGGAGCGTGCGAGAGCCATGGCTAAGAACCTCCGGGTCTCCGAATATGGTGTCAATCTCATGGATAAAGCGCTATCTCTGCTGATTGAACATGATTACGACACTGAAGAAGCTCTCCAGGCGCTTTCAAAGGTTGATAGAGGCACAGATCTGAAGGAGCCGATCTTGACACATGACGATTTGCGCAAATTCGAAGAGGGCGTTCACAAATATGGATCTGAACACAGACTCATTAAGCAACACATGAAGACCTCGCATCTGCCAATCTCTGCAGTCATTCGGTTTTATTACCTTTGGAAGAAAACTCCTCGTGGCAAACAAATTTGGGGAAGCTACGGAGGTCGAAAATCTGCTCAGAAGAAGCAGGCCAACAATCCGGCCTCTGACGACAGTCAAAATGACATAGGCGACGACGCCGACGATTCCGCTTTTGATACAGGTAAAGCCGTGGCTCGCAAGAAGGAATTCCAGTGCAAGTTTTGCAGCAGGAAGCATTCGAGTCAATGGAGAAGAGCTCCTGGTGTTGCACCCGGTCAGACCGTTGCGTCAGAGAAAGGAAACGGCAAAGACAAGACCCCTAAGCCTTTGCTGGCTCTTTGTCTCAGGTGTGCTGGACTCTGGCGCAAGTACGCTATTCAATGGGAGGAGCAGGACGAGGTCGCAAGAAAGGTCGCGCAGGGTGGTGGCAAGGCATGGAAGAGGCGGATTGACGAAGAGCTTCTGCGAGAACTCCAGATCGAAAGCAATATGGGTTCGAGGGAAGCCTCCGAGGCAGAAAACATGACTCCAGAAGCTCCTGAGCCAGCCAAGAAGAAGACAAAGATTGTCGAGGCCACGAAAGGGAAACCTGCCGCAGCCAAGCAACCAACTCCTCCTCCGCCGCCCATTGTTCCGGATCCTCCCAGATTCAGATCTCTTCCCTGCTTTGTCTGCAAAGCCAGCGAGGATACACAACAGCAGACTCCCGTCACTTGTGCACATTGCAAGTTGACCGTTCACAAGCACTGTTATGGTTTGGCCGACCGAGATCTTGGGAGCAAATGGGTTTGTGATCAATGTACAAATGATCGCGCACCACTGGTCTCGACAGACTATGTCTGCACACTTTGCCCCATCGAATTTACCCCTTGGGATCTGTGGGAGCATCCAAAGGTAAATCACAAGAAGAAAACAGAGCGCGACAAGGAAAAGGACAAACTCGAGAAAGACCTACTGGACAAGGCCAGGGTTGAGTATACCAAGAGACAGGCCGACCTCAATCGTCCTCTGCAGCCCCGCGAGCCGCTCAAGAAGACCGATGGCAACAATTGGGTGCATGTTCTATGCGCCGTGTGGACGCCAGAGATCAAATTTAGCAACGCACAGCGCTTTGAAAAGGCTGAGGGATTCAGCATGATCTCTACTGCCAAGTACGAGACCATGTGCAAGCTCTGTAAGAGTGCCCGTCACGGTGCTTGTGTCTCCTGTCAGCACTGTCATGCCAACTTCCACGTTGCTTGCGCATTTGAAGCTGGATATAAATTCGGATTCGATGTCACACCCGTGAAAGGCTCACGCAAGGATCAAATCACGACGGTCACTGTTGGGGCTGAGACCGGTCACATGACCCCCGCAATTTGGTGTCTCGACCATACCGTCAAGACCATTGTTCATCCAATGGATGAAGTGGTGGATGATCAGGGTACCACTGCTCTGCAGCTTTTTGTGGACAATTATAAGCAGGCAGATCAGACCCTGACCGGCACAGCAAGGAAAGCCAATCTCTTGAGTCAATCGGTACGGACACAAGGCCAGACAACGAATGGTAGCGGGCCTGGAGCAAATAGACGTGTGTCCACCATCAATGCAGGCACAGCTGCTGCTGCCAGAAAAGCTCGCAATTCCATTGTTGGCGGTGTCGCTCCCGACGATACAGAAAATGGAGGGCCCCTCACTCCTCGCGAGATCAATTATTCCGAGCAGTCTGACAAGAAGTGCGCCAAGTGCAGCATTGAAGTGAGCCCCAAGTGGTGGCCATTAGCACCAGCTGCCAGCCCACGCCAGTCAACGATCAATGGCATTCTAGAAAAGCCCCTAGGAATCAATGGACTTCCTCAAGACTCCGCTGAACCTAAGCCTGCAACGGATAGCAAGGCAATGGAATGTCACAAGTGCCACCACAAGGCTGCGAAGCCCCCCAAGCGGATTCCATTGTCGCCTAAGCCGTTCAACATCACATTGGAGTGGCCTCCGTGCCTGTCGGAACCTCGCCACGATCCAGCACGAGGTCCTTATTGGCCTGACCAGGGCCCCTATCCTCGACAAGACGGCCATCCTCCATTCAACCGACCTAACGATTGGCAATTCGGTCAGCATCCGTCTCACCAGCCACCTCACATGGGAGGTCACTTCCCAGGACGACCACCCTTGCCACCTCCGCCAAATCATCAAATGCCAGGACCGCAGTCTAACGGAGGTTACCCCTACGGCCATCCTAGTGGGCCTCACCATGATCCACACCAACCGAATGGTAACTTCTATGACCGCCCACCTCCTCCGCGATCCGGACCTCCTCCACCAGCGATACCGCCAAGTTTCGGCCCTCCACCTCATCATCAACAACCGCCGCCTCCGCCACCTCATCATATGTCTCCGCACCACGGGCCTCCACATCCGGCACCTCACCACGGCCCACACCAAGGCTCGCCACTATCAGGCCCTCATCCTCCACCACCATACGGTTCACGAACTTCTGGATCGCCATTCGGCCAGGCCCCGTCACTTGTGAAACATAATTCCACCCCCGTCATACCCCCTCGCTCCTCCCCAGCACCATCATCCGTCGGCGCCACGCCTGGTCCCGCAGGCCACGGGCCCACTACGCCCAAGCCGCCTGAGTCACGACCGGGAGCGAGCAACAGCCCGCATATTGGGAACTTGCTGTCGTGAAAGGGGAGGAGAGATGTACTATAGAATCGAGCAGAGAAGGGGGGAAAGTCAGTCTTTAGCGCAGAAGCAAGCTTTAGTCCTGTTTTGGGGCTTTTATCAGGAAGAAGGGAGGGGAGAGGCTTGCTGTACTAGTTTGACTAGATAGGACTGGCGAGGAGGAGGGGAATACAAGTCTTTCGTTCTTTCGTGTCTTGCGTTGTAGGGATGTGAGCGGTGAGATGTGCCGTGCAAGAATTCTTGAGATTTGGCTTTGTGGTTGACAGCACTGGCTTGGTGATGGAGTTGAGACAAGAGTGGAGGTAAGTTTTTTGCATTTTTGGCCATTGTCTTCTGTTGTCCGCGCGCGGAACGATCATTCAGGTCAAGGGTCGTTCATCGTACTACACAACATGCCACCGCTGGTACATGGCTTGCTAATGGCTGTCAATGTTTCCTAATAATACTTCCTCCAAATATAGACATTGCAGCATACTGTACTTTGCAATCGCCATGTCCACATTTCTCCATTGATATGTTCACATTCCTTCTTCTTCTTCTTCTTCTTCTTCTTCTTCTTCTTCTTCTTCTTCTTCTTCTTCTATCGGAACCAAGACTTGCTCTTATTCCCTCGCTTTTCAGCAAGTTTTGAACTTCCACACGCCATCCCGCTCGCCTCGTTCGAATCGAACGCTTCTGTCTCCGACTGCTTTCAATGTTCCCTGCCGCTCATCAATCCGCTCATGCGCGGCCCGCCTCGTCTCCTTGCCCACATCGAGCATCAGCAAGGTTAGCGCGCTACCCTTCCAAGTCGCCACATCGGCGCGGGACGTCCTTATCATTACCAGGGCCAGGAAGAGGATGGAGAGCAGGACCAATGCGACGGGGAAGATCAGCCAGCGCCAGCGGACGACGATGGCCAATTCGTATGCTGTGCCGGCGTACTCGGGCCGGGGCACGGAGGAATTTGCCACGCGGAGGTGGTTGGTCAGGGCATTGGAGAAACTCTCGATCCAGGGTTGGACGTTATCGGTCCAGCGAGAGTGATTTGATCCTTGTGTATATTGGCGTTTCAAAGGAACGAACACCAGATCCGAATTCGACAGAACTTCGTTCAGGACCGGACGCGTCTCGCCCTGGAATTCCGGGCTGGGCTTGAACAAGGTCTGGTTGTATGGATCATAGGCGGTGGGTAAGGGGGGAAAGCTTTCGTCTGCATTACTGTGTCCTGAGGAGGGATTGAGCTCGTGAAAACTCGAGACTACCGTTTGTTGTTGTACAGCAGATCGGACGGAGGTGTTGTATACCTTGACGCAGAACCAGAGCGAGCAGTTGAAGCTTTCCATGGTCGTAATCGTTTCCGCACTCCACCCCGATGCAACGAGATCAAAACTAACCAGATCCATTCGGTTTCTCACTATTTGACCAAGCGCTGAGTTGTTGCTGGTGACTATGGACTTCCAATAGGGCCAATTCGAGTTCAAGAATCTGCCATCCGTCGTAGTGTTGACATCCACGGTCTGACCTGAAGGAAGTGTATAAGAGCTCGTACAAGAATATGAGTTGACTTTATTGGCTTGTTTGCAGAGGTTAACAGTAATGTTCGACTTGTCACATGCGCCGCAGATTGCCAAAGACGGTGTCAAAGGCCAGGTGCAGTTGCCTGTTGGACAGGCGACTGGAGGTGGCTGAACATCATTGCTAAGAATGCCGTTATACACGTCCGCAAGCAAGTCTGGAATAGATGTCGTCGTCCCTGCAACATGATCAGCTATTCTTCTTCCAATAACCAAGCCACAACTCGAACTTACTCGTGCCATTACGGTAGGAGAAACCGGCGAAGTTCTCAGTCCGTAGAATGTTCGGCAGACCAGCTGTATGTGAGGGTGACTTGAAGTCGAAGCCGATGAGTTGCTGGATAAACGTGCTGTAAGCCAATGCAACTATTGTAATTAAACAACCTAGACTAGTCACAAATCTGTGATCGTGTGGGGATTAGCTATGATGAAACTAGCTACCCTGTAGTATCATCATACCTGAACGGACGGGCCTTGAACAAAAGTAGCAGGCTTCCCCAGGTTCCTCTCGACGCCTCGGTATAGAGCTCTATGTCTCGGAGACGACTCTTGCACGATGTACTTCTGGCCTCGGCGGCGAAATGTAGCCACATTTCTTGCATGATCGCCGAATAGATGGGGACGGTCAAACATGCCTTATTTATTGTGGCGATAAGTGCGATGAGACCGTTGAGAGTCAGGTATCGAGGTAGATGAACATCCGTCGCGCTGCGACGGTCGAACACGGATAGTACAGCCACGATGCATCCAAGCGATATGACAGAGAACAGTGAAGCGACCAGTTCGGGTAGCCACCAGGCAATTATGCCGGCTGCCGCTGGGGAAACGTTCGCTGCTTTGTCAAGACCTTGATCCAATTCCGAGGAGCCGTCATCACCATATGGCGCATCTTTGCGCCGAAGAGAATGCCGTTGCATGGCTTCATGGCCAGAGCTCCCTATGATTGTGTCGTCACGACCTTCAACGCGACTGCTCTGTTGACGATTGGAGGGAATTGCCGGCAATTCAATGTATCCTGAATTTGACATATTGCAATATATAGACCAAATGGAAGAAACAATATAGAATGGGGACTTGGGTATGCGGAAAGGTCATTGAGACTTGATCCATATGCCACAAAAGAAAGGCGTAATTCAGGCGAAGGAAAGCGGCCGATCATTCATTACCTCTCGCATGGCCGCTTGAGCGGAGTGTTGCTATTTCGCATAGCATATCGGGGGCCTTGCAGCCAGGCTTTACCATACCAGGCAAGGGCACTTCGGCAAGCGATACGCTGACCGAAGGATATATTGATGAGATCCGCCGAGAGAACTAAAACAAGCAAATGGCGGATGACAAGAGGCTGAAGCTGAAGTCGGCCTCATGCACGGATAAAAGCTTGATGTTTTGCGTCTTCACAGATATCGCCCACCGTCCGACTTGCAGGCATGACATGTGGGGCTCAAATACTTTTGCGACTTCACCTTCGCCGTCTTGCGGGATTATACCTATCTTTCGTCGAAAAGACCGTCCCACGACCCAATCACACAAGATGGCGACGCTCCTCCTCCCCTCGGACCCCCTCCCCACCGACACCATCCCTCAATCCTCCAAAACCCTCCACCTCGGCCCCGGTCTGCGCTCCCTACCCTCATCCATCTCCGCCACAACAGCCGGCACCCTCCAAACCTCCACAAAGAAAAACGCCCTGTGGCTCCACCCCTTGGGAGGGCGCTACCTGCCCTCAGTCGGGGACAACGTCGTCGCCACCATCCACCACTCCTCCGCCGAGGCGTACAGCTGCGTCTTAGTCCCGCATACGCCTTTCGCTTTACTAGGACAATTAGCTTTCGAGGGTGCGACGAGGAAGACGCGCCCGATGCTGGCTGCGGGAGGGCTGGTGTATGCGAGAGTAGCGAGGGTGGAGAGGGGTGGGGAGGTGGAGATTGAGTGTGTGGATCCGGCGACGGGGAAGTCGGGGGAATTGGGGGTGCTGAAGGGCGGGACGGTGGTGGATGTTAGTCCGGAGTTTGCGAGGAGGTTGGTGTTGGGGGCGGAGAAGGGGGGTGTGGTTGTGTTGGAGGAGCTGGGGAGCAAGATGGGGTTTGAGGTCGCGGTGGGAAGAAATGGGAGGGTGTGGATTGATGGGGGTGGGGTGAAGGAGACGTTGAAGGTCGTGAGGGCGTTGAGGGAGACGGATCAGGGAGGGCTGGAGGTGGGCGCGCAGAAGAAGTTGGTGGAGAGGATATTGAGGGAGGGCTGAGAGGTGGGAACAACCATAGCGAGTTGATCGACTATGAGCGCAACCGCCTGGATCTTTCGCAGACCGACAGCATGCACAGTCATGCACGTACCCATCTTGTACCACGTCCGAAGGATGTACACAGAGCCTGAGCATCGCATGGTGTCAAAGGGTATATTCGCCCCACTAAATCGCCACGAGTCGCGTCCGTAGAGACCACGGTTGTGGGACGGGCCATCCGAGGCGACCAGACCCCCGGCTCTTTGAGCCACAGCCAGACAGAGATGACTAGTATGGGGTCGCGATTTGACAGGATGACGTAGAGGTTAGTGTTTACGAAAGCCATCAAATTTGGGGCAGTATGTCTAAGCAGGAAAGCCGAAGCCCGAAAGTATCCGGGGATGATACCTAACTTGATGTAGAGTAGAATCACATGAGCCAGTCCATGCAAATCCATGCAGAAAGCCTCTCATGCTCTATGTCCTCAAACTCCCCAAACATAGCTACCCCATGACATCTGGCGAACAACGTGATCAACTAAATGCCCAGTCCCTCGAACCACTTCCTCGCCTCCTCCACCGCCTTGTCGCCATCAGCGCCCTCCGCAGTTCCAAGCGCCGTAGCACCCTTACCACCAGCCTTGCCACCAGCTACCTTAGCGACCACCGCCGCCCATGCAGCAGCGTCAGTATTCCCCTTCTGCCTCACGGCAGGGGGCATGTAGCAGCCATGCACGAGCTTGTCACCCTCTTTGGACGCGGTGAAGATATACACAGACTTATCCGCGAGTCCGGATTTGGGTCCGCCGATCGTCTTCAGCGTGTCTTGGAGGGTCTTGGAATTAGCAGACACGGAGGGGACGAGGACCGCAGCGTAGTTGGCGGACGGGTTGGTGGTGAAATGCGAGGTCAGCGTGTCTAGGATGGTCTTCTGCTCGGCCTTTTGCTGCGCTTTGGCGTGATCGAGGTTAGCCTAAGGAGTAGATGTTAGTGGTTGCGGCGTCATATGGGATCAAGAAACGAACCTTCAGCAACTTCGCGAAGCGGTCCTTGAGCTTCGCTTTGGTGATGGCGGAAATATCAGCTTGGTTGAGCTCGACCTGCAGCTCCTTGCAGATACGATCCTTTTCCTCGCCATATGGTAATTTCTCGGCCTTATCAACAGACTCCGTGAGACTCTGTGCCTGGCGCTGAACTTCATACGCCGCTTGGCCTGTGACACAAATCATACGGCGGATACCCTTCGCAATACCGTTCTCCTCCAGAATCACCAGGTCCTTGATTTCGCCAGTCTTGTCGACGTGTGTACCACCACAGAACTCAACGCTGACATTGTTCCATTCCTTGTTTGACGGGTTCTCGAGAAGCTCCTCGACGGGCACGCCTACTGACACAACTCTTACGGGATCGGGGTATGTCTCACCGAAGACGGCACGGACGCCTTCGATCTGCTTCGCGGTCGACAGAGGCACATCCAACGCGTACACCTGCGAGTTCTGACGAATGTATGCAGTACTCTTCTCTTCGATCTTGAGCAGCTCCGCGTCTGACACAGCCTGTTTATGCGAAAAGTCAAAGCGCAGCTTCTCGGGAGCGACTAGGGAACCCTTCTGGTTGATGTCGTTACCCAACACTTCACGCAAGGCAAAGTTGAGGATGTGGGTTCCGGTGTGATTGTTCCTGATCGGGTGACGGCGGAGCTCATCGAAATCGCAGATGACAGAGTCTCCCACACTGAGATTGCCGTATGTGATGAAGCCAGTGTGCAACACGTACCCAGCGTAGACTTGCACATTGGTGACGTTCAGCTCGGCCTCACCATCAATGACAATACGGCCAGTATCGTTCTCTTGACCACCTTGCTCAGCGTAGAAGTTTGTCCGGTCCAAAATGACACCAACTTGTTCTCCTTCCGTGGCTTCTTTGGTCGACTTGAGGAATTTCTTGCCGGAGTAGATTGCCTTGATGGTAGACTTAATATTCTCGCGCCCGAATTTGGGTGAGTCGTCAGTCTTAGAAACCTCTTCCATCTTGTCCAGGCTGCCGAGGTCATGTACATCCAGCTTGGGATACTCTACAGCGCCCTTCTTCTCACCCTTGCTAGCTTCCTTGGCCTTTTCTTGAGCGGCTGCGACTTGCTTCTCGTCAATAGTGAGTCCTCGCTCTTCGGCCATGATTTGTGTCAGATCCACAGGGAATCCGTAAGTATCGTACAATCGCCAGACATCCGCACCATCGAGGGATTTTGAGCCAGCCTGCTCCGTCTTCTGCGCATATCTGCCAAACATAGTCTCTCCGCGGTCGAGTGTTTTCGCAAACGACACTTCTTCTTCGTCGAGGATCTCCATGACATCTTGTTGCTTCTTCTCAATCTCGGGGAACATGTGGCCGACCATCTCGACGAGTGTCGGAACAAGCTTTGAGAAGAAATTCCCGATGTCGGTGTTGAGATACCTGCGTGCATACCGGCAACCTCTCCGCAGCACACGTCTGACCACATAACCACGTCCAACATTGTTAGGAATACCGCCGTCCGTAATGGCGAATGTCAACAAGCGCACGTGGTCTGCAACAACACGGTACGCGGTATCGATGTTGTCACTGTCCTCGGCGCCGAATTTGCCCTGGTACTCTCTAACACCAGTAAGTTCTTGGATCTTCTTAAACAATGGGGTGAAGACGTCAGTGTCGTAGTTCGATGGCTTGTCCTGCAGAATAGAAACCAATCGCTCGTAGCCGAGACCGGTATCGATGTGCTTGTTCGGGAGTGGTCGTAATGACTTGTCTGGCTCTCTGTTATATTGCATGAACACAAGGTTCCAGATCTCAATAACCATAGGGTCATCCATGTTCACCAGCTTAGCAGCATTGCGACCACCAATTCTGTCGTAATGGACTTCACTGCAAGGTCCGCAAGGACCTTGGTCGCCCATCTCCCAGAAGTTGTCCTTCATGTCGCCAGTCAAGATGTGGTCATCGGCAACACCAACACTCTTCCAGAGGTCTCTTGCCTCAAGATCGGGCTCCAATCCAGCGGAAGGGTTGCCCTCGAAGTAGGTGACATAGAGACGATCCGGTTCAAGGCCGTAGACTTTGGTCAATAGCTCCCAGGCATATTCGATGGCTTCCTTCTTGAAGTAGGTGCCAAAAGCCCAGTTACCCATCATCTCGAAGAAGGTCTGCAAATAATTAGATGGCCCTGTCAGCCCGAAATTGAGGATAGACCAACGTGGTGATAGCTGTCTTTTCCGACATCATCCAAGTCCTTGATTTACGATTAGCGGCAAGATGACTTGATCGTGGACAAGTTACAAACATTGTGCTTTCCTCCTGCACGAATGCACTAAATATGGTCAATTGGTCATCCCACACAGGTCCATAAAATAATAAAAATACCTTCTGCGAATTGACAGCACGTTTAAGTGTGGCAAAGTCGGATTGGGGGTCGACTGTGCCTAAAAAGATAGGCTTATACTGGTTCATGCCAGCATTGGTGAAGAGTAGCGTGGGATCCGAAAGAGGCACAACAGACGAAGACGGGACTGGCGATTTTGGTCAATATCAAGTGCATGATCCTCGCATTAAAGACAGGGGAGCATACCGAATGTATGGTCTTTCTCCTTGAAGAAGTCAAGAAAGGTAGAGCGGACCTTTGCAGCAGGCCATTTCTGCTCAAGATCTTCCTTCGAGGAAGCCATGGTTGCTGCAGTGCGGTGAATTGTTGACAGTTGCGGTATTTGTCGTTGCTGCCACCGCCGAGTCAAATTGAAGCTGAAGCTGGAGCTGCCGAAATTTGTAGAAGACCACGGAAATGCGCGAGGAACACAACGGTGGGCCGATCTCCTCCACACCATTCACTCCTTCTTTCTTCCTGCAAGATTTGCGATTGTGATCTTTGGCGTTGAAAACAATTTGCGAAGGGACAGAATATTCGATAACAGTGCCAGTGGTGGAGGGAGAGCAGAGGGGCATGAGTCAAACGAGCACGGAGTCGCCATGTCGCCCCGTTCCACCACCTCCACGACGACCATGACAATGTTCACCCCGCCCACTGGCATAAAGCGCCGCGCCGACGATGCACTTGACGACGAGCAGCGCTTTACGAAGCGCTTCAATTTGCTCAATATAGGTACACTCGATCCTATTAACAACACCCTGGATAACTCGCTGACCTCCCGCCAAGTCGACAACCCTTCCAAACTATACATCCCCGTCGACACGCGAAGCACATACGACAATGACCCTACCGATTCGACGACCACAGCATCTCCTCTCCCCGAAAGCGATGGAATGGCAATCGACGACACACCTCATAGGGTCTACGTGCACGATCTCGACGCTGAGCTCGCCGCGATCGAAGCCGAGGAGGAACGTGACAGGGCGAACCACCTGATATTCATTCCGGACATTGAGCAAGCGCTAGCGGTCGTGCCGAAATACATGCTACGAGACCACACGCGCGACAATCAGGGCAAGGAGTTGGTATTATACGGGACGTCGGAGGGCTCTACGGAGTCTGACGAGCAGGACGTGGTACGGCGAGCTATCATGGACACGAAACGGAGAGCAAGGGAGCAATGGAGTCGGCAGAGGGAGGAGGCCGGTCATGACTATGCGGTGGAAACGGCGCATGGCTTCGGCGTCGGCGACTATGTTGAGGAAGAACCTCACAGCCAGGGCGCATTGGCTGAGGTTGATGAAGATGCGATGGACATTGAATAACGAATCACGATCGGGACGAAAATCCTCATGTACAGTAGTAGTAATTGGCGCGAAGAAGACGATAGTAAATTTCTTGGTTGGACTTTGTATTCCATTGTGCCTAGGCGAGGCGTTGTAATTTGCTATCTAGAGAAACGATGATACCCAAAGCTAGCGAAGGTTCAAGGACCAGGGGCATGCGTCTGCGCAGCAGCTCATGCACTTCCCAAGTCCCGGGTATCATCCCCATTCCATAACGAGAGAAGTTTTTGTGTCATTCTTGTACCAAAAGCTGGCACCCAAAAGTTCGTTGACGAGTGAGCGTGTACCTCGACGCGCGCTCGTCATCCAACCTCGACCTCTTCTTTTCCAAGCACCTCTTCTACCGCCTCCACACGCCTCCAGCTGGACCCACGGGCTTGACATGCCTCATGTTATGTCGCCTGTGGCGCGGCCTTGCTTCCCGCTCGCGCTTCTCGCGGAGCATGTGGGCGTGCAAGTCACCCGTGGGTCGGGAAGTTGGCTCTCGGACCTTGAGCTTCAGCTCGTTGCTTTCCATGATCACGCCACCTTGATCGATGACATTCTGTGGAGCTTCGTCCTCGGATGATGATGATGATGAACTCGTGGTTGTGGCAGAGTTCACCGTCCCCGATGTGCCCGATGTGCTTCCCGTCGATGCTTGGCCAGATGAGCCAGTACTCCCAGTCTGGGTGACACCGGCGCCGGGCTGACTACTTTGATGACTTTTGTCGTCGTTGCTGGCTTCACTGTTGACAGTGTCACTGTTGCTGTTCGAGCTACTGTCACTGTTTTTGTCGTTGTCCGAACCGAGGACGACGCCTGTGGAGCCTGTGACTTGGGCGACGACGTTGCCGCTGCTTTTACTAGCACCGTTGTTGTTGTTGCTGCTGGTCGCTTGGTTGTTGTTGTCGTTGTTGGTCGTTTGGTTGTTGTTGTTGTTGTCGTTGTTGGTCGTTTGGTTGTTGTTGTCGTTGTTGTTCGTTTGGTTGTTGTCGTTGTTCGTTTGGTCGTTGTTGTTGTTTTGGGTTTGACCTTCTGTAGTGGCCGGCACGTCAGAAGAGGTGGTCGTCGAGGCGGAGGAGGTGCTTACAGAGTAAACTTTGAGTGAGTTGATCTTCCAATAAGCATTGGCAAATGCCCCCGGGTTGTTTGCGACATAAGAAGCGCAGGTAGGATAAGTTGCGGACTGACCGCCTGAGGTAGACCAGACGTTGCCTGCCCAGTCTCCGCAGAAAGTCGTGTCAAAGACGATCTGGTTGTTCTGGAAGAACTGGGGAATGTTGCAGCTGCCGGAGAATTCGGCCAATGGTTTGCCCCAGTTGGTGATGACTGGATTGCCAGACGTGATATCGGACGGGATAGAACCACGTTGGAAGAAATAGACGCTAATGGAGGTGGTGGTCCAAACCATAGCATATACACCTCCTCCGGCAGCGTTGAAGCCACTGCCGTACGTGTTCGTGTTGGACGTCGCGATAGAGCATCCGGCGTTGCTGCTCTGGCCAGGGGCATAGACATAGCAATTGGACGTCGAGATTGACCCGGTGAAAGCGCCGTTATTGCTGATGCTGCAACCGTCGGCCGTGTGCAGAGTCATGGCGTTGGTGCTTTGAAGGTTCACACCCTCGATGATATCAATCTCACCGCCGGCAGGCCAATTTGGTCCGACGGTCCAGAACGCAGGCCAAGTCCCCAATCCTTCAGGCATGTGTGCAAGATCGAGGATCATGAGCGTACCCGCATTGTAGGATTTCTTGCTGGTGAGACGGACGCTGGCGCGGCCATAAGGAGCCAAATTGACATGATCGACACCCATGTAGACTTGATTGTTGTTCGTGTTAATCAAGCCGTCCGATTGTGCCGCGGATTGAGCTTGGTAATTGACCAATCCGTGCGTGGGATCTGCACCCGTGAAAAAGTCGAACATGCTGAACCAGTTCGAAGGATTGTAGTCATCTTGTAATACCCAGCCAGCTGAGCATGAAGCGAGGACAAGAAGAAGTGCAGAAAAACGAATGAATGACGAGGAGTGGGGGACGAGAAAGCGCGCCATCTTGAAGGGATGATTGATAGAGGTTCAGGATGGACACGGGGTCTGGCCTGAAAAATGGAACCACCACCGGGGTGGGGGCAGTATATATAGAGGGACAATACAGAGAGAGAGATAAAAAGAGATGAGAACAGAATCGTTAGATGCCGTTTGTCGTTGCAATGAGAGATAAGTCGCAAAGACAGGCTATCTATCAATAGAGGGGACAAGTGTGGCCTGTGAAAGTGAAGAATGGCCAGGCGCAGTTCACCGGCCTACCTTGGCGGTCGTGTAGCCCGGAAAAAGCTTGCAATGGCGACGACGACGACCGTTGTCGCTAGTCGCATGAGCGCGAATGATGCATCAGCAGCAGCGAAGGAACGGGCGTCGTTGGTGTGGCGGCCACGGCGGTTGATTGTGCATCGCGCGCACGCCCGCGTCGGCATCAACGATCCGCGTTGATGTAACGGTTATCCACCATCGCTCGCCCGAGTTTATCTGCCAGATAGCCTGTGGTTCGCTCGACCCGCAAAATGTGCCTTCACCGGGCATGACCGTGAAAGGGGGAGATTGATTTTGATAGTGGAGGACGACATGGTGGATAGTCGGAAACGTAGCGGACGTGGATGGCGTCGAATGAGATGGAAAGAAAGTGGTTTGCGGAACTTGAACCGACCTGGTGGTGTGCACGGCACGGATCGCATGATCAAGGGTCTAGCATGTGAGGACATCGTGCATGGTGATGATGATATGGGCGACCAGCACGCGTCGTGGTGTTTTGAAGAGAACAGGAGCGGAGCCCCCATGTGGAAGCCCCAGGATGGGGACCACAAGGCTGGTCAGGGCTTGCCATTGGTCGGGTCGGTGGTCTGCTGCTACCTCCTGTCATCCCATTCCGCCCCCACTATTCCCCATCGTCGGACCATTACAGTTCGTCTCTACTAATTTTCAGGCTTAGCGTTTTCTTCGAGTCTCCCGGTATCACAAGCAGAAACACACCAAAAAGCACTTCCTAGGTTGGCCAGTGGAACATTCGACCCTTCATTAAGCCACTGTAATCACCAGCTGAGTTTTGTCACATGCCGTCCGCGGAGCCTCAAATCATCTATCATGCAAGGGGCGTCGATATCGACTGCTGTATCGATACCATCCCTCCCCATCCTGCCGGTCGCATTTGTTTCATCTCCACCTTAGCGGCACCACACCTGTCACTAGAATGCCTTCTGACTTTCGGGAAGCACTGGACCTGGCCACCGGTGACCAGGTCTTGAACTTGTACCTGATCGTCATCCGTATACACTTGGGATTCTTCTTCCAAGGCTGCATTGCAGTGCAGTCTAGTTTCTAGCGGCGAGCATCTAGGCATTGACATGTCTCACCTATTCAGACCCTGGACCTCGCTGCGACCGCCAACCGTGATCGTTAGAACCGGTGACAAGCCCTGAACCACGTCCGCCGCCGTTTGCCCGCCCAGGACGCGAATTTCTGTCAACGTCGCTGGCATGGCAACACTTTAATTCCGGCTTGATACGAACTTGTTGAGCGAAGATTTCCAATATTGGCCCATCATCGTTCAGGCAGCGTAAGAATGCTCTGCTTCTTCTTGGCTTCGGCTCGATCGGCTCCACGACTCGTGTCTGCATGGAAACAAATTTTACTTCTATTTTGGTTCATTTCTGCTTGTGTGGATTATCCATTCGCGCTGTGGACCGCTGATACATTATTGCAAGCTCTCGATGACGATGGCACTCGCACCACCTCCACCATTGCAGATGCCTGCGCAACCGATCTTGCCCTTCTTCTCCCGCAGCACACCAAGCAACGTTGTGACGATCCTCGCTCCGGATGCTCCTAGGGGGTGGCCCAGCGCTACGGCACCGCCGTGCAAGTTGACCTTGTCTTCGCTAAGCCCCAAGATCTTCATGTTGGACAGGGCAACCACGCTGAACGCCTCGTTGATCTCATATGCGTCAACAGCGTCCTGATCAACGCCAGCGTGCTTCAAAGCTTTAGGAATGGCCAGGGCTGGGGCTGTTGTGAATTTCGATGGCGTCTTCTCCGCATCTCCCCATCCCAAGATCTTGCCGATCGGCTTTAGTCCGAGTTCCTTGAGCTTTGCCTCCGAAACGAGCACCAGAGCTGCTGCGCCGTCCGAAAGTGGTGACGCGTTCGCTGCAGTCACTGTACCTCCATTGGGCTTGAAAGCTGGGCGAAGAGTCTTGGTCCTTGACTCGTTGAACTGTATGCTTGTCAGCATTGCTCTCCCTGCCCGCTCGAGCTTACTCACGTTCTTGGGCTCGTCATCCTTGTCGACCGTGATACTGGGCTTGCCCCGGCCACCACTGACTTCGATAGGAGCAATTTCAGCACCAAACCACCCTGCTTCCTGAGCAGCCAAGGCTTTCTTGTAGCTTCTGATGCAGTACTCGTCCTGCTCTTCCCTGTTGAAACTGTACTCCGAGGCACATTCCTCGCCTTGTAGACCCATATGCTCCTTCTTGTAGGCGTCGGTAAGGCCGTCCTTGAGGACACCATCAACCAGGGACTGATCACCGAACTTGGCGCCAGTCCTCATGTTGGGGAGGTAGTGAGGTGTGTTGGACATGGACTCCGCGCCAGCAGCGACCACAACGTCGGCATTGCCGGTTATGATGGTCTGAGCACCAAAGATAAGAGCCTTGATGCTCGAGGCGCATACTTTGTTGACTGTTGTGCTGACCGTCGACTCACTTAATCCAGCGCCAATTGCGCACTGCTTAGCAGGGTTCTGCCCGAGGCTGGAAATCGTCAGCGCTGGCTGCTGGGTATTGCGCAGAGTACTATTCACTTTGCAGAGAGCACATTGCCCAGAATAACCTCCTCAACATCTTCAGGCTTGACACCGGCTCTCTCAACCGCCGCTAGAATTAAAATCAGTTTGTGACATTGAGGTAAGTGTTCTTCCCCTGACCTTTAATTGCGTGCGATCCGAGCTGTATGGCATTCAGAGAACCCAGAGACCTATCGATTGTGAGCCAATTCAGAAAGTTTGCGCCCTCAGTAATCGAGAAAGCTCACCCTTGGAACATTCCAAGCGGGGTTCTAGCCGCAGAAACAATGTAGACGGGAGTTGGAGGCGCCATGTTCGCTTGTAGTGTTTTGGAAAATGAGGGAAGAGAACTAAGTTATGTCCAGATAGTATGGCAAGGTCAATATTTTCCTCGGGCACTTTTTATATTCCCCGACTCAACGCAAACACGGGCCAAATCCTTCTTTGGTGTCTAGCAAGGGCGACTGGTCGATCGTACGAGCTCATGCGGCAGAATCGCACATCGGTCCGCACCTCCGATCCCGGACAGCCTCCATCCGGCAGGCGGTGAGCGGCGTCGCGGCCAAAAAGTTCCCGCGGACGTGGACCTCAAGTCGCGAACGGACAGCTTGGACGAGACATTGCGCGCAATCATGGACGACCTCTACGACGAGTGAGTTCCGCGCGCTTCTATTTGGGTTATACGCTGATATATGATAGGTTCGGAAACTACATCGGCGAGCCAGAAGAGTCTGAAGAGGAAGATGTTCCACCCACCAACGTCAACCAGTATCTCGACGATGACGAGGAGGAAGAGGCAGAACCGGTGAACGACCAACAGTTGATGGAACTTGATGGTATGAGACACCCGACGCATTTTACCGAGCTTAGCTGATCACGCGTATAGACGATGGACCTTCAAATGCAGTTGTCCTTCACGAAGATAAGCAGTACTACCCAACCGCGCAACAAGTCTACGGTCAGGATGTCGAGACGCTGGTTCAGGAAGAGGATACCCAGTCGCTTGCGCAGCCCATCATTGCTCCTGTCGTTCAGAAGAAATTCACGGTTCAAGAAGATGATTTGCCTCCGGTTTTTTTCAGTCGCGACTTTATGACAGATCTTATGAACTTCCCGGAGCAAGTCAGGAACGTCGCTCTTGTCGGTCACCTACACCACGGGAAAACCGCACTCATGGATATGCTAGTTATGCAGACTCACGACATCAGTGGCCGCCTGGAGAAGCGTCAGGGTAAAGGCAGGGACGATCAGTTGCGGTATACAGACACTCATGTCGTTGAGCGCGAAAGAGGAGTGTCCACCAAATCGGCACCAATGAGCTTGGTCCTGCAAGGCGCAAAAGGCAAATCGCATCTGGTGAATGTTATCGATACGCCTGGTCATGTCAACTTTGCTGATGAGGTGGCATCGGCTATGCGGCTTGCCGACGGTGTGGTGTTGGTGGTGGATGTCGTTGAGGGGGTGCAGGCGACGACAGAACAGGCTATCAAGCACGCTGTACTAGACGATTTGCCTATGGTACTTCTGATCAACAAGATGGATCGGTTGATCGTTGAGCTGCGACTTCCGCCTCAAGACGCCTATTTTAAGCTCAAACATATTGTGGAGGACGTCAACGCGATTATTGAAAACACGATACCTGGCCGGGGCGAATCGCGGCGGCTCAGTCCCGAGCGGGGAAATGTCGCCTTCGCCTGCACCACTCTGGGCTGGAGCTTCACCTTGCCTTCCTTCGCACAGCTCTATGCCGACTCTTACTCCAGCACTCCTATCGATGTCCCCGAGTTCAGCCGGAGGCTATGGGGTGACATATTCTTCACTTCCCGCACCCGCAAGTTCACAAGAAAACCTGTCGATTCTAGCAGCAAGCGTTCATTCATCAACTTTGTCCTCGAACCTATCTGGAAGCTCTTCTCACACACCATCTCAGAAAGTCCTGATGACCTCAAGTCTACCCTCGAAAGCCTCGGAATACACCTTAAGCCGACGCAGCTGCGGTCCAATGCTAAAGATCTACTCAAGCTCGTGTGCGAGCAATTCTTTGGTCCGGCAACTGGCTTTGTCGACATGCTCGTAAAACACGTGCCATCACCAGTAGAAGGTGCAAAGCAGAAACTGGACAAGTACTATACTGGCCCTCAAGATACTCACACAGCCGAAGCAATGTTGAAGTGCGATCAAGAGGGACCGCTCGTCGTTCAAATCACAAAACTCTACAGCACGCAGGACGCCGTCTCGTTCAACGTGTTCGGCAGAGTGCTCAGCGGGACCGCGAAACCTGGACAGCAAGTTCGTGTCTTGGGCGAGGGGTATACGCTTGATGATGAAGAAGATATGGTGACTGCCACAATCGCGGACACCTGGATCGCGGAGTCGCGATATAACATTCCCGTCTCTGGCGTCCCGGCTGGTAACTTTGTTCTTCTTGGCGGTGTTGACAACAGTATCGTCAAGACTGCCACCATCGTTGACCCGAAACTCCCATCAAACGAGGACGCATACATCTTCCGTCCCATTTCTCACTTCTTCGAATCGGTCTTCAAAGTCGCAGTCGAACCCGTGAACCCCTCAGAACTCCCCAAGATGCTGGATGGGCTGCGCAAGATCAACAAATCCTATCCTCTGGTCACGACAAAGGTCGAGGAGAGCGGCGAGCACATATTGCTTGGTACGGGAGAGCTGTATATGGACTGCGTGCTGCATGATCTGCGCAAGCTGTACGCCAATATGGACATCAAGATCTCTGACCCTGTTACACGATTCTGCGAAACTGTCGTCGACACATCAGCGATACAATGTTATGCCTTGACGCCGAACAAGAAAAACAAGCTCACCATGATTGCAGAACCCCTCGATGACGGCATCGCGCAGGACATTGAAGCCGGCAAAGTCAACATCCGGGATCCCGTCAGAGTCGTAGGCAAGTTCTTCGAGCAGAACTACGGCTACGACCTGCTAGCCTCGCGTAATATCTGGGCATTCGGCCCGGACGACCAAGGCCCTAACATCCTACAAAACGATACCCTACCATCCGAAGTAGACCAAAAGGTCCTCAAATCCGTGCGCGAGACAATCCGGCAAGGCTTCTCATGGGCCACGCGCGAAGGCCCTCTCTGCGAAGAACCTATCCGCAACACGAAGTTCAAAATCACCGACGTCCAGCTCGCCGACCAAGCTATCTTCCGCGGTGGAGGACAGATCATCCCCACCGCCCGCCGCGCCTGCTACAGCAGCTTTCTCATGGCGTCGCCGAGGCTTATGGAGCCTATTTACTCGTGCAGCATGATCGGCCCCGCTAACGCGGTGGGATCGTTCTACACCGTCCTCGCCCGGCGCAGGGGTCACGTCTTACAGGATGTGCCTATCGCAGGCACGCCGCTGTATACCGTCAAGGGTCTTATCCCCGTCATCGACAGCTTCGGCTTTGAGACGGATCTACGCATGCACTCCCAGGGCCAGGCAACGGTCAGTCTGGTATTCGACCGGTGGAGTGTCGTGCCTGGAGACCCGCTTGATGCGTCGATTAAGCTGAGGGCACTGGAGCCCGCGACGGCACAGGCTACCGCGAGGGACTTTGTACTCAAGACGAGGAGACGGAAGGGCTTGGCGGAGGATATTACTATTAGCAAGTTCCTCGAGCCGGAGCTGTTCAAGAGTCTGAAGGAGAGCGGGATCCTGGATGGGTCGAGTTGAGCCTGTAGGGTTGTAAGATAGAGAAAACTTGGTGCCGCAAGTGCGGCTTAATGAAAAGTAATGATACTAGACGAGTGAAGTTCCTCTGATCCCCTAATGATCCTATGGCCTATACCCAAGTGCTTCGTTGCGATTGGCTGACTTCTCCTTTGTCGTCGTTCGAGTCTACCTGCAAGGCGTGATAGCATCCAGAACAGTGGTAACGACTCTCGAAGCACTCGGCCAAGAACTCCCGTCATCTGGTGCTCGGCAATGGCCTTTTCTGCGGATCGTCGAGTGCGCATTCCACTTCGCCACCAGTAGCAAACGTTTAGATGAACAGTCCCCACCTTTCTTGCCCTATAGTAGCAACTACGTTGTCCCATCTGTTGGTATACACTTAGTGTTGTGTATAGGTGTGATATGTTCAAAGTCAATGAAGGTTTTCGGAACCTGCTTAGGCGTAGGGAAGAGCGGGTTGATTGTCTGACCAGAAGGGAAGTGGGCAGGATTGCGGAACTTTAGGGATCCAAGCCCCACGTCTGCTAACCCCCGTCGCTTGATGATCAACCAGGTCCTCCAGTAACACACACAAATGCTTTTCTTCCGCCGACAAATAAATTGCGAGGCACAGTAACCCATAGGTTTTCTGCTGCGTCTGTACAACAAAATAATCACAGATTTATCGAAATCAAAATTCACCCAGGTGTCGCAAAAAGTGTCATACCAACAGCCCGACCCGGTGACCAAACGCGGGATGGGTAGGTATACCAGCTTCATAATCCATCTAAGTGAATGATGACCATTTGCCACGGCTTGTGCATCAAACATACAGCTTCGTCCGAGGATCCTCGCGGTATGCCTAGTGCTCACTCAGGGTGAACGAAGTTCCAGCCAGATGATTGGTATATGGATGAATAGGCTATTGAGAGTATGTGACTTAGCGTCCGCTCGCGCAGCTGTATGCCAGGTGTTCGGGTGCTAACGCCCTTGCAGCAACGAATTCCAAAAGCAATGTTAGGATTGGCAACGGCTCGGAGCTAAGGGCCTAGTGCACGTGTGCATGCAAAATAAAAATGCAATCCACTTCTGCACATACATATAACGCATCGACAAAAGATTGCGCGAGGCTGGAGCCCGTACAGGATGGAAAAAGACAAAAAAGATGAGTTTGTATAGGAATAGCCGGCGGTGGGGCTCGAACCCACGACCTTGAGGTAGTCTCTTTTTGAATTAAGAGCCACACGCTCTACCGATTGAGCTACGTCGGCAAGACGTCTTTATGATCAAGTGGAAGCGATGAGAACTTATTCTCAATATATATCAAAAATCAAAATGCGTCAAGGAAGTTCTGTGACTTCGCCGTACCCGAAGATTTACAACGTGCCCACAACAGCGACCGAACGAACAAGCAGTCGCTTTGTCCGCTTCCCACGAGAACGTCACCTGCGTTTCCCCTTTGGTTGTACAATTCTTGTCCTAGACTGTCATACTTTGCATCACGAGTATTCGTCCTCGTAGAATAAGATCCTAGCTTCTATACAGCAATACTCCAGTTTCCTCTGCCATCCGATTGCTACCGCGCTCGCCGGTTGCAATGGCGCGCACGCCAACTTGCGCTGCTACGCAAGGTATGTCACATGTACCGGCTCGTGAAGACGATGGCGGTCGTCGGATCCGTCCAGTCATAGCAGCCTTGCGCTCGCTCCAGTATCGACGCAGGCTTTGCTACCATAAATGGCGCATCGCTGAAGGACGGATGCTTATTGCAATGGTTGCATGATGCACCCCGGTCTGGCAATTCATCAAGATCGTCTGCTAATCACCTGTGGCGTAAAATTTGTCTCTCGGTGTGTGACGCAGGGTATGCACCGAAATGCCGCCTTCAGGAGCCAACTGTAGGCCAGTCTAGCCATAGAGGACCCATAGGGCTTTCGGAGAAGCAAGTATTAGGCTGGAACATGTATATCACTGATCAAGATTCAAGATTCAAGATTCAAGATTCAGTCCATTGCTGCGGAGTTACATACAGAAGCGCAATATGCATGGAAAATGGAGACGGAATTTAGAAACGGTGATTGCTATGCTATCTACTGTGACTTTTTTGAAGGTGAGCCATGACTCTTTTACTGTCTTTGGAGTGTTTTTGGTGGCTATAAAGCCCTGCAGGAGATTTCAAACGAAAAAGTAAAACAGGATGACCTAGGCCTGTCTCTGGAGACGTTGCTTTCAAACTGGGAGCTGCATGACAATGTCGGAAGTAGTCAAATCGTTTGGGAAAAGAGGCGATCTGCAGGGCTCTGAGTCATCTATCTCTGCAGGAGACGCAGGAGTATGGTCAACAGAACAGGAAAAAGACCGCAGACCAAGATCAACATAATCAGAGTACCTCGTTCACCAGTATTCGGCGGAGACGAGGAAGAGGTCGATGCCACTGCAGGTTTGCTATTTTCTACAGCATGTCCAGCTAAGGAAGAGGGCATACGAAAGGTGTCGTATTTGGGAAGCTGTTCACTCTGTGTGAAATACCGGGACTTCATCGTCCCGACTGCGGGGATCATAGAGAATGGTACGCAGTCGAGAGACCAGGGGCCATCAGCGAAGAGCTTTCCAGAGAAGGTAGCGTCGGCGACATGTCTCTGCAGGACTGCAGGTCTGGTGCTGGGATCCTCGTCTACTGTATATGGTCCTTGATCTCCCCAGCATTCTGCAGCATTGTGACAACGGTACCAGTCGTGAGGGAACTCATACGAGCTCCACCAACTCCGGATCTGCTGTGCATTCCACTTCATCACCGTCTTCGAACCAGACTCTGCGGCCCACTGGTCGAATATCTGCTTAGCTAGAATCTCGCCAGGAAGAAGACTGGCATAGTCGATAATTGTCGGAATGTGCACTTTGGACAGGTCGATCTGCGCATCGGGATAGGTCATCCACTCCTGTCGACCGCTGTGTCTTTGCATATCTCTGGTATCCATGCCATCCATCTTCCTCTTCATTGGGACATCAGTGAAGCCTCCGCAGAAGGGAATGGCTCCTTTCCACCATTTGACCAGCCACTTCACACCATCGCTTCCTTCTACTTTCTGAAGAGCAGGCCGACCGAAGTTCTTCCGCGCCTTTTTCACCCAGCCATCAGCATTGAAGATGTTCGGCCAGAAGTCCCTCAAGCTTCGTTGAGATATCCTGTTCTGCGCAACAAGATCCAGTATACCTGCCAAATGGCAGTCTTCCATGTTGTAGACGTAGAGTGGGACCATTGTCCCTGCATAGCCTGGAATGCCCATCTGTGCGAAGTACAGATACTTCCGCGGAATGGTCTTTTCGAAAGTTCTTATCCCGTCATCAAGCTGAATCTTGATATTATCATTCTTGCACATCTTTTCCGTGACTTGCGGGGTCCAAAGGGCAAGTACTTTGCCAAAGTCTGCATCTGGCTCGTAAACATGCCCTGCAGGGAGGATCGATACGCATCTGATGGCCATGGTGTAGTTGTGGCTCCGCGGAGGTCGACTTGATGATTGACAGAAGTAATATGGAGAAAGAGAAGTCAAGTGGGAATTGGGAGATGCTACATCACTTCACGGAGAAAGCGGAGTTGAAGCACAGAAGTGAAAGTGGAGTTTGTGTGTGAATCCGGTAGGTGGACAAAGATTCCATGGAAGTGGCTGCAGTGACGAGACACCCTGACTTCACCGTTCACAGTTGTGAGGAGATTCGGGCGAGGTAGCGAAAAGAAGGTCTTACTTTCTGCAATGCCCGCGGGTTTGGCGCCGAAGCTGCGTATCTGGGTGCACTTGGAGACCCCCGGAGAATAGCCCCATCAGATGCCATAACAAGTGTGCTTGTAAATTCACACTCAAATTCTTGCTTGATCACTGCAGGATCGGCCGCGGTCTTGGAGGGCTAGTCACACTGCACACAGGTGTCGGATCTTGTGGGGTGAGTGCGTCTCTAGATGCACTCCGTGACGTCTCCCAAAGCGCCTACAAGTATGCCCACAGTCTAGTAGGGCTGACCACATGGGTAGTAGCATTAGACAAAATCATACAGTATGATAGGAAGGATGCCGATCGAAATTGCCAACTGACATACCCGTTGGCTCACAGGGCTCATTGTGCGCGTGACAGCAAGGCCAGTCATAGAGCAATTGTGATGACTTTCCGCGGAATTGATTGTAGGCTGGTGGCATCGGGAATGGCTGTCCGGCTTGGATGGTAGACGCCTACCAATGTGTGCAGCAGCTACCCACCTAGTCCCTGGTGGTCTTGCGCGGCACATCGAATAAGTAGCTGTGAGATTAGTCGTAGGGCTACTCTCACACAGCTGCGACGGGTGTAGCAGACCTCCTTGCAGGGGTGACTGATTTAGGGGTCCACGGTGGCAGCTGCCACATTGTTCGGATGGAGTCCGTCAAGAGCGTTCCAGGAGACACCAGGCAGTATTATTGGCACCACCCAATCTGTGGTACTCGCATGGCATCTGAGCGAGTGCCAGTCGGACACTGACATCCCACCTCGAAGAGTGCTGAGATAGATCCAGCCTGGTCAAGAGGCGGACGGGACACACTGGATGTAGCGTATCAAGCAGTCGCGCATCAGTGAGTAAGCGAAGGACTGCGAGAACGTTCAGAAGACGCTCGGTAACGGCTTGAGTAGAAAAGGGAATCAGAGAAGACGCACCTCACAAAAGAGCACCTTTGAAGTAGCAGCTATGTCAAATACATCGGCTTTTGAGCTTCCCCTACTTGACCGATTCGAAGCGTCACAGAGATTCACCACACATGTGTAGTGATATAGATAGAGCCATTTTCAATACTAAAAGCATCAGAAAAAAGTAATCACGCCCTCTTGCATGTTCTACCAAGAAGGACTGCAGCTGATGCGGCACAAGTTTTGGGTGTGCTCGAACGTCAGACGTATCGCTGAACGAACCAAGAGTGTTCTACCGCTCGCACTAACTGACCGCTTGCGCTGATTCTGGCTTCCGTAAATGGAAAGCATACAGCCTCCACTGACAGAAAGTTGTTGTCCGGTATGGCTATCACTAAGTGCGTCAATCAGAAGCTCCAGACCGTCAACATGTGGATGGAATGGGCAGTCCTTAATGCGTTCGAGACCTTTCGGATGCCTCAGAGATGGCGGCACGCTTTGCAGGCCCTTACATGGAAAGACCTGGGGAGTTATCCGATTGAAGGCTTGGTCTGCCGTTATCGCCTCGGCCGGAACATGAATTCTACTGAGAAAGTTGTTGTGGAAATCTCCGCCTGATAATGAATGCGTCTAGCCAGACACTGATATCTATTTGCGAAAAGAAAAGCCCAGCTCGAATGTATTTATGTTTTCGCAAATTTCGGGGAAATAGGGATTGAGCGACCGTGCAGTTGGAGTGCGCCGAATGAGACTCAAGGATGTTGTTGACAAAACCTGCCGGGGACGACTATGCAGTATAGTTGATTTGGACTATATATGATCATTAAGTCTTTCATGACATCAACTTGATCACAAAGACGTCTTGCCGACGTAGCTCAATCGGTAGAGCGTGTGGCTCTTAATTCAAAAAGAGACTACCTCAAGGTCGTGGGTTCGAGCCCCACCGCCGGCTATTCCTATACAAACAAATTTTTTTCTTCGCACAAGCCCTCTCGGAGACTCTCGACTGCGTCGATTCGTGTTTTGAAAGTGTTTGTCTCAGGTTATTTTTTTTTTTATTATACGGCTCTTTGCTTCTGGTCCCACCCGTAAGGCTTTATCGCCGTACCTATCAAAACCTTCAGGCTAAATCGAAAAGTGCACCAGCTACCTATATGGCCTGTCAACACACCTGTCGCAACGTGATAAGGCAAGGCCGGAACCAGATTCGGAAGCGCTGAACGATGCGTAAGGCATCATGATATGCTCTTAACAGAGTATTATTACCAAAGTCACAAACAAGAAGCGTGGTCACGGCACATCGAACGGCGCAATGAGTGTCCGGACTCTGGCAATATCGACGTCCGTCCGCCAGGATATTTGTATGCATCTACTTTACCTTATGGTAGCAGCAACGTCTACTTCCCGCCCTAGAGACGCATACCATGGCGGAGAGGCTCCCCACGAAACTATAAGCATGTATCTTACTGAGTGCGACAACAGTTCATTGACGGCATGCATTACTACCCGTCATAACGTTTCACCTCTTCATGGGTGAAGACCAAACTTTTGCGGTATACATTACCACACTTGCAGTCCTTCTCTTTTCAATGGAGAGAAGCATTGTGGCAACCTGTCGAGGTCACTTAAGCAGTTGTTCTCGTCAAACGAACTTTCCCGGTGTGAGAGATGCCAATAACGACTGCTGGGCGATCGCGGCTACGTCTTTCCGACGGTCACCATGACCGTAGATTGTAGCCTTGTAAGTACCGTATCAATTCCATGCCCTGTACATGGCCATAGTGAAGTTGTGAGTGATGTGATACAACGTAACTGCCTGTTCTCGCACAACATAAAATGGTCTTATTGTTTCGCGTCAATAAAAAGTGGTTGGTTAGGTACATGAGAGCTTTCACTTTCACCTTCCACTCCTTCTGCTGTCCTTCTTCACCTTTACTTTCCCCTTAAGTTCTTGTTTGATTCTCATCTCTCGCACTCAATTATTTGCCCTGACGACCCTCTTTTTGATTTTGTCACTGTCCTTGAACCCTGCTGAGCTTCTATCAACTTCTCATCGATCTCGGTGTCTGCAGCCTATCCCATTTCTCGCGCAACGCTCCTCTCGCTCCTCCAAAGACTTTCCTCTATCTCGCACGCCAGGTTTCGCTGTGAAGCGACTTGATCTCGGTAAGTGCTTCGCAGCGTAGTGTTCATGATCTCGCTAACACCTTCAGAGGTGGCCAATGGCAAATTCAACGAAGCCATGAGTCTTGAGAAGCGTCTCTTTGCAGAGCTCATGGAGTCAAGCACTTCGAAGTCTTAGACCACTGCGGAACCTTTCTAGCATCGATATGTACCACAACAGCCTGCGGAGTACTAGGACGGCTAGATCGACCATCCGATGGTGCTCTCTACTCACTAACTATCAGCTTCTAGTATCAATATTTCCTTCTTTGGAGGCTTTTACCATGCGTTTTCTCTGCAGCGCGCTCGATCGGCCCCCTGGTAGGCTATGCCGATTCTCCAAGCTCCTTTGCATTCTGAATAGCGTGAAGCAGGTTCTGCTTGCCGGAATTTTTGAAATTGAAGCATTTCTCCGGCGCCTAGTGGTCGCGATTCTCGTTGCATCGATTTTTTTCCTATTGCAGTTTCTTCCAGATAGCTCGAACGGTATTGCATTCTCGAGCCTTTGGAAATGCGCTTCACGTGTTACCCCTTGTGTCTTTGTGTTATATGCGTCTCCTGTGCCTTGTGCAGTGCCACTTTATAGTTCTAGTTCAACCATAACAGGTTGGCGATCCGCTATAACACCGCAAGCCAGATTCCGAAACTTGCATTGGAGCGGATCGAGGCAGTCCAAGGCTTCATAAGTGTAGGGAGTTGCACCCGGCGTACTCGTACTTGGAACTCAGACGATCATGCTTATTTACGCTTATAATCGAAAGGATTGCTATTCTACACACGTCCATGAGGGACAGCGATCCCTCTTTACGTTTACAACATAAAGGATCGCCATCTGGCATACATCCCGGACCACGTTGCAGACGGCGGAATCATCAGCGGCGCCTGAAATATTACTGGCTTAACACCTTCAACACTGATGGCCATATCCGCAAGACTTGGAAGAATTTTGGGAGGCAGGAAAGTCAGGGGAAGAGCTGCGGCATCAGCCGTCCGGCTGGTCAAGTGGGCCAAAGGAGCCCTCCCCTTCTGCGAAAGCTTCACAGATGCCTCGATGGAAGAGCACCTAGGTAGTAAGCATTTGAGGACGTGATGCGAGACTGAAACCAGCAGCTCTGGGTCCCCTACGAAGACGTCGATACACATCTCGACTTGTTCAGAGTTCATACTCCAACTATCGTTCAATATGCCGGGTTCTTTTGGCGTGGTGCGGAATATGTTTTTTTGACAGTGACGGTGGTTGAAATGCATTCCAGAATGCGTGGCAATTTGTTGACAGCATGCCCACAGACATGGTCCAGAGTCTCACAAGGCGTATTGCGAGGGCGATTGCAATAATGGTTGTTACGCATTTCGGAGGTTATATGGTTACCAAGATGCCTGGCAACGTGCCTACCGAGATGCCCACGGTGTTGTGGGGCTTGGTGCGGAAGTAGTTACGGGAGTAGGAATGGGACGAAACACAAGGCTGATTGCATGTGAGGTTACCACCCTGACTGGCAGCGTGGATGCCTACCGAGACGCTCACCGCATTGCATACTGAGATGCCCTACAAGATGCCTACCGAGATGCCCACCGAGATGCCTGACGAGATGCCCGCGATCTTGCGGGACTCGATGCGGGAGCACTTGCGGGATGGATCGGTTCACCAGTCGCCTGGCTAGTGGCATCCCATACTGTCATCCAATCCGGAAGACTCGACGCCTACCAAGTCGCCTCCTGATATGCTCGCCCGACCGCCCGACAAGTTGCCCGCGGTCTGGTTGGGCTCAAGGCTGGAGGAATTGCAGGATGACTCGCTACGTGGGCCGCGGGGCTAGTGGTATCGTATTTTGTCATCCAACTTGTCAGATTGAATGCCCACCACGGACCGCTCCGACACTCCCACCGAGACGTCCGCGCTCTCGCAGGGCCTATCGCGGCAGTGGTCGTGGCGGCACTCGTAGGTCTCATAGTTGGACGAATAGTTGCGCGAATTGTATAGCTGGTAGTATCGAGAAACGTCCAGCATGAAGTCCATCGAGACGCTTGCATCCTACGGGGGGCATACGGGGGGCACATGGCGAAAGTGGTTGCGGGGCCAGTGGTAAGTAGAGCTATGGCGGGCGGATATAGCAGATCTGCTGGGGAGCCAGGGGAAGGGGGACAGTTTCGGGGGCAGCTCCGGGGGCAGTCTTGAGCCAGCTAGGGCCATTTTTGACTGCATTTCCTCCAAAATTGGTATTTACCCATCTACGCACACATCTTCGTGCACATTTGTGTTGTTTACAATGCAACTTCTTCTGTAGGTATCTTGATGACCGTCATTTTAGCATCTTTGTTGGCGCAATTCATCCGAGGACGACTCCAATAGCACGGCTAAAGGCATCACTAATGGTATGTCGAGGACTTCCTCCTGGTTGCGCGTCCAGGTACATCTTCTAGCACAACCCTGTCACGCCTCTGTAGGTGTCGTGAGAAGCAGTTGACTGTGTCAAGACGAACATCTTCGCACGGTAAGTGACGGCATGCGTCCCAGAAACAAGATGGACGTCCGAGCACCTCGCCGAAGCACAGCCTGCACGCCTCAACCGCCACCCCGCTCCTTCATGCATCTCGATATAAAAACTGCCAACCTACCTTCATTCCCCACTCCAATCGAGCCCACAAACACATATACCCACCACATCCCGCACTCCCACAACCCAAAATCCCAAAATGTCCCAGCCAGTATCCATAACCATCAACGGCTCCTCCGAATCCACCCTCTACCCCGAACGCGGCGAAGTCTCCCTCCGCATCTCCGACTCCGGGCCCGACCCCTCGCACGTATCCTCCGAAGTTCGTCGCGTGACACGAGAAGTCCGCTCCACAATCGAAGCTCTCAAAGCGCAAGACTACAACCCGTCCGACGACGCTGACGCCTCCTCCTGTACAACCACCACCACGGCCCCCACGACCCCCGTCAAGAAAATCGTCTCCTTCACCGCCACCGCCCTGCAGACTCGTTCCTGGACAGAGCACGACGACGACTACTCCTCCTCCTCCCGGCGGAAAGCCAAGCCCAAACCCAAGACGCACGAGGCGTCCGTGCGGCTGACGGCCAAGTTCGCCTCGTTCTCGGCGCTGGGCGCGTTTGCCTCAAGCCTGGCTGATGCACCGTTGGTGACGATCGAGGGCGTGAGCTGGTCCCTCACGGACGCGACGCAGGCCACGCTCCGCGCGACGGCGATCAAGAAGGCGTACGACGACGCGCTGGCCAAGGCGGTGGCGTTCAGCGAGGCGATGGGAAGGGGAGGCGTGGTGCCGGTCGAGGTGAGGACGCATAGTGATGGGATGGAGGTGCAGTATGGTGGTCGGCCGGGGTACGGTGCGATGATGATGTCGAGGAGGGCGGTGCCGGGGGGTGGGGCGGGGGACGAAGGGGTGGATCCGGTGCCGAAGGATGTGGCGTATCAGATTAGTTGTGAGGTCAAGTTTGAGTGTCGGTAGGGGAGGGGTTGTGTTGAGTAGGGGAGACTGTACGAATTTATGACAATGATTTCCAAATCGCAGATGTATCGATTGGTAGCAAATGCTTCAGTGCCAAAAGATCTTCTGAAATACCTCGTGACCAAGTCGATCACATCTTTGGCGGCGAAGTCTGTTCAGAGTATGTTTGAATTGCTGCAGACCTATGCTGTAGCTCCGCCCACCAGTAGTCGGGGTACTTTTATTCTTCTACCTATACCGAACCCCCAGGCACATCTACCCATCCAACTTGAGCTTCTCAAACTGCTCGACGCTCTTCTCATAGTTGCCGACCTCAGCCTGCAGATCCCGAAGCTTCTCCTTCTCCGTCTCAAGAACCTGGTAGCTGACCTTGCTCTCAAAACCCTCAGCGTCGAGAACCTTCTTTTGCTTCCTGACGCCATCGCTAGCCTTCTGCAACTTCGACTTGGCCTTGGTGATTTCCGCGTCGATGTCAACTCTGCCGGCAATCGTCAAGTACACTGCGGCTGACGACGAAACACCAAAGACAGCACTGCCTGCGGGAATGGTGTCGGACGGCGAAAGCACGGTCAGTTCTGACACGCCGCGACCGGCCAGTGTGCGAATGGCGGATTGGTTGTCAACGGCAGTGGAGTGAGAAGTCTTGTCGGTGCAGTGGACAAAAGCTGATTCAAAGTCAGTCATGGTTTTGATGTATGTACGAGCATATTCTTACCTTTGCCATCCTCCTTGATAGAGTATTCTGACATGAGCGATCGAATGCCCTTAGAGCAGCCGAGCAAGAAGTCGTAGGCAGCTTCGGCCTCAGGATCCTCGAGTGAGGCATCGTACTCCGGATACGCAGCGATCACAATACTCCTGGTCTTGTCACCGGGCCGGCGGGGTAGACGTTGCCACAGCTCTTCGGTCAAGAAAGGCATGAAAGGGTGCATCATGGTGAGACCAGCCTCCAGCGCGGTATACAGCGTGTCGACAGCCGACTTGCGCTCCTCCTCCGAGCCTTCCCGGATGATCGACTTGCTGTTCTCAATGTAGACATCGCATAGGCAGTCATACCAGTAGCGGTAGATGGTGCTGGTCGACATGGAGAACTCACGGGCGGTCAGCGCCTCGTTGACCTCCTTTGTCGCCTTGTTCATCTTGTGCAGGATCCATTTCTCAGCCAGACTCTCCTTGCCCGTCTTGCCACCCTTGGCTTGCGGCTTGAAGCCTTCAGGCAAGTTGCCCAGCACGTATTTCGTAGCCTGGTAGATCTTGTTGCAGAAGCGGCGGTAACCGTGCATGACTTTGACGTCGAACGCAATGTCGCCACCACCGGTCGTGTATTGCACGAGTGAGAAGCGAAGCGCATCAGCACCGCATTCAGGAATACCCTGTGGGAACGAGTCTTTCTGGTATTTGGTCGCCGTCTTCAACTCCTTAGGATCAAGATTACCAGCGTGCAACTTGTCATGAAGCTCCTGTAGTGTAATACCATCCATAATGTCGACGGGGTCAATAACGTTGCCGAGAGATTTTGACATTTTGCGACCCTCAGAATCTCTGATCAGAGAGTGGCAGTACACCTCGGTGAAGGGAACCTTGCCGGTGAGCTTGACGCCGAACATGATCATGCGGGCGACCCAGAAGAAGAGAATATCCCAGCCAGTCTCGAGGATGGATGTCGGGTAAAGCTTCTCGAGATCATGTGTCTGCTTAGGCCAGCCGAGGGTAGAGAAGGGCCAGAGTCCGGAGGAGAACCACGTGTCGAGACAGTCAGGGTCCCGCTTGAGCTCGAACTTCTTACCAGGGAATTTCTTCTCTGCTTTTTGTTTCGCTTCTTCCTCAGTCCGGCCAGTCACCCAAAGGTTGCCGTCGTTCTCGTCCGTCTCTTGTCCTTCAATTTCGACGAGGTAAGCCGGCACTTGATGACCCCACCAAAGCTGCCTTGACAAGCACCAATCGGTGATGTTATTCATCCAGTGGTGGTAATTACGTTCGGCACCCTCGGGTCTGATCTTGATTTGGCCGTCCTTGACAACCTTGATGGCTTCGTCAGCCATGTCTCGCATGCTCATCCACCACTGAGGCTTCATGATCGGCTCAATGACGTCCTTGGACTTTGAGCATAGAGGGATCTTCATAGGGTTGTTCTCCTTCTTGACGAAAAGGCCCAACTTAGTAAGTTCATCCACGACGGCGTAACGAACTTCAAATCGCTTCTGTCCTTCGAATTGTCCAGAGTTACCGTTCAAGGTACCGTCGTTATTCATGATGTTGATGAACTCGAGATCGTGCTTCTTACCGAGGTTGAAATCATTGGGGTCATGAGCGGGCGTGATCTTTACGGCACCAGTACCGAATTCAGGATCGACGTACTCGTCGGCGAAAATGGGAATGATGCGGTCAACAAAGGGATGCTTGATCTTCTTGCCGATCAGATGCTTGTAACGTTCATCGTTGGGGTGCACAGCAACACCAGTATCACCAAGCATAGTCTCAGGTCGGGTAGTGGCGACTTCGATAGTCTCGGATCCGCCTTCGATCTGATACTTGAAATGCGTAAGAACACCAAACTCGATCTTGCGCTCATAACCAGGAACGTCAAGCATGGTCCGACCTTCAATCTCCTTGTTGTCAACTTCGAGGTTCGAAAGTGCAGTGCTGAGCTTCGGACACCAGTTGACAAGCCTGTTTGACCGGTAGATGTAACCCTCCTCGTGCAGACGCACGAATGTCTCAGTCACAGCAGCCGTGAGATTTGGATCCATGGTGAAAGCTTCTCGGGTCCAGTCGAAGGATCCGCCCATGCGTTTCAGCACCTTATTGATCTTCTGGTGATATTCCTCTTTCCACTCGCGAACAGTCTCAACGAATTTAGGTCGGCCGAGGTCATGCCTGGTCTTTTGCTGGCGCCTCCACAACATGTTCTCAACGACGCTCTGAGTAGAGATACCGGCGTGATCGCATCCGGGAAGGTATAGGGTAGTATATCCTCTCATGCGGTTCCATCGGATCATGGTGTCTTGTAACGAAGTGGCTAAGGCGTGACCACAGTGCAGGGCACCTGTGACGTTGGGAGGAGGTTCGGAGATAACAAAGTGACCCTTAGCCTTCACTTCGCCGTCGGCGGTGAATTCGGGCTCGTGGAAGCCTTCCTTCTCCCACCAATCGTACCAAGCCGATTCCACCACAGAAGGGATATATGCTTTGTGGTATGCATCATCGAGCGACTCGAGAACTGGATTTTGTCAGAGATAAATCATAATATCGGGCAACTCCGACGCACTCTTCTTCTCGCCCTTAGGCGTCTTCTCCTCATACTTGGGAAGCACCTCTGCCGCCTCTTTGTCCTTGTTGGCCTTGCGCTTGCTAGGTGTGGCGGCGGCCTTTGCACGTGCTTCTTTTGCAGCCAGCTTCTCAGCTAGCTTGGCTGCCTTTTCCTGCTTCGCCCGCTCCTTCGCTACTGTGGTGATGTCTCAGCATTGCGACGTTCGGATGCTTTGGGGTGGCCATGTCTGCTTACTTACACTCCTTCTCTGTCTTCTCCCTTTTCGGGGCATTTGGGTCGCCGACTACAGCATCCTTGCCAGGTGCACTCTGACCTTTAGGGTCGCTGTTGGCAGCTCCGAGAATGTCTGACTTGACGTCTTCTGATAATGCTGGTGGTGGACCGGTCACAGGGGTCGTCTTTTCGCCGGCTAGGGAGAGTTAGTTTTCGAAGGCTGATTTATGGGTACAGGGTACGCACCAGGGTTGTGAGAGGCGGCGTTCAATGCCATTTTGCTAAAAGTTCGAATTGGTGGTCGAAAGACCACGGAGCGCAATAGGAACGCTCTTGAAAGTATGGTGAAGCTGTCAAGAGCAGGGTGGTATTCAATGCTCTTTAGTGGGAAATTATATAAAGAACAAGGTCAAGAATTGAGTCACGGGACATGTAACGTGGGGAGGGAGTCACATTTTCGGGTGGAATTGGTATGCCAGACTTGAGTCATGAGAGGGGTGGTATAGAAGCCGGCTGACTCGAATCATTTTGTTGCTAGCCACCATATCGATTGCAACCAATGTCGACCGTCATGGGCGGGTCACTGTTCAGCGACGCTTTTCAAAATTAGGTGGGGATATCAATGCTGACGCCAAAGATCAACCCTCGTTGTCGCCCGTTCTCCGCCTTTTGGGAGCTGCCAAAGTACGATCCGACACGGGATCTGCCGCGCCATCGTGCGCCATACCAATATGCTGCCCACTTTCCATTTCAGTCGAGTCGCGTTTAAGAGATGCGCGTAGGTCGCTCTCTTGATCCGGCGGTTGGATCGACAGACCTTCTATTGCTTCAGAAGGGTCGATGGTGGCCGCGGCCGGCACTCTGACGAGTCTTTCTCTGACCTGAAAGAAAGGAAAAAGTCAGATACCGCAGACTAATAATAGGTCTCAAGCGTGCGGCGTGGCAGAGTTCTGGAGGGCAGCTTGACGAACAGGTGCAAAGTATGGATGAGCCATTGCCTCCTTTGCGGTCAACCGTTCCTGGACGGGTCAGATATATCCTCAATAAAGATTGGCTGCGACATACCTGATGGTCGTATCGTAAAAGTTTGTCCAGGAAGTCAATGGCATCGTTGCTGACAAATCGCTGGTTCTCGGAGTTGACGAAGCTGTGCCAGCTCTTCTTCGGGAATCTACCAAGAATGTCGTCGTATTGCGGATCCAACTCAATCTCGTATTTATCAATATAGTCGAAGAGATCTTCGGTGCCCAGGACCTTGGCGATCTTGACTAATTGGTCAGAATTGCTGTTTCCATGAAAGAAAGGTTCTTTTCTGAAGATCATCGACGCAAACATAGCACCGAGTGACCACATGTCGAGGGAATAGTCGTATTCTTGGAAATCGACAAGCAACTCCGGACCTTTGAAGTACCGCGAGGCCACTCGAACGTTGTACTCTGTGCCTGCGTGGTAGAACTCGGCAAGACCCCAATCGATGAGTCGTAACTTTCGTTTCTCGTGATCAATCATTACATTGTGTGGTTTGACGTCTCTGTGCATGATGCCCTTGCTATGGCAAAAATCGAGCGCCTAAAATGGTTAGGCGGCATTACAGAACGGTTGAGATGACACCTGCAGACCTTCAAGAGTTCGTAGATGTAGTACCGCACATCATAGTCGACAAATTTTGGATACAGGCTGCGGAAGTCGGTATTGTTGACGCACTCGAAGATGAGCGACGGGGTTTTGCTCTGATTAGTGTTAGCCTGCGCAGGGTTTGAGGTTTGTAGATTGACAAACCTGACTGTCGCGCACCACATCCAGTAATGCGACGATATTTGGGCCCCCACTCAAGTTCTGCAGGATCTTGATCTCACGCTTTATCTTCTTCTTCTTGACCGGCTTGAGCACCTTGATAACGCATTTCTGGTAATTGACGACATTGATCCCCTCGAAGACCTCCGAGTATTTTCCCCTGCCTGCACGATTGGTCAGTTTGACTTGTCCCGCATTGAGGGTGTACTAAGACCGAAATATGACATACCAATCTTGCGCACCACCTCGTAGTTCTCCAGCACCCCCCAAGAGATATTAACACTATCGTAGTCCCAGTAGGACCGCGGCATGTTCTGATTGACATCCGCATACACGCGGGCAATGCTGGGCGAGGCCATTGCTGCCGAAGGGGGCCCGCAGTAGGCCGGTGAGGTCGATCAAGTCGCGGGCGCAGTAGGGTTGTGTTGCTTAGGTGCAACGCGCGTGGTCAGCCCCGCATACAGTACCGCCAGGGAAGAGGCGCGACAACAGTGAGCCCCGAGGGTGAGCGGCGGAATACAAGGGGCGTGGGCGAAAGGCGGGAGGAGATGATGATAGAGGTATGGTGTGATGTGGAGGGGTCGTTCTTGGTCTGTTCGCGGTGCCTGTCGCTGATGCCAATTCCTCCAAACGGCGGCTGCAAAAAAGCCTTGGCATCAGACTGACTGTTCGGCCGCCCAAGAAAATGCCGCAGTCTTCACTTCATCCATAATGAAGCACATGTCCTCGTGCAAAATCTCAAAGGGGAGAGCGGTGCCGATGCGACAATGAGCAAAGTCACTACCACGACAGAATCTCAGGACTCGCCGCGCAGCAGGGCGCGACAAAAGTCAAATAAATCATGTTCTACGACCTGAACATACCCTGGACCTCCGCAAGAGATCCAGAGCTTCCTCGCACTCTCGCCTTCCTGGCCGAATTGGGCTATGATGTTGTCGCCCTCAACCACACACTGACAGGGAAATTGCCAGCCGAATTAGTCCGTCTCCACGCGCTGTGAATTCATCTTTGCGCTGCTAACAATGATCAGGAATGCGCTATACCGTCTCCGCTTCCGTTCGCTATCCCTCCGAAGCTCACCATTCTCCGGCGCCTGACACTTCCTTTGACCACCCCGATCAATAACGCTCGCCTCCGCTCGCTCGCTTCAGGTTATGACATTCTTGCCCTTCGTCCATCGGATGAAAAGAACCTGCAGAGCGTGTGCAGCGCTATGGATTGCGACATCATCTCAATAGACTTAACCCAGCGATTAGGCTACCACTTCCGCTTCAAGATGCTGGCTGATGCTGCACGGCGCGGAGTCCGCTTCGAGATCTGCTACGCTGGAGGACTAGTGGGGGATTCGAATGCCCGTCGAAATACGATCAGTAACGTCACAGGTCTGGTGCGTGCGAGTAGAGGCAGGGGTCTGCTGGTAACGTCCGAGGCGAAGAAGACGGGAGCTTGTCGTGCGCCTTGGGATGTGGTGAATCTGCTTGCAGTGTGGGGGCTGAAGCAAGAAATCGCATTCGAGGCAGTCAGCAAGGATGCCAGAAGCGTGGTGGTGCAGGCTGGGCTGAAAAGGAGTGGGTGGCGGGGGGTGGTGGATGTTGTCTATGGAGGAGAAGACGAGCCGAACGTAGGGGTTCAGGGGAGCGAGGTAGCCAAGCAGAAAGGTCAGATTGGTCACGGCACTAAGAGGAAAGCCGAGACGGTCGATTCGTCAGATGCTGGGGGCGAGAAACCACTCAGTAAAAGAGAGATGAAAAGGCGAGCTAAAAAGGCAAGGGATGAGTCCGGTACAGACACTGCTGCACAGTCTTCGGCAGGATAGAACAAACTCGTGGTCGATTAAAGATACCCAAGAAAAAAGGTACAATGATACGCAACAAATTTTTGATTAGGATAATGCTCCCTTGCATGCAAATGTGAAACTATCAATCATGCCTCTGGTCTCTTTTCATTATGCTGATCCCTCACTTCATCTCGATACCGATCTTCCTCTTCGTCTTCGTCGCCTACAGAAAAGACGTCCTCGTCCTCGCTGCCCTCGGCAAACGCATCGTACAATTCTCCCGCACGCCGCTTCTTCTTTTGCCCACCACTCCCATTCATGAGCCCACTTCGTGCGCCGCCATCATCCGCGTCTTCTTCGTCGAGCATTTCAAATTCATACTCGTCACGGGCATTACGTCTGGCTCGACGGCGGGTCAGGGTGTACCAGATCCCAAGGGAGGCACAAAACGCAACGATCAGAGCAATGGCGCCATAAATCCAAACCTGCGTCTTCTTTGATGCGCCAAATGTTGGAAACGGAGAAGGGAGGAAATTTGGTTTGCTGGAAGATTCTTTATTTTCAGGCTTCTCGGTTGGCTTCTCGGTTGCAGATGGCGTAGAAGACGAAGATGTTGCCGTTGACGAAGCAGATACAGTGGCAGCAGCCGACGAGGTACTGGCCGTCGTCTCACCGGGCTTAGAATTGACAGGGCGGTCAATGTGATCGTCCGGGTTGCCTGAAGGTTCACCGGTCGGATGGGTCTGGCCATGAGAAGTAGTGCTGGCGACAACGGTGGTCGACTCGGCATCATGATCAGCGTCGTCATCGGCATTCGGCATTGGTAGAAGTCCCTGATCATCGCCATTGATAGCCTCACCCCAAAGTCGCAATCGCCAATCAGTGAATGTGCCTTCGTTCTCGTTGACGAGAGTGTCTTTGAGGATGACAGTCCAATTGCCAACACCCGACTCTCCCCAATGAGCTACAGACATGAAAGTCCAGTCCTTGTAACCGGCTTTGGCTGCATCGTTCCTGCGAGGTGTGGCAATATGCGAGACAATGCCGGCGGGAGAATGTAGTTCTGCACTCAAGTCTCCTCGTCGTGTGTGCTCCACGTTCATAGTAACAGTCACATGCTCAAGTCTTTCAAGATTGGCCTTCTGCAGCATCTCCTTAGTGACTTCGAACGTTGAGACCAGCCCATGTTGACCTTGAGGGATTGCCTGCCGAACGTGCATCCAGGGAGACCAGTACCAGGCTTGTTTTTTGACACTTTGCCAGGTTTTGGCATACTCGACGGTCGCCCATGCATCCATCTTACCGTAACCATACTGATGGCTGAAACGTCTTCCTATGGCGGTAGTCTGGTATTCACCATCGTCTTCGTTGACAGGAACGGCGGTCATCATCGTGATGTATTGAAAATCGCGCCAGTGCAGATCAGGACGGACCTGCAGGACAAGAGCGTAGACACCCGCGACGAGCGGCCCGGCAGCAGACGTACCACCATGCCTATCGTAACAAGCGTTTGTGCCGGTGTCGGTAGTGTGGATGGCATCGCCGGATCCTGAACTGTATGTGACGACAAGCTGGGCAGAACATTTCTCACTGTAGTAAGGATGCTTGCCTTCGCGGTCAATCCCTCCAACAGAAACACTGTAAATGCTGTTTGTGTATCCGTCAAAGTTGCAGTCATCGTCATTAGATGCGCCGTTGCCAATGGCAAAAACGAAAAGACTACCCAAACCACCGCGGCCTTTCTGAATACCATTCAGCATGGCCCTCTTAATAAGAGTGTTCGGAGCCTCCATGGACCGGCCATCGTCAGGAGGACCCCAGGAGCAGGAGTAAATCTGGTTCTGTTGGTATGCTTTGTTCAAGGCGGCAGCTTCATCAGCGTCAGAAATGACGTTGGACAATATTCGAACGCCTGAGACTCTGGAGTCGTAGGCGACACCTACACCACAGGCGTTATTTCTGCCGGCAGCGACCTCGCCAGCGCAGCGCGTGCCGTGCTTATCGTCAGAGAGGCGCGGTAGAGGCTCGGGGCCGGGGTTATTGTAGTCCCAAGACCCCTCAGGAAAGTAATTGTCTTTTAGATCTTCACTGGTGAAATCAAGGCCATCGTCGATAAAGCAAGTGGTCGAGTTGAGACCAGTAATTCCAGCCTGCCACAAGCCGGTGACGTTGATGTCGTGCCCAAGTTGCACAGGATTGTACAAATGCCACTGCTCGTTGAAAATAGGGTCCTTGATGTCCAGCGATTTAGCAATATCTAGACCCTTCTGGACATTTGCATCGACTGGAGTATCGGTGGTTTTTGCAGGGGCCTGGCGCTTAAATAATCTCTGCCTTCTCACTTGCTTTTCATTGAGAAGGACATGATCCAGCTCGTCGAGAGTGTCCCATCCAAGTGATCGCTTCCGCCTCTTGAGCTTGAGATCTGTGATGGCTGTTTGTATTACGTCGTGTTCGGCTTTGGGGGCTTCGAGAAGGTAGTGGTCTGGCAGCTCGCCCAATGGAGCGTGGACCTTGAGTCCGAGTCGGTTGGCGACATCGTATATGGAACGACCGGAGGTTACGTGTACAGCGTAGTAGTCTTTTCCATCCCAGTCGGTGGAGGCTAGGTGTGCCAGCGCAGGGCCCGCGGTGAGCCAGACGGGCAGTAGAAACCGCATTGTATGAATACAGAAAAGGAACAAGTCGCAGGACAAATGATGAAGACAAAGACAGCGTCGTAAGCCCCAAGGGTCCGCTTGTCCGCAGCAAAGCAGGGGTCCGGCCCGCAATGGCCGCGTTGAAAGATTGACTGTTGATCTTCTGGATCTCTAGCGAAGTTGAACAAGAATTGTCAACGAAAGGCACAAGTTGGGTTGAGGAGTTTGTGGTCTATAAAATAAAAGATATCTGGCCTCGCAAAGCCACATCTCAGCCGACCCCGTACAATCCCCCAAGGTTTCACTCTGCCGAGCCCGCGACAACAATGGTAGTACATTTTGCAGCCTTGCCGAGCCACTCGGAGATGTGCAATGAGTTGCAAGGCGGCATCGTTCGAAAAAGACGACAGCCTAATTAACGCTCCAAGAGTCCGCGATGTATGTGCGCCACCTGCCCAATACGACCGGGTGTCTCTGCACGAAGTCCATTCATATACACACATCCACAGGGTACAATCGGGGCACAACAAGTAACTCCAGGCCTGATGCTGGCTTGCTTCATCGAGCGTGTCAGATGGGGCGCACGCTCAACTCTGACACGGCTGTACCCGCACCAACCGAGGGGCCGAACATGGGACCGCCGTTGGAATGCGGGATGGAGCTGAAGCTCATCAGTTAAAAAATTCCCGAGCTTGCCAAAATAAAAGTTACCTCGACGATTTCTCATTTATCCTGCATAGTGCTCCAATTTGCTCGCGTTAATCCCGGCATGACACCTTGACCGCACTTTACTGTCTATGCTATCGCTGTGCGCCCATTGGCTAACCCCTGCGGCGAACGACGCCTCCCAGCCACGCGGAAATGTAAAAGCGCGTCAGCTGGCCAAGTGACAAATGACAGCTTCATCCACAACTCCGTTCCTTGTTTCTCTGCGGTCAGTGTACTAGGATAAGTTACCCGCCTCTTCTTTTCTCTCTTGATTTTCGGCGCACGGAGAATTATACCATGAGCGTTGCGCATCCCGGAGACTAGATTTATTCTAGTCACCGCTCTTCTCCTTCTTCCTACCCCCACACCGGGCCTCGCGCAACACCTCCCCCACCACTTCCCGTTGTCGGACTTTTTGTACTCGCGCCCCAGATTGATAGCGGGCATGTCATGTCATAGCAAGAGCCGGAATTGATTGTTGTACATTTATCTGCCATGCAGGTTCAGGACTATCCCAACATCGGCCATCATCGGCCGTCCGGCCCTCACGCCTCATTCGCAGAGCGAGCTGCTCGCGATCCCAACTTTGGGTATGACGATGACGATGACGAGCTCTACACCCTCGATGACAAACCTACCCGGCCTCGCCAATTCGATGCGCCCATCAATCCCCCATACAAGCAAAACACCGGTGCTCACAGGGTTCGCGAACCCCAGGCCGCGCTCCACGTTCCCAAACCGCGCAATCACAGACTCGATGCAGACCTCAGCAGCCCGGAAAGAGAAGCCTATCCCTCATATCAGCGCCAGAAGCCCGCTCTGCATGTCTCCACGGGTTATACAGGAAAACCTGTACCAGCTACCCAAGCTCGAAAGGGGTCCATCTCAGACAGGTCACCCTTGCAGAAGCTCGAGGGCAGACTTGATGGCATCAGCAAAGAAGAAAAGAGGGCGCGCATGGAAGAGGCGGAATACAGAGCTGCTCGTCGTGGAGGACGTCAACAGCAGAGGGTTTCCTCTGACGGCCGTCGCACCAACAACTTGGCTCGCTCAGCCAATGAAGGCGTCTCTCGAAGGGTAATGACAGACCCCAGTCGATTTCCTCCCTCAGATATGGACAGACGGAACAATCGATACGGACATGACCCTCAAATACCGGCAGATGTTAGACCTGTTCCCCATTCTTATGAAGGTCATCTGAGCTCAGACCAAGGTCCTAGTCATGGGCGTGCACACGATGATGTGATCAATCGGCGCGAGAGTCAGCGCCGCTCGCATACACAACAAGTACCACTCGGTCAGGACTTTGAGTCTCCCATGGTCGCCGCTTATGCTGCAGCCACCACAGGTGGTGCGGAGCCACAAGATACAAATAAGCGGCATTCTGCGATTTCTCCGGGCGATCAGCCTGCTCAACAAATCGCAGATGTAAGTCGTTCAGATAGCAAAAAGTTACGGAAAAGGAACCTTCCTCAGCCACATCCGGCGGAGCATCGCAACTCGACGAAGATTTCCGATTTCCAGCAGCAGCAAGTGCAGGGCAATCACTTCGGTCATCAGCGAAGAACGTCGCTTCCAACGAACGACCACAATCAATCAGTTCGGTCGCCACAAGAGCTAAACCCTGGTCCGAATCATTCGAAGTTTCAGGCTCCGCAAGGACTCAACTCAAGAGGAGATGGCAGATTGCAGTCCCCTTACGGCTCGATGAAGTCACCGACATCCGCGGACCCGCAGCGTTTCCACAACAACATGCCACCCGTGTCTCCATCTGAGTGGAGATCCGCTGAGGTTGCCAAATTAGAGTTGGACGATCTGGCCATTGGTGATTCCATCATCAGATCACCACACTCAGTCGGTAGTGGTGGCGTTGCGCGCCGGGAGTCGACGCGTCGCACTTCTGCTGGTTACGACGGCTCTTCCGGAGATTCATCGCGTTCCGGCTATTCACCGCCACTCCTCGTGAACTGCGGCCCTTTACTTCGGTATAAGGGCATGCGAAGAGAAAAGAGACACAGCCCTCACGGTGTCATCATCGAGCGGGAGATTTGGCGTGGCTCGATCATGATCTTGACCATGGATCATGCATCCTCGTATTCGACACCGCCCACCCTCAAGCTCTTCGCACAGCCCATGGAATTACTTTCGCCTCTACCCTCATCTTACAACCATCAGGACTTACCCAGTGAGTACGTCGACCCCATAGGTGGCGAGGTCAAGCCCTCCAGAACAGGCCACCCGATGTACGTCAAACCCATAGAAGCTTTACCCGAAGGTGTCGATCTCTCTCAAGACGAAGGCGAGAATGGCTTGTTCGAGACGTACAGATCATCTGCCAATCGATCCCGTCTAAAAGCCAAAGACGGTGAAAAGACTGGCAAGTATCGACAAGTCAGGGGCGCCAGGCTGCACCAGGAACAGGGCATGACTTTCTGGCGCTTTAATATTGAGGTGGAACTCGGCATCTCGCAAGCTCGCATTGCTTACCGCATCAACAATGGTCCTGCGACAGGTTTTTGGGTACCCGCAAGAGGTTCAGCAATGAACATCATGTTCCACTCCTGCAATGGTTTCAGCTTGTCGGTCGATCCCAATGCATTCTCTGGGCCTGATCCACTTTGGCGTGACGTTCTCAACAGTCATGCCATGAGGCCATTCCATGTCATGCTCGGTGGAGGAGACCAGATCTACAACGACCGGGTGATGCTCGAGACTGAGCTGTTCAAAGAATGGCTCTTGATCAAAAATAATGAGCGTAAGCACAAAGCCGAATTCACTAAAGCCATGCAGAACGAACTTGAAGTTTTTTACCTCAATCGCTACGCCATCTGGTTTTCGCGGGGTATTTTCGGTCTAGCCAACAGTCAGATACCAATGGTGAATCTGTGGGATGACCACGACATCATTGATGTAAGTACAAAAACAGTCACTTCATTCATTAGCAATTTGCTTACGACTCACAGGGCTATGGATCTTATCCAGACCATTTCATGAAATCCAACGTCTTCACAGGGCTAGGCAACATTGCTTTCAAGTACTACATGTTATTTCAGCACCAGGCGTTACCCGCCGAAACATTCCATGATGAACCATCTTGGATCCTAGGCGCCTCCCCTGGCCCGTACATCCACCATCATAGCAGAAACCTTTTTATGTTCTTGGGCCGGCGCGTGGCGTTCCTTGGTTTGGACTGCCGTACCGAACGAAAGCGAGATGAGATCTTGACACAGAGTACATACGATCACATCTTCAATCGGTGTCGTGCAGAAATTATCAAGGGTGAGACGAAACACCTGATAGTGTTGCTGACCGTGCCCATTGCCTATCCTCGACTCAACTTCCTTGAGAACATATTAACCTCCAAGGCGATGGATCCAATCAAAGCTATTGGCCGCACAGGAGCCCTGGGAGGCTTTGTCAACAAATTTGATGGTGGTGTCGAGATCCTGGATGACCTGGACGACCACTGGACAGCGAAGCATCATAAACAGGAACGTAACTGGTTCATTCAGGAACTCCAAGAACTCGCCGCCGAGAAGTCCGTACGTATCACCATTCTCGGAGGTGATGTTCATTTAGGCGCGGTCGGTCAATTCTACAGTCGCAAGACATTTGGCATTCCAAAGGACCAGGATCACAGATATATGCCAAACGTGGTATCTTCGGCAATCGTCAATACCCCTCCACCTGTCCTCATGAGCGATATCCTGAATAAACGTAACAAGGTACACCATCTAGACGATGAAACAGACGAAGATATGATACCCATGTTCTCTCATGACGTTGATGGTTCATCGAGGAACAATAAGACCCTACTGCCTCGCCGTAACTACTGCACAATCCGGGAATATATGCCCGGCTCAACGCCTCCACATAGTCCAATCCAAGAGGAATCGCCCAAGCTGGAAAAGATTGCGAGCGCAGACAAGGATAAACGAAAATTCCCTCCTGGGTCGATGGGCCGTTCTCGATCTGTAACGCAAGAGACGTTCCGCCCTAGGAGTCTGCTTCGACGGCTGTCAGGATCTCGAGAGCGTCGTTCAACCTCGCGAGACCGCGACAACGATAGTGATGACGGTGAGCCTGCTCGGCGACGGTTCAGCTTCGGCGGGCGTACACGTACGTCACGTGATGAGAATGATGACAACTCGCATTCACGTGAAGATCTGACAGTAGCCAACACGAAAGCAAATGCCAACGCAAATCCTACACAAGAGCCAATAAGACCCGTCAATACATTCCGTCGACGATTGACTGATCCCTCGGAGCGCAAGAACTCTCGCAAGTCCGATGACTACACCCAAGACGATCTTGACGAGCCCCATGGGAACGAGATCAATCTTGAAGGAGGCCTCGATATCTGCTTGAATATGGAAGTCAGTCAGCAAGACCCCTCCGGCATCACTGTGCCGTACAGGCTTCTCGTACCCGCTCTCTTCCACAGTGGACCGCAGGATCCAAACACTACCCGATTCAAGACTCGACGAGCATCGCTGCTAGATCGTATGCGTGGCCGGAGATACAGTCGCCAGCATGAAGAATATTCTGATGACAGTGGTTCGGAAAGGAGCCGCTCTGAAAGCCCACACCATGGCGACTTGGCGACTCATCACCACCATTCTCGACATCGTCCGCTACACCCTGACGATCGCCTGCAATTTGCAGATGGGTCTCGTCCTGAGCAATTTCCCGTCAAGAACGGGGACGATCGTCGTGACTCACGCGTAGCTGACACGATTGGTGGTGATGATACCCACCATGGTCCCTCTGCACATGCAGGCGTACGGCATCAGCTGCCAAGTATAAACTCACATCCGAACGACATAAGGCACGCAACGACTGCCCCACTGTCACCGACACATGACTACCATACTGATGATGGGAGCATCGAGGACGAAGGACCGCGTAAGAAGTTGGGCTTTTTCGGCTCGTTGAAACGCCGCTTCTCCAGTCGCCGCCGTCCAGAGCGAGAGTATTACGAGGATGATGGTGAGTACTACACGGATGAGGACTCGAACGGACATGCAGAGACTAGTCTTCCTACACAACAGCCTCAAGCTAGACCATCAGGGCCCTATCGCGCTCCGGACGAGCACATCTTCCGCAACGATGCCCGACTGCCGCCTGCCAGCGCGAGTAGACCTAGCACGTCAGACAGCCATGGAGCTGCCCACCAGCCATTCCCGAGACACAGCACCGATGACCCTGCGCCCAAAGGTTTTGCAGGAACTTTGAATCGCCTCAGCGACCGGATTGAGGACCGCATCGCCAGGAACCAGCAAGAGCGCCAACCCACCCAAGCGCAGGGCCCGCAAAGAGCTATCGAAAATACTCCACACTCGTCTCGTCACGCAGATCCGCACGACTATGACGACGGTCCAAGCGAAGTGTTCTCTGACGGGGCCTCGGTGGAGGACCCGCGTATGAGACCGCGCAGGCCAAGCAAGGCGGAGCGTTTTTTTGGGTTGGATCAGCCGGAGGGGAAGCAGCATTTGCACAGGCCTGGGGGTAGGGACGACTACGTCGATCACAACTACGATGGTAGCGATGGGTACTACGATGAAGACTATGAACAGCCTCGGAAGAAGGGGTGGAAGATCTGGAAGCGTTCTTGATGGAGGGCGACTAAATGGCTCTTGGAAACTGTGATGGAAAGCGGTATTCTTCTGCAGTATGACTAGATGATATGCTATCATAATTAACACGAGCTTTTCTGCCATGACTCAGTGGTCAGCGTTGGAAAGGATCTCATGGTCCTACGCTTCGTATACAACGAGAAAGACTGCTGAACTGCAGAGTGCCAGCCGCCACAAGAGGAAGGAGAGTTGGACAGCCATGCGTCCGCCACATCTTCCAAACAGCAGCCTGGTGAGTATGCCGGCAGATGGTCCAAACGATAGCTTGGCCGTTGGCCCCGCCTCCAGCTGGGCGCTTTGCGGTGCCAGTAGGCGGCGTGGTAACACAAGGAAGCGCACCACGACACAGCGGGCACCTCGTCGGGCGGCTTTCAGGGCTCCTGGTATGACCACTCGTATGCCCCTCGGTCTGCCGAAGCCTAGTCCACGTCGTAGCAGATTGATCTCCTGACAAGTACTTTGAGACAGTGCTTACTTTACTGGGACAAACCCATACCCTGGTAGAAGTGTTTCTATGTACCTGTCTCTACATCTATTGTTCTTTGCTGTCAACTGCCGTGGCGTCTCGATAGGGCCAGATCCGACATTCAATCTAGCGCTTGTCAGCTGGATGCCTACTTGATAGGTCGGTGGGCTGAGGACGCACCAGACATCATCACTGAGCTTTGCCACAATTGGCGCACTTTTAAGCCAACGTGATGTTGTTGTAGCCGCAAGAGCAGCGACGCCCGAGCATGAGCTCCGTCTGAGGAGTAACCACCATGGTAGTGGGCTGGGCGGCGATAGTGGCGGCCATCGTTGTGGCTTAAGAATTTGACGGACTTGATCTGATTCGATTTGATTTGAGTATTCAGGTCAAGTGCTGGGCGAAGTGCTGTGTGCGGGGGTTTGTTGATGCTTTTGATATCCCTTCTGGACGACAAGAAGCTGGCTATTTATCTTCACGACCATTCCTCGTCTCGTCGACAAAATGTCCCATGCTGATTTCAATCGACGGTTCTTTGGCAGACCATAAGCGCGTATTATTCAAGGCTGATGCGGCGTGACCTACTATGCCACCCCCCTTTCACGCAAACTCTGCCTCGAACCCTGGGTACGAACGCGAGTTGAGTGGTGATCACTGTCTTGATAGTGAGTGTAAGGCGTCCGTATCCTCTTCGTGCGACATGAGATAGGTAGCGACATCGTATTCATTTCGAGCCGCCACACCCAGTCTGGCTACCTTTTGTCCGATAAAGAGGCCAGCCTCATTTTGGCGCTGGCGAGGCCGTCGACAACTGATCTACCGAATAGTTCTTGCAGTATAAGCGCTTGGGTACAGACGACATTATTTCTTACGATGATCTTCGGCGCGACACTGCCACCAGCACGCAGACATCTGCCTGCTGTACCACCTTGAGGCCGGTCAGCTGCCGTTGGAGTTGGCTGCTTGAACTCAGCTGCAGTCGTTTGGCCGGACTTTGTAATGCGAATGCTCAAATCCTACTAATCCCGGGACTGCCGGAAGGGCACTCGAGAGGACTGTTCTTGCGTAGTTATACTTTACCTATCGCAACTTGTTGCCAGATATGTAATGATTAGAGTGACTTTTCACTGCTTGCTTGATCATAAAGCGCTACCATGGCTGAGCAAGGGTGGGACCGACTCGATTCTGTGTCCCTCTTTCTGCCTAATGCTCTGCCTATATACACACATACTTGTTGGCAGATGATCAGCTTGTACCGCTCCTCCTCAAACGGTCACCAAGAAGCTCGCATTCTGGAACCAGGTCAACAACGGATTCTCCCCATTCCTTGTCCTCGTATCTTCGACGAATGCCCAACGACGAAGGAAATCCTCGTGCGACGAGACCTTGCTCAATCGCCCGGTCAACGCGCGGTAGACCTGCTCCATGGTCTGGAAGTCTGTTGGAAATAATATATCAAAGTAGCCTTGATGGACCTGCAAAGACTGTCAGCGGCCTCAAGGGGTCGAAGAAAAACGAGAAGACGCACCAGTGGTGTGGTGACAGGCACCATCCTCCGCTTGTACCTCGTCTGCACGACCGGTCCACACCAGCCCTCAACCGCATCCGGCAAAGAATGGAAATCGCTTGACACAAGCCTATGTTCGGGGAAGTACTCCCGCAGAACGTCGAAGAATTGCATTAGCCGTGTAGGGATATATTCCGCTGGCCCCACCATACTATATTGGAAGGGCAGGCTGGCGCGGATGCGGTCACGTAATGTTTGCCTCGGCCAAAGGTGTTGAATGTAAGAAGGTGGGTTCTGCGAATTGGAGCCCCGGATAGCTTTGTCGCGCACAGCTAGGAAGCGCTCCGCAACTGGATCTAGGTACGGGGTATAGAACTCGAAGAACTCGCCGGCAGCATCGATCAAGACGTGAGCCTGGTGTGGCTGGCCAGTCTTGCGGTCGTACCGGATAAGATCGTGGGAAAAGTTGTCGAAGACTTCGAGCGCGAGGAAAAAGCACGGGCTGGAGAGATATGTATCCCAGTCGAAGATGGACTTGTTGATGATTGTCACCTTGTCTTCGTGCCCTCGAGCAGAGGCTGATGACTTGAGTTTATTTGCTTGTAACGATGCAAGGTTGGTCGAGACTTCGATAATGCGGAACTGTGTACGTGCGTAGACCTCGGGATCTGTAGCACGAATGTAGTCGAGGATGTTCATCATCAGGGTACCATTTCCTGCACCAAGTTCGTAGATTAAGAGGTCATGGTAGGGGTAAAGAGTAAGTTTATAGTTGGAAACCAGGAAACGCGCAATAGCCTCGCCGTAGTATGGTCGAAAGAGCTCCGTTGGTGTATGCCACAACTGTCGTGTATCATCATAGTTCTTCTCGTCTAGCTGGTCCTCAAATTGTGTGTATCGATCCCCGAGCTCCTTGTGGAATGATGCCTCGTCCGGTAGTGATTGAAAGTCGAAGGGCGCGCCCGGCGAAAAGATCGTCGCTTGCTTTGAGAAATAGCCGTATGAAGGATTATATAGGCTGTCTATCCGCATGTCAGTGTCTATACTCTGCAACCAAATAGAGCTCGGGTGTTCCGACCTTCAATGAAATCCCGCATTAGCATCTTGACCCGCCGCGGCCTTTCCCTCCTCGTGCGTAATTGATTTGAGTCAACCATCGGGGCTCTCTTGTATTCGTCCAGCTTATCCTCCGAGAAATCAGTTCGCTGCTGCCACGTGCTTGTATTTTTACTATGCTCGATGTGACGCTGGTACGTTCTGCGTTGTTGAATCGAACCCACAGCGGAGGGCGCTCTGAGCGCGTGGCGCGCGCACATACGACATGGCTTCGAGGCGAACAGCCGCTTGAATATGCGATCGACCGCTCGTGAGTCCATGGTGAGGCTGGTAGAAATGACTCTGATTATAAGTGGTAGGCATTTAGACAAGACCAAGTCGAGCTCTTGCAGCAAACCACAGCTAGGGTTAGGGTTTGACCATTTTTTGGTGACATTCACATCCAATCCATTGCTTCGATATACAGAAATGTCCGATAAATATCGTGATTGAGCATATTATATCCAGGCTCTGACATGATATCGTTAGAGGATCGTCCAAAGCTATATATTGCTCTAGCATTCACAGCCGGCATTCTTCTGACTCTAGGCTACAAGGATGTCTACCCCGACCTCGAGCGGCGTTTTCAATCCCGCCGGCGATGGGATGCCCGCCGCAAGTCCCTGATCGAGGCATCCAGAGATCATGTCAACCTAGAAGACCGGACTTCGACCTCATCGTCACTTGCAACGGCTGAGAACAAGCAAGCTCCTGCTGACACAGCAAGATCATACGAGATCCGCTCCGGCATCGAAGGCACAATCGGAAATACGCCACTGATTAAAATAAAATCGCTGTCCGACGCAACAGGATGTGAGATCCTGGCCAAGGCAGAATTCCTCAATGGCGCAGGTAATAGTCCCAAGGATCGCGTCGCACTCAACATGATCCGCCTTGGCGAGGAGCAGGGCGATCTCCAACCTGGACGTGGTGATTGTATCTATGAGGGAACCGTAGGCAGTACAGGAATCAGTCTAGCGGCCATTGCCAGGGCGAGAGGCTATAGGGCATATATGTGCGTAACTTCAAAGCTTCCCATTCACTTGTATTTCTAAAACCTGTCCCCCGCTCATGGCAGAATGCTACCCCTCTTCTCCAGCATGACAGGCGACCTGTGATATGACATCAACCTAACATTGGCTAGCTGTATGCCTTCAGATCAGTCCGCCGAAAAGTCCTCCCTCCTTCTCAAACTAGGTGCAATTGTCGAGCGGGTCCCTCCCGCCAGCATCGTCGACACCTCGCAATTCGTCAACATGGCTCGTAGTCGCGCGGCCGAGCACACATCCTCCGAGACACATATTGGACGAGGATTCTTCGCCGATCAATTCGAGAACGAAGCTAACTACCTGGCCCACTTCGAAGGCACAGGCCCCGAGATCTATGCGCAGACTGGTGGGCAACTGGATGCATTTGTGGCTGGCGCAGGCACTGGTGGCACCATATCCGGCGTCGCATTGTTCCTCAAGCCGCGGCTGCCGAAGCTCAAAGTCGTGCTGGCTGATCCTCAGGGCAGTGGTTTATACAACAAGGTCAAGCACGGAGTGATGTTCAGCGGGACTGAGAGAGAAGGCACGCGGAGGAGGCACCAGGTCGACACCGTCGTCGAGGGGATCGGTGTCAATCGCATCACGGCCAATTTCGAAGCTGGGAGAGAGCTGGTCGATGATGCGATTCGGGTGTCCGACGATCAGGCATTGGAGATGGCCCGATGGTTGGTGGAGAAGGATGGTATATTCGTTGGAAGCAGCAGCGCAGTCAATTGTAAGTTTGTTGCTGGACGTCTCGTTAATTCATTGCCTAACAAGACTGTCCAGGCGTTGCTGCCCTCAAGCTCGCCAAGCAATTGGGCCCAAATCATCGCATAGTCACCATTCTGTGCGACTCCGGTAGCAGGCACCTCTCGAAGTTCTGGGCCATGGCCGGTAACATCGGTGACAAGGATGATGCCAGCCTCGACAACATTCTAAGCATGCATGGATAATCATTCGTCATCACTTTCCACCTCCTTCGACCATTCCTTCACCCAATCTTTCACCCAAAGACCCTGCTGCCAAAACCGATTCAACACTATGCTACAAGTCGTCGTCCGATGCATCCAGCATTATCGGAGTCCCAACACGTTCCCCGCGCCTAGGTGTCTTCGACGACTTTAACACTCCGGTCTGTTGCGCAGGACTACTGAGCCTCTGACGGAACATAGTCGACCGCATCGATGCTTTATTTTGTCCCGATTTAATCTTGCGTGATGAGAGAAGCTTACGGTTGATTGGCGTGTTCGGCGCAACATCTCGACTTGCACTTTTGTCGATGGTGCGAGGAGTCGAAGCACGTGGCTCTTTCCTTGATCCAGATCGTGGTCGGTCACCATTCTGGGATAACCCCGTATACATGACGTCGGAATCAGATGCAATCGAGCTTGAGTCTCTCATATGGGGGTCAAGTGCAGGATAAGCCGTTGTCCTTGAGTTGAAATCAGGTGCAGGATAAGCCGTCGGTCGTTGCGCAGAATAAGGTGCAGAAACCTCCATTTCCCTCAGCCGAGAATTGAGCTTCACGGGGGTAGAATTCGTCAATCGGGGAGCAAGTGCGGAGGACTCTGGGTCCATGAGTTGATGATCCCGTTCATAGGATGATGTACTGATCAATCGAGGATCAAGTGGAAAGTACTCTCCAATGTCATCTTCAAATTCTCCATTTCGCGGCTTCGGATCTAGGTTGATGCTTGAAAATGCGTCGTCTTCAAAGAGTCGTCGCATATCACAGTGCGTCTCACGCTCGCCGTCCCTTGCCAGTCCGTCTTCAGATAGGCTTGCCTCCGGGGTGGAATGAGCATCGTCTGTGTTCAACTGAACTGTTTCTTCAGGGATGCTTGTGTCAGGAATAGGCTGAGTATGCTCTGCGTTCGGTTGAGCAGGGGCTTGGGTCTCACGCCTTTGGGCAACATTGTGGTCATATAGGACGAAAGTCAATGTTTTAGAGGTCTGACCTTCCTGAGCACGTGCATCCTTTCTCCGAGATGGCCGGAGGGCTGATCTCCTTGGTTTGACAGAAAACACCCTGCTGAGGGCAGCTTGCTCTGCATATTTGAAAGGTTGCGGTGGTCCACGAGGAACGGTCGGCGTCAGCGTCGGTTGTGATGGAGGCATGAGAGGACCAGTGGGTTGTGGGAGGTGATTGAAGGCTTGGCCGTAAGGGAATATCGCTGGATATTGTGAGGAACCTCTGAAAGAGGCGGCATTGTACCCCAAGTCTCCAGGCCTGGGATATTTGCGAGGACGACCGCGCTTTCTCTTCACTTGGAATGGCAGCTCCTCTGAGTAGACGTTCATTTCGAATGCTTCCTCGGAGACCGCTCGTTTACGCTTGTTTCCAGCAAGCTGATCGATGTCCTCGTGCCCTACATTCCGGTCCAGCTCCCAGGTGATCATGCCATTTTGTCCGAAGTGGAGATTGTTTCCGACACGCTGCTGAAATTCCGGATGGTTCTCCGTATCGCGCTGTATCTCCTGCTCGTCCATGTCAGGTTGTTGTATATTCGTGTCAACTGAAGTACCCAAATCATTGTCCTCGAGCGAGGCAGGTGACGATTCTGATCGGACGGTCACTGATGGGTTGCGTGCCGTTGCTGCCAAACTGTCGTCCTCCTCGCCGTCTGCCAGCTCCACAAAGCGATCTTGGTCGTATCGTACTGCTCCAGGTTTGAGTGCTCTGCTATACCTCACCGCAATGGACCCTTCAGTCCGGCCAGGCAAGAATCGAGCAATCTCCGATGAAGTCTTGTTTTTCTTCTTCATCCTGAGAATAATTCGGTCTTCCTCGATTGTGAAGCGGCGAACGTTTGAAGGATTGCCTTCTGGCCATTCATGACCATTGACCGCTCGTGATCGACCTTTCTTCGTCCTTCCTTGGGTCTCCTTCTCGTCTAGAATAGATCGATTCGCAAATCCATGTGCAAGGGTTTGAAAAGTGTAAGTCGCTTGATTAAGAAAATTTTCGTATTGTAGCATTTCTCGTTCGAATTCGCATTCGTCAGGATCTCCTTTTCCTTTGTTTGCTCCACCGTTGCGACGAATGTGTGGGCTTTCAATCGACGGCAGAGCTTCATCGGAATCATCTACAGGAATACTGTCTTCGAATCTCAATCTTCGGCGCGAGTGGCCACGGCGAGGTATGTCATCGTCGTCATCGTAGGGAGCCCAGATTGACACACCCCCTGGGGCAGGCGTGGGAGACATTAAGCCCACGGATGCTGAATCGGGGGCATGGTCAGAATTCGGTAGAGGTGGGACCGCCCATGGATTACTGGGCTGGAGAGTCCCTAATTGTGAGACAAGTTGCTGATTAAGAAAGCTCGCGATCTGGGTTGCAAGCGCATTTCCGAGAGAATTAATGGCGTCTGGATTGACACCACCAGACACTCCATGAGGTTGAGCCATGGCCACCAGCGCCGACTGTGGGTCAGTAGTCGTAGAAGGATGGTTGAGATGTGCCAATGTTCTATCTCCGACGTCTTCATTCCGATAGCGCTGTGCTTGAAATAAATCCTGCTGCTAGCGCCCATCAGTATAAGCTACAGGTCCGTTATGATATCGAAGAGCTTCCTACGTACTTGACGCTGTGCTATCGGAGATCTGGTCGTTTGACCCGGTATGCGGGATTGAGCCCTCAATTGGTTCAAAGCCCTTGACTCTTGATGATCCTCGCCACCTAGCTCCTGCGTGAATGCCCTGACAAACCGGCGTGAAGGGGTAGAGCCTGTATCACGCTCATGTTGCATACGCGCGAGATGGCCATTATCGACAACCACCTGCCCGGTCGCCAAATCAATCTCATCGCCGACTCCTTCGAAGTCTCTGCCGTACTTTTCGAAGATCCTTTCAAATTTGGATTTGAGCTTCAGGTTGTTGCGGGCTCTGTCGCGGCGGAGCTCCTGCGGATTGTCGGTCAGGTCGCGGGAGAACCGCCGGAGAGGGGTCCCAAACATGGCAGATCGCCCTAGATCGTAGCAGAAGTTTGTGACATCTGGCAGAGCTGAAGTCGCGTGAGACGAGCGTAATGCGTTTATCAGCGCATGGCGGGCGGTGACTGGCACGGTGAAAGTTCGATGGAAGTCGTGCAAAAGATAATTATGGGAAGACGCGTTTTAGCGACGCGGGGAAAAGGCGTCACCCGTCATTGGCGCGGCGTCGGGGCCTTGCTCAGGCACAGAGGGGCTCTGCGGGGGTGGACAGACAGCCCTGCGGCAGTTCGAAGGGTCCAGCACAAGCTGCAACCACTTTCGCTCCATACAACCTTAAGCTACCGCAACAGCGCAATTATAGCCGGGTTTGATTTCGTACCCTTGTATCCTGCTATAGACTGTTAGACAAAGCATGTATTCACATCAGGGCTAAGCCAGCGACATATCATTTCGTGACTGACGTCCTACGCGGAATATCCAACTTGTTGTGGATGCCCTTACCCGCTCTGTATGCGGTTCCCCAATATTGTCTAGATTCTCACTGATTCACTGAATGTTCCAGTCTCGAGACATCGTACAAATGACAGGTCACAGCACAGATGCCTCGTGGTAAGTACTCGTCGCAAAAGCTGTCCCAAAGAATGTGTGGTCATCGGACAGTCATGTGTGCATGAGTTGAACAAGTTTGGTTCAAATTTGGAGAGTAGCTATGGGCCAGCGCGTTGGCCGAAAGCACAAAGGACATCCAGCTCGTAAAGCTCTCGTCGCGTTCGTGGTATCGTAAAGAACACATGTGTTACTTCAAGCCAGCCCAATTGCAACCGCCATGTGCCTTTTGCTATTGTGATGTAATCGGGTGGAAGATTGACGTGAAATTGTGTGAGAAGGACGAGTTCTCGTGGCCATGAGGACAGTCTCAGTCTCAATTCCAGCTCATAGGCGAGACTGAGCATTCCTGCATACTTGAGGCCCTTCTGACTTAGTATCCCCCACCTGGAGCACCTCCCTGGTAGCCGGACGGGCCTTGATTCCCTCCATTCCCACCGTAGCCGCCTGACCCACCAGAGCGCCAATTGGATGATCCTTGGGAGTTCCCGTACCCTCCTGCCATCTCGTTAGTCTGCAAAAAGTCTCAGAACGCGTGGTAGCTCTTACCATAGCCACCTTGTCCTCCCTGGCCATAGGCACCTCCACCGCCATATCCGCCGCGCTGCTGACCACCATAGCCACCCCCAAATCCACCGCGTCCACCACCTCCTCCACCTGAACGCTCTGAAGCCTTATCAACGCGAATCTGACGACCATCAAACCTGCAGGTAGTCAGCGACCGGCGACAAACGCGTAAAAGGACACTCGAGAGCTTCAGGCACTGCAGCCTCCCCTGGTGTTACTTACTCGACGTTGTTCATGGACTGGATCGCGTTGTCGGCGTCGGCATCGTTCTGGAAGCGGACGAACCCGAATCCGCGGCTTCTACCCGTATCACGGTCCTTGACAACCACCTGTGAGGTAATGAGCATTGATTACGCGTCGAATGAAGGCCGTATGAACACCCACAGCTTCCTCAACCGCACCGAACTCCTCAAACTTGGTACGAAGGGCAACGTCATCGGTGTGCCAGGCCAGGCCGCTGCAAGCGAGTCAATCAGATGATCAGACAGATCTTCAATGTATTTACCCTATAAAGAGCTTCGACATTTCGAAAGAGTCGCCTGATAGTGCGCGGAAAGAGAGAGTAGTGAAGAACGAAGATGCGGAGTCGGGCACCAATTAAAGGCGAAAGGCAATGTGGGGGTGAGTTTCTGTTGAGAAATTGATGGCCCTTGATTGAAAGAACCGAGACTTGGTCGGACTTGAAGTGAAGGTCGAGAAGTACAACCCAAGGCGCAAAACTTCACGCAGACGTCAAGGTACAAATAGGTGGGTGGATGCAAGTGAGAGAGACGGAAGGTGATATTGGTGAATAACGGCTAGTCTGCCGATGAGCACCCGGAGACGGAGGTAGGCGAAATGTCAAAAGGGTCACAAGGGACCCTAAGGGCGCCTCTGAGAAGTCGGTCAACTGTGTGGCTGCCTAGGTGGCACGGTACTATACGAGTACAGTATGGGGATATTGCAGAGGCGAGCTTGCGCTTATGCGGGTACGGTGGTGGAATTCGTTTCAGCTGATCGAAGTAAACGGGAGGAAAGCGTAGGTGGCTCAAGAGGTGACTGTTGACCGATTGGCAGATTGAACGAGATCCAACGCCAAGTGGGGTGGGCAAGGTGACGATGAGCAGGCAGAGAGATAGTGGTTGAAGCTACAGTAGTAGAACTGATCTCGGCGAAGAAAGAGGCAAATTGCCCCACGACCAGTGGAGACGGGACCGCTCTTGCCCTCGCCCTCACCCTTGCCCTTACCCTTGGCTAGGGCGCGCGGCGCACAATCAAGTGGGCCAAAATAACGCCAGAGCTAGATGAGACGCAGGATGCACAAAGTGTCATGCAGGATTTCTTCAACTCTGGAATGCTAAACTGCGACCACAGCCAGCCACTCACAGATGCAGAGGCCAACCCGGCGGGAGGCCCCAGTGGCAGCCATCGGTGGGCGGAAGTGGGAGGAAAGCGCACTAGAGGTACGGGTTTGGTGATTGCAAAACTGCCATTCGGCGACGTGTCCACCCTACCTGACTCCCTGACTCCGCACCCTCAAGCTCGGGTCAACTTACATGGCGCCATGGACCAATTGCCCCGAGACTGAGCGCGTGCTGTGCCGCATGCACGGCTTGGGGGGGGCGGAAACGGGTTTTCTGACTGAGGTACGCGGCGCAGATCCAGTGGGTGGTGGCCGCTGGTCTTGCATCGTCATGCTGGTCGCCTTTGCCGCTCTCTGCGGCTCCCATGGTCTCCAAAAAGTCAACAATCACGGAGGGACGCTCCTGCCCGAAACTACGTCTGGGAATAAAGGGTGGGGAGGTGGAAGCGGGAAACCAGGGGCCACTGCTTTGCTTCCCGCTCCGCTACGAACCCGTTCGACAGGGCAGAGATGCCGGCGCGGGTCAGATCTCGGCGGCTAAAATTGAGTGGGCCAGAAATCACAATCCACCCAGCACGTCAGCCCCTCTACGGCAAGAGGGCTGGCAAGGCTACGGTGAAGCTGTCCGGCTCCCCGTCTCGCGCGGCAGAGCTCGAGGTACGTTCTGCACAATCCGTCCATAAAAAGGATGTGAGGGTTGTATCTCGATACTGCGGCATATTATAAAGTGAGTCCGCTGGGCTGAGATCCTCACTACTCCATTCGAATCGGGGCAAATGTGGCGATGTGTGACAACGGTGCCCATATAGCCGATGACCTCGCGTTAACAAGTGGTGCAGATTTGACATGCTTCACGGGTAGTGCGATCGGACGTGAAACTTTGTGGCTGCGTTTGTGATGTTGTACCCGAGTGGCACAGAATTACGTGTGTTTACAGCCTTGTGGCCACTGTGCATATTCCTCAGAAAATACTACATTGACTTATTCTGTCCAGTAGCGAGACGTGCTTTAACTCGTCCGGCTCGCCTCGTTTCGACACGCTTGCATTATTCGGCACCTTAAAACAATTACTGGCGTTACGCAGAGATCGTCTCCACTTCCCCTGCCCTGACCCTAAGCAGCATGAACCGCGGCCCGCGATCGGGAAAACTCCCCGATTTGCGGTGTTGCCGGCCCTCAACGCTAACGGGGCGTGCATCTCCGAGCTCAGCTACTGGGCACCGACGTGATAGCATTTAAGCCGGCGTCGGACGGCTGGAGGTAACGGCCAATCCGGTCAAGCTTGAGTTTGTCCGGACGTCGACCATGATTTGTGTCGTGTTCAGGTCTGGAACGCCCATTGAAGTTTTCCATGCATGTCTCGTGACCAAGCGCAGACGTTTGTGCCTACAAAACGCATAACACTCATCTTCGTCGACACCGAACGATGTGCTTCGGTCTTGCCGAGCAGCGCTGCCCCTAACCTCGCCATAACGTCTGGTATCACAACCCCGGTCGATGGCGCTGCCACCGATGACGGAGCAGGCACACCGCATCACCAATCTCTGGATGCGGTGGGACGCACGTTTTCAGCCTCCTTGCGCCAGCAATGCTAGGGCTAATCGGTTTCCCGGAAAACAATACCTGCAATGGAACCCTAGATTCCATCTGATGGTACTTGGTATGTCCGTCACACGCCGTAACATTTAAGTTCCGTACGGCTTTTTGATCGAGTCGGCCAAACACTAGGACAGCCAGCAAGTGCGGCTCACTGCTGTGTATGCAGTGGCTCGTCTACTTCGAGAGTGCACTGGCTGCAATCGAACACTTCAATGCTCTCGCAATTGTTAGCTGAAGGTGGAATATGCAAGGGTTCCTGACTCGGGTTGCACGACTCGGAGTTGATGCCGCAAGGCTTGCAACCGCCGTGACGCCACACCCGGGCCAGACTGTATTGACAGCCCAAGCTTTCATGTTCAACCAATATGAAACATACGGTAGCTTTCAGCACTACGGTGCGATGTCCAATAATTATCAAATCGAGCTCCTGGGAATTTTTGAGCTCGTAAGGACAACGCGCCATCGCCTAAAGTGACTTGGAATGCTTTGGGGAGTCAACCAGCCAACAGTGGTGATCGGGGTCGCCCCTTCCTCAGCTGACCGTCCAACCCACAACTTTGACCGTCTGCCACATTCGCGCCGACGGGGCACGCGGAGAACTCACAAGCCAACATGATCGTCCTACCGCAGCAATCTCTCGAATGCATGCGTGATGAATATCAGCAACTGGCTCGATCAGATCGAACAATGTGACCTGAGTGATTATGGATCCGCGCGACTTGGCTACACCAGCCCCCACATGGTCGAATCAGGCCCGAATCAGCACAATGTCGCTCAAGGATCGCCTCCACCACGTCGTCCAAGATCCGTGCATGTCGATGAGCGACTTAGCCCTGGTTCCCTAGACTCATCATTACTTGGCGCACAACCTCAGCAGACGCCAAAAGCAGACAACGCGTTTTCACATCACTCACAGCATTTCACGCGCCGAAAGCGAAGGAAAACTCGTAATGATCGGTACGATCCTGAGAAACGCTCGAAGGCAAAAGCTGCACGCATTGGTGACCACAGCACACGACGCAATTCCCAGCAAAATGGCAAAAAGAGGAAAAAGAATGATACTCTAATCAACCATCACTCCAAAAGTGACAACAAAGCAGCAACCCGACTAACTGTACGTGTTGTCTCGATGTCGTGCCCTTGAGACATGAAGCTGGGAACGAAATACTGACCATCACGTCCCACAGCTTGCACCTGTCTTCAAACCTACCCCTGGACTCTTTCGACGTGGGATTGCTTCGATTCCAGCTAGAGCGAAACGTAAATCTTCCAGGACAAAGTCGATGGATATTGACCTGCTGACATGCTCCATCAGAGATCGACTTCACCTTCGCAGAGACAGAATTCCTCGCGGCGTCGCATGAAGCCAACGAGGGTGTTGCTGAGAGCCATGATGGTCGAAACAAACGACGGAGAATTGTAAGAGATCGCCTGCAGGATCAAGAAGTTCAACTGGGCGACTACTTCAATCGGAGCAAATTTCAGCAATATGATTCACCACGACTCGCCATTCCAAACAGTGAAATGGTCAATCAGCAACGAGCAACAGCGATTACTGGCACGGGCTTACTTCACCAGGAAGTCGCAAACCTCGAAAACGGACATCAAGAATCCACGCCGCTGTCGAGAACTTCAAGAAAAGCTACCAAAGACAGGAGTGCCAATGATAAGATAAAGATTATCGAAGGGGTGTTTGGCGCGTCTTCTACACCAAGAACGGAATGTCCCCTCGGCGAGCCCACATGGAACGGATCGTCAATGGGCAACGGATCTCGCCTCTTTCCCCCTCAGCTGTCCCACCATGCTGGCACCTACGAGTCATCACCACGCACTCACTCGATTGCGAAGAGTCTAGATGATTCTCCGGCTCCTGAGAGGCTGAGACAACTTGCGCCTTCCTTGCTTTCAGCCGGAGTCAGCATTCGAGGACCTCCAACACAAAGACGCAACCCTTTGAAGAAAATGTTGAGTGCCGAAGTTGAAGTTCGACTTGGAAGCAATGCTACTTGTATCTCGAGTTGTGCTGGCAACCACTCCGGTCGTGCAGATGACAGCCCTGCGACAACCAAAATCCGAAGCCAGGCCTCTTGTAAGAACCCAGCTCAGAGCCCGGTCTTTCAACCTCGAGAAGCTAGCGCCATAGACCAACCAAGTGCTTCCAACCTGGACTCGGCCCTCAGAATTTGCGCGAGCTCCTTGTGCTTATTAGAACGTGTGCAACTACAACAGAGCAGAGTTCGACGGTTCGACAATCAGCTCGTCACCAATAATCACGAGAGAAAAGTTTCTATCTTCAAGACATGCGACATTTCAAAGACATGGCAAGAGCTTGGGGCTGGCGACACGAAGTTGAGCACTGTGAATTATTTCATGCAGCTTTCGTCGCACACCGATGGCGAAATTATGGCACCGCGTCTTGAGAATTTCCGGCATTCTGAGGACGGGCTTACGAATCCCTGGTGCGCAAGTCCACCCCGAGAAGAGTCAAGGGCAACATCTTTAGACAAGTTTTTGGACTGCGAACAAGGCCTTAGCGATTGTGTAACCTCCGAGACCAGCGATCACCTCAGGGAGGAATCCATACATTCACAGCTCGCACACTATCAAGTCAAGACAGACGGTAGCTCGCAGGTCAATGCGGAATTGGCACACTTTTGGAAGCCAAACAGACTTTACTGAAACTACCATTCACATCAACCTTGAATGTGAAGCCAAACCTTGTTTATCATAATATATAGCGTCCGATAATTCTTGGAAGCTGCCAAATTGTACAACAAAGACGCACGTATTTCCTAGAGTTGTGCTTTAGATGCAATGCCGGTGGAAGGACTAGACGAGTTCATGCAGTGAATGTGAACTCTGACGCTGAGCTGAGCTCTCCTGAGCTCACACAAAGGGCCTCGGGTCCAGAGGGAGAGCTTCCCCATAGCGACAAAGCTTCACTTCCGGAATCTGCCGTAAGACGTTCCCACGTCAGATGGAAGCTCGTGGACATGGACAAGCACTGCAACCACCACAATATTCGTCATTCCCCATTGCGCATTTTCGACAAATCAACTGCCGCCACTTGACCACATCTGGCCGCATGAATCTAAGTCGAAGGCTGACTGCTATTCGTTTCCGTGACACCGCCGGCCCCTGGCAAACTCTGCGCACGCTGGCTTCCCGAACCCCTTCTGCGAGACGTCCAGTCATCAACCCCACCTCCTCCACCCTGTCCACCAACCCCTCCGACCTCGCCAAAATTCAGCAACGCACTGCCCAAGTGGCTCGACATCTGTCCGCTACTCCCCATCAACCTTCATCCAACACATCACCAAATTCCACAATGGCTGCCAAATCTTCTTCAGCCTACAGTGTGCGCACTGTGGCTGCCCCCCACACTCTCGAGCACCGCATCTACATCGAGAAGGATGGCAAGCCTGTCTCCCCCTTCCACGACATCCCCCTCTATGCCAATGAGCAGCAAACCATCCTTAACATGGTTGTCGAGATCCCGCGATGGACCAATGCCAAGCAGGAGGTCAGTGTCAACTAGCGAAGACGTCTAGAACAAATATTTCTGACAACTCGTAGATCTCCAAGGACGAGACCTTGAACCCCATCAAGCAAGATACGAAGAAGGGCAAACTCCGATTCGTCCGCAATTGCTTCCCCCACAAGGGTTACATCTGGAACTACGGTGCCTTCCCTCAGGTGAGCCTTGGCATATATCTGATCGAGACGAGAAAGATCTGACAAGTCAATTAGACCTGGGAAGACCCTAATGTCTCGCATCCCGAGACCAAGGCCAAGGGTGACAACGACCCTCTTGATGTCTGCGAGATTGGTGAGCTAGTCGCTAAGCCTGGCGAGGTCAAGCAGGTCAAGGTCCTCGGTGTCATGGCTCTGCTCGACGAGGGCGAGACCGACTGGAAGATCATCGTCATCGATGTCAATGACCCGTTGGCTCCCAAGCTCAACGACATCGAAGATGTCGAGAGGCACCTCCCTGGTCTTCTGCGGGCTACCAATGAATGGTTCCGCATTTACAAGATTCCAGACGGAAAGCCCGAGAACCAGTTCGCCTTCAGTGGCGAGTGCAAGAACAAGAAGTATGCCATGGACGTCGTGCGCGAGTGCGCTGAGGCGTGGGAGAAGCTCATTACCGGCAAGACTCAGAGGGGTGAAATTTCGCTGTAAGTTGACCCGATGCACTCATCTAGCTAAAATGATACTGACCATGAGCAGTGCTAACACCACCGTCTCCCATTCTCCTGACCGGACGGATCCAAGCAACTTGAACATCCCTCACGGCGACAACAAGTCTCCTGCACCTATTGATCCCAGCATCGACAAGTGGTTCTTCATCTCTGGTGCTTCTGTCTAAGCCTGGACACAAGTCGTGCATTCCATTTCGCGTACAGGACGATACCTGTCTAACATATAGAAAAAATGTCAATTGATGCAGCCTCCCCATACTTTTCGACCTTGTGAAGTGTCGTGTATTGCTCTTCCAATTCAGAGTCTGGGTATCAATAGATTTTGCTCTGGTACCGATCCACGATATCATTCCCGATTACATAGATCTGAAAGCGATGTCTCGAACCGCATGCCGAAGCATATATCCAAGCTAGGCGTGAGTAGCCTCATACTGTCGCATGAATGTATTCATGAAAATCCGCGTGCCTTCAACCGTTCAACTCCTCTTGCCTGACTAGCGTCCGCGAATGCCTGTCCACCTCGCGCTCTATTTCCCTAATCTTCATCGTGTCAATATCGAGGCTCATCTGCTTTCCGTCCTCTATGTGACCAATAGTCAGCAATGCTCTGAAGTCTGGCAGCGACTTGTTCCTGGCACTCACTGAATTGTAACGACAGCGTGCCAGGCTGTGTACTGGCCGTCCGTGGTAGCATAGTGACTTCGATCTTCATGCCGCTGCTGCGCGCATTGGGAGGCAGTAGAGCGAGGAAACTCCGCGCTGTCTTGCCGGACCGGGGATTGAAAGGGGAGAAGGTCGTCTTGACCGAAGTCAGGAATCGACTGATCATTGTGGCGTTGTTCTCAGTGTTGCTGGGGTCGATTGCACTGCTAGTTTGAGGGAGAGCGACTGCGGAAAAAGTGAGAGAAGGGTGTTTGCACCGTTTGCACATTTTCATTTGACAGCTACTTCTTCGTGACCCCACGTCATACTGAAGGTATGCGCGACACAACCTGGACAATTTATCGGTGCTGAGAGGAAAGAGAAGTTATGAGTCTGCGAGAGGTATCAACTCGTTCTCAAGCGCTGGTTGACTCATTGCGCTCTACTTTCCAGCAAATCGCGAAGCTCTCCAAGGAGCCCAATCCGGAGCTTTCACAGGATATACACGAGACCCTTAAACAACACGAGGAGGCACTTGAATTGCTGCAACAAGACGTCGAGGATTTTGCAGGCTTCTCAGACAGAATCGGTGGAAGAGATACAGAGAGGACAAGAGAGATTGGCAGATTGACGGCACAAGTTGCGCGTTTGAGCGAGGATCTTAGACAGTACGTTTGTCGGCCTTGCTTGGTAGACGTACGCTTACCCGACCACAGCGCTAGGAGCCAATATCGCCGTGCCCAACTATCAGCTAAGAGGGCGCTCGAAGCGTCGAAGCAAGCAGACAGAGAGTCACAATTCGTCGCCCTCAAGCAGGCTTACTCTTCCGACAAGCCTACCGGTACCACTGCGGACTTGTTTGCAGGCCGCCGTTCACAGAACAAGCAGCTCACAGAGGACGAGCTCTTGATCAACACCTCCTCAGACATCACCTCCGCCCTACGACAGACCCACGACCGCCTCACCTCAGAGTTATCACGATCACGCTTTGCTCAAGAAACACTCGCTCAGTCAACAGCAGCCTTGTCAGATCTTGGTGAGCGGTATACCAGCCTCGATACATTACTAGCCAATAGCAAGGCCCTGCTTGGTACATTAGTCAAGAGTCAGAAGAGTGACACCTGGTATCTCGAGACAGCCTTCTACATTCTCGTTGCAACTCTTTGCTGGCTAGTATTCCGAAGGCTGATCTACGGCCCTGCCTGGTGGTTCGTCTGGCTACCCTTTAAATTTTTCCTGATTCAGCCATTTGCTTTTCTCATCAGGGCATTCGGCGGCTCTCCAGAAGGGGTCAAAGCGCTACAAAGCAGCAGCAGCAGGCCTCCGTTGCGAGTGCAACCCAGCGCCTCGGGCGGACCTCCTAAGATTCCCGCTGGCCTCCGACCTAGTCAGCGTGTTGGTGCTGGGGGTGCTGGTGCAAAGCTTGGCAAACAAGGAGAGTCAAGGCAAGAGGAAAGCTTCGCGGAGAAAATTGGTAGGATGGCAGAAGAAAGCAGGCAGCAGGCGAGCGGTGCAGACGGTCAGAGGACGACAGAGGGGAGTGATCAGAGCCAAGAATATATGACTACTGGAGACGGCAGAGTATTGCAAGAACGTGGCGATATCCCACCGAATCCAAAGAAGAAGGTATTCGACGTTGACGTGGAAGATGCGAAGTACGAGGAGCAGCAGAGGCAGCTGAAGTTGGAGGAGAAGGCGAGGATCAGAGATGAGCTGTAGGGAACGGCGTGTATAACAGTTGAGCTGAAATGATCTCTAATTGCTGTCCATGGTGCGCGGCGATATATCTTCTTTCATGAATGTACTCACGCATTGGGTCACGTGCACTGGAGTAGTGGAGAGTGTGAGGCGGAGATGTTGGCTTTCCCGTGGAGTCTCTCCGCAGCCCCACGAAAGATTAATCGGCGACAAACACCCTCGGCCTCCGTCACATGCTTGCAATCTCCCCCCTAGTCAACACCCCACGGCACTTCAGGCGCACCGCCAGGATCTTGGGGTAGGATTCGATGACAGGTTTTACGTCAGCGCGAGATTGGATCTGGCAGAGACACGGCTGTGGAGTTCTGGTGACTTTCCTTGTGTGGTTGATGCGACAAACTGGGGTTGCAAAAGGAAACATGCTGATTGGACACCGCGGGACGTTCTTATCTTTTGTCTCTCTGTCCACATTCCCAAGCTAGCAACGCCTTATCCTGGGGGTGGGCTCCACCGACTTCTGGGGCAGGCGGTTGTCTGCGTACGCTTGAGCTACCACTTTCTCTTATTAATTTTACGTACAAGATGACCGCCTCCAGACGTTGTAAGAGACAAACCCTGATAACCATAACCTTCGGCCCTTCTTCTGAGCCCCTAGCCCGGGCCGTGACACGCCAGACCAACTGCTGCCCTCGACTATTGCTTCTGACCTTCCCAACCCACGTGCACCTCGCTTCATCATCCTTTCCATCCACGTCCGAGCCTCTGCGCTTTTTCACACCATCGCTCGCCCTGCAGATCTTCCAACTTCTTTTTTATATACTGTCGCCTGAGGCCTGGCCTCGCCCCCAATCCAACTCTGTTTTTCTTCCCCCACACTCTGCAGTTTCTGTGAGGCAATTGATCCAGAATCCGACCCCCCTGCCGTGATCCCGTCCCTGTCATCGCGGTGGCGTATTCGTTGAAATGACATCGAGGACCCGCGAGATCCTCATACTGCTCGCCAATCTCGCCGATTCCTCTACCGCCTGAGGTTTAACCTTCCCTTCGGCATCCTGTTTACGATATACCGTCGCCCACCAACCACCCGAGCGCGGCTGAAAGACACCGAGACTACTCCGTTTCACATACATCGATACAAGTTAATTCCAACATTTCATGATAATTGGTCTTCGTCAACCACCTTTCCGATCGCACCTCTTTCCGGACCATGGCAGCTGCCGTGGTCATGCATCCCCTGGCTACCCAGCCGGACACATCTTACCTTCACTCTCCTAGGCCGTCTAGTACCGACGCATCCACCCCGAGAGCACCGATGACCACAACCACGAAGAAGACAGTGACGCCTGTCGATGGGAAACGCTTCCGGGCAGAACGACCATGTGATGGCTGCCGGCGCAGGAAATCCAAATGTGTAATTCAGGACTCTGCACCTTGCATCCTTTGCAAAGCCCACAAGCAAGAATGCACTTTTGTCCAGGGACCTCTGCCTCGGAAACGAAAAGTTGACGATGACTCTGTCAGAGACGGGCCATTGCCCAAGGTTGCAAAGACTACCACTCAAGCAGCACAGCGTCCTGCCGTGCAGAAGGCTCCTCATGGACAGAGCTCTACCCAGGTTGCCAAACCTGATCATATCCGTCCGGACCCTCTCGCCACCCTGGACCACACTCTGAGCCTTCAGAGACACAGGCATTGCAGGCATATTGGTTCAAGCTCTGCCCTGGACATGTCTTTCTTGGGTCACTGTCAGTATGGCATGGTCAACGAGGCGGCGCTCGATTTCGGCGATGTCCGCCGTGTCTCGCCCGATGGCTTCTTCGAAATGTTGCCCGATGCCGCTTTCCCAACGCATGAGGATGAGCTCCAGGCTCTTTATGAAGTCGAGCAGATCGTGGCACCAAATGGATCGGCACTCATCGACCTTTATTTTGAGAAGGTGCACCCCAGCTATCCGATCATTCAAAAGAGAACCTTTGTGGACATTCAAGGCTACCGTGATCGTCAGTTCAGCTCGGCTCTGCTAGCGGCCATGTACATTCTTGCAATTCGCTGGTGGTACCAAGACCCTGTTCTTGCACAACAACCCATTCCTTCCGTCCCAGCTCTAGAAGCCGTTGCGGTCAGGTCGCTCGATGTTGCCTTCAAGCGACCAAAGCTTTCGTCTTTACAAGCTGCCCTATTGTTACTGCAAAGGCAGCATCCCAACGCCTGGCCGTTGACGGTCCAGGTTGTGGCTTTGTCGCAGGATCTAGGTTTACATCTCGACTGTACCGACTGGGAGATTCCCCTGTGGGAACGTCGGCTCCGCAGACGCTTGAGTTGGGCGGTCTACATGCAAGACAAGTGGAGTAGTCTCATCTTCGGACGTCCTTCTCACATCCATTCATCCGACTGGGCTGTTGTGCCACTGACTCTAGATGACTTCAATGAAGAAGTCGTCACCGAAGGGAATGAAGCCGATGCGGACGTCGAGCTCACTGACGACGAAGATTATGTCAACATCTTTCTGCAAATGATTGAACTTACCAGCATCATGTCCGAGGTGGTCGACACTTTCTATACCCAAGTGGGCATCGCAGAGATTAAGCGGGGTGGAAACCAGGCTACCCAGCTCATACTGTCCAAGGCTAAGCCAGTCCAGCTCAAATTGAAAGAGTGGTTTGGCCGATTGCCTGCCTACGCCAAAATGGATGCGGAAAACCCACCAGCGTCGGTGGGTTATCTGCACTTGGCCTACTTCGCGACCGAGATCTCCATACACCGTCGCATTGTTCAATCGCTGTCTCCTGCAGGTACTCGATCCGCCGCGGAGAACTATGCTCTATACATCTGCCGGTCTGCGGCAAAGACCCGCTTGATCTCTGCTATGGACTTTGTGAACCGCTTGAAACCGGAGCATTTGGATGCATTCTGGTTTTTTGCCTCCGCTAACAACTTTGCTTTGATCGCTACATTCGGCAATCTGTTGAGAGTGACAGCGCCGGGATATGAAGAAGCCGAGTTCTATGAGATGCGCCTCAGGGAGTACAGATGGGCGCTGGCCGTCAGCAGCAAGCGTGCCAGATGGATTGGCCAAGCTGTCTCATTGCTGGACGTGACGAACCGAATGCTAGAAGGACTTCCGGAAAAGCCCCGTAGCAGTCAAGGTTCGCCGAAAAGTAGAGCAGACTCGGCTCAAGGGAGAGAAGGTCGATGAGAGGGGATGCTTCAATGTACATACACTATTTGTGGGGTTTTTGACGAATTGGGCCGGACACATCCTTGTAAATGGGGGGCAATTCACTACTGTATGCATAGCACGGAATATTACAACGACAGAAATGATATCACTGCATCGATTGCATTATACCTTCCGTCTCGTGACTCTGTCTACTATTACTATTACCCCTGGCTGTCTTGCGTGGCCCCCCGCCGGATCTTGGTCTGGGTGTGGGGAAAGCATCGGCGGACCGAAGCCTCAAACAGCCGCATAAAGTCTCAAGCTGGCATCTTCGAACTTTCCCAAAGGTCCGTCCGCTCGAGCTGACCTCTGCAGCGACAATTCTCGACGGAACTACAATCTCAATCCTTGCCGTGCAGGATCTCTCCTTCGTATCAGGGCGTAGGCATTGATTGATCTCAACAATGCGCAATTAGTCGGCAGCATCCACTCTTTATCCTCACGCAACGAGCAACGTGTGCATGGTCTCCCTCCTTGCTAGCATCCCCACGCTTTTGATATATATTTCCACTCAACATGCCGGCTAAATCCCGTTTCACGCGGCTCGATGCCTTCACAAAGACCGTCGAAGATGCGCGCGTGCGGACAACATCTGGAGGTGTGGTGACGCTGGTATCGCTACTGGTCATAATCTATCTGGTCCTCGGAGAATGGACCGATTATCGCCGCATCGTGGTACATCCGGAGCTGGTGGTGGACAAAGGACGTGGTGAGAAGATGGAGATCCACATGAACATCTCCTTTCCTCGGATACCATGCGAGATTCTCACGCTTGATGTCATGGATGTCAGTGGAGAATTGCAAGAGGGTGTTGTGCATGGAATACACAAAGTACGGCTAGGGCCCGAGAGCGAGGGCAGCAAGGAGGTTTCGAGGACGCAAATGCAGCTGTAAGTGGTATTCGGCATACTTGCGCGGAGCTCATGCTGACACACCACAGCCATGATCAAGAAGAGGCTACACATCTGGATCCAAACTACTGCGGCGAGTGCTACGGTGCCCCCGCCCCTGCGAACGCTCAGAAGCCAGGATGCTGCAACACGTGCTCCGAAGTACGTGACGCCTACGCCAGCGTATCGTGGTCCTTTGGAAAGGGCGAGAATGTGGAACAATGCACTCGCGAGCACTACAGCGAGCATTTGGCAGAGCAACGGCGGGAAGGATGCCGGGTCGAAGGTGGAATTCGTGTCAACAAGGTCGTGGGCAACTTCCACTTTGCACCAGGCAAGAGTTTCTCGGCAGGTAACATGCACATGCATGATCTCGAGAACTATCTGCATGGCGACGCCAGTGTGATGCACACCTTCACCCACAAGATCCATCAACTGCGCTTTGGGCCCGAGCTGCCTGAATCCGTCGTCCAGCGAGTGGGTAAGAAGGGCGTTGCTTGGTCTGATCACAACCTCCATCCGCTCGATGGCACCAATCAGCCTACTGATGAGCGCGAGACGAACTTCATGTACTTTGTGAAGGTCGTCAGCACCGCTTACCTCCCGCTTGGCTGGAAGCAGAAGTCAAGCTCGTCGGGCGGGCACGACTTGACGCCGCTCGGCGCTTGGGGCCACGGCGACCAAGGCAGCATCGAGACACATCAGTACAGTGTGACGAGCCACAAGCGGAACGTCAAGGGCGGAGACGACTCGAAGCAAGGGCATAAGGAGAGGTTGCATGCAAGGGGAGGTATCCCTGGTGTCTTTTTCTCTTATGTGAGTTGATCCAAAATGGAACCCTGACTGGAAGAGGCGCTAACACAGTCGAACCAGGATATCTCTCCTATGAAGGTCATCAACCGCGAAGCCCGTAGCAAGAGCTTTTCCGGTTTCTTGGTCGGCGTTTGCGCTGTGATCGGCGGTACACTTACGGTGGCAGCAGCGGTGGACAGGGCGCTGTACGAGGGTGGGCAAAGAGTTAAGAAGCTGCACCAGGGTTAATGCAGTCTGTTGTGAATGGTGGGGCGCATTGATAGAGATGTCTGTACGGAGTTCTGGACATGGAGTTGTAGGCATGGAGTGAAGAGGAAAAGAGATAGCATTTGCGGCGGCCATGAACGCGGCGTCCGCATCGACGGATTTGTAGCCATGTCGATCGAAGAATTACAATACCACCAACCCGATCCTGCATCCCATACCAGATCCCCTAACATCAACAAGTGTTCGTAACCGCATAACAGATCATCGTCGTGCCCTTCAGGCATAGTTCAGCGCATCCTTCAACACCCACACCTCGCCATTTCCAACCTGCTTCCCGATCTCCAACACCTCAACCCCGCCAGGCATCACCCTCTTCGTCCCCTGCCTGTCCTCCTCCCACCATACCTCGCCCCCAGCCAACGTCCGCACCTTCTTCCCCTGCTCCCACGGACTAGCCGGCACCACGTGCGCGCTCACGAACTTCGCCAGATTCTCATACGCGCGCTTCTGCCCGTCATCACCAGCATAAGCCTCTGTTCCCATCGAGTCGTAGTCGGCCGGGTTCTCCCATGGCTTCCGAGGCAGCGCGGTCAGAGCGGAATTCGTAGGGGCCAATACGGTAGTGTTGCGGTCAGGAGACGAGAGGCGGTCGGAGATGGGCTCTATGTCGCGCGTGAGAGAAGCGAAAATGTTGATCCGCTTTGTGAGGGGTAGAATGTCGGCGATGTGTTGCGAGGAAGTCATGGTGATTTGCTTGGTGGGGCGGAGCAGGTGAGGGAGTGTCAGGGAGGTGGCGAGAGTGGACGTTGCGAGTATCAGGAGGGCGGGCTTCATTGTCGGGTTGTGGACATGGGGATCTTAGAGGTGGTGAGTTGCGCAGGGCTGGTGGACTGGTGGGTTGTGCAAAGTAGAAGCCTGCATGTTGCGATGTTGGATGGCCGATGAGGCGGACGTCACCGGGACATCGTAGCACGTGATGTCGAACCACTGTGTGAAGGGTCACGTGGATCTGGGCTTTTAGATGCAGTTGCCTGACTCCACTTCACTTTATTATTTATATAACTTCCTCGCTAGCGCATGATGGACGTTCAAACTCTTCCAGTGGTGACGGAAGACCATTTAAAGTCGTTCCATGCCAGACATTTCCCACTGGCTCCGGCGCCCTCAAATTTCTTCGTTACACAAGAAGAAGAAGAAGTGGATGTTGATGATGATGGCTTGGGATGGTACCCGGATGGAGTTAAGCGACACCTCACAGATGAACAAATACATATCTTCCGGCACTCGGAGCTGCATAGACTGCAACGAGAACGAGAACTCCTGACTGAGTCCTTGGCTGAGGAATCAACAGAACCTGCACCTGCATTGTCCACCACCACTAAGCCTGATCAACCACTGAAATCAGTCACTGATTCAGAACGAACAGTGAAATCCGAGCAGAAGCAGAAGTACAGGAAAACACACTGGAAAAAGAAGCGCCATCAGAAACAGCAGCATGGGCAGGCCAGCCAATCTGGAGTCCAACATAACCAGAACCAAGCGCAGATCCATCAGAACGATAAGCGAAAATGGGATGAGTACATCGATGATAACGACAGTGGTAATCCAGGTGGACTTACTCACCGGAGATTGGCACGAGAGCTGGATGAGCAGAAGTTTGAGTCGACGGAATTGCTCTACGACGATTGAAGATACAGTCTTTCCTTTAGCGTCCATCTATGGCTCACACGCATATAACAGCAGAGATTCTTGGATATCCGTAGCAGCACTGGCTACTTCTGGAAGCGGAAGGCTAGGATTTCCCTTATCTGGACCCGACGTTTGACATTCCACAAACATGGCTAATGGCAATCCTATGTGAGTACCATTCACCTCTTCCAATTTGTACTTTCCTCACATGATGAGAACACCTAGTCATCCTTAGACTGATGGACAAGGATGGGGCAACGGCACTGAGTTACGGCTTGTATACACAAAACAAGTTCGCAGCAAGTGTTACACTCTGTCTCTCGTCCGGTGTAGACCTTAATCTTCTCTCTGATTTTTCCAATGCATGTCTCTCGCTACTTCCCGTCAATGAAATACACCGCAAATGCTGACTATGCTACAGCGTAACTTTTGGGGAGGCTACCTGCCGAATGCGAGCCAGCCATGAACGAATCGCAGCACTTGGGAAGCGAGCTCATTGGGAAGCTCCGGTCATCTCAGCGACCGTTTGCTCCATGTTTGTGGGCGATCGATCTGCTTCTGCCATCAAACGTTGGAATGTATCATCTGTGACATCGCATTCTCCATCGCGAAGCGCATCGTACGTTGACACCCACCAGCGCACCAATCCAGGATCCATATTCCGCTTTTCAATGTAAAACTTTTCATGATCCTCACGTCCGACAACTTTCACTGCGATATCTTTGCCGAGCGCTTTACCAACAAGCCCAGCAATGTCCCTCAAAGACCTTCTATTTTTGCGGTTACACAAATACAATGTCTTTCCGGCATAATCCTTCCGAGAAGCTGTCAGAATCCGGGCGGTCGCCGTGCCAAGGTCTGCAATGCTCGTCCAAGGAATCGTTCCTTCGCCAGCGACTTCTATCTCCGTTCGCTCGTCTTCGCCCAACTTCCAGTGACCAAAGTACAGCGGCCACGACTCGTTGTACAAACCCTCACGAATGACTGTCCAGCCCAGTCCTTTAGCCGCGAGTTGCTGCTCGAGGTATTTTTCCGTCGAAATATGAGCACGCATAACACCCGCTTTACTCGGTCGCTTGAACGCCAGGCTGGTGTAGTAGACGTGCTTCACACCTACGGCAGCCGCCGCTTCAAGGGCGACAAAGTGGTCGGCCTCCCGACCTTGACCATCTTGGACATCACCAAAGTCTTTGGCAATACGTGGCGAAGAAACGAGGAAGAGTGTCTCGGCACCTTTCAGAGCGGTCTCGATTGAGGAGCGGGAGTCGAAACTCGCGTGTCGAACCGTTACACCGAGGTCAGACAGCTTGGTCCATTGAGGAGAAGACGGACTCTCGGAAGATGTGGTGGCTATAATCTGATCTGGGGGAAGAAGTCCAGAGTCTAGAAGGTAGGTGAGGGTTGCAAAGGCAAGCTTGCCAGATGCGCCTATGATAGCAAGTTTCTTGCTCATTTTTGAGAGTCGAGGTTTATCGAGCGGAGGGAAATACCAATGGGTTTATACTTGACACGCCTTGGACATTTGAATCGCCAACCTTATGGTTATTGGTGGTGTGACGTGATGACAAACGTGGGGTTCTTGTGATGATCAGATCGGTTGTGCCGGTCTGCGCCCGTTCAGGCCAAATCGAATGCCAAACAAGCTTTTGCAGTTCTCGATCAGCTAGCACAGGAATATTTTTGAAGTCGATTCAGAGTTGAAATCACAATTTTTAATGTTTCGTTTTATCATCATGCTAGGAGTCCTTTCATCAGGAAAACCAAAGCCTTGTCCTTCCACGTCTATCAGTGGATACCCCGCGGCTCGATTTTAGAGTGGGGAGGAGGACCCCGCGGTCGGCGGACCTTGACCGCGCTTGCCAATTCCAGTCGGTAGTAGCATTTTCTTGGCATCCAGTTTATTGTCTGATGCGCTGCGCCGTCGAGTGAACACAATCTTTACCGCCTCGGTCGCCTATCGCCTCGCTACGTCACCTTACTACGCATCAAAACGACTTGCCGATCGAAAATCCTCTATCTTAGTCTTATCTCAGCCTCGAGTGGCACTTAATAATCTTGAAGTCACGCGACAACGCGCTGAACGCGCAAGATGGAGGCCAAAGATATTGAGGACCGCGCTAAGCAAATCACGAAAGCATTCACCGAGGGCGATCCTCCTGCCACCCTCGTTTCACTTCTGGAGCCTCTGAAAGGATGGACGGCGACAGAGAAGCTGCTGCGGCAGACCAATATCGGCAGGACGATGAGCAAACTTCGACAACATAAGGATCAAAATGTTGCTCGTGTAGCCACATCTCTGGTGACAAAGTGGAAGTCAGACGTGAAGAAGCCTGGTTCACCTGCTCCAGGCGCAAAGACTGCGCCCGCAGGCACCAACGGGACTTCTTCCCCAGCAGCAGCCAGCACGCCTCGCGGCGATGCGCAGAAGTCAAAGTACAAGGGAAACCCCGAGAAGCGCAATGTTACGACAGATGGTGTCAAGTATGAAGTTACGGGCAACGCGACACGCGATGCCTGCGTCAAGCTCATGTATGACGGCCTAGCATTCATGTCAGAGGAAGCCTCCGAGGACATTTTCAAGGTCGCTCGCAATGTCGAGCTCGCAGCATACGACAAGTATCAGCCAGAGACATCATCGGAATACAAGACTCGTCTACGCTCGCTATTTCAGAACCTGAAGAACAAGTCCAACCCTGGACTGCGCGCAGACGTCTTTTCCGGAGCTATTGAACCTGCTCGATTTGTGGTCATGACTCACGAGGAATTGAAGAGCGACAAGATGAAGGCGGTGGACCAGAAGCTGGAGAAGGAGAATTTGCACAAGGCGATGGTGGCACAAGAAGAGAAGAGTATCAGTACCAGCTTGACATGCGGCAAGTGCGGGCAGAAGAAGGTCAGCTATTCTCAAGCCCAAACGAGGTCTGCAGATGAACCGATGACGACTTTCTGCGAATGTACCGTGTGCGGCAACCGCTGGAAGTTCTCTTGAGCGGTAATCTCGAGGTGGTGTGGTGTATGGAAACATGTGCCAGCAGCAGCAACAAATCCTTAGGCAAGCATCCTGCACCTTCACCAACGATATACTAGAGACGACGGACGGCTACTCGCCTGATGTGGAGGTCGTGGCTTGCAGGCAGGGACGAAGAGGGGACCCGCAGAAGGATAATGATGTATTTTTAATGGGAACGAAAAATTGGAGAGTGTAGGAAAGCGAGTTCCTGCAGCAGTCCGACTTAGAGGGTCAGAAAACTATCAGACTTGGTGCTCCGTTGCTGGTAGAGACGAAGGAAATGATGTATTGTAGACTCATGGCAGGAAGAGGTGCTCAGCAACGGGGGTTAGTGGTGGGATGGTTGAAGTGGAGTCGAGTTGCCCCAGTCCAGGCGCAGAGAAGTCAAAATTTTGAGCAAAATCTGCTTCAACCCCACTGTGACTGTTCAAGGAAACATTCACATGCTTCTTCTAGTAGAGAAACATTTGAGAGTATATGTATACTTTCGGGGTAAAAATAATCTCTTACACCTGATCTGGGGGCCGATCGAACCAACGCAACTTCTGACTGTCCATCTATTTTCTGGTATTATCTATTACCGAGCTTGGCCCGCCCGCCCGCTTCGCCCACCTGACCATAACACCCCTCCGCTGACCGCACCTGACCACAGCCAACCGCCCTTGTCCGCCCTTGACCTTGCTTGACCTTGCTTGACCTGGGTCGACCTTTCTTAAAACTCGCTTTCACCAGAACAACTTTTTCATAAATCTGGCCACACTCTCAACGTACAGCATGGATTCAATGAGAAGCTTGAACCGGTCGCTGCCTCGCACATCTCCGCAGCGGAGGACGCAACAACAACAGATCCAGCCGCCACCGGAAGATCTCTTGACGGCCTTCAAGGCGGCCGCCCTTTCGGTCACAACTCTTTACAAAAGCGCAAAATCCCTTCAGATCCCCGCCAGGGCAGCCGGTTATCAAGAAGCCCTCGAGGATCTGTTAAATTTCCTCGACAAGGAGAACCTAGGACTAGGCGATGGTGAGGGATGGCGCGTAAGGCAATGGGCGACTGAGAGATTGGATGGTAACGCTACTGTTCAGCATGAGAGTGATGAGGAGGAAGAGGAACATGTCGATGCTGAGGATGACAAGTTGGAGGACAACAATCACACTGTACCAACCGAGCCTAGGCAACCTGCCCATACCGAAGATCTGTCCAGCTCTGGAGAACTACCGAGCAAAGAAAATACCTCGACCACAACGCAACAGCCGGAAGCCAGACAGACGCCGCCGCCGCCGCCGGGATCTCAGACTGCCTTCACGTTCCGTTCTCCGCACACTCTTCCGACCAACCACGACAGGGACACCAATATGGACGGAGTGGCCAACGATTCTCGTCAGACCGATACGCACAACACCACGCACCAGAGCGCAAAACAGGAAGCCTCGCCTAGACACGTCCGAACCAGGCAGCCAAGGCTGCCGAATCATCGATCGAACAACTCTTTGCGCAACTCGCTAGGCGCCGGTGCCGGTTCCAAGCGCCGATTTCCTTTGGGCGACTTTTTCGACCTCAGTGGGATCAACTTCGACAGCAAAGATGGTGGCGATAGAGGCGGCAAGCGGAATAAGCATAACTAAAGGACGAACTTGTTGATTCACGATACATACTTTACGGCTGGCTTTCTTCTGTTGTGCATGATTGCATAAATTACACATACATATACCCATCGAGCGTATTTGCATCGCGTTGGTGGTTTTTGTCTCTCCGAGGACAGACCTAGATTTGGGAATGAGGGAATAGAGAAGGATGAGTCAGGATTTGGGAATGCTCGAGCAGTCGAAGCATGAGTGCATCCGACGTTGGGTGTCGACCTAGTATGAATAAGATTTGAGTATCTATTTGCGACAACCTCCCTTGTCCTCCCTCATGCTAAGATGTGAATCCCATGTGACCCAAGTGATACAATAAGCGCCGCTATGCATAGGTTGTCCTCCGCATCGATCAAGCAAAGAAGCGATATAAGCCTAGCCCGACCAGGACCGCCGATGTGAACGTGACGCCCATTCTGCGCGCTGGCATGCCGATCTTGGATGTGCTGCGAAGGATTTCATTCTGGCGTCTGCTCAACTCCCTGTGTCCAGACCAGTAGCTGTAACCACCCAGGCCGATAAAGGCCGCGGATCCTAAAGCGCACGTCTATTAGCGTTGTCCATGGAACAGAAGTGGCTTTTAAAGGAAGAATAGAATCAGAGATATCTTGGGAATGGATTATGAGAACACACATACCCATTACTCGACATGACAAGCAGTCCCCCTCAGACAACAACTCGCCTTTCTCTCGCCGCAAGGCTTCCGAGAGTGTCTCATTAGCCTGCAGTTCTTTGAGCTTTGCCTTGGCTGCCTCCGGGCTCGACATATTCGTGGACGAGCTTTCGATTGCAGGAAACGATACTTGTCAAGTTGTTATAATATGATTCTCATTGTTTTGTTTTTTGTGAGTGACTTTGCGGAGGGAAAAAACATGCGGGTCTGAAGTTGAAGCTGTACACGTCCCGATTCGGCAATTCGCCCATCTCCATCGTCGGCTTCGACTTCAACACATTGACTTTACATGAACCCTTGCAAGATCACAGTCAGTCACGCAGCATGCGACAGATGAAGTCGACGAGCCTATAACACTGCTTACCATTTTCGCCGAAAATGAGTGGCATCGAAGCGTTGCACATCTTCGATGAGCACAAGTATGTTGAACACTTTCCATTGCATCACATATTACATCTGTATCAGAAAAGCAAGCCATGCAAGAATACGATGAAGGCTCAGAGATACCGACTCTTTAGCACCTCCATTATTAATCGCATCCTCGGAACAGTGCGCAGACTGACACTGCAACAGTAATGTCCTCCTTAGCCACATATTCACATCAAGACCCCCACCCGCCTCTCAACTGATATCGTCTTACCTATCACACCCTGCTCCTCGACCATCTCTCATCCACCTCCCAAATCTGAATCCACCAACTCTTCTTCACAGTCTCCAGACCGACTCTCTGCTCCTGCTCTCTCCAACCTCGATCGATGTTCCACCCCTCCTGGTCCTCGAATTCCTCCACCGAGTCTCAGATGCCCTCTCCGAGTTCCTCGGCTCTCCGCTCCTCGCTTCCCGCATCGAAGCAAATTATGACATCGCTGCTCAAGTTCTCTCCGAGCTGTGCGATGCTGGACTGGTTGCTGGCACCGAAGCCAATGCTCTCCGCGATGTAGTCGAAACCCCTTCATCTCTATCTCGCTTTCTCGGCAATGTCGGTCTTACAGGTCAATCGCCCACACTCGCCGTCGGCGGCGGCTCAGGCATGCCCGGCATGGGCTCCAGCTCATCCTCCTCCACCATCTCGCAATCCCAAACCTCCATCCCCTGGCGCCGGGCCAACGTCCGCCACACCAGCAACGAGCTCTACGTGGACCTCGTCGAAACCGTCTCCGCTACCTTCGCCCCCTCCGGCCGTGCCCTCTCCGCCTTCGCCAACGGCACCATCGCCTTCACATCCAAAGTCTCCGGCGTGCCCGACCTCCTCCTAACCCTCACCACCACCTCCCTAGGCAGCTCCGCCGGCCGTGGCCACCGCGTCCGCTCCATCATGGAACGCCCTGTCTTCCACCCGTGCGTGCGCCTCGCCCGCTGGACCCAACACGGCGAACTCTCCTTCGTCCCGCCAGATGGGCGCTTTGTCCTCGCGGGGTACGAAGCGGACCTCCTCCCTGCGGCCAGCGAATCTATCCTCGGCCCGGACGCCCACAGACTCAACCTCCCCGTCGCGGCGAGGATGACTACCGGCCTCGGTCCGACAGGCAACGAGTTCGAGGTCCGTCTCGAGCTGGCCCCAAAGTTCGCCGGCGCGGGCAGCGCGGGTGGCAGTAGAGGCACTAGTCCGCATCCTGCTGGTCCGCGGGTGGGACCACGGGGTGTGGCGGCGGTCGTTACGTCCGGTCTGACCAGTGAGACGAAAGCTCCTGCTCTGGAGGATCTGAGGGCGTTTATTCCGCTGCCTGCCGCCACTGTGCGTCGAGTGCCCGATCTGCGTCCGTCGAGGGGAGAGGCGCACTTTGCTCCTGCTGAGGGAGGGATTGTCTGGACCTTTTCGCCGAAGGTGGTGGGGCAGATGACCACCGCGACGTTGCGGGGAAGTGTTGTGGGCCACGATGCTGGTGCTGAGTCCGAGAGTCCGCTGGACGCAGGAGGACAGTATGCTTATGATGCTGAGGCGGAAGGCGGGTATCAGCGTGGGAGGAGGAAGGGTGATGTCACGCCGTCTGAGGCGGAGGGCCAGGGCGATGCAAGGAGAAAGGCTGTAAATGCTGCGCTAATGCCGCGGTGTGTGAGTATCAGTTTTGCCGCGAAGGGGTGGTTGGCGAGTGGGTTGAGGGTGGATTCCTTGACTGTGGATACGAAGAGGAGTCGAGGATTGGGGGAGACGGTGAAGCCTTACAAGGGGGTAAAATATCTCACTGTCAGCCGTGGAGGGGTCGAAGTGCGGTGTTGATTTTGTTTTACGAAGATAAAGGGCAAGACGAGCAGGAGTAGAACAGCATACAACACACAGAAGAATAAGTAGCAATGCCAAACTTGTATTGGACTAGTCGGATCTATGCACACATCGCCATCCACCACTGCTGATCAGATCTGCCTTTGGCTCAATCGACCCTCTTTGACCTCCTCAAACCATATCGCGATCTCCCTGGATCGTTTCATCACCACTCCAGTTCATATCCATGCCTTACTTCTGACCCAATGCCTCAGCGCGCTGGTCTTCGAGCTTGGCGTAGAACAGATCGCGGCGGCGCACCGCGGGGACATGGTAACCATACCACCAGAGGTAGCCGGCTGAGGTGCCGAGACCTATTTTGAACCATGTTAGCAGCTGTTTTGATCTGAGCCAGGCCAGTGAATGCATGAAATTGTGATTGAGCATTGACTCCCTCTTGCGGCCGGACTTGAACAATGAGATTGGGACAAGCAGGAATTATGATCGTGCTCTTGCTTTTAGAGGTAGACCATGCGTCTTTTCGCCAGCAGAGTAGGCATTGGCTCATACCAAATGCCTTGGTCTGATGCATTGGCGGAGACCGTATAGCGCCTCATTCTGTACATCCAGCCACTGATCCGCGAGAAAGCCCCCCCGTCATCAAAATACCGCAATGCCGTTCGAATGTCGAGTGAGAAAGAAAAGAAGCCCAGACATACCGAAAGCGACGGAAAGGTCGAGCACCAGGCCCCTGCGGAGCATCTGTAGGCTGTTAGCACTTCTGTCTCCTGACGCATCCTCATACGACCAGATCAATGCCATTCGCAAAGCAACAGACTCGCACACAGTGAACGGTAGGGCACCAATGCCATTCCTGTCGCTCTCTGAGCAGTCCAGGTCCGCGGCGTGATCTCTCCTCGCAGTGCTGCGCGGGCTGAAATGAAGTGGAAGAAGACACATACTCCTGTAATAGGCTTGGCCGGCATCTTGACAACTTTATTCCACAGTGAATTTCGTGCGGAATTGAACGTGTCGTATCGAATTGGAGTGTTTTCTTATGCAAGTATCGTGGTTCGACGTGCAAGCGTCAGTTCCAGTCGAGGTTGAACGTTGCGGCTCTGCGGGCGGAACCGGGGAGTGTCAAAGAGTGACTAAGCCGTACGTTTCTCACGTGACTCGCGCATTCTCATCGCAGCTTTGGGATATCAAATCTGGCCCGAGCGCCAAATTTCTTGAACTTCGAGGAGATCAGCTTGCTTGCTTGCTCTCCAAAGCAATTCCAACCCACAACCACAACAGCAATGGAGTGTCTACTCTGCACAATGCGCACTCAGCGCCTCGCCCTTCTTCGTCAACCTCTCCAGCGCCGCGCCGAGTCTACCGCCCGCCGTCTGCGTGTCAAGCACGGCGTCCCGCCTGCGCCCTCGTTCATCCCCGAGCCGGAAATCAAGCAAGACCATATAATCTACAACCCGCCCTCATCGCTCCCTAATGTCTACCACACACCGACCAAATTCCTACCGGCGTCTGACCCCCGCCGTCCGGCCTCCACCTCCCCCGCGGCAGTAGCGACAGCAGGGACAGCATCAACAGACGCAGCAGCACCAATAGACCTCTCGCCTACAGCGCTCCTCGCTCGCGCAAAATTAGGTCCCGCTCCTTCCACCCTCCCACTTGTCTCCGCACCCCACGAGAGGAGATACCACCTCACTCAAGCCGATGTCTCGGAGCTCCGCCGGCTACGGGCCGAGGACCACAAGCAATGGACGGTGAAGCGGTTAGCGCAGAAATTCGAGTGCAGCGAAGCGTTTGTGCGGCTGTGTGCGTTCAGTGTGGAAGCAAAGGCGGAGCAAGATCAGAAGATTGATGCGATTCGGAATAGGTGGGGGAGGACGAAGAGGGAGGCTAGAGAGGAGAGGGGCCGGAGGAGGGAGCAGTGGGGCGAGGCATGATGCGGACCGCTTCAGATGGAGGTTGATTGAAGGTGTACGGGTAGGGCAAGGGAAAGTGAGAGGCGGACGTCGGGGGATAGATTGGGACGGAGGTCTTGGATGGAAGAGAGAAAAGCTTCATGGGCGGCGGTCTTGCGTGCCGCAAAGAGCTCGGAATATGGCGGATATTCGAAGCATCTGTACAATGAGCGTATTGTTTTCGCCGGTCATAGCCATGTGCCTTATGCTGAGGCGATCGAGACCTTCAAAGATCCATAGGCAAGCATGCATATCTACCATTGTTCACACATATCGTTCAACCTAAGTCATGCTCAAACCCAAATGCATGACTTGTGAAGCCCATCCAAAGTATTGTGCATATCGCGTGATCATTCCAGAGACATGATGTATGTATGTACGTTCCTCAGCCCGCTCAGATTCATGCTACCGCCAGCAGGCCGTTATTCTCGCAGCGCTCCGCGAACAACAAAGTGAAAAGAATAGATCGAACCCGCAAGACTCCCCATCTTGATACGCGCCCTGGGATGCTAACAATTGACGCCCCCTCTCGTACCCGGCTGCAGGACAACTAGGCGCAAGCTCAGCCCTGTGGAAGAAACCAGTTCTTCTCCCATTGCTCGTCATGCTTGTCCTACCTAACGTTCAGCACGCGGTCATACGTCACTCCTCTCACCGATCCTCCGCCCATGCTGGTCCGGACATTCCTCTTGAAGCCCTCCCTATCCTTGGCCAAATCCTCCGCCGCCTCCTTGTTCAACGGATCGCTTGCATTCGGCTCGAGAAACAAAAACTGCAGCCCGACGATCGCCGCGTTGAGGTTGAGCACAGGCTTCCACTCCTCGCGCAGGATATTCAGGCACACATTCCCGTCCGTATCGATGTTGGGGTGGTAGATCTTCTGCGTGCACTTGACCTTGGGCGGCTCGTGCGGGTAGTTCTGGCTCATGGCGAAGGTGAAGCTGAAAACACCTGATTTATAGATGCCTTCGTCCGGCGCGATCGTCAGCGTGAAATGTAGGATGTCGTCGGGGTCGGGAAAGTCGGTCTTCATCGTCGCGGGGAGGGAGAGTTCGGAGAGGTCTGATGAGCAAGGAGTATATGTCAGTGACTTTGTCAGAAGGCTTGTGTCCCCTGCGCGGCCTGCTGCATGATATGGATTGCTCTCTCTTTGTGTCACTGACCTTTTTGTACCCGCAGCTGTGCGGCTGTCACTTTCTTCTTCTTGGGCCCGGCTTGCGCATTCTCAGCCTTTTGCTGCTGCTGTTTCTAGAAGGATGTCAGCAGAAGAATGGGCCAAGACTTGTTTGCAGACACCGACCATAGACCATATCTTCAACATTTTGACAGCGGGGCGGTGGGGGTATCAACGGCAGAGTGAAGGGTAATTACGACGAAGAAGTCTAATATCGCGCAGACTTAGGATTATGGAGCCTAGATTAAGGAAGGAGTGACGGTCGAACGACCAGATGTTGACAGAAGGCTGAGGAAGGGGAATAAGTGACTAAATGGAGATTGTCGGCGTTTGATGAATTGCTGCGCCTGCAGCATGCGAGTCTGTCTATCTCGCGGTCTGCCAAGCCTCAAATGGGCATGTCGTCACTGATGCCTGGCTGGCTTAACAAAATACGGCACCAACGAGAGCACGTCTCAGCAGAAATTTCATTCGACGATAGTTACGAAAGCCTTGTAAAGGAAGTAAAAAAACCCCAAATCCAGCCTCCTTATTTCCCAGCCTAGAGAGCCCAGCCATCACGTCGTGTAGAATTACAATCAATCAATCAATCAATCAATCAATTTCACGTGCTACTCCACCCAACAAATCAGTTGGAGCTTGCGATGGTCTCCTGGTCACTGGCATCGAGAATGTCATATTCCTCGTCGGTGAGGAAGCCATCATCTTCATCGCTGACCTCTTCCCCGGCGCTGAGAACCTCAATTTCGCTCGAAATGTCGTCAAATACCTCAGCCTCTGACTCTGCATACGTGACTTCGGAAGAAGTACTGGGGATAGTTGCACTGACAACGTTGCCAGTGGATTCGTCTTCCATCGTAGCAGCCTTGGCATGGCCATGCACAGCAGCAGGCTTTTCTTCGGTATGAGCAGTAGTTTCTGACTTGACCTCAGCAGAGGGGGCCGAGAGATTGATAGAGCTAGCGGGACTCTCCTTCTCGAGTGTCGGATACACCATGGGACTCTCTGAGACCTCGGCCAGTCTCTGTTCCTCGGGATTCTTTTCTTGGACAGACCGTTGGCGTGCCGAGTCGAGCTTGTTAGCTAGTTGTGCCACATAAGGCGCGTGTGCTGCTTCAAACCTTGAATGATCAGGACCTGCACGAGAATTGTCTTCTCGTCGCATGCCTTCCCAAGCCCTGACATTCACATCGCACCATAGACGATGCCCAAATGGTGTACCATCGGCAGTTTTCAAGCGCCAGTAGCTGATAGCTCGCCCATCACGGGCAGGAGCTCTCATGACTACCTTGAATGCCACTTCCTCACCAGGGAGTACCTCACGTCCAATTACGTTGCTTTCCGTAGCCTCGTTCATGGCAATCGCGGAGAAAGGGCGCTCCCGATCGACATTCAGCATGTTGTCACCACCAGCGAGACGTACGCTACAGCCAGCTGGCCAGGCAATGGGTCCGGGATTGCGCATGGTCCAGACTTGAGTGAATCGGGTGTCGCCGCGTACTGTGATACCGTCTGGTATAGTGTCGCACACAAAAACAGCTTGTAAGTCTGCGTTATCGACAATTGAAGAGGCCTCCTTGGGGGTTCCAATTGCTTCCTTCTTGACCTCGTCGCGAGTGACAGTCGGCTCAATGAAAGCAACAGTCTTGACGGAGCTGGCTGAGCTTTGAGGAACCATCTGCACAGGCGCTTGGGCAGGAGCAAGCGTCGGAATTGATGGTGCCGAATGCCGTGACGCCTTATCGCCGAGTCCCGAAACTACCTTGCCGTTGACGTCGTTGACGGTAGAAATGCTCAAGCCACGAACCGGGGTCGTCATCTTCAACAAAGGATGTGTCTTGTTGTGGGCACTATGGGGCAGGGCTTCGCAGTTGGCGCAGAAGTCGGTGTCATCGCACACAGCGCACTTGTACCGGACTCCTGTGATGAAAGTCTGGCGCGGATTGGACATGCATGCAGGCCCGTCGCAGTAGACACCGTGATGCACGACTGGTGCCTTATGGACCAAAGCAATGCGGTCGTACAGAGCAGCGAAGCGGTGACCAGGATGGGTAGAGTCCGCGGCACGGACGCAGTCGTTGCAGTAATCGAAGTCCGGGCAATCGAAACATTTGTGGCGAATGCCGATGATGCCCTAACATAGTCATTAGCCTCGAATAGATGAGCTGAGATGACAGGCACTCACCTTTTCACAACCATCGCAAATAGCGGCATGAACGGTACGGCGGCCGGGCGCGAGAAGTGCTTGCTCTGATTTGGTGAGAGTCTTTCCCTCGACTGCTGGGGTGAATGTGTGACCTGGATGATGACCATGTCTGTTACCTGCGTGACACTTGAGGCACAGATCATAATCATCGCAATCCTTGCAAGTGACGAAATGGTCGTCACTCATGACTATGGTATCATCAGTACTGGGATTATTGTACAAACAGTTGTAGGACTGGCTCACCGTCGACGCAAGAGTTGCAGGTGCGTGTCGCAAGAGGGAAGTCCTCTCGAAGAGTTTTGGCGTCTTCGGTGAATGCTCCAGGAATGATGTTTTCTGCTTTGGGGAAAGTCACAGGTCTCACAGGCAGGGAGCACATCCTGCCCTTCGGTGCCAAGCGCTCAGTGGTGCTGCTGATTATCATGCCGTTCTTGACGAAACGCTTGACCAGCCAGTGACCTTGACCAGGGCAGAGTTTACCTCCGTCGACACAACGCTGGCAGAGATCGTAGTCTCCACCATCGCAGATCGAACAGTGGAAGTGCTCGTTCTTGAGGGTGGCGTCACACTCGTTGCAGTAAACTGTCCACGTCGGGTTTGGAGGGCTGGCGGCACCTACGGGAGACTTTCGGCGGAATACCAATACTGGCTCACACTGGGAGGCGAAAGACTGCATGTCGGTGTTGTAAGCCTCCAAAAACGACACCGGAGTGTTGGTTTGAGGTGAGCCGGCCGTAGGAACAGCAGCACATTTGAAGGGCTTGGCTGGAACTGGAGCAGATGTGATAGGGTTCGCAGAGGGTGATTGGGCAGTGTTGGTCTGAGTGGAGGTATGAGTATCTTTGAATTCAAAGATACCTGCGCCAATGTTCTTCCTTGCGTGGACCTTAACATGATCCAGGTTATAGGATTTCTGGAAAGCATCCTTTCGATCAGTTGGCTGTGGCAGTTTGGAGAGACTGGCAAGAATATCGGGCCGTGCCATGATGTCGGAGGTGAGAACTTTAGACGTTTGTGATATGACTGAACCAGTCTGAACGGGCTCGCCCTCGACGAGGGCCCTCAGTCTCAGCTTCAGCTTGGCTTTGGCAGCTCTGACGAGGGTCTTGTAGACAGCAGTGTTGGTAGACTCCAAAGTGATAAATCCACCAGCCGAGTCGGAGAAACGTTCAAAGGTGACCTGTTTGTCGGTGGGCAGGCCGAGGATGGAGATGAGCTGGAGTGCTTGTCAGTGGGAGAGTGGTGGGCCGGGCGGGGATGGTACGTACCCTGGCCGGAAGGACGTCGGCGGTGAGGTCTTTGAGGGGTAGCTTCAGCTTCTTGACCTCTTCACCAATGGAGATCTTGATGGTGATTGGGGTTTCGCCCGTGATGGGCACGTTTGTAGCCATGATGTATCGCCAGGTGAAGCGAGAGAGTTGCGGGGTTTCTGGACGCCGGCGGACGTTACAGGATGACTTATCGTAGGGCTGCGACGTTAAGGGCGTCTGGACGGTTTCGATGGAGACGGACGACGACGGCGTAGCTCAACCGCGGACTGTCTGCTCACATCGAACGTAAAGATCGTGCTAGAGAGAAAAGAGCTGGTATGAGCTGAAGTGTGAAGAGGAGGAGTGTGTGAGTGTGAGTGTGAGAGGGGAGCAAGCAAGGTAAGCTAGGTGAGATGGTGGAGGCCGGGTCAGGTGTCACGGCGTAGGCAGCCCAGATCAAGCCGCTTATCACGTGCTATCGCGCCGCGGCGAGTGCCATGGAGCAGCGTCATCCGCAGGCACAGGCTTGTGGGGCGTTTTTGCGCAAGCTAAAAGGCCGAACTGCGGAGACAGAACCATTCAGGTGTGACGCCGGCCAACCATCCCGGCTTCGCGGGTCACGGCTGCCTGTGGCTCGCCGTCGTCGGCCGACTGCAGCGCTTACGTGCTGGTACTGGTGCCTGCTGTGTCGTAGTCATCATTGCGAACAGATTCGAAGCGTCTGGACGCAGCCAGCGCTGCTGACACGTGTGTTCTACGGCGCTACCCAGACCGTGACCTCTTGTTTGGGTAATGCCGTCCGGGAGCGACGACTGCCCCATTCCAGGTTGCCTTTATCCACAGCTGGTGCTTGCAGTATCGAGCTTTGCGGTAGGATCCCACGCCACAAGTTTTACACGAGTATAATAGTCGACGAGACCAGCACCAATCACGTTAGCCTTCGACCTTCGTCGCGATGAGGGCATTATTTACTTTAGTATCGATTGTGGATCGTTATCCGTGAGGTACTTATTGCTCCCAACCACTTCAGCATTCCACCTAACTTATCCACATTTGCCTGATTCGGCTCTTGACTCCGTACAAAATGTCGTCAAGATGCCGACATGTAATAAAGGCGTCAACAGCATCAATGCATCCAGAGAAAAGCTTTTGATATATCCAAGAAAACATGCGTATTCCTGAATGGTTTTTCTTGCAACAGAGAATATGCGTACGCATAGATTCGCCGTCCTCAAAAGATGCAACAGGAACACACTCCGCCATCCATCGTCGCCATGGATCATTGCTGCGGGTAGTAAACAGCGCCTGTCGCCACGGGAGGATAGTACCATCCACCTTCAGCGCTAGGATTCATCATACCTCCCATACCAGGCATGGCGTAGTTTGGCCCCGCTGCCGGCATGTAGCTTTCCTGACCCGAGTACCCACCTTGCTGTGGGTACGATTGCATTTGCGATGGGTCAATGTAGAAAACCATGCCGTTACTTTCGTGCGCCATCATTCCTGACTGGCCCCGAGCCGCTTCTTGCTCTCCACCTGCTGGCTGGGCTGCTACCGTCCTTGGCGTTCCTTGAGGTACGAACATTGGCACTGGCTGGTAGTAAAATCCTGGCTGCGAGTACTGTCCGTAATAAGCTTGTCCATAGCCTTGTGATGGCGGTTGGAATGGCTGTGCATGAATCGCCCGCTCCGGGATGTGGGACAATGGAGTTCCTGTCTGTCCAGGGTAGGCATAATACGATGGCTGGAGAACATCAGGATTCACCGATGATCCAAAGCTTCCTTCGGCCATATGATGGGGCAATTGGTTCTCGAAGGGCTGCTGGTCCTGCTGCCTTGGCGCATGCAATGACAGTGCTGCAGGGGAGTCGATGCCACTAACAGATATTGCTTTTTGTGGTCTCGGCTGGTGCATCGTAGCCGTCTCGCGATAGTGCTCGATAGCGGGAGTCTGAGGAAGTGGGAAGCCACCGGGCATGTGCGCTGCTACCGAGCCAACAGGCGATGCGATGCTCGGAGGTTGCGAGGCACCTTGCGGCAATCTCACTACTGGCCGTCCTGACGATATGTGTCTTGCAGCGACAGAGCCTGCAGGCGAGAACATAAATTCCCTCCCTACTTCCCGCGCAATAGACGATCTCCGGCTTAGAGCAATACTCGGGCTGTATATGCTGCCTCCATAAGCGCTCGTGCGACGACTTGACGGACCAAGTCTATTGCGCCCTAAAGCTTGTTGATTCGGCCGCATTGCTCTCGGAATGAAGATAAAGGAACGTTCTTGCGACGGAAAGATATAGCTTGGGGCCCGGTCTGGTAGCGAGATTCGAACGGGTTTGTCTCGCCTGAGAGGAGGTCTGTGGTCCGGCAGACGTGTATGCTGCTTGACAGGTATCCCAGGGAACGGAATAGGTTTGTTCATGTTCGGCAACAAGACTCTGATCTGTACTTTTCCTAGTAATTTGCTCGTAGAAAAACTGCACGGTCGATAGTCAGGCGCTGGTGCTGCTCTGGCCGCTGTAGCAGGATTCTGATGTATCGGAAGCGGACGTTGCGATGCATTGGGTTGCGCAAGAGATCTTTGCTCCGGCTCATTGATAGCGTCATGCAAATCATGGGCCCAGATTGAATCTGCAACTCGAGAAGACTGTCCTTGTGCAACACTATTCATATAAATCAGTATGATAATGCCATTAAACTTGGAGCTTGGGCATGAGGTACTCACTTTGCTGGCGAGAAAGGCCCTCCTACAAAGCCTCTGCCCCTTCCCCGACCTCGGCTAGGACCCATATATCCTCTCTGATCTGAAGCCCGAGCGTCGTGCATAAAGAAATTGCCTCGACTAGGTATGAAAGTAGGATCTGCGTCCCGCTTTTGTCTGTACTGCTCTTGCTCTCGGCGCCTTCTCTCAGCCGGAGTATCCGCCTTGACTGGTGCTTTGGAGTCTTCTCTAGTCGGCAAATCGTTGTAGTCGATAGCTTGATCTTCATTCGTCGATTGTGCCTCTTCCATCCCATTCAGCATTACTTGGGTATCCGGTGTAGCTGCAAAAGAAGAGCCTTTGCCGGCTTTGGTTAGCCCTATGGGGTTCTGATAGTCTTCCGGACGGTCAGTCGACGGGGTAGCAGTTGATATCTGTGAGGCGCCGTTGGGAAGAGACTGGGCGGTAACCTGGTCGAATTGACTGGACGATTCATCTTGACCATGCTTCTCATGTGCATCATCTTCGCCTTCTCCACTTGTGATCACAGACGTCTCGCTCTGGGAGTCGTCTCCAACCAGGACACTTTCCTCCTCGTCATCACTATCACCTGCTGTCCTCCTCCTTCGGCCGATCATCTCCTTGGATTTGCGTCCAACTGCCATCTCGTGTTGCGCTCTGGCGATGCGATCGCCTTGCTTTGACCCGGGCAATCAGCGACTTTGGCGAGCTCGAGAAGCTCCAACGGCAGCTGATCGGCAGGGACTGTTAGATCATTCCGCCATCACATATACACTGGCGCGGATCGCCAAACGAAAGGAAAAACCACAAAGGTTGAGGTGTAATGGATGTGGGGAAAGATTGATCGTGGGGGGTGGGCGGAAACAAGTCGCGCATCAGTGGTCGGAGTCGCGGTGCAGTGAAGTCAAAACCCCGTTTCGAGCCAAGAAAATTGGAAGCTCCGACCTTTGTGGAGGTATACAGTGACGCCAGCGGCCAGATCAACGCCATGTCGTGTAGCGTCGTACCGCATCCCGGGCACTTGGGAAGGCAGCCAGACTAATGCTTTTATTATATTTTGAATCTCTATTCGTCCTTTGTCTACTGGCTTTCTTTGCCCAACCTGTTTAGTTCGGCCACAAAGTCTTCGGCATTCACCAGCTCCGTGCTACCGTATATGATCCTCTTCCTCCCGACTGCTGCAGCACCTGCATGATTGGTCTTTGCAAAATCCTGAAGATTGCCATATTCATCCATGCTGCCGCCACCAACTGTAAATACAATAGCCTCGCTGAAGCCTTGTCGGCGTTGTCCGAAGCTTGCTTCGATGCCTCTCGACACATCCTTACCTTGAGAGCCAGATTGGGGCATTGTACCTCGTGCATTAGCACTCCTCGGATCGAAGAAGAGATAACCCTCTGTCTTTTGCAGAGCGCTCGTGCTTGCGTTAGCAGGATCCATGAGCGACTCGACGATCTTGGTCAATGTCATATCCTTGTTCGCAGGCAAGAAGTTTTTGACTCCTGATATCAGATTCTCCAAATTGGAACCAATGCCGGCGTCTTTGAAACGATCGGTAAGACCTTTCGACAAGGAGCTGAACCCACGGAACAAGTCGTTCGAGGCTGACGCTTGCTGTTGTGGTTGCTTTGGTGCTGATGATATCATCGTCATTCGAGTGATTTCTCTCACCCTGGATATTGTTAGTCTAGCTTAACATTGGTCATTCATATTTCAATTTCGCCTACCGTTTGATATAGGCGATAGGGGCTGTGTCAACACCTTGACTTCGTAAGATTTCCTCAAACTTATCCATGTCAGCCCGTGACACCTCCTGTTCTGTCGTCAAAAACCAAATTATAAATATTCGAAGCTTGTCTAAAGGCTCGTTGCCCTTGTTCTGATCCGTAAGCAGCTCAGTAATCTGTTGCTTGGTTTGTTTGGTTATTACTTCTTCCAGCTGGAAGAAATTGTCGAGTTGTCGGTCTTTGATACCTTGCAACAAGGCAGATGCTATGTTCATGTGCATGTCAAGGATTCCTTTGCGCTCACGAAGCTCTGGAAGCAACGTGATGGCAGCCTTCAAGTGTGATGCTGATGCACTTGTGTCATTTTGAAGATCCTCGATAGAGCTGACTCCGGTCTTCTTGGTGACTTCGCTCGCGTCATCCTTGTACCTTGTCAATTCCGCATCAATGTCTTCTGCGACCTGAGGGAATGGTACACCAGCGTTCCGAGCCCAGAAAAAGTCGTTCGAATTGAGATCGTACGACCGCTTTGTTGCAGGTGCTCCAGGGTTTACCGAGTCGGCAGGAAGTTCGACAGTAATTCGGTTGAGCCGCATTTTCAAAACGTCATGCACCAGTGACTGGTACGTCCAGGAGTGAGAAAGCATGGGTACCAGATCAACATTGCGATCAACAATAATCAGGATCGGTCTCGAAGTTGGTGTACCCGCGGAAGCGTTGGAGCGAGTGTTCGCCCCCGAGAAGAGGTTGTCCTTTGAATTCAAAATGTGATCTCTCAATTTTCGATCCAATTTTGCAGCTATCATCTCTGCAGCACCACCTTTCGGACATCGGATGATAGGTATTGACCCTGTATGAGAGTTAGCGGTAATCTGTTGTAAGATTGAGATCAACGCACCCATCGTGACAGCGACACTAAAGAGTCCACTGACAATCCTGTCCACCTTTGCATCCAGCTCTTCGTCGCTCGTCTCGGCGCTGTTCATTGCCCAATAGACATCCTTCCCCATACCCAAGCTGAACAAGTTCGGTTCACTGACTATGAAGTTGAGATATTGATCAAAGACTTGAGCTATGTTTTCTGAAGTAGAAGCAGCCGCAGTCTGAGCGGCGAAGTCTTCAAGAAGGGGTCTCGGTATTGAGGAAAGGAAATTGACGTAAGCGGGCGTATAGAGGTTTTTGGAGAGATCGGATGTGATCAAGGCGAGATTCTCGGCATTAGGCTCGACGAAGTAAACGACGGGGACGTCGGGAATAGCGTGTCTTTGCGAATTTATGTTCCTAATTGCGCCCCATCTGTTAGCATCTGATTCCCTACACATCGTCGCGCATGGGACCTACAGGTGGATTGTCACTCCCCACGAGCGCAAATCGCTAACTCGCAACACACTGCTAATAACATCCCTGCCGAGATTATCGAACACAAGCACTTTCCAGATAGGTTCTCCGTCGGCATTCAGTATGGGCGTCGTCTTATTGGGAAGCCCCTCGATCTGAGGGCCGTCATGACTGGAGATGCCGTTCTCATCGGGGGTGTGGTTAAGATTGAGGACCTTTTCAATGGAAGCTGCAGAGAGGTCAGCGAGAAGCACACCAAGCTTTGGAAAAAAGTCGCATACTAATTTGCCTATCACGGAGAGTCTGAGAGGTGGTCGTCATGGTGGGCGGCTGGCAGTCAGCCAAGTGTATAGACTACTGCATCCACGGTAGATGAAGCTGTGCGGGCAATAGGAGCTATGTTGAACGCGAGATGCGACCAGTACATGCGACAGTGGCGCAGTGAGAATGGAGCGCCGAGACTGGACGATGGTCGCGGCGCATTCAGTACTGTGGAAGGCTTGTAATTGCTGCTACACTGGCTGCACCCCCCGTGCCTGGATGTGAGGTCACACAAGCGCGAGGTGTTGTCTGGGCCTGGAGGTGTGAAGGTCACGTGGCCGGTGTGGCTTAGTGGGGCGGCCGTACTCAAAATCCCGGCCACCGTTTCTGCTCTTCCCTCGCTTTCCCTTCAACAATCTCTCCAACAACAACTTTCACCCTTTCTGTCATCAACAACTCTTCCTCCACACTACGCCTCCATTTCACCCGCCGTCTACTTTATGCAATTGCGCTAATCCTGCCTCTTGACTATAAAATGCGTTGAGCGTGATGAGCTAGCCGGTCCTATCAGGGCAGCATAAGTGGTCGCTTTTCGGTGGATCAGAGAAGTGCGACCGTGACTGTTTGAACAAAAGGGCTGTGTCGAAGGTGTATCACGAACGCCACGACCGCCAGCACCGCTTCAGACCTTGACCGTCGTATCAAGTAATTGTTTCCCGCCACTCCCGGCAGCAAGGGAGGGAGAGGTTCACTCGTGTGTGCTGTTAAGGCAGCACTTTGTCGGAGGAACAGTTGGCTGGCACACATCGGCCGGTGCAGGACACTGGAGAATTACATTCCGCTCGCTAAGGCAACACCAGTGAACCAAATCAAGGTTACAGATCGGATCAAGCACACACAGAGCAGCCACTCGCACCAGTATTGCCTCGAGACTGTTTTCTCCGTCCCGTGGAAGTTGGTTCTTTGCGCACTGGGGCAATCGGTCCGCGTCAGTCTCAGAGATTCACGGGACTTTGCATTTTCGGGCTCTGCGGCGCAAATCTGCCCAACTCAGAATCCAATCTGCTTGGCGAAAGGCCATTTAATTCCGCTTTCGGACTAGCTCCCGTGTCGCTCCACATCACCCAGCTTTGTCAATTTCACAGTCACGTGATATCCCACACATCACCATGGACCATAGCCACAATTCCCATGCTGTGCAGCAATCTTCTGCGAATGGTCTTGACGGCTTTCAGGGGTTTGCCAACCACCAATTCGATAATTTCTTTGCTGATCAGACTACTGATAATGGGTTTGATCACTCGTGGGCATTTGCCCAATCTGATGCTACTGTCGCCCCCACTTCTCAATCAGTGCCAGCTTTTAACCACTGGCAGTCGCAAAATATTCAGAGCCAATCTTTGGACCCATATGCTCGACAATTCTCGAAGAGCCCCGCTGCCCAAGCCGCTTCACCTTCGCCATATTCAGGATACTCAAATGTTCACCATGGACAGAATATCTCCGCCTTCGACACCGCCATGAATACTCAAAATGGGCAACACTTCTACCCAAACCCGACTTCCTACTCTCAACAACAATCCACCTTCACCACTGCTCCCAATTCTACACCAACTGTCGCTCCAAATGCGGTCGAATCGACGGCACAATCGAGAGGCACTGCCCCTCAGAAAGTCTACCTCTCTCAACCTCCTGTAGATCAGAAGGCTTTACTCTCCTCTATTCCTGCCAGCCAGGCCACTGGTATTTTCAACATCGTCGATGCAGAGAAACTCTCCGGATCGACGGCATCGAAGCGTATGGCTTTGTTCGTCAACGTCGGCCAGCAGGATTTCGAGTACCCGATCAACAAAGCTGTCGTCCCGGCCGCACCAATTCGACGATCTCGAAAGGACTTGCGCAAACTTGCGGCTAATGATCCCAAGCTATTGGCTAAGCTTGGTAAGAAATCTGAGCGCAAAGCATTGGGTCTGCCCAAGATTAGCAAGGAGTCCAAACCTAAAACAATGGCCACATCTCTACAGACCGCGAAAGGAGTTCAAACGGAAGCTGGATCGTCCAGCGAAGGATCTTCGTCAGAATCAGATTCATCAGACTATGATTCGGATGATGAGCCGGAATTGCCCAACCCCCTACCCGCCAAGCGACCTGAAGAAAGCCCGAAAGAAGCTGTCCGGTACGATAGTTTGAAGGCTCTGTGGCGGTCTAGACGCTCACGGCTACCTCTGTCAGAAATCCGAGCTGGGCTCAAGGATTTTTGGGAGGTTGTTCGCACCATCCGGGATCGCTGGAAAGCGGATGCTGCAGCTGTCAAAGCGGCCGAAGAAAAAGGCCGGTCTGGAGAGTTGCCTTTACTGAAGAGCAGGGTTCGGGATCAACGTGAAATGATTGAGGTAGCTTTCTCAGCTGCTGTGGAGCATGGACACCGAAGCATTCTGGAGGCTTCAAGTGAAAATGTCTCGTTTTTGTTCCTCTGCTATCAATTTTTGCAGGACCGTTATGTTCAAGACGACGTCAACGGCGTACTTTCACGGGCTATCTTAGAAATCGTCGCCATGTGCATTACTCTTAGTGAGGAGAAGTTGACAAAGACTCATCTCGTCAAAGTGCTTCCTCGTTATGCCAAAAAGGGTAATACCGAGATTCAGACACTAGTCAAGAAAATTGAAACTGCAGCCAAAGAGGGGACCAAAAAGGAAGCTGAAGAGGGTAAGACAAACAAAGTCGAGCCAGATGTCAAGCTGGGTTCACCCAAGGCAGCATCATCACCTCCTGCAAAATCTTCGTCTGCTAGCGTCGCAGGCGTTGCAGGCGTCAAAAGACCAGCGCCGTCTACAATCAATCAACCAGCGAAGCGAGTTGCAAGCGGCACACCTGGTACCTCTGATGCAACACCCGGAGCGACCAAGGGTGCCACAGGCGGGGTCAAACGGACAGCTACTGCCGCAGCGGGCGCTAAGCCCGCGAATACAGCGCCGGCGACGACAATCAAATCCAAAACCGCCGTGACCAAACCCTCTAGCTTCTTCAACGCTATGCAATCCACCGTGAAGAAGCCAACGCCCGCGGCGAAACCTGCAGCGTCTTCCGTCGTGGCTGCTGCCATCAAGAGTGTCGAGAAGAAGCCAGCAGTATTGCAAGCTTCGAATCCCGCCGGCAAATCGAGCTTTTCTTTCGCAGATACTATGGCAAATCTGGACAAACCGAAAGATAAAGCCCCCACGCCGAAGCCACAGCAAGATAAGCCGACTGAAACGCCTGAGCAAAGAAAGAAGAGACTACGCAAGGAAGCCCGCCGTGGTCTTCGGGTAACATTCAAACCTGAGAGCGTGCTGGTAGAGGTTCGATATTTCACACACGACCCAGACGAAGAGCTTGGCCATGATTCTAGTATGATTCGCGATGCTGGGGATCTTATGGGCGAGGGTCGCATGTTCAAACAACATAAGGATCAAATGGACATGGATGAGGATGAGGACGCCACCGGAGAAGAAGAGCTTCGACCGTACAACACGCCTGGACTAGTCAACTTTGATGACGTGGATTCAGAAGAACAGGCTCGAAACTTTGCTCCGTACGGCGGTGGCGCCATGCAGCCGGAATCGCCTGAAAAGTCAGCACGGGAGCTGTACGAAGCCAATACGCTCATGGTCTTCTACACTGACCCCCGAGACATACCATCCACTCCCAAAGAGCCGGTGGAGGAAGCAAACACGCTGGAGGGGTCTACCACCAAAGATTTTGGTCCGCCACAAGCGATTACGATGGACAGAATAACGAAGGCAAACCCTGCCCCTCAGACTGTCGTGCAAAGCCAACCGAAGTCCGGAACGTCACCTGACATCGCAGCCCTACTCGCCGCACTTAATCCACAAAGCCAGCCAATCCAGAATGCACCGGCCGCACCGGCTCCGCAACCACAGCCAGCAGGAGGCCTTGACACTCTGCAAAGCATTCTAGCTCAGATCGGCCAGCCACAGAGCGCGACAAACACAGCGCCTTATCAGCAACCACCGCAACCTACCGCAACACCGAACATGGCAGACTTGTTTGCCAGTCTCCAAGCTCCTCAGCAGCAACAGTATCAGCCACAAGCGCATCCTAGTTCTGGTTCCGACCAAAGCACGGCCAACTTCGCAGCGCTTTTCGCCTCTTTGCAGCAAAATGCAGGCGCTGCTCCGTCAATTCCAAACCCAGCCATGTTTCCAGCCGGCTTTCCGGCGATGCCTTTCGGCCTTACACCACCCAACCCTCAACAGACACCCCGGCAACAGCAACAGCAGTCGCAGCAGTCGTATCCGTTTGAGAACGACGAGCGTCGCCGGTGGCGTGAGGAAGGGCAAAGCGCACAATCCGGGCAGTCGGACAACTGGAACAAGAACCAGAACAAGAGTGGCAAGAATTTTTCGGACAAACGATTCACACAGCCGTGCAAATACTGGCCGATGGGGAAGTGTCAGAAGGGCGACAAGTGTACCTATCTGCACATATGAGACCACGCTCAAGGAGAGGGAACAAGATGGTCTAACAGTGTATTCTATATTTCCACCTGAGCGATTAGCGCTACGAAAAGATATTAAAGTCCAGTCAGGCTTATGATTGGCATTTCATGATCGTCCATGTTGTCTTTGTTGAGAGTTGTGACCTCTTTTGGACCCTTATCCACACTCTGTCATCGTCGCCGGCGGTAATAATAAATGATTGTGCACTGTGTATGTGGCTCATGAAACACCCTGATAGAACATTGATTCTCTCGCTAAATAGTTTTTAAAAGAAAGATCATAAATTCACACCCCTACGAACCACCTCCTTCAACGCCTCCAGATTCCCCTCCTTTACCGCTCTCAGCGCAGCGTTGAACCTCCGCTTAGCATCGATCACCTCTCTATCCCTCTTCGCTTTTGTCTTCGAGCTCCCGCTTGGTGCCACGCCTGCCAGTAGCTTTGGCGCATCATCCGGCGTGAAGTTCACAAACGCGCCGCCGGGCTGCTTTTGCGGAGAGCCATTGCGAGATCTGGAGCGGCTTGATCGCGACGTATTGGAACAACCCGTCGGGGCTGGGCCCGAGCGTGTGCGGCGGTGATGGCGGAGCCGGCTTGTCGAGCGGGCTTGGGTTGGCGTCGGAGGTATGGCAGGGACTGGGGGTGGGGTGGTAGATGCTGATCGTCGAGGGCGTGTGCGGGGAAGCGGTGTTTGAGGTTTGTTGGAGTGGGTCGTGTAGTGGTGACTGAAATTTGTGGTAAGCAGTGGGTATTGGGTTGTTTTGGGGGAGATGCAGGGATCGATCGGGGTGGTGGAGAAGGCGCCGTCAAACGAGAAGGCTGGACTTGCGAAGGGAAGCGCGGACATTACGGCTCGTGGAGGGATGGCTTGCATCGCGGCTGCGTTAAGAGATAACGTCTCTGGTCGATCTGAATGAGGTCTATCCCATGCTTCGGACGGAGCCAATAGAGTAGCGAAGTCTGTAGTCGTCATGTTCAATCCGTTGCCATTGTCAAAAAATCGTGAAGCATTGCCGCCTATGCTCTGTACAAGAGTGACATTCAAGCCGCCTGCTCCCGATCCGAGGTCCCCAGTTACAGACTGTGCTTGAATCGGGTCGAGAGGTGTCATCTGTGGAAGCCCAAAGTCGAATGCGTGTGTAGGCTGATGTTGGATGACCTTCTCGGAGATGCTTAAATCAGCGAAACCCATAAACGGAGCACTTGAAGCTCCTTCGACCTGATTGGGTGATGGAAGCGGTACATGCCCAGGATTCCAAAGGCTGCCTGATCCTGGTACGACCGAAAGTGGAGCCATCAGAGGCATAGGCGGTGGCGTCTCGAAGGCATCGCCGAACAAATCATTAATACCTCCTCGCAATTTGAACGAGCCTACCATGTTCGGAGTTGACTTTGCGTATCTCAAGGGCTTTCGTATACCGGAGGGATTTCTTGACCTTTTGATGCTTCCTCGTGAGGCGCCAGCCTGTGTCCTCCCACGGGGCTCGTCGTATGCAGGAGGTACAGGCGGAGGTGAGGGAAACGAGTAAGTGTCGTAGTTGTGCATTTTGCTGGGAGTGCGGGGCGTTATTCGGAGTGCCGGAGTGGTAGATAGGTTGCTGACATGCCCTTCCGACGACTGGTGATTCGGCATTCTGAATTGGTCGGTCTGGGAAGTTACTTGTTGTGTATCGGCTGTGGGTATGCCGTTGTCTAATGTCGTTACCAGCTCGACCTGCTTATTTGGTGGCGTTGCAATGTCGGGAAAGAAGTCTGGTGTAAAAGCTTCATGACCCCCGGTGCTCGCAGAATCGGGCGCAGTGTCGTCGAGCATACCATCGATACACTCAGTGAAGATTTCATCGTAGCTGTATTCCTGTGACCAGAAGGACTCGCTGATCTCGAATTGAAGTGGAAACGCGACTGACGCAGTTTGCATGGCAGGCAAATTTCGAAGAATTCTTTTTTTTTTGCTTTAGATGGGAAATTGGACAGAGATTGAACTCTGGGAAAGCAGTTGGTCATGATCTCTACTCGCTGAAGATGTAACTACATGGTTTGACACTTGACAGCTGTTGGGTTGCCCAGCAGCGAAGGAATGCAGTTATATCGAGATCTCAGGGTCACCTACATTCCTTGCCGCACGTGAAGAGGAAAACCAATCAATGTTTGAATGATACTCACAACGTTGACTTACCAAGAAGTGGATATGCTGATAGTCTTACATTCCATGATAGACAGAGCTTGTTCCTAGTTGGGCGCGATGATAGCACCCTGGTGAAGGCATTCAGGTGAATGACTGGCTCGAGGACGTTGCCAAAAAGGGTCTTTGCAAGATATAAAATACTAGATTCGTTTATTTGGCCCAAAGTGACGAGGACTTGTATGCTTGAGGCTAGGATATGCATATGCGGCGCGAGTCATTTCAGCCAATGATCGATGACGTAAATCGAGTCAGTCAAGAGCTCCGTTCGAGGTCCATCCATGATATCAGAATGCGCTTGATTTCACAGCTCTCGATATACACATATTGCTTCTCAGATATCACCCATCAAGACAATGGCCTCTGCTCGTATCGTACTAAGGACTGCTCGCGGCGTACCACGGGTCGCTCGGCCGTTCTCAACATGCAGACCCCGCCTAAGCAATAATGTCAACGACCGCAAGAATGACACCCAAGAGGCATACGAGAAGTTCCAGAAGGAGAAGCCCCTCAATCCACACATGACCAACACGAACTCGACCATCTCCAACGAGATGCCCAACGTCGGCAAGGATTCGGTTCCGCCCGAGCTTATTTCCAGCGTGGATAAGGATTTCGTACCAAAGGACTCCATCCCTGAGAACACCGATCGCATGACAGGCGGCTCACAGGATGCAGCGCCTTCTGGGGGTATCAATGCGGATCTTGATGTAGGTGAAATCGAGGGAGGCAAATTCCGTGTTGAGCCCCTTCGGAGAACGGGTGAAGACATCCAAACAATGAGAGCTAGGCTTACATGTTCGTCGAAAATTGCACAGGATCCCTGGTATGCAGAGAGCGCTACTGACATCCATTCTTTCGCAGACCAAAGCCGGAAAAGGGGGACGTTAGAGAGCGACCTGCTGCTCTCCACCTTTGCCGACGCGAATCTCGGCGACATGTCAGTCGAGCAGCTACGTGAATACGATCTCTTTCTGGATGAGAACGATTGGGACATCTACTATTGGGTAACGCAAGAACCTTCGCCGACGTCGCAGGAGTATGCCGAAGGTGCCGGACCGGATCTAGCGACCAAGACTGCACAGGGCAAAGCTCCTGCCGAACTCAGCGATCAAAGAAAACGGGAGCCGGCGCAGGGCGAGTGGGCCCAGACAGTGGGCACCTTTAAGCCGGCATATCGACCTGTGCCCAAGAGATGGAAAGACTCGGGAATTCTAGAGAGATTGAGGCAGCATGTCGTCGACAGGAGTGCCGGTGGTATTGGTGGCAGCAGCAAGCAGGGCAGTGGAGAAGGCATTGGGCGCATGCCAAACCTGAAGCATTTCGATTGAGTGAAGGAGAACACTTGCCCATAAATATTGGATTGTACATTTCAATCGCACCTGCCCTCCAGAGTGTCCAAGTGTAGCCACGTTGGGAAGCGACGGCCACTGGGTAGGTGTTTGCTAACTACTTGTGATACATTTGTTACTTCCCCTTGACAATTCTTCGGCATTCTCTTATATATCAGCTCATCCTTGCATCCTTTCTTCTTTTCGAAAACTGTAATTGTCATCACTAAAGAACAGCCCTCAGATTCGTCGCATCATATTGTATTCATTGTCTTTTGGCCCATCCCATCAGTAACATGTCTTCTGTTCCATCCAACACTCCAGCACCTGCAGACGCTGCTGCAGTCGCAGCCGCTAAGGCAGCTGTGGCCAATCCTTCCACCCAGCCTCAGGGTCAGGGCGACGCTCCGTTCCCAGACGCTTCTGTGACCTCTCCGACATCAGTAGGCCCAACGACAACAACAACATCACTGCCATCCGATGCGCCCAAGGCACCCACTGTCGATCATGCAAAGCTGCCCGCTACAGACTCCACAAAGGCGCTCACTTCCGATGCTTTCAAAGCCCCTGCTGCCGATGGGACGTCTACACAGCCAGCCATCATGCCTGTCCCTGCAGACTCGGTAAAGATCACGATCTCGGACAAGGCCCCGATCAAGGACGGTCCTGATGTTTTCCATGCCCCGGATGCTCACTCAACCAGCATTATCATCACCCCTGGCCGTCCAGGAACCAGTCCATCTGAAACACAAGCTCCTTTCACACCGCAGGTCCCATCCTCAAACCAAGGACCACCTACTTCTATCCCTTTGCCACCTCCGCAGCCATCGACGGTCTCAGTGATCCAAGCCCCTCTCACGCCGGATCACATCACCATTCCTCCCAAGTTTCCTCCCGTCCTTGGTGCAGCCGGTACACCCAGCACTCCGGTGACTGGAAATCAGTCACATCCAGACGACGTGCACAAACAGCCTGAACGCATTGACACTCTGATAGATCTTCCCGGCCACACACCTCGTTCACGCAGAAACAGTGCCGACGGTGGCAAGGTAAAGCCATCTAACTTGCCACTGCCGACCCGGCCAGGCTACAACCGTGCCGCAAGTAGCTCTGACCTTCGAAGCGGTTTGGCGAGTCCGATCATCCCACCCGGAGCTGTGGAGTAAGTCCCCGGGCAAAGCTCCATCTGTTACCTTCTGCTGACGATTCCAGGAATGCTCTTGCTGGCGCCCACAATCAAGCAACACCTCACCATGATCCGCTATCCCAGCTCACACTTCTTGCTGGTCAGGACCACAAGCCCTTCGCCGTGCACCGCCACATCCTTACTACTAAAGTGCCGTACTTCACTGACCTACTGCGTGACGGTGCCACGCCCGATACCTCGGCTCTAACATTCGAGGGATTAGACGAGTGGGCCTTCGCGCTGTTCGTGCGCTGGCTGTACGGCGGCGCTCTTCACGGGCCCAAGGACTTCCACGGGTTCACACACTACTTGGCCCTCTATTGTTTGGCGTTGCGTTTCGGGGTGGAGCCGTTGCAAGATGAGAGTACGTTGTCCACGCTCACTAACGTTGTTGTGGTTTGACTGACGTTGACAGCGATTGACCTCTGCCGCAATTACTACCGTCAACACTCGATGACAGCACCTGCTTACAGGCTCGAGTACGTCTACACCTTCACCTCCGGGCCGAATCATATGCGCAGATTTCTCATCACCACTGCTGCGTACCGGTCATTGTGTGATGCTCCGCCGGCTCCCGGAGTCTATATCAGCGACTCGATGAAGGCTTTCCTGGCCAAGGGTGGTGATGCGGCAACCGACTTTGCTGATGCTTTGATCAAGTTGAGCAAGGACGGGCTCATTGATGTGAGGAAGGGGGATGACAGTGCTTTCCATGTTGGGTCAGATGGAAACCTGGCCAAGGGACTGGAGCCTTGGCAGGACCTTTAAGGTGTTGTTGGTCGAACTGATTGATTCCCGATATCCGTATACCCTGAGAATGCCTTGATCGTTTCCTACTATATCGAGTATCCCTCTGTTTTGAGCATGTTCTCACAAGCAAGCTGTTCCTTAGTTCGTTGCCAGCCATGATATCGGCATCAGTTCTCACTCACTGTGCAAAGAGTTGTAGACGAAAATTGTCATTGCGTTTTCTGAACGGATCAATGCCGTCAGTTGCATGCTCTTCTATCCAGACCTCAGCTACCGTCATAACATCGCCACCTACAATCGCCACCGTGCTTCTTCTTCCCTCTCCGCCACACCACGTCTAGATCAAATGCTTCGACCTAAAGTACGCCCTGAGGTACACAATCTGCCACGCGCCCAGGCCAACCAACATGCCCATCGTACCAAACGCAAACCACTTGACTCTTTCATTAGTGCTCTCGTTGGTGTCACGCAGCTTCTGCTCTCTGAGCTTCAAGAACTCCAGCTCGTCAACCAGCTCGTGCACCACCTCCTCCATCCGCCGCAGATCCGCCTCGACAGGCTTCAGCTTCTCCCCGGCTTGAATGGCGGACCAGTCCTTGGCGTCGGCGCCGATGTCGATGTCGAGTTCTACATGTCGGGAGGGCGAGCCGTGGCCTGTATGCGAGTTAGTATTGATCTTGATTTACTGTGTGATTGTGGTGAGATAGTAGTGGGGACTTACCGGAAGTGAGGATGTTCTCGAAGCACACGTCGAAGGCGGCGTCGGCGTGCGCCGTGAAGGCGTAGCGGTTCTCACCTGCCACGTCGCGCGGCTTGCTGTATTGGTTGCCCAGAGTGTCGTGGATGTTCATGTTCAGCATCTGGCCGTCGCCCCGGGAGCCGGAGACTATGGCGGTGACGACGACGAGTTGGCCGTTCTGCCGCGGTGTCAGTAAACCGTTCATCTGTTTCTATTTGTCTATGTTTGTTCGGGAATCGACGCCGGTGGGATCCCTCTGCTGTTTGCAATTGCTCTTCAATGGTGGAGGGGAGTGTATGAACCCAGCCTGAACCATTGAAGAAACTGGCACACGTACCTGCACAAAGTTCCTTATACATCGCTCTTTGTCATGCTGTTCGTGTCCTGGATGCGCTTGAATATCGAACTTCAGACCGAATATCGATGGGAGCAAGCTCGCCAGCACGAGCAAGAAGGGGATGAACATGATGATCGCGTGAGGCTGCAGACGCAGCAGCTGGCGCGGGATCTGCTGGAAGTGGCCGCGATAGAATTGGTCGTCTTATCGGCAGTGTGATGCAGCGATTGAGTTGATGCGACAAGTCGAATGGTTGTTAGTGGGGGGTTGTGGTCGTGGTTGGGGTCGACTTTTTTTGGACTGGACAGGTGTAGACGTCCAGGTTCAGCTTCGCGCACGTGAAGCTCCACACACACTTTGGGACCCCACAGGGCATGGAATATGATCACGCTAATAACAGAATTGCTATTTTATTTCAATGATGCTTGAGATAGTTCGTTATATTGCAAGTGCAAACACGAAATCGAAATAATGGTCCTCAAGATTAGATTGTGATCATGATTATGCCACCAGAATCACGTGATCATTGTGCTCCACCAGGAACCCCTGACAAAATATAGCTCTCTGGCCTTTCAACATGCTTTTCTTACACAAGAATTCTTTGTAAATACCTTAAAAGCTTGATGATTTCGACTAACGTCCTCTGTTTGAACTATTGGCAATAACATCGAATAAGCCTAGGATGCTTAGTTTATGTGCAAACGAGTATGGGTAGGACCGCATGTCCGGAGATGGGACTGTGAAACTGGCTGGCTTGGCAACATGTCATGGCCTCCTGTCTACCTACCAGCCTAATTTATATTGTCATGACTTCGAATCCGCTTTTTCCATCATGTCCACAGCGCCATCCCCTCGTGGATCAGTCAGGAAACGGGGTAGTTATGTATCTCAGGCGTGTGACTCCTGCAAGGCGAAGAAAGTCAAGTGTGATGGTGGCGCACCATGCCAAAAATGCCGATACCAACAGATACGATGTACCTTTGACGATTTGACGCCAAGACAGGCCAAAAAGGCACGCAAAAGGACGGAGGAAGCCCGGTCACCTACTCCAGGGGCCAGAACGTCACATCACGGCGAAGCTATTGTCCCTGTCGCATCTCGAGTCCCTGTTGCATCTCGAGAGGCCAGCCCAGCTGCTGCACAGACTTACCTGGGTAGTAGTAGCATCTTGGTATTCTCCAATGCTGCTCGGGATGAGCTGACACATCAGCAAAATCACCAGCTGACTGATGTCGAGCGACCCCAAGCAAGGACGTTCCCTCATGCTTCACTTCATCAGGCAGACGATCAGGAGAGAACGTCTTTGGAGAGGAACAGTCTTTCATCCCATGAATCTCCATTCCCTCCATTGCACATGCCGCGATTCTCGTTGCCTTCCGTCGAACGTGGGCTCGAGATGAGTGCTTGGTATTTTGACAATGCAAGTCCGACTTATCGGATACTACATCGACCGACTATTGAACGGACCATGGTATGCATGTGTAAGTCGAATGATTGGCTAGGAGGTCTAGACCAAGAATCATCGACCAATGGTCAACCAGATGTTCTCGACGAATGCGTGGTCCTCATGGTCTGGGCGCTGGCGTGCCAATATCCTATACTATCACATGGCGGACCTCGTCATCGGTCACAAATAGAATGGCTCGAACGTAAAGGAAGGGAATATTTTCAGGTTGTCGAGTTGACACTTTCACAACAGTGCAAATCATTGGACCACATCACTGTCTTGCAGGTGCGCTTCATGATGTCTGTCTATCTCCTTACCACATCGAGAATCAAGGCAGCGTGGGACTTGTTCGCTAAGGTGAAGAACACGGCAAATAACTTGGACCTCGCACAAGCTTCAGCCATGCCGTTTACGAGGTTCAAGCAGAATCTGCCACCTCTGACGCTGGAATTGCGCAAACGTCTTTTCTGGTCTATATATACACTTGATACCTGGCTCTGCTCCATGCTTGGAAAGTCCCTCACGTTCGAAGAAGCCGAGATCAGGACCGAGCTCCCAAGCCTTGATGACGAGATTGTCGACTTCCAAGCCTCAGGAGCCACTAAAACCACTTTCTCCTCGCTTATGGCTGCACCCATTGCTCACGCTCGCCTAGCTCGAATAATTCGACGCACACTCAGAGATCTGTACATAAACCCACCTGCTGATGTCGTAAACAAGATGGAAGCCCTCGCAGTCGATCTACAAACATGGAAGAGAGATACGCCGGATTTCCTATGGTCTAAGGATCAATTTGGAATGCACGACATCTATGTCAGGCAGAGCTACATGGTCAGACTAGGTTATTACCACGCCGTAATCATGGTCACTCGGCCATCTTTTCCGCTGTCTGGTATCGTAGAGATTGTAGCCTCAGCTGAAGATAAAAGGGCTTTACATGAATGGCAAGACAAATGCTTGCATGCATCATTCGAGGCACATTGGATCTTCATGAATCTATTCAATCGAGGAGATATCAACGGTAATTTCTGGTTCTCCATACATGTAGCGTTTTGTGCCGGGACAATAATGCTGGTGTATATCGCGAAGAATCCCACAGAACCAAAAACTTCAGAGGCATGGTCACGAGCTCAAGAGTGCTGTAAATTGCTTCAACAGGTCTCCCGTGCTCACAGATTTGCCCATCGATATATGACCGCTCTCAACGTAGGTCGTTCGCGGAGTTAACATATATCTTGATGATGCTGATCGATAAGCAGGATCTGTCAAGGCAACTGAAGAAGCGCTTCCCAGATATTCCAAATCGCACTGACGTCGCTCAAAGTGGTGGTGCACCACTTGGATTCAATTATGCTTCGGCAACGGCAGCAGATCCAACCCATACGTGTCAGGCTCAGAAAGTAGTGGCAGACTTCGGCACGCAAGAGCAAGCAGGATCGATTCAAGCAATTGATGCAATATCTTCAGAAGCATGGCAACCATTCCTGGACCCAATCCTTACAGACCAGGAAGATGCATCCTTCTTCCACTGGGATTCACTTGTGTCCGGCGGCATGGACTTTGGAGCGCAGCTGTGAGTCTCAATGTTAGTTGCGGAGGATGAGAAGCACCGCAGCGTTTCAGCCTCCATGCGTCATTTGTGCCGTCATTATGTTCTGGTATCATGCAAAGAGTTGCAGGGCAGACAGAAGATAGCTAGCAGGAATGGACAATACGAAGGAATTCGTTTTCCGTAGGCGGGCGATTGCGGCATAGTGCGTTGCCCACGGTAGTGTCTCTGAGTTTGTCTATGAGATGGTTGCTTCATTATCAGTGATACCAAATTTTAATATCAAGCTCTAAATCTTATAGCATTCCAACAGGTGTCTAATATTTGTTTAGTATCATACAACGACTTGCAGGGCTATCAGTCTGCTTCGGTCGACTGGTAGTGGCAGACCAAGTCCCTTGTACAGTGCTTTAACGATGCTCTGATGATTGAGCACTGGCCCGCTGAGGATAACGGGCGATTACATACATGTCGGGTCATGAAGTCAGCACGGTTCCCCGTCCGTGCACCACCGCTATCTCCGGCACCATCCAGTACCCCACTTCAATCCACTCTGGAACGCGTTCTGACCGATCTACTAATAGGTCTCGACAAAGCGTCGCTTGTTTCCATGAGGAATAGCATGGCATAGGGAAGATGCGATGGGATACCACTCGAGACAGCCAGAAGAACGCGCCCACAAGCCTCCATCGCCCAGTATATCACCAGTATATACGCTATGCAAAGAAAGCGATCTACCGAACCACGTAGCAGAGATGACCACCGAATCTTGGCCTGACTCGACAGCCTTCAAGGATCAAGCGCCAGAACAAGATGCGCCAGAACAGGTGGAAGGTAGCATGTATGGTGTGCAAAATATGGACGACGGCTTTGGGTCATCTACATCAGACAGCATTGCTGAAGATAGCGACTGTCTACTACCACCTGACACCCCCAACCTTGTAGTCGGCAAGAGAAGGAGAAATCCGGTACACCCTAAGATTCTTGCTGCGGGGCAAAGAATTATATCTTCTGAGCACAGCTCCTCTTCGCTGCTACCGAAAGAGCCCCGGGTGCCTGGTGCAGTCTTGACTTTGCAGGAACGGCTACGCTCAGTGTCTGGAGACCATGGCCAGGTCGGCTCATCACGGGCCTCGACAATCCCTACTCCTGATTTTGCGTCGAGCAGCACTCCACGTTCAGGCAGTCCTCGCAGTCTGAGGCTTTCTGATGAAGAGTCCATTACTTTTGACGACTCTGCCAGCCAAGCTGTTTTCTCATCTAGTGGAGAAGAGGACGAGGAAGTGAGAATCAAGCCGGAACCTATCAGTGCGACTTCCGCTGCACCCGGACCGCAACTCATTATGCCCAGTCTCGCTTTGCCATCTAGACGCCCTTTCACCGAACAAGGGAGCCGAATGGGTAGTTTACGTCTATTGGTGACGGGCCAGAGAGGCGTTGGCAAATCAGCGCTCATACATGAATTACTTGACTGCTGCCCGGATATCGTGCATTCTCAAACCCCACGAATTCTCCGGAGCATGGATGGTCGGGATGGCGTAATCTCTCCAGTCATGGAAATATCAGCTTCGACGAGAACGGTACCTAAGTGGAAAATGCTAGCGGCTGATCAACATTCTACCAGCTCTTTACGTGCCGAAAACGTGATGCTCGAGAGAAACATTTCTATACTTGAATGCGATGCACATAACGTCCTGGAACTCGTGGAAGATCAATCACGAAACGCGCTTGTTGTAGATTCGCTGAACAACACTCAGCTTTTGGAACTTCTGACCGGCGAGTCTACACGTCATGTCGATATCTTGCTCTATATAATTAAGGGTAGGTTATGCTCACTTCATCCCGAGCGCATGACTAACCATTCTATAGGTGATTGTGATGTTGCTGAAGCCGTATTGATCCAAAGACTTTCTCACATTACAAATGTGATACCAATACTGATTTTTCGAACGTCTGACGAGCAGCGAGCTAGTGTGGAATCTACCCTGATTGCTGCCGAGGCCAGATGCGTTTCTTTGGAGAGTGGGAATCAGCCACTTCGAATCTCCAATGACCCACGATTCCTCAGACTAAGAACCGTAGCTAACGAGACGAATGCACCCACGAAACAGAACAATCATAATTCTGACGGTGGGGACGACATTGCAGGTCTTGCAAGTGAGATATTTCATCCTATGATTATGAAGAAGCTGCGATACACAGCAGTGAGGAAGCTCATCAAGTGGCGCGAGTCTGACATGCGTTCGCAACCCGATCTCGAGAGCTCGCAGAACGAAATCCACACAGACTCTGAGCAGACTCCCCACCTTTCCATGACCGAAATACCACATATGGAATCATCCATGACTTGTTCAACCATCTCCTCTCCGTCTGGCGTACTGGTACCGTACTCAGGGTCTTCCTTTTACCAAGCGGAGTCACCAGCGCTATCAGCACATACCATCGATTCGACGTCACGCAATCACTCGGATTTACAACTCGCAATACTGGATCGCCACGACCGCACCCCAACCAGCGATATTAGGGAAGTGCGACTGGCCCGGTGGGCTTTGGATCTGCAGCGCTCACTGCAAGCCGAGCATGAACATCACCAGCGTCACTGGTTCCGCTCGGTCAAAACGTATGAACCGCCCAGCACATCGGCGGGCGCGATCGTCAGCTATTCTGAGTCCTCGGGACCCAGCAGGATGCCGAGCACCAAGAAAAGTGATTCTCCGAAAGGGGTTTCTCGTAAGTCCGCAGTATGTAATCCTGAAATTACAGACCCACTAGGCATTGTGGGCCTAGGTCATAGGCTGCGGCATAAGTCGCTGCCCGTCGCATTACGAGTGGCCGGAATCGGAGCAGCGCTTGCCACACTCGCACTCGCATGCATGCGGTCTTGGGGCACGATTCGTGAGTTTCTCCCTGCATCGTGGACGGCAGAGAATGGAGCTCTGCCCTCAACCACAACCCCATCTGTGACTGGGTTCCTAGACTTTGGGCCTGTCATGCCTGACGCCAGTGTATTGTTTGGCTCTCCCACAACACATGCTTGGGACACCTTTGTTGGGCAATTAAGGAGTTGGATTACTGTGTAATGGTGGTTTGGAAACTAACGGAATTGATGGTATGAATGGCGATTTGAAGACTATTTTCCACCTCAGTAGCGTGTTAGGGACGATACAGTACCATGGCGTTCAGGCAAATCATGTATATAGAGCATGTGTTCGTATGATCAATCTATGTAATTTCTGATGATAATACGGCGATCAGCACCATGACTAAAGGCGTAAGTCTTGTAACGAATGGCGCAGTATACACCAGGTTGTTTGACTGGACGACTAGCCAAGTCAACACTAGAATGGTAAGTTCAAGGGGCAGCAGTAAGGGTACTAGGTCATTCAGGTCAGCATTTGACTCCGCGAGAACTATGGTGATCAGCCCAGCGAATGTCAAGACGAACAGCGGGCAACTCATCGGACGACTGATCGAGCAAATACCGGGCTAGTCAGCCTAGCTTCATGCAAGATGGACATCACTGCGTTTGGTCCGATGACCCTTAAGTGAATATCAGGATGATCAGCCCTTCAAATGACAGCATACATTTAAAGCCGAATGGACCCACAAGTGGCTACGTAAATTGTAGGGTGACTAGTATAGTGTATGGTAAGACGAACTCTGGGGCAATCAGCCTGGCTGCTGCCTTTGCAATCAGTGTGACTTGCTCACCCCTCTACTTATTACGGTGCGCAAGATCTGGTGTCTATGCTGATCGACACTGTCGGCTTCTGACTATCGACATGTTGCATTTATTCTGGACACGGTTTTGACACCATACATCAATGTCGAGGCGGCTGATGGAACAATGTGAACATCCTCCGTGGACACTCTCTTCGATTCCTGTAGCATTGCATCTTGGTTACGAAGAGCAAGTGGCGAGACGATCAAAAAAAAGTGTGCGACATTCTTTGTTTGACACACGCTGATCTAGTGTCATAATGGGGAATCTGCAATGCCCACGACATCGGGAGCTACCGCCGGACCACGCTTTTCGGTCTCGGATGTGTTCATTGTCCCGAAAACTCTAGAAATTTCCCACGAGGCGCAATCATCCTGATTTGACATGAGGCACGAGTATTAGAAACAGACAAAAAGAAAGCAAAAGGTAGATCATCATTTCATGCTCTGATCGGCGGTCCATTTCCGGATGCTCATTTGGTGATCTCGGCATTCCTAGAACCCCTGATTCGTGAGCTTCCTTGTGGCAGAAGCGGCCCGCGGTTTGACCGAAGATGAAAAATCGTCCTTTCGTTCATGTCGAGACATAGATAATGGTCCCGGTCTGACGGGCAAAAGAGACGCGGAGTGGCGTGCGAATGATCCTCGGTAGTGGGCTGCAAGGCCACGTGGGGGCATGGATGGCACTCCGTCCCATGGCTCCCTCTCCATACGATCCACTTTTCGTCGCACTTAGTCACCACTCAACCGAACCATTGTGGCCGCGGTTTGAAGGTGGTGCAAATCGTGGACAGGCAAGACGGTCGAGATATGGTATTGGGACAGTTTGCTGGACACGGTTACGAGGACCCGACCGGGCGACGGGGTGGTGCAGCGTGTACATGGCGTTACAATAACGTCGCGGAAGCGAACCACAAAATGTGGTGTGCGCTGTACCTGCGTCGTGTCCACCGCCGATCCGGTCTGCTCGAGTCCAGCTGCATATAGTGCATCCAGTCAGATACTACTCACTTGGCTTGCATCTGCGAGGCTCGGCTGAGGGAGCCCACAGCAGGCTGAGCTCGCGTGGCCGGAACTCCGTGGGCACATGGCTACGGCGGCCGGCCTCGCATGGGTTAGACTGAGTTTAACACACGACCGCAGCCAGCCTCGTGTTGGAAACACCAACAATCCAACAAGCAGGATCAGAAGTTCTTGCCTTCTGCTTGCATCTATCCTTATGCCCATGACTTCACCGTCAACGGTATGTGATCTGCCAATGTGAGCCGATAGGGACGATCATGGGGCAACAGTGTGGTCAATATAACCAGCGTGGGCAGATCGCCCAGGAACCGCGTGTGCGTCCGCGGATATGACGAAGCGCGGACCTGCATGCGAAACAAGATCCGCAGTCCACCTGAAACCGACGCAGACCCGCCGCCGCCGCCGCAGCAGCAGCACCAGCACCAGCAGCGACAACAGCGACAGAAACAGCAGCAGCAACGCGGAGACGGATGCGACCGGCTTCAGCAGGGGAAAGCCTTGTGACAGACAAGGTCCAGCCCACACCAGAGACACGCATCCATATTCCCCCAAAAATGCCGTGAACACTGCATGTCACACGCCACGAGTTGGTGCCACGAGGCGCCAACCCAAAACTCCCCCACGCACCAATCCCATCGCTTTGCTCCTCGAATTGCTGCCTTTTCCTGTCCTCATCCTGCTGCAAGACCCAAGAAATCAGAGACCGTTGTCTGGGCCGCCTGCTTCCCGATCGCGCTGTGTTTCGCTGTTCCTCTCTCGCTACATCAAATATATAACCTCCCCACCCCCCGAGTTGGGTGCGAGACAGTCCCCCGTTGTCCCCCTCTCAACATCTCAACCCATATACACAACGCAGCCCGCGCCGTTGCACGAACATCCTCGCCTTTACAGCACCCGCCCGTCCGACAGCCCAGGAAACGCGCAACGCCTCTGTGACGCACACGTATCCCTGGCCATCCTGCCCTCCCGTTGCGTCCACCTTGCCGGAACTCAAACCTCAGCCTCGTCTTCAACCTTCAACAGTCTTCCCATCCTCACTTACGCCTCATCAACATCGTTCCCTTCCCGTCGTGTGACTTCAAGAACCACACTATTGCCGATACACGTTTAATTATCACATTTCACTCACAAAAAGCAACAATGGTATGTAACACTCTTGCGTAGTCGAGCGCATCTGCTGATCAGCCCAGTCTGCTGTCACCGCCGTGCAAAACCAGGACTCTATCCGCTACAGCACCTATTCTGGCGCGCCTTCTCTCCATCCCTCCATCGCTCCTACCATGGACTCAAACCGCAGCCAACAGGTGGACAGTGCCCGTAACACCATGAATGACACCCCAGCGGAGCTGAACGAGAAGAAGCCCGCTAGCGTTGCTCGCTCACCCTCCGCCGCCTCGTCCGCGGTCGATGCACGCTCTGCCGAACTCAAGGAGTGGGCTGCTACATTCGAGCGCATGGTTGATAAGAGACTGGAAGGCCAACGCTTCATTCCGTCCGGCCAGAAGACTGACGAAATCTCCACCAATGCCCTCGGTGCCAAGGTGGAGAGGGCTCTTGGACGTCGCATGTCCGGCCAGGATGCCGTGTTCACAAGGAGAGAGTCGAACGAGAAAATCATCGCGGTTGCTGCACAGTAATAGAAGCGAGCCTTGACGATTCTCCGATTTCATTCACGCACGAATCATAGACAGCGGATCGAGCACAAGAATGGCTTACAGACGCGAAGGAGGGATTCAAACTAAGTTAGGTCGTGCTTAGCTTTAATGATCCGGTGGCAGCACTGGGACGCACTGGAGACGAGGCTTTCATCATCTCACTTCGCCTCATTTAATCATCGATCACTCGACTTTCGACTTTCGACTTTCCGTTATGTTGGATGACGGACTTGTCTCGGGGGTAGTCTCGGAGCGCTTCATGAGCGGGAGTTCTTTTCTAGTCTAGAAATACGCTGGACTACTCTGTATAATAGATACATATACGCAGCGATTTCAATTCAAGCCATGTCATTATGAAATATGCCAAATTGAGGTGGCACAAGTCATGGTGCGTTCAGGCTAGGCCGCTGCCAGAGAAACGGGCGGAATGCTGAAGCTTGGGCGGGTCGCCGTGCTGATTGGCTAGAAACTGCTAGACCCTCGCAGGAAGCTTCTAGATATCATTTTTTTCAGAACAGCTGCCCGCGCCCATCACCACCGGCAGCTCTACAAATTCACTGCTCTCACGCACTTTCTCCATCTTCGCATCCAATTCTCCCTCACGATCACGATCCCCCCTTGCGTGTTGCCAATCACTCTTGTCTAGAGAAGGCTTCAGCTATAATAGCATCTGCTTTCAGCGTTCTTTGATACTCCTTTTCTCCTCTCACATCACCCTATACCGCCACCATGTCGGCCGAAACCTTTGAGTTCCAGGCCGAGATCTCTCAGCTCCTCTCCCTCATCATCAACACCGTTTACTCAAACAAGGAGATCTTCCTGCGAGAACTCATCTCCAACGCTTCAGATGCCCTTGACAAGATCCGCTACGAGTCGCTGTCAGACTCCAGCAAGCTGGACTCCGGCAAGGATCTCCGCATCGATGTCATTCCCAACAAGGAGGCCAAGACTCTCACTATCCGCGACACCGGTATTGGTATGACCAAGGCTGATCTGGTCAACAACCTCGGCACCATCGCCCGCTCCGGCACCAAGCAGTTCATGGAGGCCCTGACCGCAGGTGCTGACATTTCCATGATCGGCCAGTTCGGTGTTGGTTTCTACTCTGCATACCTCGTCGCCGACCGGGTCACCGTCATCTCAAAGAACAATGACGATGAGCAGTACATCTGGGAGTCATCTGCCGGTGGCACCTTCACTCTCACACAAGACACCGAAGGCGAGCAAATCGGCCGCGGCACGAAGATCATTCTTCACCTGAAGGATGAGCAGACCGACTACCTGAACGAGAGCCGCATCAAGGAGGTCGTCAAGAAGCACTCCGAGTTCATCTCCTACCCCATCTACCTCCATGTTCTCAAGGAGACTGAGAAGGAGGTCCCTGATGAGGAGGCTGAGGAGTCCAAGGACGAGAGCGATGACAAGAAGCCAAAGGTCGAGGAGGTAGACGACGAGGAGGAGGAGAAGGAGAAGAAGAAGAAGACTAAGAAGGTCAAGGAGAGCAAGATTGAGGAGGAAGAGCTCAACAAGACCAAGCCCATCTGGACCCGCAACCCTCAGGACATCACCACTGAGGAATATGGCTCTTTCTACAAGACCTTGTCTAACGACTGGGAAGACCACCTCGCTGTCAAGCACTTCTCCGTTGAGGGTCAGCTCGAGTTCCGTGCCATCCTCTTCGTGCCCAAGCGCGCTCCCTTCGACCTGTTCGAGAACAAGAAGACCAAGAACAACATCAAGCTGTACGTCCGCCGCGTCTTCATCACCGACGATGCCACCGACCTTGTCCCTGAGTGGCTTTCATTCATCAAGGGTGTTGTCGACTCTGAAGACCTGCCTCTCAACCTCTCTCGTGAGACTCTGCAGCAGAACAAGATCATGAAGGTCATCCGCAAGAACATTGTCAAGAAGTCTCTCGAGTTGTTCAACGAGATCGCCGAGGACCGCGAGAACTTCGACAAGTTCTACACCGCTTTCGGCAAGAACCTCAAGCTCGGTATCCACGAGGACTCCCAAAACCGCCAGACGCTTGCTAAGCTTCTGCGATTCAACTCAACAAAGTCCGCCGAAGAGACCACTTCGCTGCAGGACTACGTTACCCGTATGCCCGAGCACCAAAAGCAGATGTACTACATCACCGGCGAGTCACTCAAGGCTGTTACCAAGTCACCTTTCCTCGATGCTCTCAAGGACAAGAACTTTGAGGTTCTGTTCCTTGTGGACCCCATCGACGAGTACGCTATGACCCAACTCAAGGAGTTCGACGGCAAGAAGCTCGTCGATATCACCAAGGACTTTGAGCTCGAGGAGACCGATGAGGAGAAGAAGGCCCGTGAGGAGGAGGAGAAGGAGTACGAGAGCCTGGCCAAGTCGCTCAAGAACGTGCTGGGTGACAAGGTCGAGAAGGTTGTCGTCTCTCACAAGCTCAGCGGCGCTCCATGTGCTATCCGTACCGGCCAATTCGGCTGGTCCGCAAACATGGAGCGTATCATGAAGGCCCAAGCCCTCCGTGACACCAGCATGAGCTCTTACATGAGCAGCAAGAAGACCTTTGAGATCTCTCCCAAGAGCCCCATCATCAAGGAGCTGAAGAAGAAGGTCGAGGCCGATGGTGAGAGCGACCGTACTGTCAAGAGCATCACCACGCTCCTCTACGAGACCTCGCTGTTGGTGTCAGGCTTCACCATCGACGAGCCCGCTCAGTACGCTGAGCGCATCCACAAGCTGGTCTCGCTCGGACTGAACGTTGACGAGGACACCGAGACTGCGGACGAGAAGGCCACCGAGGATGCTGCCCCCGCTGAGGCCGCTGGCGAGAGCGCCATGGAGGAGGTCGACTAGATTATTTCGTCGATCAAACCTTTACGAGCATGATACAAGGAAAGGAAACGTTTTTGATGCAAATTCACTCACGGGGTTTTTGAGTTGAATCTCTTTCTGTATTCTATTAGCCAGAGGGAGATTCCCAAGCAGTCATTTGGTGAGCGCTTTTAAGCCCCATAGACAAAAAGCTATATGATCCCACTTCCAATTTCACCTGCACCCGTGACTATTCATTGTGTGATGTGCCCTGCAGACAAAGTCTTGAAGTGTCGCGTGGAGACCACTGTGGTGTCTGTAATGGATGCGCGGTGAAACGATCGGGAATCAGTTGCGTACTCTCGTCTTCAAGTAGGCATCCCAATCTCAATGTGAATTGCACTTGTACCCTTCGTGCGATTCCTAGGGAAGTCCTGGGCAAAGTTTCCACAGATAAGTGAATAAATCTCTGCTTGCTTAGGATCATTCTCCTTCACAAACTAGAGGTTGTGTATCGTGGGAATCGTTGTCTCAACCTTGATCAAGTAGCTTCCTAAGCGGCTGAATGGCAATGACACAGGCGCACATGCTGGCTGTCCATGCATGATTGGCTCCGATCTTTCCGATCTACATAGTATTACCGGAAGCCGCTTACCGCTTCAGCGATAAACATCGAGGATTCTGTGTCACATTCTCCAGGATCTCAGCATGGCAGACGCCTCTGACAGCAGGGCTGAGACACTTGGACTCGCCGTCGATGTCTGATAGGCTAGAAGAGCACCGAGAGCAACGTTGTGCGATCCGCTGCATCGAAGTTGCGCTCCAGGAAATCGATACAGGAAACTGCCGGGTCGATGAGACGTTGGTTGTCCGGCTACCGGTCTGGCCGGGCGAGCGGCGGCGGCTCATTGAAGTCGTTGCGAAGAGGTCGGTGCAGTCGTGGGATGCAACCAACCACAGATCTCCGTCGCCGCCGGGCCGTGCCGCTGACAGGTCGATTTCCACTTTTGTCCAGTCTCTCCCTCATCCTCTATCAACCCAGTCAAACTGACTTTGCATCCGCCTCACCTTACCCACTCGATTGGACTGCTCCGACGGTTCGCAGCTTAGCTTTTGCGTTGGTCTTGCAGTTTTTGGGCTCTAAGTGCCAATTCTGCAAGGTTCCACGACGGTTGAACGGACTCCGCAGCATTCGCAGTTTGGTCACTCAGCTAAGGTCGCGCAGGCGGAGAAGTCTAGAGCCTTGAACATGTTCAGATAGCAAGAGTAGTGTATAGTCTAACTCAATCTTCTAATGTTCACTTTGAGCCCGCCTGGTCAAGACTGTTGGTGTTCCAGTGCGGTTTGTCAAGTGGGTCCTTGCTTTTATCCATGTCAAGGCCCCGACCACACGTATGACATCCTTCGGCCGCCACATTCAGATCTGTGTTCCTGGATGTAAGGCGGCTCTGCTGCTTCATCTGGAAGGACATGGAACGGCTTCGCTTGCAGCAACGGTAATGGTGGAGTCTCACACCGTTGGAGCATTGGAAGATGGTGAGCCCCCGAACCACATGGAAAGCAAAAATTCAACGGGCATATGCCTTTGCCATGCGACAGGCTAGCCCGAAAAGTGTTCCGTTCGCCAAACGCTGTCCATTTATCGCCAACGTTCCAACATCTCGCCCTGCCATGGCTGAAACCCATGTGCTCATATTGGACGGTAGGATACTCAGGTGAGCATCTTTCTTTAATATAAGGCAGCTCTCTCGACTTTCTTTCAGTCTGTCAGAGCTCCCCGACCGACCCGTGATCACTTTCCTTGTGTCGAGATTTCCTTCGCTCCAACATGCGTGTCACCGACCTCGCCTTGCCCATCCTTGCGGGTGTGGCTTCGATCAATGCTCAGGGTTTGAACTTCAAGCAGATCCTGGCTGCCGAGCCCGGTATCGCCAACATCAGACCCTTGCCTAGTAGCAAGAGTCAAAGCCCGGCACAGACTGCTGCTGCGATCTTGTCGTACATGGCGAGCAAGGGCCCTACATCTACTGGCAGTTCCAAACCGACCACGGCCGCGCAGACATCTACGCACACGACCGTCAAGACCGGATTGGTCACGTCCGTCAAGCCGACGACTACAACGACCAAGAAGTCCACCACCACTACGACGACAAAGAAGGCGACCACCACCACGACCACTTCCAAAAAGGGCGCGGCTGCTTCAAGCCCTGCTAAGAAGGTTGCGAGAGCCCCTGTCCCAAATCTAGTCGAGCGCCAAGCTGCTTCTTCTGTTCCTTGCGCCACGCAGTCGTCCTTGTACACTGGTCTTCCCGTCCCCAATACTGCAACTGGTTTCCTCACGGACACCGTGATGTCCGGTATTGCGGCAAACGCGGTCACCCCTCCAGGCTATAGCCAGGTTTTCAACAGCTTGAACGGCTCAGCAAACGGAATTGGTTGGTACAGATTACAAATGATGGCCACATATGATGTTGCAGGATGTGCCGCCATCTGCAACTCTGATAACAATTGCAACTCGTTCAACATCTACTTCGAGCGCGATCCTCTTCTCGATCCTGGCACCACCTGCCCCAATCCCGATGCTTTAGTGACCGTTCGCTGTGTCATGTGGACGCAATATGTCTCTGCGTATATCACAAGGAACTACGGTCAATGGCGCAATTCTTTCGTCACGCTGATCACTGGGTCCAACGGATACTGGCAGGACAATGTTCCCACTGCTGTCGCTGGCTTCAACACCCCCGTATCGCTCCCTGGTCTTGTTAATGTGAACACTCTCAACGGTGTGAATCCCCTCGTCGGCACTGCTTTCTACACCGGATCATACAACGCATCTCTGTGCACCAATCTTTGCACGCAGACTACCGCCTCCAACCGCGCCGCTGCTTTGGCCAAGAACTGGGGTCTCTACCAGTCATGCAACTTCGTCGACGCCGCTCAGGTGTCCATCCAGGGTACCATCTATGGCACTTACTGTTCTATGTATACCACTGGCGATGTAGCTGCAGGTGCGGTGCAGAACAACGCTACTTACAACGGTGTGGTCTACGATATCTCCAACTCGTACGGTTTCACTCTGGGCACCGCTGACACTGGAATCATCCCCGGTCTGCCCACGACCACGACTACAACGACCACTGCTGCCAAGACCACCTCAACGTCGTCCTTGTCTACGCTCAAGACCTCCTCCGCCACTACTACCGCGGCCGCCACCACTACTACCACTACCAAGTCTACTACTACTACAACGACTTCGACTTCTACTACTACCACTACTACTACCACCAAAACCACTACTACTACCACAACAACAACCACTACTCTTGCTGCTACATCCACTCCCTTTTACCTTCAGATGACTGGTAACTCAGGAAACTCGTATAACAACCTCTATCTCATGCAAGGAAGCGCCCTGTATTCAGGTTACACTTATTATTACCTGACTCCAGCGTCCTCGAAGTCCTACGCCTCCAAATTTTATGTGATCAACACCAGCCAGGATCTCGTGCTGTACTCGGACCCCACGCAGTTTGCTATCATCCAGCCCTCGGCAGCGGCAGTTCAGCACTCTATTATGGGTTTCTTCAGCCAGGATGTCGGTTACTACACCACTCCTAACTTCGGCTACTCTGGCACAGCCCTTACCGCCACCTCTCCGTCTAGCTCGCCTATGGGCCAGACCCCGATCAATACAGCGATGCAATTCGCTACTTGCTCGGGCTCTGGAGATACTCCGGGTATTATCTACCTTTCCATGGGTAGCAACACGGGTATCTGTGTGACCTGGACTCTGAACATGACGCAGTAAACAGCTGTGTGAAAAACAGAAGATTTCTTGTGTAAATACAGGGCCTAGCAACCATTCACTTGACTTGCTAGCACTATCGCATCGTTTGCCGGTGATCATTTGGGGTTAAACTGTTTCTATTTCTCTCTTGCCATCTCACATCTATCTCTAGGTGTGCAGATCTATTCTACAAACATTTAGTGTGGATTTTACATTATACAACCGTGTATGGGATTTGTGGGGGAACGGAGGAAGCATAAGTAGCAATAGAAATTGTCCAATCGAGTCAGAATTTGAGATTGTATCATCCTTCTGCACCTAGTTCAAAAGTGCCATATATCGTGACCGAGTGTAGTTAAAGTCACGTGCGAGTCACGTGCGTGGTAGAACTACCAGCAACTCCTCTATTCACTTATACTTATGAGGGAAAGTTATTGCAACGAATAGCTACCATGAGCGTTCTCTAAATTACGTCTCGAACGTTCCCAGCATCTACCCCACCATATTGTTGATATACTCGCCGGCTGATATGGCAGGCTCCTTGGAATCTCCCTTGGAATAGTGTCTGGGAAGCAGATACCACAACACTTATCGTCAGGACTAATCCAACAAATACTCTAAGCATCGATCCGCTGCGAACGTATGGATCGGCTTGGAGTAGTGTCCCCACTGAGTAGATGAAGTAGTACCCTGCACAGATGTGGGCCACATGGTGGGCGACACAGTCATGCTTTTCTTCCGCGCTGTTGCTGAGTTGCTCGCTGGCCACGGTGGCGGACTATTCGAGTAGCTAGTTGGAAGAGATCATGCGGAGCGAAGACCATGACATCAATGCTGAGACTGGTCCATCAACCATTCTACCGGCTTGCCTACCACAAATGTACAATGCGACTTATGGTAATTTTCCTTATGAGCGCGCAGCGAGACGCCTTGGTGCTCGGTGGGCGGTGTTGTGGGCCATACGGTAAGCTAGTCTTGCACTTCTTTGTTGGACTACCCATCGGTGCCAGACTAGTCACAGACCTCCTTGGGACGGTATATGGCAAGCGAGTACCGTGATAGTAACGCAGCGAAATTGGGCTACAGGTATCTCACCAGTATGCCTACTATGATTCTACAGGAGGTCTCGTGGTAGTATCGCCAATGAGTGAACAACGAGGCGCTCTGCACCACTGCGGGCGTTGCTGCGGGCGGTACCATCGTCAATACCACTGGCGACACTTCTGCCTTGCTGCTGGAATATTCATTGTACAGTCCAGCCAATCAACTGTTTGACACAACGTTGCACGGATTGATGGGAACCATGCTCGGCGAACATGTATGAGTTATTGTACGCCATTCCCAACCAGTGGCGCCACGAAGTAGCGTGCAAGTTACATTGTGAATAACATTGGCATATTTTCGCTTTTGGTATCTGAAGCTATATACACACTATACACGCATGGAGTCCGAAAATTCGGCTTTCCACCCTCCGTCTTGCAACATCTCTAGGGTAATATTGCGCTTTGTTTAGTGAGACCTCGTATATCTCTAAAATAGCACAGGTGTGCTGCCCGTGTAGTTGCCAGTCTGAGTAGTAAAGTCACCGACGACGCTGAGGTTTGCAACACGGCCGAGCAGGACTTCCAAACTCCTGTACGAAGCACCTGGAGCGTAGCCGGGAAGCTCGTGACCTGCCAGCTGAACCCTGTAGAAGGTCAGACCACGCGAGTAGCCCCAAGACCCGAGGTAGCCAGCGCCAGCTAGAGCTCCTCCGTTGTATTCTGGGTGGTAGGGGGTGTAGAAGGGAATGTCCGGGTAGTGGTCGAGACCTTGGCAGCCGTTCCAAGTCATGTTCTGGATGGCGAGCAGGGTACCATTAGTGGACAGGAGCATGTCAAGATCACCTGAACCGATCAAGACGTTGTTGGTAGCCTCAATGACGTTCTGTAGAACGCCGTTGGTTGCGGGTGGATCGCTCTCGTCGTGACCACGGCGTGTGCCCTTGCCAAACACGTTCTTCTTGGTGCATTGCTGCCAATCGGTACCAACGACGGCGTGGAGAGCCTGCTGAACGTCGGTGCGGTTGAAGTAGACGACCTCGTCAGCTGGGACGTAGTCGCCGGTGTTCACACCACCCAGGGGATTGAAAGGGTGTGGGCACATCTCGGAAACTTTGGAAAGTCAGCCTAAGTCGCCAAACTGGGTTCAATTGAACTCACTATGGTAGATATTAAAGCAGGGGTTAATCTAAGAGCGTAAATTAGCATATACAACTTGTTTTGAAGTGGTTGTGGTGGCTGGGGAGCTTTGGGAGCCGACGTGAAGCAAAAAGTGGCCGCGAAGTCATGGAGGCCTGCAGGCCTTGGCATTGGCTACTCACCTCTAGAATAGCCGAGAAAGCATCGTCGAAGACATCGCAAGTGTTGTTCGGGGTCGAGTAAGGGTCGGTGAGCAGAGGCAGAGGGCCAGGGGGTGGGAACTTGAAGTATTTGTCCATGTAATCAGTGTACCCACACGAGTCGGAACGGGCGTAGAAAGCCTCCAGGAAGGTGTCATTGAGATACAGAAGGTTGTTCCAGTATCTGACGTAATTCGGGATCACAGTCTGCTGCTGATTTGTCCCGTCACCAATGATGGGGTCGTTGATGTTGATACCCTTGAGATTGTAGTAGTCCTTGTCATTGGCCTTGACGAAAGCATTGGCAATGTATGGAACGTAGTAACCACCGTAGGACTCTCCAGTCAAGTAGACCTTCCATCCATGGGCGTCAAAAGTGTCGACCCATTGCTTGTAAAAGCCGAGGAACTCTTGAGCAAGCTCCTCTTCGTTGGAGATGTCCGGTACACCCTGAGTGTAGCCGACACCGACAGGCTGCTCGACCCACATTGTGTTGGTAAGGTTGACCCAGCTATAGGGGTTGAGGACGGGGTCAAGAGTGCCGGATTGCCACGTGAAAGGCCCGTTCTCGGTCAGTAAACCACTGAGGGAACTACATCCTGGCCCGCCATTGAACCAGATAGCGACCTCCTTAGCTGCAGCCGGGTTCGTCGAGGGGAAGAACCAGAAGAAAAGCTCACGAGTTTCGTTTGCTTTGGACGAAATCGGCAGAAGACCAGCGTAAGACTCTCCAATGTCGAACGGGACATCAGGAAGACCAGTACCATTGACAGAAAACTCTGTCTACAATTAGCAAGGAAATTTTTAGTCCCGACGACATGCACTGACTCTTGGTCTTGTCATTCAGATACGGCTCGGCACGTTTCTGAAGGCGTGCATCTTGGAAGCCGGCAGGTGAAGACTTCTCGATGACAGGGCGAGGACGCTGAGCTTTACGAATGGCTTCTTCACCACTGTAAGCAGCAGTGACACCGAGCAAGGCGCTCACAGCAAAAAGAGAGAACTTCATGGCTGCACGAGGAGATCCAAGAAGGAGACTGGTGACATTTCACGGAGTGGGGGTACGATAGCTCTTATATACAAAGGATAGAGCCGCAGCGGCGAATTGCGGACACTCGATGAACCTTAGAGCTATCATCCCACCTTTCCGGAACAAGCAGTTCCCAAAATCGGTCCTTTCAACACGATGCCAATGCCGCCATGTCGCCATGTCCGTGTGGTGGAAGGCAATCGTGTTGCGGTCAAGGTGCGATGGGGGGGGCTCGAGCCGGGCAGGAGATCGTCATTTCATGTACGGCCACCCACGGCGTTCCGCATCACAAGCGCCAAAGGGTGGATGATGCGGGATGTGATTGGGCTTTTGGTTGGGCAAAAGCAGGAGATCGATGAAGCTTGTCGAGGTGCCAAGTCGGCCCCAGCCATGTACGGTGCGGTTGAGAAGATCCGTCCATCTGCAAGATTGGTGTGATTGGTACGGGACTCGTTTTTCCCGCAAGTCCAGCCGCCAGATACGCGTGCGCCTTCCAAGGTCTGTACAGCCGGGCATTGGCCCCTCGTGGTGCGATTCTGTATCGCTTGCTATACAGCAGGTCTCACTCTGCGACCGGCCATGCTGGAGTGCAGAAGGCACAGTCGTGGGGCGATCAGTGTGGCGGAGCAGTATCTGTTCCGGTGCCTGATAAAGCTTATGCCAAGTAATTGGATGCTGGCGACCTTCCTTCCTGGTTCATAGCCAAGATGAGCGTAATGCACGATCTGCGGTGCCCGTCTTCTGTCGAGGATTGTTTTCCAGGGTGCTTGAGGCGACATCAAGGCCGGTGCCTGAAGCGGGGCAGCAGCAATTGCAACCACTAGCGAGGTTCATTCGGCTCAAATTACACGATATCGCACCACTCGGCCTGCTTCATCCGGATTAGCGGGGGTACGGACCCAGATGTCGACATCAACGCTCTATGCAACCTTGTTGGCGATATGCTGCTCTCTATTGCACCATCCACAGGCTGCCTGACAATCACGTCACCGGCTCTTGTATTGACAGCCATGACTTCATCCGCGGCTGCGAGCGGGATTATCACTTCCTTCGTCATTGTTGATGAATCTACCGCTGGCATTCGCGCGCGCGAGACAAGAGATAAAAATAACTTGGGTCGGACCGTGAGAGAGAACAATGCTGTCGAGCTCGGACCGTTGCCTCCATTGCTCAGCAGGTCTCAATGTCATTAATTACCGTGATACTTACGATTTGATGAGATGAAAATTTGCGGAGAATATCGTCAATTGACGGCCGAGATGTGATGGCGCAAGCCACATGGCGCATACAAGCCACCGTCCATCGCTGTTCATCCGCTGTTGGGGTGCATGACATGACAGTTCGGTCCGCAAGGAACGAGACCCTTGATCGAGTCTATTTTCAATCATCTCGCTCGCGGTAATTCGTCCATCATCTTCGGGTAGGAGGTATGCTCAAAGGGCCAGAAACGAGCATTTTTCAGAGCTCCTGTGACCCCCTTGCTGCTGTGGCTCCCAAGGTCCACAATCCGACAAGCACACCTTCTGTCTCGCACAATTGATGATGCTCCCGCCACATAGCTCTCGGTCGTGCAAGGCGCATTGCCGTCCACTCGTTGCGAATACCACGGCGACTTCTCCTACGGGCCCCCGACCCCAGGAGGCTGGAGAGTTGAAGTACTCATATCACATTTTTTTTAATCATAAATGTCATGATACTTGCTCCACATACAGCCCGTCAGGCAGCTCCCTCAACAGTCCGCCTTCAGAGTCTACCAAATTGGCCGACAATCAGCTCCGCAATCAGGTGAACACGACGCGAGGCTCGATGTATGCCCATCACAGTACTGCGCTCACGACCGTGCAAGGCATTTCGTCGTCCGATCTTCTGAGTATCCTCCGCGTATTAGATCCTGACGTATGTGTGAAGTCCTCGCTGCACAATTTCCTTTCCTGAGATGTTCATTAAAGCACAACAAGGCTCGGCAAACCAGGTCCCCTTGTTCAGGAGATGTGGCTGCAGCTCCCCTTGATCTGTCAGCCCTACGGGTCTTGGTCTTGGCTCAGCGTTGCGCGCCGCGTGTTCGTTTGCGGTGCCAGCTATCCACTTCCGCTTCGACAACTTTTGATCGACCACAGCTACTCATTGTTGATTTATCCTCTGCTTCACCACTGCCCTTCGACTTTGCAATCGCATCTGCCCGCCGCAACTTGCGGCGCTTCTCAGATTCACCATGAATATCTTCAGACTCCTGGGTTCGTATCCCCCTCTATACTAGCACAGCTCAAACAGAAGCTAATTAATTCTCGCCCAATAGGAGATCTCTCCCATCTGATATCGATACTTATCCTCCTACACAAGATGAAGACCACGAGTGTATGTTTGGCGGTCCGCATCTCTTTCCATGGCTGATAGTTTGTGATAGAGCGCATCCGGCATCTCCTTCAAGTCGCAATTCCTATACCTCATGGTCTACGTCACACGCTACCTCGACTTGTTCTGGACGGATCCTACTCACTCGCTCTACAACACAGTCTTCAAGCTTCTGTTCTTGGGTAGCTCCGGCTACACCATCTTCCTAATGCTGAATGATTACAAACCAACTCACGATCCCAACCTCGATACCTTCAAAGTTCAATACTTGCTTGCCGGTAGCGCAGTGCTGGCTATTCTCCTGCCATACAAATATACGTTTAGCGAGGTAGGAACCATGGCGCAGTCTTCTGACCTATTGAATATTCGCGCTGACCTTGCTCTTCTGCTACAGATCCTCTGGGCTTTCAGCATTTGGCTTGAGTCTGTTGCTATCCTTCCACAGCTGTTCATGCTGCAGCGCACCGGGGAGGCCGAGACCATCACGACACATTATCTGTTCGCACTCGGTGCCTATCGCGCGCTGTACATCCCCAATTGGATCTATCGCTGGTTCGCAGAGGGCTGGTTCGACCCCATTCCCGTCATTGCTGGAATAATCCAGACTATTCTCTACTCGGATTTCTTTTACATATATTGGTCGAAGGTGATGCAGGGGAAGAAGTTCAACCTGCCTGTTTAGGAAAAGGCTCTGTAAAAATGCAAGACACGATACCCATTTCCGCCGGGGGTTGCAGCGTCATTAGAAGCGCGATCTGTGTCCGGTTGATGACACTAGGAGAAAAAGGATTGTTCGGTTGAGCATGCGTAGGCAGGAGCTTATGAAAGGAAGGATAGTGGACCGGGTTCAAATTGCAGAGCCGACCTAGAATGGCACTCGTCACGAGCCACACGGCCACATCAATATCATCACTTACAAGAGGGAGCTCGATATCAACAAGTTAAACTTATGCAAGTTACAATACGGGGTATCTCTGCTAACCGCTTTGCTGCGTCCTTCTTTCTTCGTCTTTCTAAAACGAAAGCCCCTTGCGGTGCTCCATCCAGATGCTGAATCTGGCAATACTGTCGGACGTTGACGCCAAACCCATGCAGTGTACCAATATTTACGCCTTCTTCCAACAACAACACTGAGCGGTGTGCAGCCCGCGAACGTGCCTCCGAGTTGCTTCCAGGCAAAGCCGGCTAAACTTGCGTGTCTTCCTTCAACACCGCCATCTCCTGCCCCTTACTTGCCGTGTACTCCCAGCAGAGTAATTTCCAATTGAGCTCAGACCTCCAGAACAAGCCGTAGCCCAACCCAGAATCACCAGCCATGCCACCCGATGATGGCATGCGTGTACCGAATATGCAGCGACTAAAGCGCGAATGGACAATGGCCATCGAGCACATGAGGCACGGCTCATGGGTCATGTAGATCTCCAGATCAACGCAAAGATAGCCGTTGGCAATGAGGTTGTCCTGGTCAAAAGCTTCTTGCTCAAGGTCGGTGAGCGGATAGTCGAGCAGAGATGCAGATACACTCTCAGGAGTATCTTTCACATGGTGGACCGGCTTGACCAACAGTTCGTCTGCGTCAATATCGGCGTTGTCCTTGGGCGTCTTTGGTGATGCAACTCGGACACGCTTCCGGGCGACCATGCCAATGCCTCGCATGGCAGCATGGCAGGCTATATTGCCCGAGCATTGTGACAGGGGATTGATGGAATCACCAAGTCCAGATAGGCGTGCATCTCCAGCGACAGCGACGATTTCCGCGTGTCGGTCCGCTTTGCGTTCGACGATGACACATCCTGCACCAATGCCAAATTGACGGCTCGAGGACTCCGCGGCCGCTTGGCGAGCGAGCATCATATACTTGCTGGCCTCGTCACGGATCTCTTCCTCCGACCGGGCCACCAAGGAAGGGTGAGGGCCGAAGGGATTTGTCTTGCGATAAAGTGTCGGCCAATACTGAGCTGTCCATTGCTGTGCCTGTTCGACCGAGGTGGGAGCCAGGAGTGGTACTGTGATCTCACGGAGACGAAGCGGAAATCCATCCTGAGCGAAGGGTGGCTGCTTCATCATGAGGCTGGATAGATCCGCTTGCGAGATGACGTCCGTCGGGCAAATTAGAAGATGAAGAGTCGATGCTGCGCTGTTTCTGCGTTTCCGCATGCGAGACCGTGATCGAGAGGAGGACTTGGTGCCGGTACTGCTGCTACTAGCCGTCGAGTATCGCGAATCAGTGCTGCTCGCTCTGGATCCCGAAGGTTGCAAGTAGGGAGGGAGAAGGTTGGCCTTCGCAAATCGACGAAGATGTTGGAGATCAACCGAGTCGCTATCGGGAATCTGGTCTTTGCATATGCTGTCATGTGTCAGTGTTGTTGGTATGGCAGACCGAGAGACCCACATCAAGATGTCATTAGCAGCCTTGACTGGCAATTCCACGATCCATACTTTGATCGTCTCTGCCAGAGCACGAGACTCGGCCTTTGTCTTCAAGACATTGAGCCTTGGAGCGGACATTTCATCCGATAGCTCCTCATCGCACGAAAAGTAGATGGACGATCCGGTATCCGAAGATACGGATCTCCCCCGGCGTTCTCCCATGTCATTGTCTGATTCGTTCCCGCCGTTCCTGAAAGAGAAAGAGCGACGGCGTTGTGAAGAGTGTGAATAAAACTTTCCCGATGCGGGCGCCAAACGCGCCAAATGCGGCTCCGCTGAACGCAGTACATGCTTCACCCAGTGCTTTCCCCATCTCATTGCTCGAAGCGCTCCACACCACTCAACATTCCTTCTTTCGCTTTGAGTACTGGATGCCGTGGTCGAAAACAAATTGAGCGTGTCGGGCTGGTGTGATTGTGAATTAGAACATGGCGGAGTCTCTTTCGAATGCATCATATGGCCAGCGTTTTATTGGGAGGGAGAGTCAGCTCAAGCAGCTAACACTGTTGCTGTCGGTAGGTGGCACGAAATGACTGCACTCCAAATTTTTCCGGTGATTATGGACTAATCTGCTCGTAGGAGTCATTCTCGAGTCCTCCTACGATTGTCGCACATGGACCCGAGGCAACCGGCAAGACAGCCCTCATTCAGTCGTACCTGCAGCGTTCAGCCACTCCTTTTGTGATGCTTCAATGTCGAGAATGCATCACCAGCCGACATCTTCTTGAGCGAATCATTACCGAGTGTCAAGGAGCGCACAACAATGAATCGGTTGACGGAGACCGTGGCACGCACCAACGCTGTGAGAGTATCAACGCATTTACCGTGGCATTGTCCTCAATCCTGGCTGGCGCCGAGAAGTTCATCATCGCTCTTGATGGAATTGATGAGCTACACGACGCTCCTCCGTCTTTGGTCCCTGCCATGGCTCGGTTGGGAGAAATGGTAAGACGATTCTTTATTCTTCACTAGTAAATCTGACCAGACCAGATCCCGGCTTTGACTATCCTTTTGATCGTCCGATACCCAACAGCTCGATTCTTGAGGGCTAGCGGCATCCCTCACATATATTTTCCACCATATAATCGTGAGCAGGCATCGGCCATCCTTTCTCTGGATGCACCAAACGTATTCCCCTCCGGTCAAGCACCTGAAGGCTACACCGAGGAGGAGCTCGAGGTAGAGAACGTGTGGGTATGGTCTCGCTTCTGCCAGGCTGTCTGGGACGCACTCGCCAAAGGTGCCGCCAACGATCTGGTATCATTCCGTTCCATATGTGACAGATTGTGGCGACCTTTTGTGCAGCCCATAGTCGACGGCACCTTCGGATTTCGCGACTTTAGCCGACTCATTGTTTCGCAAAAGAGATACTTACAAGAGGAATCCTGTCTGGAGGACAGTCTGATTGTTGAAATGGATTCACTGCAGAGCAAGCAAGTCACCACCCATGAGTTTCCATACTTCACGAAATGGCTTCTCTGTGCAGCTTATCTGGCATCGCACAATCCGGCTCGAATGGACACGATATACTTCATGAAAGCAACAGAGCGCAAAAGAAGGAAGAAAGGTGGCGGAACTGCGGCTGGCCGGCAATCTAAGACTCGAAAGATACCACGCCATCTCTTGTCCCCTGCCGCATTTTCTCTGGACCGCCTGCTCTCGATCCTCCATGCTATTCTCCCTCACGACTTCACCTCGAACGTCGACATATACACCCAGATGGCTACACTATCTTCCTTGCGCCTCCTCGTTCGTAGCGGCATCTATAGCTCCGACGCGCTAGATCGAACAGGCAAATGGCGTGTCACGTATAATTGGGACTACACCTTGAGACTTGCGAGGAGTCTCAACTTTGACATAACCGACTATGTTGCAGAGTAAAGTTAATCGACCACCGTATCATGTGGGGTCTACTTCCGCCATATCCGTCATCCTCGAAGATTCTATGGGTTCAGCAAGTGGCATTGCCAGAAAATGCATACTTCTTCAAGTAGTCTACGAAGGTGCACAGATGCACAGTCTGACGCCGTGGGGTCTAGACTGAATAGCCAGCGTCCGATCTACGTCTCTCGGAAGCAGCAGTATCGCAAGGCGCTCAATGTCTGGAGACAGAGTGTTTTTTTCGTGATCATGGGTATCGTGCTCTATGTACGGTAGGGAGATTCTGGCTCAAGAGCTGCAGCTACACTGCATCGCACGGTTATACTTGGGTACATCGCCGCAGAAACGCTCCTCCTCTTCATGATCACCGCCCCATTCCTCGTTGAATGGGTTCAAAGCCATATTCATGACCCGTCCAAGGACGTCGCGCTCGCCCTTCTTCTCCACTCTGTCGATCAGCTCGTCTAAGATCCAAGATCGAGGGATGAACTTCACAAGTTAGCAAAGTCCTTCTTGATCAAAGCATGTATGGACTGACTTACCTTGGGGTTGACCTTTCTCATGGCTGCCTTACGCTCATAGTCCTTGCCCTCCCCCCAATCCTCCAGAACTCTAGCGTGCCATTTTTCTAGCCAAGTGGCAATCCGCTTTTTCCCATCTTCCACGGACGGAATGGCTGTTGCAGACAGACCCTCGTGATGGAAGAAAGCTGGAGCAAACTGAATTCTCTTTTCCTCGGTATCAAGCTCTGACAAAGTGACGTTACTAAGCTTGCGAAAAGTGTGATTGAAGTCCAGCTCGAGAGCTTCCAGGGTGTCGAGCAGTTCTGAATACAAGGTGTCAAAGTCTTCGTCCTTGAAGGTCTTGAGACCCAATCTTGCTGTCATCAAACGCTTATACTCGGCCATGAAAACAGCGCGATACTCATCCCCGACTTTTGTTATTAGGTTCTCGGCACGTTTGATCAGCTCATCAGCCCAGTCCTTGTCCACCCCAACGCTCACAAATTGTTCCTCGTCGCACCTGGACCCGGATCCAATCAACTCGCCCATGGCTTCACCCGTGCGAAGGAGGTTCCACCAGATGATACTAGGCTGGTTACGATAGCTATACCGCAGCATGTGGTCGTCGTGGTTGGGTGTGTAGTTGGGGTCGAAGTTGTCCAAGAAGGCGAAAGGGCCGAAGTCGATCGAAAGCCCGTAGACGGAAGTGTTGTCAGTGTTCAGCACGCCATTGGTGAAAGCATATGCTTGCCACGCTGCGACAGTCTTCGCGTTTCGTCGCACAATCTCCCTGTACAGCCGAGTATATCTGTTTTCCTGGTCATCCCCTTCACCTTGCAAAGCGGTCTTTTCCACGCCGCTTCCAGCCTCAACTGCAGTACCCTTGACATCACCCTCTTTCAGCTTGGCTGGCAAGCTCTCCCATCCTGGGAACACCTCTTCAGCAACGTAGTCCGCTAACCTTCGCACATTATCCCTGTCACCTCTACTCCTCATCAGGTCAAAAGTGCCTAACCTTAACCAACTCTCTGCAAATCGCGCCACGATAGCACCCGGCTCAATCCTCTCCCTCCTGACATCCGCGTCAGGACACAACGTCAAGCTCAGCGCTCTCGTACTCGGTATCCCCAGTGCATTCAATGCCTCACTGACCACAAACTCCCGTATACTGCTCCTCAGCACAGCCTTTCCATCCGCAAACCTGCTATACGGCGTCCTGCCAGCGCCTTTAAGCTGCAGCTCATATCTCTTCCCCAAATCGGTCGGGATCTCAAACAAACTAATTGCCCGCCCGTCACCCAATTGCCCGGCCCATTGGCCAAACTGGAAGCCACCGTAGCATTGCGCCCAGGGGTATATCGTCGCCTTCCGCTGCGCTTCCTCGTCGCCTTCCGCAGGCTTATCCGTGTCGAATGTTAGAATCTTGCTTCCCGATACCGCGGCACGGAACTCAGCATCTTCAGCGGAGGCCGGGTCGAGCCCGAGATCGCGCAGTGCGGCAGAGGATACGCCGAGTAACTCGGGATTGCTCGGAGGTTCAGGGCGGACATACGTGTACAGCGCGGACTTGACCATGCGAGGGCCGAGGGCGGAGCGCTCGGCGGCGTGAGAGGAGTGCGGGGTGAGGTAGGCGGGGTCGGGCGGCAGGTGGGAGGTGAAGTTGTTCGTCTTTGGGAGTGAGGAGATGCTGTGCGTTGCGTGGGAGGAGCCATTGGTCGTGGGAAGATGGGAGGACATTGTTGCTAGACGGCGGTTGGTGGTGATGGTTGTGCTGGTGCGCGCCAGGATGTGGCGAGGGAGCATAGGCTCAGCTCGATTGCGTCAGGTTGGTTGGGTGGAACCGTTGTCGTATGACGGATGTTTGTTGTTGCAGCATGTAGCTAGGGTTGGATTATAAGTAGTTGTAGGAAGTGCAATCGAAAGGGTGTGGTCATGAAACGGAGTTTCACGGCTGCTAAGAATGCCGAGTTGTCTCCACATTTTTTGATGCCATGGCGATGTCATCTTTTGTGCCCACCGGATAGAGGGGCGAGAATCCGGGGCAGAGCACGCCACCGCTTCGGGGCTCAAGCCGGGAAGTTTTGCCCGATGCTAGGCACGTGATGAACGATAGTAAGATGCGAGTGACTTCATCTGTGATACCCATCCTGTGACCCTACACGACTTGATATCTTACCACTCCAAATCGGGCCCAGAAGAACATCGTTGTGCGTTAAAGGCGGGTCTGATTCGTCAAAGGCAGTTCTGATCAAAGGCGTCTTCTCAAGATGGAGCAATCAAATCTCAGTCCGCAGCTTCCACGGGTCTCCATTCGGTTTTGTACTCAGTGTAGTATGGGCTAGCTTGGCTCTTCTCATTATGACATTCACTGATTCGGAAGTCAAGGATGGATGCTTCGCGCCGCATACTTCGGTCAGGAATTGTTATCTACATTTTCGACTGCCATTGGCGAAGTTGCGCTAATTCCTGTCACGGGAGGGATCTTTCAAGTGCATTTGACTTATCTGCCGCAATCGGCTGACAGTGAAAGTGGCGAGCCCATCCCAAAAGAGGTTCTTTTGTGGGATCGCAAGACCGAGGGTGGTTTCCCGGAAACGAAAATTCTAAAGCAAAGACTCCGAGATCATATTGAACCCGGCAAGAACCTTGGCCACTCCGACAAACCAAGCAGGAAACCCAAAGGGCTTGTGGACTCTACTGATCAACAAGCTGCAGCACAACCAACAATAGCATCGCCCCCAACAAGCTCTGAATGCGCGGATTGCAGATGAAGAGTTCAGGCAACCGACGGTGGCCATTTGTGAGCCATCTGGAAAGCCAGGGCCAATCGCAGATCCACCTAATGAGCCATCTGCGTGCCTGCTCACGAAGTCGGTGGCCGGGTTGCCCCCACGTCTAGCTTGTTTTCTAAAGAGGTGGTAAGAAGCCAATACGTTGCCATTTATTAAAGCCACACTGCTGTGGCAGCTGTGGCTGTCACGCCATCGCCAGTCTTCAGCTGGACTCGAGCAACTTCTCGGATGACTCGACCATCAAAGCTTAGGATGAAGACCAGTCCGTCTTGACTATCAGTCAGGGCTAGAAATTCTAGACCATTTGATCCTGGAACCGGAGGCGAAGGCTCGATTGCGTTTGCCAATCCTCCACTAGTTGGTGTCTTCCAAATGTGTAAAGCTGAATCTATGATCATGCCGTCCATGTCGATTTTGAAAGCAGCAACATAGCCCATTGTCTCATTCTCCAGGCCTCTTGTGGATGCATACAGATACTTGGGTGGACCATCAGCGCTTTTGCTCAGTCTGACCTCATCAGCCCAATAATGTACGGCATCTTTGTTCGCTGGGATGATCTTCACTCCTTGTATATGTTGAAGCGAAGTGCCGTCATGAGCGACGGAAAAAACGTCTACTATACTACTATGCTCTTGAAGACTATACAAAACTTTGCCGTTTGGATGTGGCCAAGTGTGCCTCGGACCGTCGCCCTGCCTCGGACTGATGTGCTTGGTTTTCAGTTGCAGTGGTCTAGTTTTGTTGCTCTCATCCAACGCATACGTCCATATGCAATTGTGTCCAATGTCGGCAACATAAAGACTTCTGCCGTCTGGCGCAATGTCGACAGAATGAGCTCCATGCCTCAAACCGCCGAAGTTGCCATGCGCTACGTCTCGAGCGCCGTCAGACAACTCTTCAGGCTTCCTGAATGATAGCTCTTGCACCAGGTCGCCAAGGCCTCCGTCTGCTCGCACCGCAAAAGCCTCACCTGTCGGACCACCGACAGTAAACACGTGCTCCGTGGTACAGGTGGTGTAGCCACTTAATGAACGGACAGGTTTTGTGTTTATAAGCTTTACCGTTCCGCCGGTAAGAATTTGATATGCGGCAATTGAGGGTGGTGACGACCACACAGTGGCATACAGAAACTTGTGATCTTCAGATAACGAGAGCCAGGAATGACCTCCACAGGCTGTAGAAGAATGGATGATTTCCAGACTATCAGGAGGAGTGAAACGTAGTGTGAATATTAGGGGAGACCGAAACGTTCCGACGAGAAAATCCATCGGACGTAACACGATGCGGTATCTCTCGAATATGCCGTTTGTATTCAAAAGAACTTCCTTCAATTAGTCGTCGCGACTATGACTTGAGGAGACTCAAAGGCTCGCAGCCGTGGGCCGATGGTCCTCCCATCTCCGTACGAATATCGGCCGGACCCGCGGATGACGCCGCCAGAGCAATTGGCCAATCAGAACGATTGGATCAAAATGGCTCGGCAGCTTCGAGCAACGACATTTCCACATGAACTTTGCGTTTGGACTCACAACCTCCGTCGCGGTCCCCAATTCCTTCAGACATCTGCTATCATCCGCCCCAGAAAGGCCATTGAGCCTGTAACAGCTGTTTTTGGAGTCTTTTCAATAAACAAACACCCTTTCCACGCGCCCACGATGCTGCGCAGTTCGATCACCCGGGCTGCCGGCCTCGCCTCGTCTCGGTCCGCTATCACGGCTACGAGGGTTTCGAGCGCTGCTCTGAACCCTCTGAGCAGCATTTCAGCTCAGCAGACCCGGCAAGCACATGCGATTTCCAACCCAACATTGGCCGACATCGAGAAGAGATGGGAAGCCATGCCCCCCCAGGAGCAAGCCGATCTCTGGATGGCGTTGAGGGATCGTATGAAGGTCGATTGGCATGAGCTCACAATTCAGGAGAAGAAGGCCGGTATGTGATCACATCTCCTTGGCATTGAGGTCTATATATGTCGTAGGCTTTTCAAGTCGCACTACCTGTCCTCCTTTCCCTAATTGTCCTCGCACTCTGTCCAACGGGTGTATGGAGACGATATAGCATATCTTTGATTGCACCAAAACTGGTACACTTCACTTTGAGCGGAAATAAATTGACAAAAACGTTGTTACAGCTTACTGGATTGCTTTCGGTCCTCACGGTCCTCGCGCCCAGACTCCCCCTGGTGAGAACGCCAAGGTGTTCGCATACACCTTGATTGGCTGTGGTGCCGCCGCTGTCCTCTTCCTCACCACGAGGTACTTCGCTCGTCCTCCGCCGAAGACGATGAACAAGGAGTACCAGGAGCAATCCGATGAATATCTCAAGGTATGATTCGTCTTCAACCTCTACAATTCGGCAAATCCATCCCTCAGGATATATATATTCCCCCGAAATTACTCTTTGCAGAAGTAAACAGCTAACACTATTTGTACAGGAAGCAAATGTTGAGCCTATCACTGGTATCTCGAACCCAGAGTTCAAGGGCAGGTTTTCGGTTCAAAGCAAGCCCAAGGACCGCCAATGAGGCGAAGACGCGAGTCTATCTGTCAGATGCTTCCAGCCCTGACCTTACTGGATACCGGAGAGTAGAGACATCATACAAAGGGTGATTGCGGCAACGGGCCAGGTTTGAAGACGAGATTAAGATCCACGTAGTCTTTGCGTCTTTCGCATTCGGTCAATATGTAAATCGCACAGATTGCAATAATCTTGTGCCCTGCAAGTGTACAGAAGTCGATCAATGGTATTTCTTATCTGCGCTGCGTTGTTGAACCACTCGCATTTCACATGACTACCGTAATTAATATCTGCTCGCCCTAGCCGGCAGAAGACTTTGAAGTAGATGCAGCCCTCTCGATGCCCGTATCTCGCCGATATAGATTGAATGACGCGCACACGTATAATAAATATTTTGTTGAAGACGGTTGCGAATCGTTCATTCAACTATTTGAATTGTGTACATGGGGCGCAAAGGAGAAGAAGGGGACCATGGGAGCAGCCGGGGTCAAGTGCTGTTCCCCGAGCACGAGCAGAAGCACGGGCGTTTTCGCTGACGCTGTCGGCCTCTCCAGACCTCTCTCCAAAATTTCTATACGCTGCTCCAACCCGCAAACCTCTAACTCATCATCCGATTGCATTCGATCACCAACATACGCTCATCTTGTCCACTCATCCACACTTCCACGGATCACAGGAGTTGGATTTACTTTCAGAGCTCACTCCTTTCATCGCTTTACGACAGATCGTCTTGGCTGGTCTTGTTCATTGCCGCCAGTATTCTCCTTCGCACACAGCTATCTCAGCATCCTTGAAGATCTTCTTCCGTTCAATCTGCGCTCGCGACCTGATCTACTGAAAAGGTAGAGTGCGCTCGGAGTCTCAACGTTACTCCGTCAGGTGTTGACTGTCCACAGTTTTCCTCCATCGCACAAAATCACCTGCATTTTGCTCTAAAAGTTCACTTGAGAGCTCAATTTGTCCTTATCCTACGATCACTGGATTTCTAAAATGGCTACCGACGTTTCTTCCCTGCCGGCTAATGGCAGCCATGCTCCTCACTCTGGCTACGACGGATCCCAGGTGGGGTACAGCGCTTCAGCTGCTTCCTCCACCCAGAACTCTGCTGCCGGTGCCACATCTGAAATCCCGAAAGACGAAGTGGGATGGTACTTTGTTGAACAATACTACACCACTTTGAGCCGGAGTCCTGAGAAGCTCTATGTACGTCCCATAGCAACCGCTTTATTCGTGCGTTGGCTGACCAAGGACAGCTCTTCTACAACAAGCGCTCACAGTTTGTTCTCGGTGATGAGACGGACAAGGTCGCCGTGTGTGTTGGACAGAAGGTACGACAACTTTGAACTTACCGCTCGGCGAGATCGACTAACCAATTCCAGTCTATCAACGAGCGCATCAAAGACCTCGATTTCCAGGACTGCAAAGTGCGCGTCACGAACGTGGATTCTCAGGCCTCTGACACCAATATCGTAATCCAAGTCATTGGCGAGATCTCCAATAAATCGCAACCGCACAAGAAATTCGTTCAAACCTTTATCCTCGCTGGACAGACCAACGGATACTTTGTGCTCAACGACATTTTCCGTTACCTGATCGATGAGGAAGAGGCGGAAGAGGAAGCCCCCACTCAGGAGACACCCATGCCCCAGTCGACCGGACTGCAAGAGCCTGCTCCTACCGCTTCCGGCGATTCTACCAACGAGACACTCACCAGTTCCGACAATCCTACCGAAGTCGAGCAATCTGCTCAGATTGTCGACAAGGAGTTGAAGGAAAAGGCTTCCTCATCCACGGATGCTGTGTCGCCCGCTGTCCCGGCCGTGAACGGAGTCTCCAACACCACTGCCTCCAGCTCTGCTACCACTGACGAGCCCACTGATGCTGCCATTCCTGAGGCTGGCGTCACTGCTTCTTCGTCAACGCTGGAGCCTGAGAAGCCCAAAGATCCCAGCCCTACCCCTTCCGTCTCACCTCCCAAGAAAGCAGCACAGCCGGCTCAGTCTACCACCCCTGCTCAACCCGCCGCGGCTTCTGCAAATGCAGGAACTCCTGCCTCTGCACCAACAAAGCCTGCTGCACCTAAAACATGGGCAAACTTGCTTGCTGCATCGAACCGCGTTGCCACACCAGCAATTCCTTCTCAAGCAAATGCTTCCCAGACTTCAAATCAGACTTCAAATCAGCCAAAAGCCCTTACTGCAGCACCGTCAACCCAAGCTCCGGCTCAAACACCTGTCAACGTCGCAGCTGAAGAGCCATCGCCCCGTGACCCTTCCCCAGCTGGCAGCCAGCAAGATGAATGGACCAGCGTTGGGGATAACCGACGTCAACAAGGTCGCACACAGGCCAACACTAACGCTCAAGAAGGCCCGCAACACCGCGCTTACATCAAGAATGTACACGACTCTATGGACACCAAGCAATTGAAAAGCACTCTCGAGAAGTTCGGTGAGCTCGCGTATTTTGACATTTCCAGGCAGAAGGTAAGGACGTCCTGATCCTGTGCTTGTTTTAGATATACTAATGTCATTTCAGAGCTGTGCATTTGTCGATTTCAAGACCGCGGAAGGATACAAGGCCGCCATGGATGCCAACCCTCACCATATCGGCAATGACCGAATCTTCGTTGAGGAGCGTCGCATGAAGCCCGGCGCTTACCCGTACGTCCCCCGTGGCGGCATGCGAGGCGGTCGAGGAGCCCCGGCGCAAGGCACAAACCGAGGGTCATTCCAGGGCAACCGCGGTGGCTTTACTGGCCGGGGAAGGGGTGGCAATACCGGCAGTGTCAGGGGACGAGGCGGAGCGCAGGCCGCCTAAGTGGCGTTCCAGGCCGGCAATCGAAGCGCACTGCTTTGAAGACTTTCTTCCACAGACTCCAAACACGGTCTACCCTCACGATCCCGACTCTGAATTCACGCACCACGCCCGACACTATCAGCACTCTTCAAATCGATGAGTGGTTTCCTCACGATGCATAGCACCATGGTCATAAAAATATCGGCCAAAAGCATTATTATCTAACCTCCTTCCTTTCAAGCCCTCGGCGTATACAGCAGTTGTTGGTTGTCAGTTGAGCCTGCCATTGTGTCAGTAGTCGTCAGATTATTTGAAGTGTATAACAATTATCAATTCTTCCTCCAGTCTTGGCCCAGCAAAGCTTGAACCGCCAGACTTTCGTCATGAATCGGCCTAAGGACATGTAGGCCTATTCCTGTAGTGAGCACCGCTCGAGACCCCTCGCTGTCCATCAGGTCGGTTGCTGAGCTACTGTGCACATCAAGACCAGGCCTATGAAAGCTGGTATGCACAAGGCTTTCGGCTTGCACTCCGCACACACAGCAAAATCGGACGTAGATTCTCGCGATTCCTGTGGATCAGATCCATCCCCAAGCTTGCTAGTCTACTTCTGAACCGACCATAAGGCAGTCCCATATAACAATTGCTCTGCCGCGAATACCTCCAGTAAATAATGTAGTGATGAATGACGTCACTAAGGACTCTCGGATCTAGATCTGTTAGATGCGTGTCAGGTAACTTAAACACTGACTCGTAAATCATTTCTATATTCTGCTATCCCTTGGACACAGACATCAGTAAATAATCTCTGAAGGCTTGTGTTGTTTGGTTTTCGTAGGCGTTTAGCAGACTAGCGACCTCGTTCAAGTCTTCCGCATGGGTTTGATGCGGATTCCCTACACCTCTCCATTACCGAGTCCAACTATCATACCGGTGACTGCGTCGTCCCTTTCGGGAGCTATTGCTGCTCTGTATGATTTTCTCAGCTCCAGTTCGAGCAGCCAAGGGGCAGGCCCTGGTACGGTATTGCTGACAGGGGCCGGGATCTCGGTGGCGTCTGGCCTGGCGGATTATAGAGGCACCGCAGGCACTTATACCTTGAACAAGACATATCGACCGATATATTTCCACGAATTCTGTGCCAGTCACGAAGCTAGGAAGCGCTACTGGGCTAGGAGTTATCTTGGATGGACGAATCTCCACCGATCACGGCCGAACGTCACCCACTATGCAATCGCTCAACTTGGAGACATGGGCTTCCTGTCCGGCGTCATCACCCAGAATGTCGATTCATTTCACCGAGTGGCGCACCCGAGTCTTTCAACTGTTGAGTTACATGGCTACCTCAGGTCTGCTGTATGCCTTTCGTGTCGGAGGGAATATGACAGGATAAAGTTTCAGTCTGATCTTGCTTCGCTTAACCCAGCATGGGCCGATTTCCTGGGGCAAATGCTGGAATCTGGAGCGCTCACGACGGAAAACCCGGAAGAACGTAGACGCAAGGGTCTTAAGACGAATCCTGACGGAGATGTCGACATACCTGGGGTTGAATACACGACTTTTCGATATCCGCCTTGCCCTGCATGTGTAGCCGATCCACCAAAAGCATCTGACGGTAGCAGGACTGAGGTTCATGTGGACGCGGACGGGTCCTGGCTACCGTCGTCCTCGGCTGGGGTTCTGAAGCCGAACGTGATCATGTTCGGAGAATCCATACCTAGCACAATCAAAGAGGCCGCAGAGACAGCAATTGACAGTGCCGATAGAGTTCTGGTTCTGGGATCTTCACTCGCGACATACTCGGCATGGCGGTTGATCAAAAGGGCTAAGGATTCTGGGAAGCCCATCGGTATAGCAAACCTTGGAGGCGTTAGAGGCGAAGAACAATTCTTTGAGAGCATAGTTTCAACGAATACAGGTCGGGAAGGTGTCAGATGCGCGCACGCCACAGAAAAGCTACTGCCGGGACTTGTGAGAGCGTTGCGAGAGTTCCCGTCAATTCGAGCGGATCAGGTGCCCTCATGAACGATATCACCATTGAGCAAGACATGGCATGTTTCACGAACAATTGAATTGGTGCCAACCTAGAGAATGATTGAGGCATGTCAAGTAGAACAGAGGCGGACTAAGAATCCGAAGGGTTTTATAGCTTATTTCCGACTTGAGGGAAGGAAATAGGAAGCAGTCACTGTAAGAAGCGTTAGTACAGTGTGAGCAACGGCGGTGGGAATCCAGCGTAGCAATATAGACGAGCGTGACGCCCGGACAACCAAACCTTGACTTGACCGTTCACGGCAAAGCAGGCAATCTTTGAAGAGATAGAGTCATGCGAATGGACGCGGAGAGCAAATTTTATTGACCGTTCATCTAATGCTCGGGCAACGGGGGACGAGTGAGATGCAACGGACAAAGCCAACTGGATATTAGGCCGTAACTTATAGAATTGCGCAACTCGAATTAATAACACGGCTCGGGTACTATCGAGCCGGGCGTATGAGTAAACGGGCTCAACAGTCTGGAAGCTGGAAAAGGGACAGGCGCTCGAGACTTTCAGCCGCACGAAAGCGTATAGAAAGAAAAGTATCGGCGGAACAGCGCAGGTGACCACGGTCGGAGAATGTCAATATCGCGTTCCAAGATGTTATTTGGGTCTAGTGATGCCACGGACCGGAGTGATGCTGCATTATCAGGCTGTGGAGGAAGGTTCGCACACAAAAAAGGCAGGCCGCCATCCGAGTGGGACCAGTCAACCAATCGCTGAGCTGGGAGGACCCCGTCAAAGCGGGAACAGGGCCGAAGAAGAGCAATGGAAGCCACGTAGAAGCACCAGAGCAGCCGGTGATTGGTCATACGGGCCAGGGGGTGACGACGGAAATGGGGGCTGCGGCGGGGACGGAAGAGGCACAGAAAGCTTGAGCAGCGGAGAAGGAGCTGCGGAAGCACGCAGAAGCAGCAGCAGAAGAAGAAGGAGAAGCATGGAACAGGGACGCCGCCTGCCATGCATGGTTGTCATGATACCAGAAGAGCAGGATGCGCCCGACCTACTGTGCAGTATATAGTGGTGACCCAGCTGTGCTTGCTTGTTGCTGCTCGTAAAACAGTGTCAGTGTCAGTGTCAGTGTCAGTGTCGGTGTCAGTCACAGTCAGTGGCGACCGCAATATCGTGGACGGCCGACAGCGTGACAGACAGCCAGACAGCCAGACAGCCAGACAGACTGACCGACCGGTGCACCGCGCCGTTTCCACTATCCCGTCGTTTTTCGATCGTTTCCACTGGCCGGGCCTCAAATCGGCCGCGATCGCAGGCAATCAAAAGGGTTTGTTGCTATTGCACCGAGCTCTTGCTGCGTTATTGGATTGGCTCGCCCTGGGCCCCTCCGCCCGCTTTAGCATCGTGCGGCGGTTGGCGTTGCTCATGCAACTCCGCTCTATACGACTATCAGCCCTCTATCATTGCTCGTGGCCTCGCCTCGCCTCGCTTCGCTTCGCTTTGCTGCTTCACTGTCTGTCTGTCTGTCTGCCTGCCTACCTGCCTACCTGCATATCCGCATACCCCATCCCCCTTGGCAAAAAGTCGCGACGACCGCTGCCGCTGCCGCTGCCTCTACCGCGCCCGCTGACGCTGACGCTGACTGGGCAGCAGCCTCGCCTGTCCATCTTCTTTTTTCGAGTCCGAACATCCACGGTCACGCTTCCTTCTCCTCCTGCATCTCACCATCCCCAATCACACCTGCCCCGCTTGTCTCTTCTGCACCGCTGTCCTTCTCTCGACTTACGCGGTGTCTTTTTGCGCCTTCGCCGACCTTTTTCGCACGCCCTGCTTTCGCCAGCTTCAGCCCGCTTCTAATCTTGATCAGCGCCCGCATTTTCCTGCAGGCTCCACCCTTTCGCGCACACCGAACGCACATCACGAGCACACGCAACCCGACCGTAACCGCATCTCGATAGCATCATCCCCGCTTTTGCACGCCCCTAATCTCACTGATCCGAGTCGCATCACCTCTCATCGCAGTCGCATATCGGCCTTGACCGTACTTTTCACCCAAGTCAACGAGACTCGAGTGGGCGTGCGTCATGTGCTGATAGCTGCATTGCACAAGACCACATAACGAAAAGATACCCAACCACCACGCAATACATCACAATGGAGAACGGACGGTGTAATGTCATATACATTGACAGGCGGTCTCCTCAGACTGCTCTGGTCAAGAGGGACGATCTCAAGGAATTCGTGACCGCGAACAGCAATGAAGCCTCGCCCGATAACCTCGACACCGGCATATTCAAGCAGAACCTGGAATCGCTTCTTGCCACGTTTAACGAAGGTCGGCAGGCGCAATTCGTCTCAATTGATATACTCGGCTAACCCTTAACCACAGTCTATGTCTGCGCTGATGGGCAATCGTGTCTAAAGCGCCTATCCCAGTTGGAAGATCCAGTCCAGCAGCCTCCCACCATCTTACTCATCGATATCCCCGACAACGACGAATCCCACGTAGTGTCGCCGCTTTCCTCGAACCCTATCCTGAAAAATAATGTCGAGAAGAACGAGCCGTTTGACCTTTACGGAATTCACATGCTGTCACACATTTGCAGCAGCATTCAACAGCGGACCATGTCCCGATTAGTCATACCCGTCGCTGTCACCGTCAACAGTGAGGCTGCATACGCTGCACTGGAAGAGGAGCCGTCGCTCTGGGCGTTGTCCAAGTGCTCGCCAGATTCGGTTCGTGGTGTCAAATATCTGGATATTGGTGCCGTGGATGTCTTGACAAGCCCTCTCTCGGCCGACCGCGTGCAAGGCCTGACGATCCACGCGTACCGCATATTCAAGGAGCATGCCAAAGAAGACACCAGCTCCATCTTGACTAAGAGGAATCGGAAACTGTCCTGGTTCGGTATCGACGAGGAACGACCATTTGCGTATCTGCGCGAAGCAATGGTTTCGGGTCTCATGGTTGGTATCTGCAATCCCGAGACATTGAATGACACTTTTGACCCATCGTGAGTTCTGCGTCAATCTCCTCTAAACCAACCATGAGCGCTAACGGAGCATCAACAGCGACCTTAAATTGGACGAAGGGCGGGTCGCTATAGTAGAAAACGCGGTGGGCCAATGGTCCTTTTCTGCGCACGACTTTACCAGCGATGAACTCGTTCACGCTGCACGTATCATGATTCAGCATGCCCTCAACTCTCCCGACCTTTCGAAATGGACTATATCTTCCGGTTTGTTACCTGTCCGACCTTGTCTGTTACTGTATTGATTTTATTCTAGATGAACTTACGATCTTTGTTATGGCATGCCGAAAAGCTTATAACGACTTTGTCCTCTATCACAACTTCCGTCACGTTGTCGATGTTCTGCAAGCCATCTTTCACTTCCTGCTCCGCATCGGTTTGCTTCCGCCATATCAAGTCGAGGGAAATCCGGTTGCGAGCCCCAGCAACGCGATCGCTGCAGTTCTGAAACCATTCGATGCCCTGGCTCTCCTCGTAGCTGCACTGGGTCACGACGTAGGTCACCCCGGTGTCAATAATGCCTTCTTAGTTGCTCTCAACGCTCCTCTCGCACAATTGTACAACGATCGTTCGGTGCTGGAGGCTTTTCACTGTGCAGCCTATTCGCAGATCCTGCGTAGATACTGGCCCGCCGCCTTCCACGACACCAGTATGCGCAAGTTGATGATAACCTCTATCCTTGCTACCGATATGGGTCTACACTTCAAGTATATGAAGGAGATGAGCTTGCTTCAAGAGAAAATTGCGGCGGCTCAGTCAACCGCGGATGGCTGGGTCCCCAAAGTATCAGACGAGACCAGGGACCTTGTTTGTGGTTTGTTGATCAAGTGTGCGGATATCAGCAATGTGGTGAGTAGTTGTGGCGTTGCCGCAGTTGTCGCACGATACTGATTGACCTTGGTAGGCACGGAAGTACGCTTGCGCCGCCCAATGGGCCCGCGTTCTTACAGACGAATTCGCCAATCAGGGTGCAATGGAACGGGAATTGAACTTACCTACCTGCCTTTTTGGAGGTCCCCCTGATCCCAACGACTTCCTCAAGTTGGCAGAGTCGCAGCTCGGATTCATGAACATCTTCGCTCGTCCCCTTTTTGAGGGTATTTCTGCAGTCTTGCCTGAGATGCGTTTCACGCTTGCTGAGTTGAGCACCAACAAAGCCATTTGGCAGGAGAGAATTGAGGCGGAGAATAGCAGGAAGATGTCATTCGCTCGCGGTCCGCTCTCACCACTATCCAGAAGCACAGCAACACCGAGTGAGACTGATTCGATTGATCAGAGAGAGCGACTGTCCCCGACGCTGGGCGAGAATGATTCGGCCAAACGATCGATGAGCAAAGACCGTACCAGAAGCATCTCCAATCTAGCGCAACAACTAAGCGCCACCAATTTGGATTCTTTGGATGAGAACGCCGGCTCCGCCACTCCTCAACCCGTTCTGCGCACGCCAGGTAATGCCATTCCTTCGTTCGTCGTCGACAAGCCTCAGTGTGGCAAATGGACTGACAGCGTTTTAAGTGATTGAAGATGCTAGACGCAACTCGAGCGTTTACAGCGCAACTGACGACAAAAACCCTTCGAGGAAGTGCAGCGTCGATCCTAAGCTGTCCACAACCATTTTCGTCCAGACCCAACCATCCCAGGCCGCACGCGAGTTGCTCGACATTTCAGCACCCCCGTCGCCGGTCAAGTCTACCAAGTCCAGTGCATCTCAAGTCCTTGCAGATCCTTCAATCCCCTCACATGGAAGCATGGCTACGACGAACACCGGAACAATTGGTCAAACGTCGCCTTCGACCAAAGCATCCTCGGTTGAGGAAGAGACTCAGCCGGCTAACGAGCTGGCCCCAGAGCCCAAGGTGGTATCGGAAGCAGAGCTGCCTTACATCCATGGCAATCTCAGTGAGGATTTCACCTTTCTTAGAACAGACCCAAAACCGTTCGAGCCGAGTGCCAGGAGACTAAAGACCATGTCTGTGTATGGACCTGATATGCTCGCTAAGGCTCACGCGCACAGTCCTGCAATGAATGGCACCCTGTTGCAGATGACCTCGGGAACGGTTGACGAGGACGACGACATGTCAGGAGGTCAAGAGGAACCGCTTCGGGACCTCCGATCGAGTCGGTCACAAAGCCGACTGAAGGGATTGCGCTTCTGGAAGAAGAAGCCAGTTGAGCAAATGCCTTGAACTTCTTGAACTGCAACTTTTGCGAATTATTTGGAATGGGTCTCACGGTTTGGGTTTTCAAAATATGCGGGGAGTTGGTCGGTGTCGATTCTGATGTACCATCTCACGGTCGCTTCGGGTTGTGTGGATGTTTTTAAAAAAGGAGAAAGGAGCCAGGGATCCAGAAAGAAACACACGACAGGAATTTGTTGACAGCAGGCAGGTGGCAGAGGGCAGGTGTACTATCAAACAACTAGCAGAGAGTATCGGGTACGCCCCCCAAGAACGTTTGGTGTCAGCATGCAGAGTATGGGGGGTATGTCATAGATTTTGCATGTCACGAATGCATCGCGCACGCAATATTCGGTTAGGGGTAATTGTATAATCATTCCATCTTTCCAATCTTGGTGCTCTGGTACTTGTGACTGTGCTTCTGAAGGTGCGAGTATGAACGGGCGGTTGTGATTGATCTCCTGTCCGCTGAGCATGTTAATAGGCGGAAGTAAAGAGACATGAGTGAAACACTTTTGTTGCAATTGTATTTTTGAAATGTCAATAGCTTGCAACCTCTGCCAGACCTCTTGTGCTTGGGTATCAATTCAAGCATTGGATAGCACCCATGATTCTTAAGGAGTTCCTGAGGGGCATGACACAAGTGGAGAATGATGGGGACAGAGATTAATTCGGGGTTTTCAGAGTAACGACTAGACTGAATCAAAGGACAGACAGGTGCCAAGCGAGGCCGTATCATGACTGAAGGGGGCCTGGAAGCATATTGGCGCCCACATTCAAGTGAGGTGCAGCGAATCAAACATCAGACTCGACATTGAATCGAGCCCGTGCTCCAGAGACGATTGATCTCTGGTTGGTCGAGGGACCTCTACCTCAGAAAGCCTTGACCATGTTCCTAGCGCAAGCGATGACGGCAAACACGGCGCTGTCTTTGGCAAGGGGGTAATCATTGAGCAGAAGCTCACCCGCCTCACCGTCTCGTACCAGCCTCTGACGGTGACCATGTTTTCTTGAAGATGTGCACATCATGTTCACAACACCCAGGTTGTTGCTACCTGATGTATCGTCCGGTCTAGTGTTGGCGACCCAGTCCGTTGAAGTCGATGTCTGATCAGCGGCGACAGGCAGCGATACCTCGGCATTGTCCACGAGGACCGTAGATTGGAGGTCAGTCATCTCGAACTCGGTAAGAAGTCCTTGGTGAGTCCCCTGTACAGTAAGTGCGAAGACATTGTGAACACCCAGTGAAAGTACAGTATGAGCAAAGGCTGCCACGAAATCGGCATGGGCACTTATGTCGTCGGCTGGTTCTGTGGTGTACTCGTATGCCGCCATCTTCCCGTCATGTGTAGCTCGGAAGTACAATCCGCGGAGGTCCGTGACCTGTTCAGGCCGGCGAGGGCAACAAAGAGTGAAATCGGGGAGGTGTTTCTCCTGGACGGACTCGTAAACCATGACCCTTCCCTGTAGCAGATCGAAATGCTTGTGGATTAGATGAACGGAAAACTTGTCGGAAAGTCCGTGAGAAGTAATGAGCTTCAGAAGCAGAACATGTGCATGACAATGCTGGGTAGCAACATCGCTCATGTCATCGATATGAGGAAGTTGATTGTAGGATGAAGCTGGCAACGGAGTGTCGTCAAGGTTGACATTATTGAGAATGCTGGCTTTGTCAATCATGTTGGCGACCGAAACTCGTGTGTTTCTTGAGGGAAGACAGAAAGCTACTGACGAAGGAGGAGGAAGGGAAGGGCGAAGAATAAATACTGTAAAGCATGGTTGTACGATGTATACAGCTCTGAGCGTAGTGTCGTCCCATAACTCGAGCGAAGGTATTTGTCAGGAGCAAGGACGCACAGAGGAATTCTGGCGCTCGGGAAACTCCTGCCACTGCTGCCTCCCAAATCAATTGACCTATGGGGTCGCGATATAGACTAGCATTGAAAACACTGCGTAGAAGTACGACTCCTCGCCGGGGTCTTGTGGGTCTTTCGTGCATTGCCACAATAGGGCAGGATTGTGGAAAGGGCTGGGGCGGTTACCTCTGCTGTCGAAGAATCCAAGCGGGTCTGGCCTTGTGTCAGGTGAGAGTATAGGCATAGGTCGAGATTGAAGCCGCAATGGCGCGAACGCTGAGTCATCATCACCTTGTGTGACATGAGCTTTTTCGGCTTTCACCACTGTTTTGATCTGATTATTCGCTTCATTTCGATGTGATCGGATACGCCATGTCTGGACCGATTTACGAAGACTCTGACATGCCAGCGTGTCTGAATACGTGGGAGAAGCAAGCAGAATGGGCGAAGCAGCTTTTAGAACTGCATAGCGACGGTAAGGTGAAGGAGCTCCGGTCACCTTTCGTCCAGGGATGCTTCAGTAGGACCGTCCTTATCACTCTGGAGAGCGGAATGCAGGAGGTCGTCCAGTTCCGAACCGAACTCGTTGATACCGCACCCTTCGATCTCGCACAGCAGATCCTTGGCGATCTGGTTCCGACAATCAAGCGAATACAGGATGTAAGGTTGGGGACTGGTATCTATACTTATCGTCTATCGTGTATTCCTGGCAAGACCTGGATGGAAGCTGGTGACGGTCAGGACTCGAGAATGCGTCTTCCGGTGGTGCGATCCCTGGCCAAGGTGCTCTCCAGGGGTCGTGTTTGTGACGATAGCACATCAGTCGTGGATCACCTGCTCCGTCCACACTTGCAGCTCATACTATCTTCCGATGATCCCGTGATCTGTCCATTCCAGCAGGCTGCAGGATTCCTGTACGGGAAGCTGGACAGCTTGAAGGGCTTGCCGCTTTTTCTTTCGCACTTCGACTTGAACGACATGAACATTATGGTCAGTGATGACTTTGAAGTCTCTGGATTGATTGACTGGGAGTTTTCGTCGCCGCTCCCTTTCGGCGTGGGGTTCTCTCGGATCGATTCATTGGCTGGGGAATACCATGAAGGATGCTTCTGCATGCTCGATGATTTTGAGGAGGTGGAACGAGCCTTCTGGAGCGAGATCTTGAAAGGGATACCCGAGAGCACTCGCCTGTTAGTGACTGAAACCCCAGAGCTAGTTCAGACTGCAGTCACGCTTGGGATTCTGCTTGAAGCATTTCAGTTGGAAAATGGGAGGCTCGGACCGTACAGCGAAGTCGCAGTCAGAGCTCTACCCAAGTTGCTGACTTACCGCATTCCCATGATTAGAGGTCCTGACAGTCCGCCATATTCTATTTGATGGACTTGCGGCGCCACAATGCTGTGGATGATTGTTTGGTACGAGTAGCACAGGTTATTGAGAAGTGAGCTGACGTTTGGTTCCGCGGCGTCAGGGATTGGGGCTTTGCATATCAGCCGTCTAAGACCGGGAACCTCACAGTTGCCGATCTTCCTGTTGACAAGACAATGATTAAAAGAACTTCATAAAAGTTTTCAAACCCTCGAAGATACGTGATTAGATTGATATGGAATTCTATTGTGATCAGAAGGCAGTACAAAGGGCAACGTTCCATTCCACGGGGTGCGGTGAACAAAGTTCGGACCCTGCAGGGCGTTGTTCTTTTGTCCAGTCCAGTTGCGCTTTCTCTTTGTGGTTCTTTGTTGACCTGTGACATCGGCTCTCTCCACTCCCGCCAAACAACTCGACCGCCTTTGTACTATACGGACTTCATTTGCTCTCGCGACTCGACCATTCATATTGCTCCCCCATTCACACTTGCTCAAACAGAATCCATGGTACCCTCTGCTATGCTCCGCAACCAAATCGGACGGTAATCGCCAGAGTTCACTCAAATCATCACAAGACTTTCAGATGGAGTCTCCGCCTCTCTCTCCTCTCCCCCATTTCACTCCCACAAAGACCTCCTCTCCCCAATCCCTCCGACGCCCGATCAGCCGAAGATCCTCGTCGTTTTCGAGCATAAAGTCCATCTCGGCGGATAGGCGGCGCTCGTCTTATTCGGACCGGAGATTGTCCAACGCATCCCGATATTCGAATGGCTATGATGAGTTGGACTCGCCGACCAATGCGCGACACAGGACGGCCAGCGGCATGGCAACATTGGCAGACGAGTTGGACTCGGCTGATGATGAGGATTGGGAGCAAGAGGAAGAATCAGCGTTAGACGAGGTCAATGCACCGAGTACGCCCAATGGTGCATCATCTTTGGTCGACCCGCCTCAGACTGACGGCGCAAGAGACAGTGGAGTTGATGTCGCCTACGATAAATCGCTGGTAAGACCAAAGGGAAACAATCAGAAGTCCACCACTGCGCAGCAACCACGCACCGTCTCTGTTACAATCGAGAACGATTTTAGCAGGGAGCTTGAACAATCGATAAAGGAAGTCGCAAATTTTGCATTGGCCTCCCTTCAACCCCAGGCCGACACTCTCGCACGCACGATGTCTGCTCTCCGAGACCTCACAGCACAAACAGACATCGAGACATCGTCACAACGTCTGGCCACAAGCATGAACAGCGTCTCCGCCTACCTCAACTCGCACATTCGAACGATTCAGTCCGGCGCATCGACTATCTTCTCCCCGATAGCCTCACAACCCGACGAAGACGAAACCATAGAACTCCTCGCCCTGCAAACGGCTTTACAACAAGCCCTTCCAGTCCCAGACCCAGCTCCCTCACAACAACTCGCCCGTTTGACACGGGACACGTCAGAGCTCCAGCTCGCACTCTCAGGCTTGCTAGATTCCATCCAGCTAGCCCGCCAACTGTCCATCTCTGTCGCTCGTGCCCTAAAGGTCACATCCGCTATGGTGGTGGATCTGCGCCGGGAAGCTGAGCGCGCAGACGAGGCAGCGACGTACCTCGAGCACGGCGAGTGGGACACCAAGCTTGCGGATCGGTATTGCGCAGGTCAATGCTACGACATTATGTCTGGCTTCGAGGGTGTGTGCGAGAGCCTCAGGGCTGAGATCGAGGGTGCGGCGCAAGCTTGAGCCATCCACTTCCGTTCGTTGGCATGAGTTTCCTTGAGGAGTTGGCAGGGGTACGCGAAGATAGAGACGGATACGTGCATCCAGACGGTGAACATAGACGGTTTCATTCATTGAGAACACCAGAAGGGGACGGTCAGGGAGGTAATAATTCGCATTCTGCATGGATCGGCGGTCACAGGGAGTCATGAAGAAGGACCCATCATTTTGTGGGCATGGCTTTTTTGCATTATTGATACCCAGGAAGACAGGAAAGAATGAATTCATGATGACTGAAAGCACTTAACATTTTATTGCCTCGTGTTCGGGTTGATCGACACATAATATAGAGAATAGTAACCTCTAGCCATGGTTACCATGTTCTTGTATGTACATACATCTTGTTGTAAAAGACATCTCACTCTTCGATGTTTGTCACTCTTGCATCGTGCTCCCTTGTCTTGACCGCTCACGCCAACACACCCACGCGATCCAAATCCGGTGCATAAGCACTAATGCTCGGTGCAGCAGAGATGGCAATTGTGTTTCCATCGCCGACCTTGAACCCAGACAACCTCACCTTGTAAGCCTGCAGGACGTCTCGTGTCCATTCATATCCTGACAGAGGGAACTCGACAACCTGCGCTGCCCCGCCATTGACGCTGATGGAGGCACCGCGCACGTTCTTGCCTTGGTCTGAGAGGTAACCGATCTCGCAATTGATGTAGTCGAAGAGCACGTCCGTTGTCTCGCTCGTTGCGTGGATGCCGGAGAGCGTGGCAGCGGCGCCGGAGCCGAGATTCCCGACTTTGCGCCCGGTAGAACAGCCGGGGCAGTCTTGGACGTTGGCGCCTCCGGAGAGCGTGGCGGTGTTAGCAGCGTGGTAGGTGTATTTCGGGTTGGGGGAGGAGGTCGGTTTGATGTTGGACAGACGGAGGATGACATTTCCATGTGCAGGGATTGATTGGCAGTACGACGAGACTCCCTTCTGGATGATATTAGTCCACTGATCGTGGACGTCGGCAGTGCGGATGCCCAGGCTGGAAAAGTCAATGGTCAGGGAACGGGTGGCGTTGGACTGGTCGAATGCGAGGACGATCAGGTCGCCGTTGGAAAGATGTCCTGAGTACAAGTCGTGGTCGGCAGTGAATCGTTGGACGAGCTTGACTGGCTGTCCGAGAGAGTCTTGATTGATGGCAATGAGATTCTTGTTAGACAAGATGTTGTAAGTGTCTTGAGACATATCCGGGACATTAGTAGAAATCATCAAGGCACTCTTGAATGCTGCCCAAATAGCAAAGTGTGTCTGTTGCTCAGCTAGTGTCAAACCTGGGTTACCAACTTCGAGCAGATCCATATCAGCAAAGTGGCCAGGTCCAGAAAGTGAGCGCAAGTTGACATGAATGGCTTCGTTTGTAATTCGCAGAACATTGGCAAAGCCCTGAGCAATGTCATCTGACACACGGAATGATGTTGACAAAGGCGGTGTCCAAGCCGAAGGACCTTGCAGACCGTATGAGGCATTGATGTAAGGAGTTCCCCATTCGCATACAAGCATGCCTTTGATGCCAACTTCCTGGAGCGCTCTGGACATATTGCCATATCTGGAGGGGAAGTCGGTACGAGGATCTTTAGGGGCATTCTGCCCGGCGGTGATGTAGCAATTGTCCACCTTGATGAGCTCTGCATTCCAACCTGCAAATTGAAGAGCATCCTCAATCTCATAGCCCAGTGAACCAGGGCGGAGCTTTACTGTATTGGTGTCGCAGGAATTTACGCCTTGATCCGTATACATGGCCCAGCGTAGACCCAACTTGATGGCCATCTCAGATAGTGGCTTGATGCCATCGGGGAAATTTGTTGCGTCGTAAGTCAGAGAACCATTCTCTTGTCGTTCGTAGCCTTGCCAGCCGCAATCAATTTGGAAGAACTTGTAGCCTAGCTTGGAGAAGCCTTTGTCTGCAACAGCCTGTATAGTGGTCTCCATCCAAGTGCTATTTGGAGAACAGGCAACGTCGTTATAGCTGTTGTAACCCATGACGGGAGTGCGGCCGAAGCCATCGTCAAGGGCAATAGCCCGTGAGGCGCAGATCAAAGTGACAAGAGCAAGTTTGAACATATCAAAGGAGGACAGACGGTTCTTAGCAAGGAAGAAGGATGGGAGCAGGACAGACCATCATATATACCCTCGTATCGCATTACCATGGGGCGATGCTCATTCGTAGATCCGGGGTGACATACTACGTTAACAAGGGTCCTCGTGTATAAAGATGCGGGGTGATGAACCCCCACCGGAACACTCTCCTCACTGCCTTTGAGGCTATATTCCGCTCCTTCCCGGATCGTGTGGTACTAAAAGCAAGTCACAGGCGATACTCAAATATGGTTTCGATCGCCATAGGAATACGCAGCAGAGAAGCGGAGGGGGTGGTGTTTATTGAAGAAGGGAGGCATTCCAGGCGAGGTGAACAAAAGCTAGACAGCTGCTTCACCGCCTTGGCAGAACAACACCTCTAGTGAATCACGACCATCAGGCGAACAACACTCACATCGCACAAGACCTATCTACTTACTCATACCCCTCATAAGTTTTCACCGCCGCATTAGTCCTTCTGATAGATCGCGCCTACAGCTTCATTCTGAACCTTGAGCTGCCTACCCGCCTTCCATGGCAGCTCCACTGGAGCAGAGCCCGCATTTTGCGGCACGGCTGCAGCGGGGCGAGCTGGTAGTGCGAGGTATTCATCTCACTCAAGTATTCGTGGTCAAAGCAGCTGCTGACATCTGGTACAGACCCTCCAAAATTCGATCTTGAGAGCTACATCGGTAACTATGACGGCCGTGTTCGTCTCATGCGCCTCCAGCACATAGCCAACCTTTCCCCACCTCTCTGTCTCGAAGCCCTACACTTAGCTATTCCCGAATCCAAACAAGCCCGCGACCCAGAAATGTACATCTCACTCACATCTCTGCTCCACGAGATCGACACGAACGATGCTCTCGCAGCACCAGACGTTGAGTGGGTGGAGAGGCGAAACAAAGAGAACAAGCGAGAGACGGAGCGGCTGGAGCAAGAGCTGAAAGGCTACAAGAACAACCTCATCAAGGAAAGCATTCGGGTATGAACTTCTGCGCCGCCACACACTGTACAAAGCTGATATTTGTATTCATAGATGGGACAAGAAGACATAGCCTCCCACTATCTCGCGACGTCGGATTTCGAGAATGCGCAGAAGTCGTTTCAGCGCATGCGCGAATACTGCACAACGCCCAAGCACATTGCCGAGATGACAGTCAAGCTCATCTACACTTGTATCATCTCAGGACAATGGATCATGGCCCAGTCACATTGCCACAAAGCTCGTGTTTTGAACTTCAAGCCTGAGGAGAAGGCAAAGTTTGATCCCGTGATTGAAGCCTGCTCCGGTCTGGCTTATTTGGGGGTCGAAGACTATCAAAATGCGGCAAAGACATTCCTGCGCGTCAACCCGAGTTATCTGACAGGTGATCCCGTCACCAACATTGATTTCCCGAAACGTGTCGTGAGCGGCAACGATATTGCTGTGTATGGCGGTCTCACCGCTCTTGCATCTATGGATCGCAGGCAGCTACGCGACCAGGTCTTGGAGAACGCCGACTTCCGCGTATTCCTCGAGCTGGAGCCTCACATCCGACGTGCCATATCTGCCTTCTGCGATGCCAAATATTCGGCCTGCCTGGAAGCATTGGAAGCATATCGGTCTGATTATCTGCTCGATATCTACCTTGGAGCGCGCTTGAACGACATCTATTATAAGATACGGACGAAGTCTATCATTCAATTCTTCGTGCCCTTCTCGCATGTCTGCATAGCTGATCTTGCTGCTGCGTTTCCTTGGAGCGGTTACTCGCAGCTATCGAGTGCAGAAATCGTGACTACGATGGAGTCGGAACTGGCGAGCATGATCTCTGCTGGCACGCTAGAAGCGCGCATTGATGCTGTGGACGGGGTTCTGCTTGCCCCTCCTCGTGACCTTCGGCGGGAAACTCAACAGGACGTGCTAGACACGGCGGCGGAGATCGAACGCGCTTTGAGGCTCAAGCTACACCGTCTGAACATGTCTCATGCGGGTCTCGAGCTGAACAACCCAAAGCTGCAGCGCGGAAAGGTGGGCGGACACACTGGCTGGGATGCGCCAGACTTGGGCACACCGATGAGTAATGTGTGACAGGAAGACATAATGGGCAGGTGGAAAGAGCAACAAATGGGTATTCAACGGCATAGCTTAGGCGTTTTCCACAGGGGTCCGCAACGACGCACACGACCATGCATGATAGATCATCGTAGATGCATCCACGAAAGAGCGCGTGCGCGAACAGTAGAGAGTAGGCACGAGACGAACAAAGAACGATTCCAGGACTTGACTCCGCTACTCCCCGTAACGAACGATGCCAAGAATAGCAATCGCACACTCCCTCACTCCTCCCTACTCTGCGCCCATCTTGCCTTGCCGCGTTCCCCCCCCCATCCTCACCCACCCACCCATCCAGCTTACGCCACGAATAAACCACCATTTCCATCTCGTAAGGCGTCCCACCCTCTGCATGACGATCCGCGGCCCGACCCCCGCCTCGACGCCAAAAATAAAACGGTCCCTAGTTAGCGCGCCTCGCCCCACAGCCCGGACGAACCGCCCTCGCGCGAGTGCGGCGGCATGGCGGACGGCCCGTCCGCAACCCACAGTGAAAAGAGTTTGCCGGGCGTCCCGCGCGAGCAACCGTCCGACCCACAACCCTTCGAACCAGCCACCACCACCACCATTTATCCTGCAGGTTGCAGTGCCGGGTTGGTGCGAGAACGAACGGGTAGGGAGGGAAGGTTGGGTGGGAGCGGCGCAGCCTTAGCCGACGACGTGGGATATGGACCTGCAAGGCCTGACCATGACGTCTGCGTGCGACGTACGGATGGCCTTGCAGGGGCCAAGGGGGGGGAGGGCGAGGTTACTTTCGTGCTTTGGCTGCGGTGCGCCTTGCTGTTGCTGCTGCTGTCGCTGCTGCTGCTGCTGCGGCCATGGGGACAGACAAGGCGCGAAGGAGGTGTGGCTAAGTGCAATGCACAGCGTTGCTGCGGACGTGGGTTGTAGTCGCATACTGTACCCCTCGGGGTGGGGGCGGGACACAAAAACGCCATAGAAGGCAGGACCGCAGGGAACGCCGACACGGGACCGGTGACTGTATGCATCTGTATACGTGCATCTCGGAATGCCCGGCTGTTTGTGCGCGTTGTGCTCCCCAAGCAGAGACACCAAAAAAAAAAAAGGCATACGTGTGCTGCAGGGCTACGTTTCTGTGCATGCATCGTTTGTTCGTTCACTAAACACCGCCGATAAATGATCATGCTGCATTTGCCTAGCTTGATGTGATGTGGTCTAGGTGTTCTGTCTGACTCTCGTCCATGCTTGTGGTAATGTGGTGTTTGGCGCTATTTTTGGTGGCTCGGACCGCTCTTGGGCTTTCCTTTCCGCGCAGTTACACGCTGTGATGTATACTGCAGGCGGCCCGCGCGGTCTTGATCTGAGTGCTGCTGCATGAGCTGCCGTTGTAGTACAAGGCCCGCTTTGCTCCACGGCGGAGGGTGCACGGGGCCCTGTCACGAGTATGGGCAATCAGTGGGTTGGGGGTTGGGAAGGGGAAAGTACAGGAGCTACTGCCTGCAGGCGCGCACGCACGTACGGCTATGCACTGTGAATCAAGACGTGTGTTTCTCGATGCATTTCCGGCGGCATTCCTGCCGCTCGTGTCGTTCTAAGCTACACTAGACGTGGCATCAACCGGTTCCCGCATGTCCAGCATGGCGGAAGCACGGTGAGCCTGGTTCATGACCTGGGAATCAATTCTAAGGAAAGGACTGGGGTTTTTGTTTTTGCTGCAACTCAGCTCGAGTTTAAAAAAATCATAGCCTCCTGCCCATAGTGCATTTGTCGGCAAAGAAAAGTCGGGGGTCGTGATGATGATTATGTTGCATATATCCTCATTGGCGGGTTGAAACAACCATTGCCATGCCCTCCAGAATGCGCACAAGTGTGCAGAACCTCAAACATCGTGATACAAGTCGCTCCAAATCAGTAAATCCGAAAATGTAGGTCGTCGTTCATACAGTGACACTGCTTGGCGGGAATGCCATCAGGCTGTCCACTCCGAACGGTTCTCCAGTAGGATCCAAGCGTGGCCCTCGCTCCTCCTCAGTGGCGTTGAGGAACGCTTCTGCTCGTTGGATAGTGAGAACGTCCAGGTCAGTAATCCATCGCGCGCCCTGACCTTCACGCTGCGGTAAAGGGATGCGCACTTCGTTTTCCGACGCAAGCATCATGTCATCCTTGAGCAGTCGATGAGGGCCGTCGAAGACACAGAGAACGCGCTTCTTCATATTCATCTTCTCACGGCGTGCCCCCCATGACATGGGATACTCACGCCGTTTGCGACCCTTCCCCTCCTGTGCATTCAGCGTTACACCACCCTTGGACCAAGTCAAGCCAGCTTTGGCTTTGGCAGATTTCTTTGTTTTCCTGACTGCGACTGCCGTGCAGTCACCTCCAGACTGAGCCGAGTCCTTGTCCTCCGCATCCATCTGAAGGTCGGCTAGTTGTCAATGCGAATGCTGACCGCTCAGGTCATCATCAATGTCCTCGTCAGCATCGGCATCCATGTCTTCATCAAACGTTGTAGGGCCATCTAGCGATGGCGACAAGTTGTGTTTTGCTAATGATTCCTTGACGCTCTCGTCGTTGGCGACCGAGGTCAGATGTGCTTGGTTGAGTGCTTCGGTGGGATCTGCCTGCTGAACTTTCTCCAGAACGCACTCATCGATGTGGTCGTGGAATACTTGTGCGTTTGCGAATGTGCGGCCGCATGTCCGACAGACACCCGGAGTTTCTTGCCCAGGACTGCTCTTGGCGGAAGAGCCCGACTTCTTCTTGCGCGAACTGTTGGTGGTTTGCTCCACGTTGTGCACCGACTGGAAATGCCTCTTGAACACATCTGTTCTGTTGAAGCTCTTCTCCGAGGGGGTACCGCTGCCAGGGCAGAAGTCGCAGACCATAGTGCCCTTGAAATGCGTCAAAGTGTGACGATTCTTGTCATACTTGCGAGCGAACCCCTTAATGTGGTAGGGGCATGACGGAATAGGACATTTCTCGGGACGTTCGCTCTGGTGCGTCAACATGTGGGCTTTCAGGTCTCGAATAGGTCTTTTGCAGCCTTCAACGGGACAGATCTCTCTCTTCTCGTCTGACCCGCAGGAGCCGACGCTGTGCCCGGACCGATGAGATTGGTTTGATATTACAGAGTGTCCACGCTGGGTAGAGTATGGTTGCCAATTAGCAGTGACCGTACGCTCGGTTCTGTATGGTCCCGGACCGCCCACTCGCGAAGGCATTGACGAATGAGAGAGAGCTGGAGATGTCGAGTGCATATAGCTTTGGCTAGGAGATTGTGGCATAGGGAACTGGGTCACTGGGAAGCCGGTGGTTGAATATGGCTCGATCAGCGAAGGATCTGTTCGTTGAGTATCAGTAAAGGACCATCACTCGCTGAAATGATTCGAAACAAAGAAAGGAAAGTGAATGCTCAGACGAAGGAAACACACAAGAAGACTCAAGTGGGGCAACATAAGCCCCACTCGATTGAAGAAAGAAATGAGATTGTGACGGCTGAGAGAACGGGTACTGTACAGCCTCCTGCTCTTGCGGGTTCATGAATTGCTCTTGCGAGAGGGGCGACGAGAGCCGGCCGCTTATTTGCCTATGCGCAGGCGGTATGGAAGGTCTTCTTTGACCAGCCACTCTAGCCAAAAGTGGGGACAAAGCGTGGTTGGACCTTGTGGCCGACGCTGGTGTCTGAGGGGATCTGAAAGGCTGTTGCGTGCCCGTGAGCCGCGATTGCTCAGGGCTGCCAGCCATGTGCGATTCGGTCGGCGCTGAAGACATGACGGGTTGGCTGTGGCCTTCGGTTCTCGGAAGCGTGCCCCAGTACGAAGACTCCGCAAGACCAATGGGAGGAGAAACAGGGGCAACGCTCGAATGCGGAATATACATCGATTGAGAAGAAGATTGAAAGGACGCAGAATGAGACGAGGAAATGTCTGCCGACTCACCGACACAACCAGAGAACTTTTCGGCGCCGACAAAGTTCTCTGTGCTGAATGTCTCGTAGTGGGGTTCGGCGTGGTAGCCATCATGGTGGACGATACCAATACCTAATCCTTGTTGGCCAGGGACCCACTCGGCGGCGTTCTGCCCATTCAAGGATGGGGACGCCATGGCGGATGAGATGGTGCTTGGGCCCGATGCACCCGAGTCAGATGTGGAAGAGAAGTTAGGGTTGACGTCGAAGGACTGTGAAGCGGATAGCGCTGGGGAATATGAGGGAGACTGGGTTCTGGCTGGGGTCTTATTCAGGCTGGGGTTAACTGTGCGTGGCGCGTGGGCTGAGTGGGGAGTGTGCATTGAAGGAGTCATGTAAGGCCCGTGGTAGCCTGCTGCTGTTGTGTAATGTGTGCCGTACTGCTGATCCGGGTAAGAATAGAGGAGATAGTCGGCGTCACTGGCCATGGCGGACGTCGAAGTGGGAGTGTATCCGGTATAGGATGACATCTGGAGAGGAGAAAAGGGTGTCGGCCTGCTGGTTATATAGTCAGCATCCGTGCAAGGCCGAGTATATTATTGAAAGACACGGACCTCGGGTTGAGCACCACGGTGGGCGGTTAGGTGGACGAGGATAGCACGCAGGTCTCACATGCGATGCGTGTTCTAATCAAAGCCGATTGCGAGTAGAGATACAAAGAGGTTGTCAGCAACCCTGGTCTAGCCTTGCAGTGGTATGGCTGAGGCTGGTCCGAAAAGGTAGGGGCGCCCGGGAATATATAGTCGGGGGACTTGGCCCAGGACGGAAGTGAAGGCGTGAACAGGGCGGGTATCAGGAGAAACGACGTAATTGATCGAGTGGATGAACAGGCTCGAAATGTTCAATCAGTCGGTGAACGAAAAAAGAAGGCTTGACCGCAGCAAGCGGTTGTCTGCGTTATGATGTGAGGGTTAGAATTAGTGCAGTGAAGGGGGCTGCGCAGACTAAGTATAAGAATACCGCAAGGCAGGCGCCGCAGCACCGCGCCTGAGGCAGGCCGAACGAGCGATGGAGGACTGGTGCCTGCCTGCGGCCATGCCGTGGACGTCGTGTTCTGATGATTTTCCAGTTTCTGACCTTCCCTGGAGAGTCCCGAGTCTTGCACAAAACGCCAAATGGCTTTTTAGCTCCAACTGGCCCTGCATCGCGAGTGTCGCTGTGCCCTATGCGTTGTGGTTGGTGCCCACGGCAGGCACGGAGACCAAGCTCCACCCTCACGTCCGACTCAGAGCCAGGTTCGCTCGTGCGTGCGCCTATCTGGGGCGGCCCTAGGCGAGCGAGCAGCAGTGATGACGATCTCATAGGAGATGCCGCTCCGGCCGCCGCGTGCCATGCCGCCAATTTGGACAAGGCACGGGGGCTAAGGGTACGACCGAACGGCTGACGCCGCATGCGAAACTGTAAGCAAACTAGTCCCCGGGCTAAATCAAACACACATCCTTGCCTACTTTTTGCTCTCTTCTATTATTGTGGGCTACGCAGCAGAGACGGCGATTCTTCGCGCTTTCTTCGCAGCACCCATGTGATGATCACAGAACAGGGATCCACTCGATTACGTCCGTACCCGTGGTGGAGCACACCAAGATTGGCGATCGCGAGATTGTCTCAATAAACCACGTTTTCTGGGTGCAGAAATCCACCGGGGGTACTCCAACTCTGTCGCACACGGCGCGCAGATTGGGGGGGAAGAGGGTTGTGGAGTTTTGGTCGCCCATGGAGAGCACAGGAACTCGGACCAGGCGGAGAGGAGATGCGAACAGCACGGGTTGGGAAGGGGGGGGGGTGGCTAGTGGACGAACGGGCAATGCTTGCGAGTGCTGTACGACTAGAGCAGCGCTGTACTGTAAAACGCGTGCAGTGACACAGATGCTAGTGGTCGATCGCATTAGCTTTCAATTCGCGGAGTCTGTGTGGCCGGACCGACCGCACGAGTCGGACACATGCGAAGGTTTGGTTTCGACAACCAGGGTGGTGATGGAATAAACGCACACCTTGCAGCTCCCCAAAGCATCGCCGCCATGTCATCTGCCATGCACCACACCCGCCCGCAAACGCGCATTTCCAACGGTTTTTTCGGCCAAACTCTCGACCTGCGCGCTTCACCGCTGGGCGTCCCCGTCTGTACCTGCCTTGGAGTCGCCGCTATTCCCCATTCGGATAAAGGTCATTGACGAGCTTGGATGGATCATCCCAATAAAACTGCCTTTCCGTCATGGTTTCGTTCATGCGCTTCTGTGCAAAGTAGATGGGCAAATCGCGTTTTAGGGCAGTCCTGATGGTTCCCAAGTCCGGTACTCATCGAGTACAGCTGGTTGTGACGCATCCCGACCCTCTAGACCCCGCCACTTTACGAGACTATGCTGCACCATCCTTGCCTTATTCGCGAACGGTGCGGGCCTTCGTTACAAGCAACCATTCCTCATACCGTATGCTTATGCAGCACACCCTCGTAAACCTTCGTGGCTTGGAGTAGGACACTTCATCACGCGCACGGGGCATGTGGCGTCGCTATCCTCGATCTTCCCGCAACCTGGAGGATCATGGTGTGTGTGCCTGCTCAAACCTTGCCGCGGCCCTCGATAAGGCTGGCCATGTGCAATTAGTGTGGCCCGCCAATCACCTTGCAGAGATGCATACCTGGTACAGAGGCCAGTGTTGTACGGCACCCCGGCCCTAAGGCCTTCTCAGATTGATGATCGGCGCAATGATTCTCGGGACTTGCACACAAAAACGTGTTGCCTTGGCTGCTTGTGAGGCATCCAACACACGTGCCGCCTCGGGTAGGGCAGAGGTGAGTATGACCACCAATTGCAGAGTTGGGCTTAGGCGGCTTGTGGGACCGGTCCCTGGAAACATCGCGTGCTGCGATGCGGAGGGTGTGCGAAGTACTACATTGTGCCCTGGCAACACGCTGTGCTCCAGCACAAAGATTCCAGCACCAAGTACATATCATACCTAGCCTGGTGCGCCATTCAGTCGGTACCGAATCGGCCTGGCAGATGATGCATCCCGGCGGAGGGTGTGGAATCTCTCACCGCGACCTCGTAATGCTACGGTGATACTCGAGTACAGAGTGTATTGAAGCCATGTCGACAACGACCAGTGCCCAAAATGGTGCTTGGTCGATTCTATTCATACAATCATCTAATCATAGTGTCCGCCTCGTCAGAACGATACTCGAGTACCTCTTTCCCCCGATCGGTCTGAGATGGCTTCGACGGCCACAAGCAAGTCTTGGCCATTCATTGGTCCAGCCTTGTCCGCCTCGGCTCCCGAAGGATCGCAGAGCAACATGACATGTCCCTGTCTGCTCTGTAGCCTGCTCCTCATCATTACTGGGTATGGCGTAGTCTGAAACTGAATACCTGTCACTTTGCCGGTAAGCCGATGCCCCTGTCAGTTCCCCATGCCGGTTGGACATGCACTGTGGGAGTAGGTTCGACGTCGGCATCGGCAGCACGGACATGACATGTTGCGCCCGTGGCTTTTGCTCAGAAACATCACGACGGCTGTCCGCTCGATGCTTATTCCCGATGGAGAATGGTCTCGTCGTAATCAGGCCCTAAAGTCTAGCCTTCCTTAAGTCATGGATATTGATATCATTGTGAGCAAGCGCCCGAAATTGGTGCGCGTACCACTGTACTGCACATATATAGATCGGCCGCGTCAATCGAAGGCCGTGGAGGAGTGGCAGGAAAAATAATGGCCGACGGAAACACGCAGAAAAGTCGTATGGCGCGGGGTGGAGTGTAGTACAGGCTGGTGCTAAGAATAGAAAACGCGAAAGCCTCGACTTGGCCCTTGGCAGCCACTGATCCAATTCACTCTCGCTCCTCTCCATCACCCACTCTGCCTCTTTGCCATATTACCGTCCACTTGATCTCTCGATTGGACTTCTTTGTCGCATGGCCGGGTCTCTGGCGGGGCCGAGTCGACTTCCGATTTGAAATCAAGTCGGAAGATCGGCGCTGTACTCCATCTTCTTACCAGCCTCGTCCTTGCTGATGGCATCCATGCTTAGGTCAAGCCCATTACCTAGCTGTATGACTGTTGATCTTGGATAGTGCCGGTAAGGCGGTCGTAAATTCAATAGAACCTTGATTTGCAAGGTCCACAAAGCGCTCTCTACGGAGTTTGGCTAGAATGAAATGGTCTGTGATGCCAGACTTCACAGCCCATGACGTGAGTTTCCAATGCCATCTATCGATCGGCAATGCAAGGCCGCCCATATGCTACATGTCCCTTACCGCGCCGCGTGCTAGGTGCAGTAGTACTACAAGAGATCAACCACACAGCCAATGTTGCAGCATTTCACCGGGTTATGCTACTAATCGCGGAGTAGAGGCGGGAGTGCAATAGTGGGAGGCACAGGGCAGCTCGTGTTCCCTACCAGCGCACAAAGGCATCCCACCGCCCCCTCACGTGCTATTTGACCCGGCTCGACATGAACGCAATGTGGCATTCTATCTTCGGGCGTCCCACGCTGACTGCATGCACCGTTAGCTAAACGATGTCGCACGTGAGCTTGCCCCCAGCCAAGCGGCATTCATGGAAGAAGCCGACACAACTCGATTAGAAACAGTTGAGGCTCATGAATATCAAGAATCCAGCAGATATGTTGTCAGAGCCGCCTTATCGACTGATCGGCTCGGGTCGGATCATATGAGCGTACCGGATATGTTCGTGCCTGGAGCATTCTGTGGTTCACAGTCTGGCTCAGAAATATGACGGAAGCTGGCAACTTGCAAAGCCGTGCCCCTCATGGTGAATTCAAGTTCTAGAACGGCGGCGGATCCTGTGTCGGCAGCACGCTTGTTTTTCATGGAACGCCGAACGAGGCACTTCAGGCTCCTGATTTGACCTTTCTGTAATCCTACATGTCGGTGGGGCGCAGGAATAACACCCGCAACGTAGTCAGTTCATTCCCCAGTCATACACGTTGCAGAAAGAGTGATCCTCGCATCCTTCCACGTGCTTCCGCGGAGGGATTCACGGAAGAATTCGACCACAAGGAGCGGCGAGAGAGACTGACATGTTTGGCTCACCTGGTGTTACTCACAGACACCAACGACAGAGCCGACACGTGGTCGCAGTTCAAGTCTTGAAAATGTCACCCAGGCTCGAATTGAGCGTATAATGGACGATCCGAGTTCCGTACAACTTGAAATTCACCGTCTCTTGCAATTGGCGCATTGCTTCTGAGTCTCTGTCATCGTGCAAAGTGACGATATCGCAGCAAGCCGCTTTGTGGCCGTGCTGGGGCTTAGAGGGTGTGTTCAGTGCTGTGGTCGCGACCCTTGCAGTGACATCAGCTTCCTTTTTGCTGAGACGCTGTTGCTAAAATTCATTGACGCCATCCCCTGCGGACTTGATCAATTAATCTTACAGACAAATGTTGTGAACGCAGTGGAGTGTGTGTGTGTTCGAGTTATTGATAGTAGATTGTCCGCCCTATAGCGGGTCAGGGTAAATCCCGTGGAGAGCCGCTGTCGCACACATGACGACGGCCTCAAAGGCGACGGCTGGCATGGCGTCGGAGACGTCTCCTTACTCTCGATCATCTGTCCCCATCACATCCTCGAACAGCTGAATTGTCATAGATTTGCGGCAAATGAGTGCTTTCAAGCAGTCGGGTCTTTTCTCGCGTTCGTCGCAGTCTTCAACTGAGCAACAGCCGGACTTCCTCTCGTACCTCGCCATCAAAAATGTACTAAGCTTGTACTGCGTAGCGTTGGACACAAAGGACTTTTCCCTGCTTCATGAGGTATTCACGCAGGATGTCGAGGCGATATATCCCTTTGCGAGTATGTTCGGGGTCGAGGAGATCATATATCGCATCAGTAGAAGGTGAGTCTCAAGGGTTCCCTTACCAATTCGCGACTTGACTAAGCATGGCCTGGCAGATTGGCACCGACGACAAGCCAACATGCGTTGACAACACAGCATATCAATTTCCCACCTTCAACCTCGACAAAGCAGAAGAGGAAATCTGGTTCAAAGGGGCCAACGTCGGCTTCGGTGATGACCTATTTTACCGCTACGCACTTCGGCAAAGGCCAATGGACAGGCAAGACGCTGACAACGTACGGCAAGTATATCGACGAACTAGTCATGGTCGGGGATGACGACGACCAGGAAGATGAGCTTGGGGTAGGCCATTGGAGGATACGCCGGAGGGAAGTCAGATTTATGTCTCGGGTAGGAGACGAGAGAATCGTGACTGCGGCAAATTCTTGATCGTCGAGATCGTTCGGAAAACATATTCACGTTCTTGATGATGGACAACACAATGGCAGGAGGCAAAGGCGATATGCAATGGTAGAAATGGCAGTCGGGGAGATATCCGGGATGCAGGGACGGTTTGGAACACAGTTAGTATCGCATATCAAGCGTGATGCAGTCCACACGATTATTTGAAACAATATAATTCCTGGCATCTGAGTGTCAAACTTTGGTTGTTCGACTTCAAGCGAGGTGGGTTTTAATTCGTTGTCAACGTCGTGGATAAGACAGTAGTGTTTAGCCGATTCAGCCGCCAGCTCGGGCAAAATTGGTACCCCACCGGTTCCAAAGTTGGTGGTGTCCAGCTTTACCACCGGCAAAGCTCCCTCAATTTTGCCCCCTGCCGGGTTCCACCTGCTCCACCGTTGCCGTGGGCTCCGAAGGGGTGCGATGGCCAGGACCCTGTGCACGAGGTTTATATGGCGTACAAAATACATCAACCGTGCCCGCGCGGCACAATTACATTGCTCTTCGTCATGCCACCTTGAGATTGGAGGAGGTGTACCGTTTCGCAATCGCCGAGCAATCTCCTTATCTGCTGTTATCACAGTAGATTGGATCTATAAAAGAGCCTAAGAATAGTCCGAGAGTTCTCTCACATACAACAACAACATGAGCGACAAAGGACCATTATATATCGTATGCCGATTGAGCCTCACCCCGAAATTCAGTGGGCTGATTGATAATGTTAGGGTTTCGATCTTTCCACCCAACAACTAAAAGGTAACAATTTTCGAATCCCGCCATCTTGCTCGTCCTCGATTAACAATCCCTTCAGCGCTCGTGGTTGATCACGACCTCAATCTACGCTACGAAGCGAAGGTTCACTTTGACGACGACCTCTCTAAATATGGCATCACGAAAGGTGTCCTTACCAATCCTTCCGAGGGCGAGATATATGCTCCTGTCGCTATGTGGCTCGATGCCATTGAGCTCGTCCTGAGTCGTCTGCGTGATCAAGGATGTCAATTCCAGCGGATCAAGGGCCTTTCTGGCGCCGGGATGCAGCACGGCACTGTGTTCTGGAGTCTTGCAGCGGATAAATTGCTGGCCAGTCTCGATCCCGACAAGACGCTACAAGCCCAACTAGAGCCCAGCACCAAGGTATCTGAGAGGGAGGGCGCATTCAGCCACCCAGATAGTCCTAACTGGCAAGATGCGAGCACACAGAAGCAATGTGATGCTTTTGACCGCGAACTAGGTTCGCCAGAGGAACTTGCGAACGAGACTGGTAGCAAGGCACATCACGTACGTAGCCGGTGTTGCACTCCAATTGCTCACTACTTACCTGATTCTAGAGATTCAGCGGCCCTCAAATTATGCGTTGGAGTCAGAAGTATCCAGCCGAGTGGAAGAATACATCGAGAATTTCTCTAGTGTCGTCCTTCATTGCCTCGGTTTTTCTCGGCAAAGTTGCTCCAATCGACATTGGCGATGTATGCGGCATGAACCTGTGGCACATCGCTAAGGGACAATGGCATGAAAAGCTCCTTAAGCTCGTTGGTGGTAAGGAACACGTTGACGATCTCAAAGCCAAGCTCGGCCAGGTGCCTGAAGACGGCGGAGGAAGTTTCGGACGGATCAGCAACTACTTCGTCAAGCGGTTTGGATTCCCCGACGACTGTTCTATAATCCCATGTACAGGCGACAACCCTGCCACCATCCTTGCCCTTCCTCTACGCCCGGCAGATGCCATGGTCTCGTTAGGTACGTCGACTACGTTCCTCATGAGCACAAAGGAGTACAAGCCCGATCCTGCCTACCATTTTATGAATCACCCGACAACTGCTGGTCTATACATGTTCATGCTTTGCTACAAGAATGGAGGACTGGCTCGAGAGCAGATACGAGACCAGCTGGGATCTTCGGCATCATGGGACGAATTCAATTCTGCGGCGTTGAACACTGCCCCTCTTGCGCAGTCGCAGCCCAATGATCCCATGAGGCTTGGTCTCTTCTTCCCCAGGCACGAGATTGTCCCGAACGTGCGCGCCGGACAATGGCGATACAATTATGATTCTGTGACACAGAAGCTTGAGCAGGAAGCCAATGACGTGGTCGAGTCGGATGCCAGGGTGATAGTCGAAAGCCAAATGTTATCATTGCGGCTGCGATCTCAGAAGCTAGTCCATCCGGTGAAGGACTCGTCGGGGAAGACTTTGCCAGCTCAGCCTCGGCGAGTCTATCTCGTGGGTGGTGCCAGCTCCAACCCAGCAATCGCACGAATCGCTGGAGATGTGCTTGGTGGCGTTGAAGGAGTGTACAAGCTCGACATTGGCGGGAATGCTTGTGGACTAGGTGCTGCCTACAAAGCCACCTGGGGATGTGAACGACAGAACGGACAGAGTTTCGAGGACTTTATTGGTCAACGTTGGAACGAGGACCAATTTGTCAAGAGGATCACCGATGGATACCGCGAGGGCGTATTTGAGAAGTACGGCGAGGCGATTAAGGGTTTCGAATTGATGGAGAGTACGGTCATCGAGCAAGCCAGTCGCGAATAATAATGATGCGCCGAGACTTCGACACCTTTTGAACTGATCGCAATTGAACAAAGTCCTAATACAAGAGGTCGCCCCCACTTCAACGTAAGGTCTAGTACAATGCCCCTGCTCTATGCCGTCTTCCTTGCTTTCCTCTGCTCCAGTCCTTCCGACATGCACTCCGCGACGTCATCCACCGTCTGGCCCCTCTTCCTCTTCTCCGTAATCTCTCCTCCTAATTCTGTCCCTGTTGCAATAGTATCATACAACCTCGCAACAGCAGCAAAGATCCTCTCGTTCTCGAACCCGCCGTCCTCAGCAAAGGTCTCATCAATCTCCTCCATCTCCCTTACCCATCGATATGCCTTGGGTGGCATCTTCACTAAACCCTGCGCCATCTGCCCCGCCTTCGACCCGGTCTCCGCCAGCTCCGTCTTCAGCTCTCCCAGCACGCCCAGCCGATGCGCGGTAGTGAACGACTCTACTGCCAAAGCAGTAAATCCCTTGTGCAGCGCAGCGAAGCACATTTTCAGCCCGCTCGCCGCGCCAACGTTGGGCCCGATATGTCGCGCGTGCAGCGTCTGCGCTAGCTCCGGCCCCGCGACTGGAGATTCACTTACGTCCCACCGTCCAGACATGGGAATGCTCGGCCGCGACCAGCCATTCTCTGGGTGCTGCGGGTCCTGGCACGTCGGTGGACCGCCGATGATGCCGCCATCGACGAAGCGGACGTGATCACCTAGGGGCTGAAACAGGGTGTTGATGGAGCGGGCCAGGCGTGGCGAGATAGCGTTGAGGTCGAGGTAGTAGAGCGGTTCGGTGCGGGCAGGAGCGTTGGTCAGGGCAGAGATGATGCGCTGGGCTGTGGCTTCGGCGTCATGGGGCGGGACGATGGAGAGGATGTAATCTGCTTGCTGGGCGAGGTCGGCGTCGCTGTCTACGAGGTCTATGGATGCTGCTATTGCGCGCATGTGCGTTCGTTCACTATAGTGCTTTATCAGATGGCCGGCCTTGGAATTCTTATGGAAGAAAACTTACCTGCGTCCGGAGATGTTAGTTATCACTCGAAATCGATGAGCTTTGAGTAATTTCGAGACTCCAAGTCCCATCTCTCCTATCGAGATGACCCCGACGGTGGCCAAGGACGACCCCGCTGTTGGAGCATGCTGTGTTCCCATTGCTTTATTCGTGTTCGCCCCAAAATTGCACTTATATATACACACAATTGTTCCTGGTACTACTCACCCGATTCAACGCCTGGACAAAAACAAACCGAATTGATGTCGGATAAGGGCGCAACCGGGGCTCATATATGGTGGGTAGCCGGCTGCGGAGGCGGGGTCGTTGGTTCACGTCACCCTCTTCCCCGGCCAAAAACACCCGTGATTTAGGCCCGTCTGCGGCATTTTCGAACCAACAAGTCAATCATGCGAACTCTGAAGACAAGCTCGGCCAAGGTATTAAAAAGTGTAGCAGGGTGCCATTGGCCACAGTTGCGGACATTTCATGCAATGACGGTCGTTCGGAACTCGACGAGCCATGAAGAACGGACGGCGACACAATCCCGGGAAAAGGGGATCGAGCTCGTCACGCTGCGGCATATAGAGCGAGTCAACGATACGATCAGGTTGATGCGTCTTTATTCCACTCGTCAGGATCATCCCATTAAAGTAAGGCACTTACTCCGAATCCCTCCGACTCGATGCGCCCGACTGACGGGTCATCGGTAGTAGTTCCTGGCTGGTCAATGGTTGGATGTCTTCTTACCTGGTCTCAGCAAGGCCGGAGGATTTACCATCACATCGACACCCCGAGAAGCACAACCAGAGAAGAACAGTCCGGCATACCTAGAGCTTGCGATTCAGAAGAGCCGCAATCCGCCCGCTCAATGGCTGTGGCGACCAGTTGAGGAGATCTTGAACCAGGGACTGCGTGTTCGTGTTGGGGGTGATTTTACCTGGCCTCCTACCACGTTGAATGTGGATGGTATCAAGAGGCTTGTGCTTGTTGCTGGCGGCGTCGGGATCAAGTGATTGCCACAACATCAACCGTTGCCAAACAAGCTGACCATTTACAGCCCGTTGATCTCTATATTAGCTCACTTAATGCGGCAGCAGCATCGGAAGCGACCAGACGAGATCGTGTTCATATATGGTACAAAAGCAAGTGGCTCACAGATCAATGCGGACGAGATATTGTTCTTACCTAGACTCAAAGCCCTGCTTGATAATGACGCAGCGAGCAGGCTCCAGCTCAAGTTATTCCTGACAGGCGTGTCTAACGAAGATCTTGGTCGAGCGAGAGGGCTGCCGCCTGACACAGTAGCGGGCCGGATCACCGAGTCCGACCTTGAAGAATCGCTGGGTGAGGCTAGCATGCGAGACGGGACTGTATGCTACGTGTGCGGACCGCAGGTCATGACGGACACGTTTGTTGAGTTTCTAGCCTCGCGGAAGGGCATGACCAAGGAGCGGGTGTTGTGCGAGAAATGGTGGTAAGGATGCAGGGTAGTGGTGGTTGGCTGGTCCTCAGCATCGAAAACACATGGAAAGCCATTGCCTACTACAGTATAGACAAGATACAACCCATGCAGCCCGTGTGATCTAGACGCAGGCAACGACGAATAGACGGCATGTGTTCGCAGCACATGGTCGAGTCCCTTGGATGCTCCGCAACGGCACGAGGCTTCACCGCTGGCCTTTCGTCCTGATTGGGTCTAGCGCCAGCCTCGGCCCAAACCTCCAAACTCGACCGTATACATCTATATCTATACCTCTTCGTCCAAGCTGTCCCCAACTGCCCATTGCAACCTCAATTCTCCGTCCACCACAACATCGACCACAATGCAGCTCTCCACGCTCCTCCTGCCACTGCTGGCCCTCCTCACACCCACTCTCGCCGCCGAGCTAACATTAACAATCCCCTCGACCTCGCTCCTCCCAAACCCCAACCTGCTTCCCCCAACGACCCACGCCACCCTCCTCTGCCCCTCCGGCGTCCTCACCGCCCGTCTCTCCCGCCAAAACACCCTGCACTTCCCCTCCGTCCCAGCAGGCTCACACCTCCTCTCCGTCTACACAAGGGACTACACCTTCCCCCCGCACCGCATCGACGTCTCCCCCTCTACGCCCGCACACATCAATGCCGTACAGACATTCCGCGGCCACGAGTGGGGCAACCTCGGCCCTGCAGCGGGCAACAGCTCGACGGGGAGTCTGACGCTTCCCGTGCGGCCGCTGGCGAGGCGGGACTTCTATCAGCGCAGAGAAGGGTTCAGCGTGTTGAGCGTATTCAAGAACCCTATGATCTTGATGGCGCTGTTCAGTGGAGCTTTGATCTTCGGCATGCCGTACTTGATGGAGAACAGTAAGTCTTTCCCTCCTTTCCCTTGGCAGTCGAGGATGAAATAGGATGTATATTGATTCATATGCCACAGTGGACGAGGAGACGCGCGCCGAGTTCGAAGAGGCGCAGAAGAAGGGCCCCTTGGCTGGCATGACTGGTGGTGGGGACACGGCGAATGCGATTCAGAACTTTGACTTTGCGAGCTGGATGGCGGGCAAGAGCACATCGACGGGGACTGAGAGCCCCAAGGCTGCGGCTGGGGGAAGTACTGGGGCGGCAAAGTCGTTGCGGTAGACGGGGCATACAGGATAGAAACTATTGCGGCTTTTCATCTCAACTTATTCATGAGCAACATTTGAGCGTTTTTGGATTCGGGGCGTGGTCTTGGTTCTGTCTATGGTGGTGCATCTATAGCATGATGCAGGAGGTTTATGTTTCACCCACTACGTTCGAGACCGTCATGGGAACCAGATTGGAGTCCTCATTATGAGCATTGGCTTTTAGACTTTTGTCCTTCAGCTGTCCACCTCCATGCCCTCTCTACCTTGTGTACCTTCCGCGCCCTCTGGCCTGTTCTCAAATGTCGTCTCCAACCAGCTCGCAATCTCCTGATGCTCGTACAGCTTAAAGTCCTCCTCCAGTCCTGATACGCCGAGCGACGTGTTGTCCACCGTCAACTCCTTGTCTTGGCTGAGACTCTCCTTCAACGCGCGCAGGGCATGCTTTATCAGATCTTCCCTCGAGCTGTCCTCGAACTCGTCCAAGTGGCGCTCGAGGTAGGTACGAGCCATCTGGGAACGAGCACCGATGGCGCTAGCGGCCATCTCGAGGGTGATGCCGGACGGCGAGAACTCGAACAGGTGCACACCTAGAGCATCAACACCAGCGATCAGCAAGCCCACACCGTAAGGCCGACGGCCATAGTTCTGCGTCGACGACTGCGCACGATCTCCAATGCGCGACGTGATCTCTGAAAGCAGGATTGGGCGGTCGTAGGTCAAGCGCGAGGACAATGACTGTTGCCGCATGAAGTTGGACAGCACTCGACCGTCTGAGGCGAGGCCAGCTAGGGCGACGCCGTAGTGTGAGTCGATAGGGATGATCTTTTTCTGGTACGATGAGAGCTCTTCTGCGTTTCGCTAGAGGATGTGTTAGTGGTGGCCGTTGCTGTGCGAGGAGGACTTGAACATGCCTTGAGGGCGGCCAGTACGGCATGCGTTTTTGATACTATGCCCACCACCACAGATCCCTGCTTTACTGCTTCCTGAGCGTATTCGACCTGGAATATGCGGCCTTGCGGCGAGCTGATGGCTGTGTCAGTGTTGCATTAAGCGCATTGGTAGGAGACGGCTCACAAGGTCGTTGCTTCGTTGTCGTAGTTATTCCGAAACATGGTTGTGGAGATTGAGTGAAGGCTTGACGAGGCTGTCCCGGTGACAGCAGAGGTGAGAAGCTAGAGTCAGCGATCTGAAGGTGACGGAGAGGCGAGATGGAGGGATTGAGAGGTCGACTGTGTGACAATGGAGATGTCCTTGGTGATGTGAGGTGATGGTACGCCCAGGCTTCCACCGCAGACGCGGACAAGCATCCCAGCTGTTCCGAGCTCTGGCAGCTGAGAGCTCCAACGCAGATGCTCATGTGGCCCACCGCAGCCGCATGCTCTCATGCGACCTCCGCCGACGCCCGCCGCAGCACCCGCCACGACCGCCGTCCCAACTTCCAGCCTGCAACCGTTAAACTCGCGCGACATTCAGAGCTGCTTCTTGCGCGTCGACTTTCTTCCAGCGCCGTCTTCTCTGATCTTCCTCCAGAGCGTGAACAATCACTTCACGCCAATACGCAGCCACGGCTTAGTCTCCCAGGAGCTCACTACCACTAGGCACCCGGCTGCCGCACACAATCACCTTTACTACTACTACTATCCACTGCGGCGCAAAGCAACCATGGCTGGACTCAAGACCATCATAGCGCTATCCTTCGTATGCATTCCTCTGATGGCGTTTCCAATCACACGGACTAACAATCTTTCCAGGTGCTGGCCATAGGCTTCCTCCTCGTCATCTTATCATCAGCCCTGTTCCAGAACTACCTTCCCCTCCTGGTGGTCGCGACTTATGTGATCGCTCCGCTACCGAATTGGATATGTGGTCGTGCGGCAAATCCGGAGGACTTTATGGACAGCGGCGGGAGCAGTATCGTTGAGCTAGGCAGGTTCGTGACTGGATTCTTGGTTGTTATGGGTGTCGGTACGTTCGAACTTTCCGCCTTCTCTTCTTTTGCAATTTGAAACATTTGAGGTGTTGCTGCACGAAAGAATGACTGGAGCGACACGGCAGAGGAATTCAGAAAGGATATGCATAGGACTTTTGTGGTCTTGGAAGTGTCAACGTCCAAACCGTGTACTGACTCGATTCGCAGCATTGCCGGTCGTGCTCGCACACTGTGGGCTCATCGTGGGTCCTGCCATGGCCATGGCTATTATCGGCGGTCTGCTGATCTACGGCACTATCATCAGCTTCACCATGTTCTTCCGGGAGCAGGAAGAGTTCTAGATACGTGAGAAGCGGATGCGGCAGTCCGAAGAGGTGAACCGAGTGGGAGGAGTAGACTACTAGGTTAACAACGATTCATTGCAAGGAGAATAGGAGTGTGATCATTGATTGTTCGTCCAATTAGCATGGACCCATACGTCTGTACATGAATGGAAATTTTAAAAGCACCAGATCAAGGTGCTTTTCCTTTGCGCTTAGCCATGGTCCATCAACCGTCTGTAGAAGTACATGCATGTAGCCCACTTTTGGATAAACCCCGAACGCCTTGCTGATATAGATTCTCTGAACCAAAAGTGAGAAACTTTGAACACATTGCCAGATCATCAACACGTTCACATATCGCCGTCGCCGAAATGCGCCCTGACACCCTCGGGGGCCTTACCCCAGTAGGCATTTGCATCGTCCGTCTTCTTCTGCGCTTCGTCCGTCTTGCCGTGCAGGTTGTAACACTTGGCTAGATTGGTCAAGCTGGCGGCCATCCATATGGGACTTCGCATTTTGCGGCTTAGCTGCCAGCCTACCATCGCACTCTTCTCGGCCTGATCCCCAACGATGCCGCCGAAGAAGCGCACTACCATTAGATTCATGACCATACTGATCAGCTGATGATTTTGGCTCTTTTGGGCGCACGCGAGTGAGGTTTGCAAAAAGGATTTGAGCTTGATCATGCCCAGATCGGGCGCCGTGGTTGTCCGGAGCAGATTAGCTGCAGATTGGATACTCGGATTTGGGTGATTTTGGCAGAACGGAAACACCGCATCGAGCAATTTCTCTGATTCAGCTATCGTGCTTGGACTTGATTTCAGGATCGAGATGCGGTTCAGCGTGGCAAGGATTCGCAGGTCTAGATCAGGCCCAGTCATCTTAGCAGCTGAAGGAGGCAACAACAGCAACGACGATGTGTAGCAGGCGAGCGCTTCTGGAAGGTATCCCTCGGCTTGTTTGACAACTCCGTCAAGATACAGTAATACTTGGCTGTATTTCTCCTGCGCTTCCATTGAGTGTGAAGTGGCGATGTCGGTCAAGGATTGTCTTGCTTGAGTCCAATTAGACCGGATTGACAGGGCAAAAACTCGAAGGATTTGTGCCGCCATATTCAAGGATTCCTCCCGAGTGGCGGAAGTAAATGCGTTATCCAGGGATTTGTTAGATGTTTTCTTGTCGACGGAGCCGCCTGAGCGATGATTAGTGACAAGGCGAGCGAGCTTGAAAGACGACCCACTCTTTGCAAATTTGATGCCTTCACTCAAGAGAGGCTCGGCACGTTCGTCGAGGCAATTCTTCTGCAACTTTGCGGCTCCACTGACTAAAAACCCAAGTATGAATAGCTCATTCTTGTTCAACCATGTGAAAGAGATGCTGGCTTTACTGTCCACCACCCTCAAGATGCCCGCAGTCTCCTCCTGAAGATTATCTGTAGCAGCGACCGATGTTGGAATTTGGAAATTACTGCTCATCCAGGCATCGCTATCACTACCGAGCTGATCAATGAGGTCCTGCAGTACTTGGACCTTGGCGTCGAGCTGGTCGAGGGTGGTTGTCGCAAGATCGCAACACAGATCGGAAAATTGTACCAACGCTCGTAATTGCGGTATCTTCTGCAGGCTTGAGTCAAGCTGGTACGACCGTGCGGCAGCTATGGCACGATGTGCATGTTCAATTGATTCAGGTGATCTCGACCTGGCATACAGAGAAGCCTCAAGGATATGTGCCATCACTAGGACAGGAATGTCACGATGCGACTCTGCCAATGACACAAGGCTTCGGAGTTGTTGCAGGGTCGGTGGTATATCCGAAGTGGCACCACGCTGCATGGCTAGCGATACGCGTAGGAAGCGAAATACATAAGTCCAGAGTGTGTTGTTGAAAGCAACAAGATCCTCGATCGCGCTGTCGATAGATTTGAGGGCCGCTTTAGGGTTAGTCTTGAACTGAACTCGTGCCAGGAGATGCTGCATGCTGAATTTCTGGTGTCTAAGCTTGCTACGTTCGCAGACAGTGATGCCTTTGCTGAGCACAGCGAGTGCAGTATCGTCGTTGTCGGTTTCTTCCAGCAAGAGAGTCGCATACTGTAGCCGCAAATGTGCCTCACCACGAGGATCGGATATCTTCCAATTCTGAGAACCGGTCAGCATGCACTAGCTCTTTTATCTAGGGAGCCTTGTCCATACATTGACGGCGGAGTCGAGACAGGTGAGCCCACTAGTCATCAATTCATGGTACTTCGACAGATCTGTACTCAGGCGAGACCGAGTAAGATCGCTAGACATGGACCTTGCGGCCGAAATGTATTGATCGGCAAGAGACAGTAGAAGCTGTTGATAGTCGACATCATTTGCGGGTGCGTCATCACGTTTGAGCTCAGACTTGATCACGGGAGCAGACGCTAGAGGTGCGGACTTGTAAGCTGGCCTTGAGATTGATTTCGTGACGGGAGGGGCGTTGGTCTTCACTGACTGCGTTGACGACTTCATAGAAGTGATGACCACTTGAGGTTCCCTAGCGAGCAGGGAAGGTGGAGCTTGTTGAGCGGGTCGGCTGGGTTTCGGTACGGATGGAGTTGACGATTGTCTCCGTTGTTCCACGAGCTTCTGCGACTGTTGAGCGGGCTGTGTGGTCTTCGGTACGGACGGAGTCAATGACTGTCTGCGCTGATCTACGTGCTGCTGGGGGGGTGGAGGAACGGGGCCAGACTGTGAAGAAGTTGGCCGTGGCTGTTGTAGGTGTGATTGTTGGTGTGGCAGTGATTGCGACTGCTGGATCGGGCTCGGGGCGGGGTATGAGGGTGGCGGCATGTGGTGCATCTGGGGAGACGAGTAATTTTGCGGTGCATGTGGGAAGTTCATCTGATATCCCGGCTGATTGTAGAGGATCTGTTGCTGGGGAGGCATATATTGCATGTGCGGGGAGTATGGCTGGCCATGTGGCGACGGTGGGGGATGCTGGTAATATGCGCCCGGACTCTGGTGGTAATTTGGGGGAGCTTGGGAGTATCCCTGCTGTTGGGAGTAATACTGAGCCATGTCTTCGGGCGCTATGCGTGGGATAACCACCATGGGTTGTCGTGCAGCCGGAGCGCCATACCCACCATTCCCTTGTGGCGGGGCGGCAGGGTATGAATATCGGCCATCCCAACCATGCCCACCGGGCTGTTGGTTGTTCATTATCTTTACGCAATTAACCAGTTCATGACAATGCGTTGGGCAGTGTGTGGCGCGGCAAGGGATGGCCTATATCGCATGAAGGATGCGGCTCTTTTGCAAACGAGTCAGCTGTGGTTCGTCGGCGAACCCGCGCCCGGAGCGCCGCCACCTCCAAATGGTTGTGCTTGTGCCTGCATTTGTGTTCATGTGAAAGGCGCCAGTGCAGATCACTCATCCCGGGTCCGCGGACAAGGACATTTTTTTATGTCACTGCACAATAAGGCATATATATAGAGATAGTTCCCGTCATTCTTTCTTCTTCTGAACCTTCTCGTACGCTCACTTGCGCGCTCGCTTCACCTACGCCTTCGCCATGGACTGGCTCGGCCGAGCCCGCACCACCTTCCACGCCTCCCCAGATTCTCTCCCGCTGCATCTCAAGGATGGCAAAACCACAACGCTATGCGAGTTGGTCAAGTCTACCACGCCGCCGTGTACTCTGAATCCGGCACTGTTCAATGGTCATCTGCAGACTTGCTGGACAGCAGTCAACCAGTCCGCCCCGCCAATCGCTTACAGACGCAAGGTCTTTGACGCCGAGGATCCTCGGTTCGCCGGCACATTCGCTGTAGATTTCGTTGTCGAAGCCCACCCAGAGCAGCCGGATGAGACGTTACCACCCCACACCAGTTTCTTTACTGACGCCGAGTTCGAGGCACTGGGCGGTGACGATGACAAGCCATTGCTGATCACACTGCACGGTCTGAGCGGTGGATCGCACGAGCCATACCTTAGGCATGTGCTGGCCGAGCTGATAGCCAAATCAGACGACGGAAAGTCTGGCGGCTGGGAGGCGCTAGTGGTTAACTCTAGAGGCTGCGCAGGGAGCAAAATCACGTCTGGCATTCTTTACAATGCCCGCGCAACCTGGGACGTGAGACAAGTGGTGCGGTGGGCACGAAGCAAATGGCCGAACCGAAGACTATTCGGTATCGGCTACAGCCTGGGGGCCAACATCCTGACAAATGTACGTACTACTGACGGCAAGCATGGAAAAGCACATCAACGCGAGCATGGGATTCTGACTTGCCATTGGCTGTAGTATCTAGGAGAAGAGGGCGAGGCATGCGAGCTTGAAGCTGCTGTAATTGTGTCTAACCCGTGGAAGCTTGAGGTCAGCAGTATCGCCCTGCAGAACACGTTTCTGGGCACCAATCTGTATCTCAAAGCCATGGGTAGCAACATGAAAAAGCTGTTCGAGAGGCAAGTTGCGCGGTCTGATGTTCCTTTGATCGTATGCTGATCCAGAACAGACACAGCGAACAGATCATGAAGAACGGCAACATCGATATGGACGCCGTTCGCAATATCAAGTACCTTTACGAGTTCGATCGTGCCATTCAATGCCCAACCTGGGGTTATCCGAGCGAGGGCGCGTATTATAGAGACGCTTCTTCGGTTGACTCGATCTTTGACATCCGGATCCCGTGTATGGTTCTGCATGCCGAGGATGATCCCATTGCGGTCAAGCAAGCCGTGCCATACCAAGAAGTCAAGCACACGCCGTATGTGACGATTTGCTCGACGTCGCTTGGCGGACATCTGGGGTGGTACCAAATTGGTGGAGGAAGATGGCATTCCAAGCCCGTCTTCAACTTTTTCGAGAAGATGCTGCGTGAGGTCGACGTCACAGCGACCAAGAAGCATGCCCGCGTCGATATCAACGGTGTGATCTCCACAACCTCTTCGCATAAGAGCCCATTCATCTTTCAACCTATGAGGCGCAAGATGCATCTGCCAGTAGAAGATTCGAGATAGAATCGCGCATAGAAGTACATAGACATCTTGGATATAAACGCTGTGATGAGCAAAGAGTTCCTGGTACGCCGAGGATTGAGGTTGACGGATAAGGTGTTGAGACTGTCGAATCATTGTTCGCGACATCGAAGACCTCAGCCGAACGAAACCCTCTTCTTGCTCTTCGTCTTCGGTGCTTCCTCATCCTGCGTCACCCTTTCCTGTTTTCTCTTGCGTTTGTCTCCATTGGCCCGTCGCACTTCGTCCTTAACCTCTTCGAACTTCCTCTTCTTCTCGCCCTCTCTTCGTTCTGCCTCTGCTCTTTTGGCTTCGCGCACCTCCTCCATCTGACGAGCACGCATGATCTTGCTCTCGATATCACCCTCCTTCTCGGCCTGCACCATGGCCAGAATTGCCATCATGCCCTCCTTGTCGTCGACGAAAGTTTTGCCTTTCTTCGTTCCGTTCGGCTTCAGTACGCCAGCAGGCTTGATGCTATTGAGTGTCGGGATCCCTAGCTCTTTCTCCGTGTAGACTCGCTTTTTCTTCTTGTCTGGTCGATGTGACGTCGGCTTCGTCTTCTGCTGTGTCGCCTTTACTGGGCCGGATTTCTTGCCTTTCGAAGCGGAGGAACCTGACTTGGTGACTTTGCTAGAGCTTTTCCCTGAGCTTTTTCCTTTCGACTTCGAGGGAGCCGGTTTACCACCTTTTGTGGGAGCCATTTCTGCTAAGTTGCACCGCCGGTGAATACTGTGATAGACAAGACCCAGAGGTAGTTAATGGACGCAAGCAGAAACCATTCCGCTAGAAATTATTCTCTCGGCCGCCGGAATTTGCAGATGCCGCGAGTCATGCACTTCCGGCCCGCGACTCCGCGTGCCGCCGTTCAGCTGCGGCGGGACGACGACGACGATGAGGCGGAGGCCAGCCATCTGAGCTACTTATCCATCCATCTCTTTCAACGTTCAGCTTCGACGCGACTACACCACCCCTCTCACAGCTTCTTCGCAACTTAGATCTGCACGACACCGTATTCTTCGCCCACACAACAATCATCGGCGACCACAGGCAGCGTCAGGCAACACCATGTCCGGTCATCGACTCTTCCGCTTCCCCAAGCCAGCCTGGCTCAACAGCCAAGCGGCGCGCACAGCAGGCGTCTACGTCTCTGGTGGCCTGGTAAGCATCTTGCCCCTTCGGCGACAAGCTGCGATCCTCCCTAACCACCCATCCAGTTCTCTATCGCGCTCTTCGTCCTCATCGACGCAGCAACATGGTCTGCGAAGCGCAACGGCTCCGAAACCCACCACGTGACGTTCGTGGACTGGGTGCCAGGCATCTTCTCCGCGCTGGGCATGTTGATCATCAACAGCATTGACAAGGCGCGGCTGAGTGGCGCCGACGGGTTCAGCTACTCCGGCGATGGCGTGGCGTGGAAGGCTCGCGTTGTGTTATTCATGGGCTTTGCGGCGCTGGCTGGTGGACTCGCGGGTGGTGTCACGGTCATGGTGCTCAAGTATATTGTCGGCGGGGCGGAGTGGCCTACACTCTGGATGGGAGTGGCTAACGTCATTGCTAATGCGTTGGTCAGCCTTAGCAGCGTTGTGCTGTGGGTCAGTCAAAACATGGAGGACGAGTACAGCTATAACCTGCAGCTGTAGACATTGATGTTGTCGAAACGGGATGGTAGAATCTGGGCAGGGCATTTCCAATCGTACGGATGCGGGCGAAGGGAGTCTTGGGCAGCCAATGCCGTGTATCAGAGCGATTCAAATCTACCGATGCACATTCGGCACACGACGAATGTTTGAATTGTTCATTGTTAGTTCGTGATTTCTACATAGCCAGCGATATTGATATGTGCATACATCTGGCAGGATTCTATGAACAGAGCCAATTCCCTCCTATATACCCCCTTTGGCGTCAATCATATGACGACTTCGTCCTTCCGTTGTCATCAAGCCATGCAAGTGAGCGTAAAATCGTTAAAATGAAACAACTGAAGCAAAGGTGTTGGCTTAGATAGCAAACATAGCACCAGCCGCAAGAAGACCAGCCGCACCAACGCCTTGCAGAATCTTGCGGGGCGGTGGCGTAGCAGCGGCAGCGGCGGTGCTCGAAACAGTCCCCAGGCCGTTCCTGGCACCACCAGCAACAGTGGTAGGAACCTCGCTGACAGCATTGGCGACACCAGTCGAGTCCGGAATGCCCGAGGACGTGGATGTGCCGTTGGTAATTTCTTGAATATTGCTTGTCGTTGAGTTGAAGTTGGTCTGGGCAAGGCCGATCTGGTTGCTGGAAATGTCGTAGACGACATAAGCGGACCGCAAGAACGTGTCGCCCAGAACACTCGTCGTATCGCCAGACGGTGCGATACCGAGAATACAAATTGGTTTGCCTCCTTGGGTGCCGATCTCGACCACGAGCTCGGAAATGCTAACACTGATGGTTGGCGAGGAGAAGGTGTATCCGATACTCCAGTCATCATTTGCCCGGCTGCAGTCTATGAAGGCTGCGCCTTCGTTCTGATCATAAGTCACGCCTAACGCGCTGTAGACCTGAGTTGTAATGTTATCTGGCAAGTACGTCAAACTGGAACCAGAGTCGAGAAGGACAGGCGTTTTCAAGTCGCTTGCCAAGGAATTTGCAGTGCCTTTAATTCCAACACCAGTAAGAGCGATGTAGAATGCGCTGTATACTCCGTCGGTCTGGATTATTGGCAAGGTCTCCAGAGATCCATGATATTTCCCGGTGTCGATACCACCAAAGAGAATAGAGCCAGTCGAGGCGTCCAAGTCGTTCAACCAAAGACTGTAAGCATTGGAGTTGATGAGACCAGATTGCATCATCTTCTGCGGGACATTGGCATACTGTAGTCCGGCTCTTACACCATTGATGGCTTCGTTTGTAGGGTATCCAATGCCCACAATCCCTTCCGGAGAAGTAGACTTATACCCGATGCCAAATTGCTGGTCTTGCAAAGTGGAACCACCAATTGTGAAGACGTCGGTAGCATAATCGCCCGAAGCACCACTGTTGTCGGCATATGATATTTTGAAGTAGCTGTTGACGTAGTTGTAGGAGGAAGACTTGTTTGCAACATAGGTGCCAGATGCCGAACACAGCCCCTCGTTCTTGTACTGGCAGATTTCCGAGTTCGGTGAGTTGGTCCACAGGTCACTGCTGCCAGTGTCTATATGCAGTCGTAACGACTGAGCAGGAGTGCCGAGGGAGCAGTTGGCGAAGTAGAGCGTTTGTTCGTTTGTCAGGCTTTCGGAGATTGTTTTGGACGAAGCCCGCCTCCGCAGCTTGTCGCGGACGAGAGGATTTGATACCTTCCGCCTCTCGATGTCATGTTGGACGACTTTCGGAGTTGAGGAATCTGAGCGGGGAACGATGGTGAACGCGAGAGCGCTGGTTGCAAGCGAAGCAGCGCAACATAGCGCGGGGAAGTTCCGCATGGCTTTATTGATGGAGCCAAGCTGAGCCGACTCAGGTCTTTGCAAGAGACGTAGTGAAGGTCGCTAGATTATGAATCTGAGTGAGAGCAAATAACAAATCCTAGAAGTGCCACAGAGGAGACAGGAGCATCGTCGAAGGCACAGAAGGGCAGTGCCAGGAATTAATAACGATAGCAAGGATGGGCGGCAAAAAGGCAAGCGTGACGACGCATACTAAGCCGCACCGGAGGGCCGATTACGCGGCGCAAAGGTCAGCGGCATGGCGGCTCTTAGCAAACCCTGAGATATGGCATGCAGGATTGCAAAGGGGAGCGGTTCTGGCGGTTGATGCAGCCGACGGGGCATCGTCCACGAGCGGTGGACGCGTACTCCCAGAGCACGCAACCACTGTTGATGACGTATCGATAGTGTTTCACACTGTATGCTGCGCCCACGAGGGTGCATGTGTCATTCGAGGTTTTCTTTTTCGCATCGTGTTTTCTCGGAAGGCTTGCCGCCCGGATATCGCATGATGGGCGCATCCAGATCTGAGGGGCGGCCAAGGCATTGAAGGGGGGAGGCTTAGAGAAGGAGAAGGACGGGCGGGTGAAACCAAGACTCGATTGAAGTTCGAGACTGGCAGGGTTTTACCTTTGCCGGAGCCGCTAAGGCCGACCACGAATCAGAGTGCCGCTCTTGCTCAGGGAGCCCCATTGTGGGGGGGACGATTTGCATCAGCTGGTTGAAATTTCGTAAAGGAGGTCTTCGTGTTCGTCTGCCCTGCCATCAATCGGGTAGAGCGGTTTGGCGACAGTATCGATGATCTGTCTGCGGTCTTGCCCATTTATTCGTAATTTTACAATTATCGCTGGCTTGGTAAGGCGGAATGCAAACGCATGCTGCGGATATACTTTCTTGCAAGAGCCCGAGCATAGCAAGCTATTTGTATCAAACGGAAATTAGTGAATCATGCGCCATAATCGCAATCGTGCAATGTGTCTTACAACAGTAAGCGTCCAAGACTTTTTACGAAAAGGTTGAAAATAATGAGAGCATTGTCATTGACACAGTGCGTATACATGCGTGTCATTTGAAAGGTGTGCATCTTGTAGATCACGAGGCACGTGGCGGATCCCAAGCCGCCGGGCGGAGCGGGGTTGGAGTATCGAGCAATTGGCGTGTTCGCGGGCCCCCGGGCCGGCGACGAGATTTGTCTGTCGCCATTTCTATACATAACTTTGGTCCATCTTACGATGCATCCTCACCCTTTTGTCGTTTGCCACCAAGCCGCGCAATGTCTACGCGGGCTTCTTCGACCAGCGCGTGGACGAGTCGACCAATGTATCCGCGGAATGACGTGTGATGGACAGTCCCTCCCAGCCTGGGCAGGAAATTGCAGCCTCTTTCGATACAATTCACCAGGTAATAGTTTGTCATTGGAACGAAATGCCGAAAGGACACTGTCACTCATGCACGGGATGGACTTTTGACTCGAAGCGCAAGTTTTCGGTATTTGACGCAGCAAACTAAAGGTGCTAGATGTATTTGCCTTACCCGCCATGTTAGCGGTGCTGAATTATACGCCATGAACGCATTCCTGGCACGATACTGTCGAAGCTGGAGCTGACCGCTTGGATGTCCATAAACGCTCTCAGTCATCTGTCTTTTCCTGGTTGAAGGCTTGATCCTCTGTCACTATGGCAAAGATCTTGTCCGATGAATCCAATCTGATGGACCATTTCACGCCCTCAAAGCCTTCACGTGTTTTGATTTGCACCTTGATGTCATGATCAGGTTCCATGATGACTGTAGCGAGATTTGTCTTGTCGGCTGCCGGAAGCCTCCACTCGCCTGCAACGGGTATCATATCCAGACGGGCAATAAAGGCCGCAACGAAGCCTAGGACCTCATTCGTTGCAAAATGTCTACCAGGACAGAGAGTCTTGCCTCCACCAAAGGCACGAAAACACACGCCTCGCGGGAGTGACTTTGCCTGCTGGGGAAGGAAGCGGCCAGGTACGAAGCTGGTATCGCCCCACAACTCTGCATCCTCGTGAATCACACGCGTCGGCATCTGCAGCATAGCACCTTTCTTCAACAGATATCCGTCGAGATAGGTATCCTCCATGACCTCGCGAACAGACGTTCCCACGGCTCGATAGCGAAGGACCTCCTGATAAGTTGACAGCAGCAAAGGGCATTTTTCCTTGAGCGTTACGATGTCAATTATCTTGAGGGCAATGCCATCTTCAATTGTATCACGGATACAGGCATCCACCTCCTGCCGAATCTCGTTTCGAAGATTGGGATCGGAATGTATGAGAACTAGGTTCCAAAAAGCCGCGGGCACCGTATTGAGCAAGACGGCGTTGGAGCCGCCAACCTCAAAGCGGGCGGTATCTTCCAGCGAAATGTCATAATCTGCTGCGAGCTGATATCGGTCTCGGGCCCATGCGGATCCCTTTTCATGTCCACCGGCTTTGTAATAGGTCTCAAAGGCTTTGGCGACCTTATCACGAGCCGCAATGGCTTTCCGGGCAATGACTGAGGGAAGAATATTGACCAGGATCAACATCATACCGGCTTCGTACTCCCTGCAACACGCCAGACGCAATGTTAGCCAGGCTTACGATTGCGCTGTGCACGCCACGTGCGCACTCCAAGTATCACTCACCAGAAAGCATCCGCAATTACCTTGTCGTCGTACGGATTCATCGGACCATACACAGATCTTGTGGTCGCTAGCGTCATGGCATCCCGGAGCCACGCAAAAATGTCAAAGGTCCGCTTCTCGCCTTCGGCCGGCTGCAATAGGTCAATCGCGCTGGCCATCTCATTGATCATGGCGCGGTTCATATCGTCCAGCTTTGGGCCCGGGTGAAGGGCATCTCGCATGACATCGTATGACTCCATGGACAGACCATGGTGGCCCTCGTCGCCGTTCACATTCTTCGATACGATGTCGTTCGTCTCCCGACTTGTGCCGCAGACAATATGCGCAAACTTTGCTTCTATTGGTGGAAAGGCGAGCACCTTGTGCTGCTTCTGCACCTGTTGGATGAGGTCTGGGCTAGTGACTACATACATCTTCTGCCCTGGAAGGGGCATGGTGAAGATGGGCGCAGACGTCTGCTTACTATCATGTTTGTCAGCCGTGAAAATCGGGAGTGAACCCCAGGTGTATTTACCTGAGCTGGACACAATAGTTGAATGATCTCCTTGACAAGCCGATCAAGTGACCAATGATCGGAATTGATTGTGGAGCCAGCGGCGGCTCACGAGGATCATGGTCGAAGGTCTTACGAACAACAAAATAGGCCAGGCTCGCGGCGCCGATCAAAAACAACAACAATGGAGTAGAAAACATTTTGTCAACTCGATGCAGTAATGTGGAAAGAATCGAAAGCAAGGAAGCAAGGATGTTATTTAGATATGGCGAGGTCAGTGTAAGTGACAGCTTCGCCGCACGGCACAGAACGACGCCTGGCGGGATACTATTGGTCGCACAAGCTTGGTTCGCTTCCAACCACCATTCAGATGCCTGTATAGCAGCCACTAGCCCGCATGCCTGACGCCGCACATGCCGGTAAGCCGCGGCCTCTTACATATGCGTTGACTTTGATTGCTTGAAGGGTCCACATGCGCTACGCACATTTTGTTGTCTTGCAGGGATTCTCATTCTCATTCCTTTATTTACGGTGTGTATTCCAATTTCTATATCTCAGAGCCCCCTTCTTCTTTTCGAAAACACATCTACAAGAACTAGAAGTCCGTTCGCGCAACGCGTAACTTGGTTGGTTTCTCAATGCTAGTATGAGTTGGGTTAAGTGGTTGGAGAGAGTATGTGTCGGCCTCAGTGTCTGCCCAGACGTCCTCAAGAGTTTCGCCTGAGCGCTTCGGGACTGGAATACGCCAACTAGCAGAATCGGTCTTCGGCAGATCAGGCACGCTGCTGACTCGCTGATTTCCTCGGTTGAAGATTGACAGCCTTGTGGAAGAGATTCGAGCGGGAATGGGTACTTTTGCCGACCGGCAGATTATAGCCGCGGCTGGTCCGCAACAGATCACGACTCCAGCAGCCATCTCTGCAATACTGTGAGGTGTTAACATGACAGCCATAGACCGGGAAAAGAAAAGATCCATACGCTGTTGCCCACATAGAGATAACAAGTCGGAAATCATTCGCGCCGGTGCTGTACCATTTCACTCTAAAAGCCAGGCCGATAAGACTGGCTACGCAAGCGCTGTCATGCAGTCAGTCTACAATATGAGACATTGAGCAGCCCAGTCGTGCTTACCAGATACCGATTAGAAACGTGGCAGAGGTCTTGATCTTGCGCGTCAATGGCATTTGGAGGTTCCAGATGGCTGGAAGGGGCAAGAGTAGCAAGAAGAAGTCGATGACTACGTTGCCGACGCCCTGTACCACGATAAGCGAGCGAGTGCGTGTACACTTCTGTGAGGCAAACGCAGCCACATATGCGAACTCGTCATAGCCCATGGAAGGTGAAGGTGCACACATGGCGCCGAAAGCTATAGACAAGGAGACATGGTAGCTGACGTTGACCACAATGCCGATGATGCTGGTGATGCGTATCCACCTGAGCCTTCCGCCGAAAACGCGCAAATACAAGAGCAGCACTGAGACTTTGATGGAGCAGAGGGCGAGGGGAACAAAGATTTCGGCAAGCAGTGCCAACTACAGATTGGATTAACTCCTTGTCAGTGTCAGACTCTCTTGTCCTGGGCGAGTCCGCCTCGGCGCGCGGAATAACTTACCACCAACCCTGATTTGGTCCAGGTACCGGTGGTGCCTTCCCAAGCCTCTCCGCCAAATGGACTTCCGGATAAACCTGCAAAGGTCAGCTAGGTTTGTGGCGGAAATGGCACGGAGTTGCGAGCCACACAAGCTATCGTCATCGAAATGAAGGCAAGACAGAGGATCTGGGCCAAGAGAGTCAGCTCAACGCATAGCAAATGACCTGGCGATGACGAACCAAAGCTACGGCGTAGATGACTGCGGACGCCCATCGAGTCAGTCATGCGTTCGGAAACGGACCCGGTCGACGAATACACACTCTCATCGATTATGTAAGTTTTACGGTCATGTTTAACCCCAGTGGCCAGTCTCAGGATGGAAAAGCCCAGCATCAGCGGGAGGCACACGCCCGCAGTGATGTAGACTGGGTCGCCGTTGGGTGAAGCCATCGTAGCAAGAAGCAACAGGTAAATGACAGTTGAGTGGCCATCTAAACGCTAAGATAAAGCCGATGTACCTGATCTACCGTCCTTCGCTATATGTACTCTGAGCAGAACGCGGACGAGCATGTGCGCCATATTGACGCCCTCAAGCACAGCTGCCCCTCTTCAGCCTTGTCATCTTCAATCTGGTCCACCTTCCTGTGTGGGTTCCCAACTATGTCACCATGCAGGACTGTGGTGCGGCCACTGGTTGGACTGTGCATCAGTGGGACTCTATCACCAAGCAGCTTGGCTCTACATGGGGACATAAAATAGCACCAACTCAGCTACTGTTGGCTGCAGAGGCCTGATTTGCAGCTGAGGAGGAGTTGAGATTGTGGCGATCGCTAAGCCAGCGTGTCAGCCTGCCACTTCACGCAGACAGCAACCCCACATGGTCAATGTTGAGGCGGACGATACTGGGGAACCGCGCCGCCCGAGGGTTCTCGGGAGTTCGAATCGATGCGGAGACTTACGAACAGGGCAGCAGTCAATCCGAAGCAGACAACAATTTCTCTGTTGCTCAGTGCTTCATCTATCAGCTCCATGCTCAGGCCTGTACAGGCCTAAAGTACAATTCAGACATAATTTTAGTATCGAAATAGACGCCGGGTTCAAAGGATTGAGGTCACACTGCGAGTATGCGCAGTCTGCACAGACCGGACCGAATCTCGGTTGTGTCGCTGTCAGACGATGAGCCGCGGAGCTCGAATCTTTCGGCCCACTTCTGTGCTAAACTCGACGCGAGCGCCTGAGGGTGCGCCTGACCGACGAGCAAACTACCTACCGGGCTTAAGTCTTGCCATAGAGGCGTCCCATGCGTGAGTCGTTTGGTTGTGGCCACGCAACCAATTATACCCGACTGGTCTCGGACTGGCCTGGTACGCCATAGTGGAGACAGTCGATAGACCTGTGAATTTGGATGGCTCAAGTATGGTGAGCGCCAGAAAAATTATATAGCTACAGGAAGCCTTGCAGGTCATTTAACCGAAAATAGGCAAGACCCGCCCAGGATCCGTGCCACAATCTACTTCACTACTTGTACGACACGGCGGTGATGGCCCGGCGTACTCAAGCCTTGCTCTCCAATAACGAGCTCTCATGCTCTGCCTCGGCAACAATCGGTCCGTCATTCCCACACAGTACGTACGGCGGCACAGCTGTCTTTAGGCACAGAACACGGCAGATTCGTAGCCAATAAAGCACTTAAGGCATGCAATGACGACCATAATGGTGAAGAGTGACCAGGCAGATTAGACGGAAAGGTAAGGAGAATGGTATGATGCGGACGTCGTTCTGGCTGGTGTCATGACTACAAGTCAACCATTGTCTTCACTGACATGTTCAATCCCACTGTATGCGCAGTCTCATTCTTCTGAAGCGCTTCTGAGGATTTCAAGCATAGTCACGTTATGGTCGCAACACCCGCCGAGGTAAAGAACCAGCGATCGAGGAACCCGTGCTTAAGAGCCGTCCTTTCAACGCGCCCACATGCGCATCAGCCCGCTGTCATTAGGCAACTGCCTACGGAATCGCATGCTCGGCAGTAGAGTCGATCTCACCCGTTCCCCATATTGGTCGACGCTGCTGTGCTATTGTTGGACGCTGCTGCGGCACGCCTCTGTAGACAATTGCATGCCGTCATCATTGCCACGGAGACTCAAAGCCTGCAGAGAGAGGTCGCTCAACACCAGTCACGTCATGAGCTTCGGACACCTTATGCCGAGTAGCGTTGTGCAGCAAATGTTACGGAAACACCTTTTCTTCCAGTACTCGCTCCGTAGGAGCCCATGTTCTGGTGCTGCTCTTTGTTCTTTCGGTCGCAGTCACTTTCTCCTGTATCCTATCTACTGTGCTTATCGAACCATGCTCTGCCTGCACATCTCGCAGCTTTCCGCTCTGGGTATCGATGCACAATATGCTGCTCATCTGTCTATCATGGTCATCCTCATTGTTCGGTATGTAGGTCAGATCCTTCATCCGTGATTCAGACGGCGTTGCAACTCTTGTCTTATAAATTAGAGAACCGTGCAAGAATGAGCAGGTCAGTCATCTCGATGTCACAGCACTTCATCACTGCGCAAAGATCCGTTCGCACTTAATATGGCCTCAACATTCCACTATGCTAGGAATGACGACGTGTGCATTTCATTCCCACTCAAACGGGTCTGTTACTCGCCGCAGTGATCGTGTATGTTCAACAGTTCGGAATAATAGTACCACTGGCGTAGCGGTGTTCATCACATTCGTAATCCACCTCTTCCCACACTCTACCTTATCTCCCCCTACCTCCCGATCCAGACAATAACTCCTCCAACTGCCTTACCGCAACCTTACACCTTTCCCTAACATCTAGATCTGAATCTCCCTGCAGCTGCCGTACCTTCTCCTCGACGCCGACCGTCCGCAACTCCAACGCCCTCCTCCTCGCATCGTCCCGATCACTTTGGTCCTCGACCCAGGTGAGGTTTATCACCGTCCACACGCAGATCGTCCGTATCCGTGGGTCTGGGTGGTTGAAGTGCGGCAGCAGCGCGCGCAGTAGCGGTTTCTGGGCGATCAAGACTTGCTTATGACGGGAAGAGGCGGCGGAGATGTGCGTCATGATGTGTACTGCTGAGTTGACTATCGTCTCTGGCGTGGCGGACGTACAGGAAGAAGTGGCGCTGGATTGCGTTTGCGATCCGGAGGACGCACGCAGACCGCTGGTCAAGGTACTGCGGGATGGCGCTGGTGGTGGAGGCTCGAGCTTGGCGTGGAGGAGCTCGAAGAGTCGTCCGAAACTGATGGCCGAGTTGAGGTGATCGATCATGCCTGGTGCGTCGTCGCCGTTCATAAGGTTGCGGACGAAATCGAGTGCTTGTTCTTGGACTTGGATGTCCTCCTCCCGCGATTGCAAAGCTGGATTGGCCTCGCGCTCGCGAAGAATCCGAAGGGTTGAGAGAGCATTGATGTTTGGTTTAAGTGTACTACGCATACTGGAAGATTGGAAGGGTGTGCCGACTTGGTCGAATTGAATCTCCCCGTTTTCTGACTCATCGTCGGGCAAGTCTTCGTCTGGCGTATCGAGGTCCATTTCAGGAGTATCAGGAGCATTGAGTATGTCTACTTGTTCGCCTGCTGCGTTGGGTGTGCTCATTCCCATAGGTGTGGCCGATGGTAGATCGGCACGCGAGTCGCCGCTAATGGCTTGAACAAGCCAGCCGGGTCCAAGTTCGTCGAGTGCTTCGATCTTGACCTCTTTGGGCGCATGCAACACCAGGTGCTTCAACGCCCATAGAGAGGCGACTCGTAAAGCTGGATTCGACCGACGAGCATGATCGCATAATGTCTTCATGGCTCCAGCATCCATCAGGTCCTACGTCACTTGTGTCAGCTAGAACAACAAACACGTAGGGCAGCCTAGTTACCTGTCGCATAGGACTAAAGTCCAGCACTAAATTGCAGCAGACGCTAGTCGCCGCGACCTGGACATCGGTATCTGAGTGCTGTAGAAGAGCCAGGATAGGCTTCGCAATGCCGGCGTCAATCAGACTGGTCCGCAGCAGACTTACGGACCTGGAGAGTGAGCTTGCAGCCTCGCAGGCGGCGACCATGACAAAGACCGTGTTGAAATTACAGATCACACTGGCGGACGATAGATTTGCTAGCGATGAATCGGTGATGGGTACCAGAGAGTCAATGAGATAGTTGACCATGCCTTGATCGATGACCAGTTTGCGATGAGTATCGTCCCGCTCGGCAATAGCAGCTAGAGCCTTAAGCGCGCCTGCTCTAATTTTCATGACATGAGCGATCTCGGGCGGTAAGCTAGGGTCACCCATCTGGGCAGACGGCACTGTCGAGTGGACGATACTATCTTGCTGTTGCGCTGACCACATGGGCCGCGCGATGGAGACCGGGTCGAACGACTTTCGAAGCATCAAAGACACATATTTGATGGCTCCTGCGTCCACGGCGGTCTTTTGCAGCTCCGGTCTTCCCTTGATCAGCAGAGCCAGGACCGTACACGCCTCCTCTCGCAGGACTTTGACGTCGTCTGAGGTGTCATTAGGAAGGCTTAGTGTAGTGATGGCATCTTGGACGAGTTTGACAGCAACAGGCAATGCGAGTAGGGCTAGCTGCCGTTCTCTGCCTTTGACTCTGCCATTCCAGCTAGTGCCTTGTGGATCTAGATCAAGTGAAGCATTCTCTAGAGCGAGTAGCCGTAGAGCGGCAAGGCGCCCCGATGGAGTGTCAAAGGTACGCGACAAGTGTATTAGCCACGAACACAGAGGATCACAAGTGCCGAAGCTGGCTAGAAGTGTGTCTCCTGAAAAGCGGCTTCCCGAAGACTGCAGTGATGTGAATTGCTGCGATCCAAAGGTCACAGTCTTCGCTGTCGGGGCCAGTACCTTCGGCAGCAGCGAATCGGTCACGACCCAGCCCTCTGACCGAGCCGAATAAGATGCTGAGATAGCATCACTTCCGAATGAGGCATTAGCAGACTGCGACGATGATGCTGTGAATACCCGGCGAAATGCAGATGCAAGGAGGAGGCGATACGAGCGATAGTCGGAGTTGCGAATGATGGCAGAAATTGCGTTCAAGATCTTGCAGACGGTCTTGGAGGAAAGGCGTGGCGTCTGGCTGATGGTCCTGGAATTGGAGAGGCGTGAATCGTGGAGGGCGAAGTCTGCTAGTAAGGAAGCCAACGCTTCGAGAGTGCCAGCCTTAGTAAGCGACGCTCGAGACAAATCATCCAGGCATGCTGTCGCTATTAAACCGGCAGTAGAATCTATATAATGGCGGCCGTCTGGGGTATGTACAGGTGACTTGAGCAGCTGAATGAGCCGTAGGCTGTTTGTCTTATTAAACGCCTGCAGAGCCAAGGGTGACGGGGTGGACGACGAAGGTGACAACTCGGTCAGGTTTGAGGATGCCGCAAGGCTGTTCAAAGCCCTCAGAGAAGCTATTACAATGCGCGAGGGCACTTCAGATGGTATCAGAGCGTTGAATAGGTGAAGGGTGGTATTGCTCAACATGATCGGGCTCACGAAGGACGGACCTCCATTCGCTAGGGTGTCGAGAATGAGGGTAGCCTGGAGTCTTGCCTCATCCTCCAAGCTCCATTGCCTCTGCTCTGACTGCTTACCGCTCGCCTTGGCCGCCGCAGCAAGGATGAGCTCGAGGTTGGCCAACAATCCATTGGTTATAACCAGCTCTTTCCGCAGCGCATGACCAACCGTGTCGTTCTTGATTCTCCTGAGGCGCTGGATCTGCAAGGTGATGTCTGCGGTGGAGGCGACATCTCTCACGGTGTCGATTAAAGCTGTGTCCATGTCGCAATGCTGCTCCCCATGCCTCAGAAGCGTGAAAGATGGAATGCTCTTCCGGCGAAGAAGAAGCCGGGGAAGAAGTGAGGTCGGCCCTGGTCAGCCACAGCTCACAGCCACACAGACTCATCTCCAGCCACATCTCCTTCCTGCCGCGAGCCGGGAATGATAGTTTACCCTTCAAAGCTTATTGTCATTTCACTAAAGGCCATTTTAGGTCAGCTAAACAAGGTCTCACATTCTGATTTATATCTATGGTAGTACAGCACGGAGGCGACATACAGACCGGACAAACCAAATAGATCCTGCCACTGCTTATCGTAGCATCGTCCGCGGGGAACATCCGCCAATCATCTGGAGCCTACCTAGGAGCGCATGAACACAATAACAATCTCTAACACAAAGAGGCTTGAAGCACCGAAGGAGCACATGATTCCGTTTGGTAACAGAGCGCGTTATTCAAATTCATCGGGCTTGGTATCTTGAACACACTACAGAATTTAATCTGCGCGCCAAAGTCTCAATATCGATGGTTGGGTATAGATGGGTATAAATGCCAAAAAAGAACACATGCCGGAATGATGTCGAGTAAATCTGGTGCAGTCAATTAAGCAGTAGCATCTGCAGTAGCTTGCATCTCGGGAGCCGGAGCACTACCGCCCGAGTTGCGGGTGCGCAAAACGTGAATAGTGGCCATGGTGGTGGTGATGGCGAAGAGAACCCTGGAAACCTGAGTCAGACGACAATTCACAAACCTAGAGGATGGAAAAACATACCAGTTGAAAGCGCCGAAGACGGCAGCGGCTTGCAGCTCTGAGCAGACGCCATTGCCATGAGCACGGTCGCAACCAGAGTCACTGAGCAAGACGGCGAGCGCAATGAAGCCAGCAAACCAGAAGATCATGGTAACAAACTCAAGACCGAAAACTGCAAACTTGTGGGCATATTGCGAGAACTTGAGCTCAGTGACGATCAAATAAATGAGGACGAGCATAGTCCATATCGAAGTGAAGAGGAGGAAGTTGACTTCGGAGGGACTCCAATAATAAGCCAAATCGACGACTGGGCAGACTTGGTCAGTGACTCCGCAAGGTAGTTACGGTGCATCAAACATACCATGGCCAGTCAAACCCAACACAATGATTGTGAAGACGAATTGCACCGCACGGATTGGCAGCATGAAGGGAGCGAAGACTTCCATGATCCCCATGATGGCGGTATTTAGGCTGGCGGAGCTAAAGGAGGCTTTAAATTACTGCTGCGGCGAGTTTGTCAAGACGAAAGGTGAGGCCGTGAAGACTCGGAGGGGGAGCTGGAATATATATTACGACAGAAAACCTGGCTAGCTAAACGAGCAAGGGCGGCAATATAAGCGTGAAGATATTCCTAGAAATGACGGAGGGGCACTAGCTCTGCAGGGTACACCTGACCGGAGCGCCACAGCGATCATCGTCACCGTCCGTTGTCCGTTTCGTTATGAATTGCGGATGAGCCACAATTTGCACACGTCCCTCGGTACTGTTTTCGCCTGTTGCTTCCCCGACTCCAGCTTTTTTTTTCTCTCTTACCGCTTGCTGGCCGCCTGACGGAGGAGCTCGAGTGCACCGTTGCGTGATGTCATCCCTGTCCTGTCGCACTCACTGCAACGCCAACGTGCGCACCGCCGCCTGATGAAATCGGAATCGGAATCGTACCACTACTCTCGCCCCCGCAGCGACGTGACTCGATTCGATTCGACTTGACTTCTGACATTTGGACCCCGTGTGGCTTTCGCGAGACCGTAAGACTCACACCAGCATACTGTTGCATGCAGGACGCCATGCACACCGCAAACCAAATTGGGCGACAACGTGAAACATGCAGCTCGAGCTGAGCTGGATCTCGCTCACTTTACCCACGTACGGAATGGGCGCAGGCTCGGCGCAAGCCGCCGCACAGCCTACTTCGTGCTCGGGCGTGCTGCGGCATCCTGGATCCCGACCCGCACGTGCATCTCGCGCGAGCAGGGATTAGGTTGGCGGCAACCGCTTGCATCGCGCGACCTCGCCGGCGCTAAAGTAAGAATCTTCGAGTATGAGCGTAACCGATGCAGAAGCGCGTAGGCCGCAGCGGTGTAGAGATCGATACCCTGTGGCGTTGTCGCATTGTTGTTGTGCGCGATACTCGTACAGCGGTGTCGACTCGGTTGCAAGATGAACTACTATGACGAAACCAAACCGCCCGATCTGCTACTCTACCGTTCGGAGTCTACCGTAGCTTTTTAGCTTGGCACCACTGTCGTCTGCACAGGCAGCCCCGCTGGTGCCGACTCGGGATTTATGCCAGACCCTCCAGCAAATCCGGGCAATAGAACAGCAATTAATTCCATTCGACATCTGCAAAGCGACGCCGTGATATCTTCGTTGTCATGGTATCGTATTAATGGGCAAAAGAAAAACTTATCGTCGGTCCCACAGCTCAATCAAATCTTGCACCCTGTGCTCTGTAGCCCAACCCGTCTCTCTCTCAATCCACCTCATATGGTCCACCAGGCACACCCTGAAATCGTTCACCTCCATAAACGCCTGTTCATCTTCACCTGGAGCTGTTCGAAGCATCTGGCCCGCCGCAAATAGTGGTTGTACCGAGTGTACCAGTACGCCCTCATCTGTCTGCGCCAGGTTGATGCTGATGATTTCCATCGCATGATCTCGGCCCTCAGCCAGAGTTTCAGTGTGAAATGACTCTTCGCCCCTCATCAGACCGGCACTGATCCAAATGCAGACCCCCGAAGAAATGTATTGGTGGCAATGAAGCAGCTGAATCCGCGCGAAATGATACCACTCCATCGTGGACGCACACATAGACCGCACGAACCATTTCTTGGGAATCGGGCAGTGTCCTGTTCGTCCAGGACAGCTCCCAGCATATGAATTGCAGATAGGTCGGAAACTGTCAGGCAGTCCATTGAACCACGTCTCCATCTTGCGAGTCAAGTGTGAGAGGTGGTTCGACAACTCCTTCAGCCTCGCCTGTGTGCGGACCACATCAGGGTCACCGTCCACATCTTTTTTGATCAAAGCGATAAAGTTGACCACCTGCATGACGAGCCAGACCATCGAGTTGCAGATCATGTCATCTTCCATAGGTGGGTACTTGTCGGGGTCATTTGATGGTAAGATCCAGCCAGCATCCATGTGCAGCCCGACTGTCTGCCACATTGCCTCATCTGCTGTGTTCAGTCGCGACGCCGAGGCTGTTATGACTGCGAAAATAATTAGCTGTCGTTTTAAACTTCAGAGGTGTCAGCAAGTACGCACATGCGTCTAGCATATCCTGCCGCGCCATGTTCCAGAATATCGCAGCTCGACTATTCCCAGAGTGTGGTCTACTATTGCTGTACCGTCTCTTGGCTGGAGCTGTTGCCATTGCCAACACCCCGTCCTTTGTGATGTCGAAAAGGCTTTTAGCACCGTCCAGATGGCTGGACCACTCTTCTCCGGAAGCATCGAGGAATTCGTACACACATAAAATTGCCGTTGTTCCTACGAGCTCGTCGTCATTAGCGCCGGGTAGTGTATGCCTTTCTTGCAGATCGTCCGCTACAGAGCCTGTCACTTCCCACCCAGTCATTGCAGCCTGGCTGTGGGCTAGGACTGGTGACTGTGTCTCAGCTTCGAGTGCCTGCCGCAGGAGATGAATAGCTTTATCGTAGTACTTTCGGGCTATATGTAGCCATTGTGCGTTGCTGTATGGAAAAGGTGCCTCTCGTAGCCTCCTTGAAGATCTGTCTAGACGACCGAGGGACTTTGCGGACAGCGCGATGGCGCTGTAGAGCAATAGTGGGCATCTCGCAGCTTTGACAATGACTTCCATTTCGAAGAATCGTCCAAGGTCGAACAGATCCATCCAGTGCCCTGGCACCTCGGAAAAATGCCTCAAGAGAAAGCCGACTTCTTCGTCATCTTTATAGAGCGTCCGAGTCGAAAGCCTACGAGTTTCAAGGGATGTGTTGCGACTATGTGTTTGTGGCTGGCTTTGCGATACGTAATCAAGACGAGGGTCAAGGGCGGATTGTATGACATTGGCGGGCGATGGGTTTAGAATATAGCTTAAATCCTGGGCAGAGGTACTCCGAGAATCTGCTTTGGTCTTTGGTGAGGCCACAGATTCCTCGCTGGGTAGAGCATTTGGTACAGGATAGTGATACGATTCACTCGTTGCTGCTGCCGACAAAGCTTCCAGTCCATATGCTGGGGCGGGCTGATTGTAGGGCTCGTGGTCCTGTATATTCAAGGGCTGCAACGGATCGGAGCGAATGTCTCCAGTAGGTTGAGAGTACTCTGGTGAAGAGACATCATTGACCGTGTCGTCGTTATACGGATCCGTGACGTGAATGAAGGATACTCGTGATGTGTCAGCTAGGATGCCTGTCATACTCGATGCGAGTCCTACATACAGCGTTTGGGGATGTCGACCCAGGTGCTCTGAGTACCAAACGACTTCTTGTAGCCGTAAAAGTGCTCTAGCCCACCCTCAGGATCACCATTTAACGAGGCATTTTGCTGATGGCGGAAGACGATGCCGGGACTTGGCTTGCATTCGCGCTTCGCCTTGGTGCATTGCCCACACGTCGGCTTTTTCTCGTCGCACTTCAACTAGTCCAGGAGTCAGATCAATCATTCAGAGAGCGCGAATATGCACGAGCGAAGTGCCTGTGTCCGCGGATTGGGGATGGCGCCACCTTTCGTTCGCGGCAAGTTAAGCTGCAACAGAGGAAGGTCAGCCGAATCGTTCGGGGATTTGGAGGGAACACAACCGTAACTTACCATCCCGTGCGCGACCTCATCGCGACATTACTGCTGTTCGCTGGCGCCGACGACTGAAATCGACACCTTGACAGACCTTGTTAACGACGATGCGTGGTGCAGTTCGGAAAGGCAAGACCTGAAGTTATCAGTCATCGGTCATCCGTCCCCTCCCTCAAGCCACCCCATCATGCTGTGTTACACACGTTAAAAACCCATGTACTCACAACAAGTACTTCGGAACATGGACGCTGCACATATGTATTGACAAGGGAGAAACCATTATCCATGCTTGACGGCATCTGACCGTCAGCTCTACTTTATTGATACAGCAAAGAACTGAAACCCGTTTAGGGTATGATATGGCACTCTCCATCGCCATGGAATGCCACGCCACGTCACACCATGCTATGCCATGCCTACTTCGTTTTCGACTTCTTCTTTGGTCGCTCAACAACCTCCTCGCGATCACTGCCTGCAGCATCATCATCGTCATCATCGTCAGCGTCCACCATTTCCTCGTCACTTCCACCACTGCTCTCGTGCGCGCTGTCGTACTCCTCAGCCACATCGGACTCGTCGGATGCATGAAAGTCTTCGTCCACTGATTCGTCGTCCTCGTCGGCCGAACCCCTCGCTACTGCAGCGACCTCGTCTTCCGATGACGCCAGATCCTCGTCCTTCATCGCGGCTGCCATCAAAGCGCTCTGGAATTAAGTTAGTAGTGAAGAATTCTCCATTGTAGACAATGTAGCTTACCTCCTCGTCCATCTCGTTCTTGGTCTTGATACCTTTGAGCTGGAAAAAATCCTCGAGTGGCTTCTGCTCCTCACGATTAATGTTGGAGAATTGATGTTCACCACCGGATTTGAGGGTGACGCTGATATCGAATGTTCTTGACGCCGAGATTGAGGCACCTCCCGCCCCGGCCCTTGAGATGGTAATGCTCACGATGTTGTCGAATCCGATGTATGTGGCTGGTTTCGGCACGAAAAGGAAGGCTCGCTCCAAACAGAACAGGTGACCCTCATTGGCTTTGATAGAGCATTTGACGCCAGATTGCTGATGGTGAGAGCTGAAGTCACGACTGGGTTGCAAGACCTTTTTGCCTGACAAGCCGATGAAGAGCTTCGAGATGACTGTCGCTATCGGACTTTCGTAGTGCGCTTGGAGCTTGCCACCGTATTTGTTCTTGAGATCATCGTCAGTCATATTGAGGTCAATTGTGACCTCCTCTTCCCGTTTGAATTGCATGACCAAGAAAGGATAGCGGGTCTGTCCTTGACGTAATGGAGGGTCGAGACCGATGGTGATGAGTGTATGCATGTCGTCAGGTTTGGGTAGAAGGAAGTATTTTTTGATCGAGTCGTACTGGATCTTGTAGTCATATGTTTTGCCGCGCAGTCGGAAGGACTTCTCGTACATATCGATATCGAAGCGTCCTCGAGGGGTCAGATGGAGAATGTCGAGGAATGTTGCGAAGGTATCGCCTGCTACGTCACCGATCTCTGCGCGAGCCATGAGTGTGTCGTAGAACACTTGAGCCGCATTTATCTCCTTGTCTTCAGCATCTTCTTCCTCCTCACCATCTTCGTTTTTCTCTTTCCCGATAGCCGTTCCGGGGATATAGAAGCGCAGCTCGACCAGCTGATCTTCAGCGGCTCCTGTTTTTCTGCCCTTCGCTCTGGCACCCCCGAGGTGTCCATTCGTCCCGTTTTCCTCACCATCTGCAGGCAACGAAAGATCTACCGCGACTTCGTTCTTCCCTGCGAGATTCGTGTTGGATATCTCCGAGTAAGGGACTTCAAAGGCAGGCTGATTTCGGACACTGAACACCAATTCCGATTTGGCGAAGTCGGTTTTGCCCCAGTTCCAACCCCTCAAGGCGTGTTCCTTTTGTTCCAGGGTGACCCCGAACCAAATCTTGAGTGCTTTTGAGATTCGGTCAAAGTCATCCAGAACGAATCCGTCCAGCTGGATCACCCCATGGTTGCGCGATACTATCTTAACTTCCTGGCCTTTTGCTGCCCGGCTCCATTGGGCAGACACTATCTCCGCCTTGTCAAGTGTGAAAGTATCACCGCCGCCCGCTGGCTTCCATCCGAGTCCAGACTCTGCGAAGCGACATCTGCCTGACTGCTTCGAGAGGTCGAGGAAGATGTTCTCAAAGGTCTCCATGGTGAGAGCAGCTCTGCCAGCGGAGCTGATGCGCAAGTGAAGCTAGCAGGTAGCTGCTGGTCCTGAATTGTGCGCAGGGCGCTACCGGCTATCTCCTTGTGAAAAGATTCGATGATGTGTCAGTGAATCAGATGTGGGAGAAAATGTTGCTGAGTTGGATATATAGAGCGCTTGGGCAGATGATTATGATCACAGGAAAAGGCTCCAAGGCGCACAGCTTTAGAACGCGTCCCGCGCCTAATTGAAGAATGCGCGCCAAGGATCACGGAAGGTCGGTCCGGCCAAGCGCAGAAGTGGCGTTGAGCTCCAGTGACTGCAGCTGGCGTCACCCTTCCGTGTGATGTCACGTGCTGCGTTATCCTCGTCCCTCCACCTCCCGCTCGTCCATCTGCGGCTACTTGTATAAAGTTAGGTACTCATAAACAGTGCAGAATTATCTAGTACTGGTATCTGCCCGGAGTCTTCTACAGCTAGTGGAATACTATTCAGAAGAAATGCACGCACAACGATTGTCTTCGCAGGGAGGATACAGCCTCATTCTGTGAACAATACTATAGCTTTCCAACCATAGTTTCCGGCACCCTTGTTTAGCCACCAGAGCAGTTACACATACTGTACGAATCGGCCAATCTCTTGGCTATCGTCTGTGCTTGGCTTGGAACAGCCAAAGATTGCACGTCAGATATGCGCCTACAACGATTTTACCTGCTGTGATCAACCCCACCTCCACCATGGCCTACTCACGATCTGCAGGCGACAAAGGCTCGGTTGTTCAAAGATGGGCACATTCCAGCCTTGGTAGATCTCTCCATGATCGCGAATGTGGTGGTCACCAACGGCATGCGAATGGCCTTCGGTCTATTTACGGCAATTCCAATTGGATTAGCGACCTTGATATCGTGAACGAGCTCAGTGGTCACAGCGGATGCGTGAACGCTCTAAGGTATGCAGCTACTACAAGTACGAGTATGTTCGAACTCTAAACACTCGCAGTTGGTCAAAATCTGGTCGACTATTAGCATCCGGATCAGACGACAAGCATGTCAATGTCTACAGATACCAGCCCGATGATGCAAGCACTCAGTTTTCCCTCGCGACAACCGTAGCAACAGGCCATACTGCTAATATCTTCTCGGTCAAATTCATGCCCCACTCAAATGACAGAACGCTGGTCAGCGTTGCCGGCGACAACGAAGTCAGGATTTTCGACCTTGAACATAGTGGTATGTCCAACGCACCATCGCACGCTGCGGACATGGCTAGCCACGCGCGTCAAAGACGCCGAGGTGCCCTCTACGACGGTGTGCGTTTCCTCACTGATGGAAACACCAATTGCAGGGTGTATCGGTCTCATGGCGAACGAGTGAAACGAATCGTCACCGAATCGTCTCCACATCTTTTCCTGACCTGTTCTGAGGATGGCGAAGTGAGACAATGGGATCTTCGACAACCTTCATCCGCCTATCCAGCTCCTCGTTACGGCCGTCGTTTGGAAGCTGACAGTGAAGGTGTGCCTCCGCCATTGATCTCGTATAAGCGATATGGCCTGGATTTGAATACTATTTCTTGTTCACCCAGTCAGCCGCATTATATAGCACTGGGTGGAGCGCATTTACACTGTCTACTCCATGACCGGAGGATGATTGGACGTGATCGGTCGCTCGAGGAGGGTAGACCCGGATTTCATGCCGAACAGACCGAAGTCGGAATGGAACTGATGGGGCAGGCGACGAGGTGCGTCCGAAAGTTTGCACCTAATGGTCAACAGCGCATGCGCTCGTCAGACAGCGGGCATATCACAGCTTGTAAGATCAGTGACACCAATCCCAACGAAATTGTTGTCAGCTGGTCCGGCGACAGTATTTACAGCTTCGATCTGGTAAGGTCTCCAGGAGTTGGAGAAGACCATAAGGAGAATCAATCTATTGTCAGTCCTTCAAAAAGTAATCAACTAATAAGCGATACCGAGAAGAAACGCAAGAGGGCTGGTGCTTCTTCCTCCCCATCTCGTGAGGAAGAGCAACGTGCAGGGTCGCGCCAAAAGACCGAAGAAGCTCAAACTCCTAACCCTGAGAGTCAGGAAATGGCGCTAAGGGTACAGTACGGGAATGGTCAAACAGAAGATATACCCATACAGCCGCCCTCTATTGGATCGGGAGTTTCTGGGGATCGGACAAGTATCATGCGGAACGATCTCCAGCGTGCTGCTGATGATCTTGCGAGACGAATGATTCGGCTTCGCTCTGTTCTATTCGAGCCTCGAAGTGCTCGGCCTTCTAGCAGTAAAGATGTCACCGGATATGCTTCCTCTTTCACAACAGTCCTTGGCTTCTGTGCTTCCACCCTTCCAGAGATGAAACGAATACATTCCTCCTGGTCATATCCCGTCGATCCATCGCTACACGAGTTGACGGTGCAGCGAAAGCTTCGCGCCGACCGCGAGACATGCATTCGCTTCATCCAGGCAGCGGGTGTTACTGCTCGAGTCCTCGGAGGCAGACTCCAGAGTGCAGCCTCTGTCAACTCCAGCCTTGCAATGTTCGACAAGATTCATGTCTTATCCACGGAAGGTCCAGATCTGGACTCCCGCGAACAGTTCCACTTCGACTTTCTCAAGGCAGTCTTTCTTTGGCTTGACAGTGGCGTTGGCGCCCTGCTAGCTGGCTTCAGCGTCGAAACTGCTCCGAGTGGAAAAGTCAGACGATTTCCAGTCCCTCCTGATGCTGGCACAGAAGCTGTAGACGAGATACTCATCCCATACTTGCTTAGTCTTGCCGGCAACCGTCCAATACCGAACGTGGATTGTTCGAGATTCGAGGTAGACGAGAACCAAATTGTGTTCATCTCCGAACACGAAGCTGTGCGCCAGTTTGCAGAAGCTCTGAAGAAGCCGTTCGCCGATCTATCTTCAGGAAGGGATCCTTCATTTGACGATCAAAGTGTGCAAGACAGGAGTCTTGCTATACGATACTGGGGACTTACTGTCGCCAGGGGAATTTTGAAAAATTGCTCGGACCATCTCAGATCTCCTCGAATAAGTCTTGCGTTTGGTGGTCTGGGCGTACTCGACTCAGACAGTACCTCGCAGGAGCAACAAGAACGCGAGAGACAGCAAGATATAGATGTCATGCACGAAGACACAAACGTTGCTGCTGGCACTGTCCAGCTGTTAAGCAACGAAGATCCTGGCCATGGTGCCGATACTACTCAAGCTAGCCCAGTCTTGGTCAGCGAACTTGCGGATGCTCTCAGGGAAGAAGATGTTGGCACAGATCTGCAACCTATGGATACGTCTCACGATCTTACGTCTTCAGATGTGGAGGAACAAATGGGTGCTGCCGGAACGACTGATGTAGGCCTTGACCATGGTAGGGGCCATAACGGCGTATCTGACGATGACGATGACGAAACGGAAGACGCGGGAAATAGCGATGACGACGAAGAAGGCGAAGAAGAGGAAGAAGAACACGATGACGATGACGATGACGATGAGGAGCCGGAGGAGGACGAAGACGATGAGGGCGTCGGTGGCATACCCCGGCGGTTTTACCGATCGACATTTAAGCGGTCGGGTTTCCGAACAAAGGTTGAGCCACATGTGCCTTGTGCACCACATACTAGGGTTTACCGAGGGCACTGTAACGTCCAGACGGTGAAGGATGTCAACTTCTTTGGGCTTAACGATGAGTATGTGGTATCGGGCTCTGACGATGGCAATTTGTTCATTTGGGATCGGAAGACAACCAAATTGGTCAACATTCTCGAGGGGGATGGCGAAGTCGTCAACGTCATTCAAGGGCATCCCTACGAACCTTTGCTGGCCGTCAGCGGTATAGACGACACGATCAAAATATTCTCGCCCGATGCCAGAGCTCGAATGGCCGCTAGACTGGGTAGTGGCGTTGAAGCTGCTGATGCGTCCACTTTCTCTTCTATAAATTGGCCATCCAGAGCATATGGCAGGAGATTACCCAGAAGAACCTCCGATGCTGTCGCTTTGGGTAGTACTGCCGAAAATGGGGGGAGCGGCACGGAGCAGGACAGCCAAAAACTTGAGGAAGATGACGAGTTTATTGCTCCGAATGGCTTCCCAAGCCGAAAAAGGCTTCATCTCGAATACCAAATCACGAGCCAGAACGATTCCCGCCGCCAGAATGGAGCCCAAGAAGCCTTCATAACGATTGAGGATATTCTGGCAATGTTCTTCCGACGAGCTGGATAATTAGGGTCTACGGCAAGGATCGCGCTATCCAGGCTGATTTGACAGCCAGCGACGTCTTTGATAAATTGACATGGGTACTCTCGCAACCTGAAGATACAGACTGCCGTCTTTTGAAGCTTCTTTTGTGTACACTTCGTTGACTAGAACATGAAGGCGTCCTGGTTGACGTGGAGCAGTTGGCGCATGACATGCTATCCTTGATGAACGAAGATCATGTGGACTTTGCTTGCTTCGCCTGCTGTGCCTTGAGCGCCCTTTTTCTGTTGCTCCTGATCATGACTACCGACAAGAAACTTCCAACGACTGCACCACCCAGCAAGATCAGCATTACAGGAATCCTGATGGCCCAGACACGTGGTGGGAAGATCGATTGTGAAGGGTGCGAGTCGTCAACGAAAGGCTGACAGTATCAGCAGACTGTGGTCAAAGGTGAAAGGGCCAACTGTTACCATGATAAGTGTCCATATCGTGTAGTATACAAAGACAGCTGTTGCGATCAGCAGCATCGCGAGTCCAACAAGTCGGTCGAGCTACAGCAGGCGTCAGTCGCGCATCCCTGATTGGTAAGACTGTGCATACCATTATGTATGAGATTGTGAGTGCTGAATGCGAACCTGCGAGGTCTGTAATCGATAGTTGTAAAGCAATGGAGTGATCACTAAAAGTCAAGGGGGTACAATCAATGCTCGTCGATGGAGGTTCAGGGCAGCTACATCATCCGACGTTTTGCCGGGGGTTCGAAGTCTACCTGAGCTGCCGCCTGCGAAACTTCCTGCTCTCCGTCACTGACCACAACCCGACCCCTACAGACAGAGTGCTCGCGGGTGAGCATCACGCCTGTCGGGATGGCAGCAGCGACCGTACATCCGGCTCCAAAACTGCCGTCTCACGATCCCTCGGCGGAGTCAGAACAGGATGCGACCCCATCACGCAGGAAGAGATCGCCCACGTCAAGATCACCTTCACCAGAGAGGCGCGCTCCGCCTCTCAGACGCCGGTCCGCTTCACGCTCACCGCCAGTGCGCGCGAGGCCTCTTCCACATGACGTCGATCGCGCGAGAGCGTTCGAGCGGAAGCGACAGATGGAGGAGAGGCTTAAGGATACCGATTCCGCAGATACTAGACCGCTCTCTGCAGCAGAAAAGCAAGCCGCGGCGAAGAAGGAATACGAAAGACTTTTGACTATGCGATCTGGTGGCACGTATATCCCACCAGCTCGGCTGCGTGCACTACAGGCGGAAATTGGGAATGACCCTCAGTCTAAAGAATTCCAGAGGATGGCATGGGAGGCTTTGAAGAAATCCATTAATGGCTTGATCAACAAAGTCAACGTTTCCAACATCAAGCTGCTGGTTCCCGAGCTTTTTGCAGAGAATCTGGTACGAGGACGAGGTCTCTTTTGCAGGAGCATAATGAAGGCGCAAGCCGCGAGTCTGCCTTTCACAAACATCTATGCGGCTATGGCTGCCATAGTCAATACGAAGTTGCCACAAGTTGGTGAGCTCCTGGTGAACAGGCTGATCATGCAATTTCGTAAAGGTTTCAGGCGTAACGACAAAAGTGTCTGTCTTAGCAGCACTACCTTTTTGGCCCATCTCATAAATCAACAAGTTGCGCATGAAATGCTGGCCGCGCAGATCCTGCTCTTGCTACTCCAGAAGCCTACGGATGACAGCGTCGAGATAGCCGTAGGGTTGATGAAAGAGGTCGGCGCACACCTAGAAGAATTCCAGGCTAAGATCGCCATGGCAGTGTACGATCAGTTCCGGAATATCTTACACGAAGCAGATATTGACAAACGAGTTCAATATATGATTGAAGTACTCTTTCAGATCCGCAAAGACAAGTACAAGGATTTTCCTTCGCTCAAGGATGAATTGGATCTCGTAGAAGAAGAAGACCAGATCACCCACAATCCTGGCCTGGACGATCAGGTCGATGTGCAAGACGGTCTCAACGTGTTTAAGTTCGATCCGGACTACGAGGAAAATGAAGAAGCGTACAAGACTCTCAAAGCCGAGATTCTGGGCGAGGGCGAAGACAGTGAAGACGACGAAAGCGGATCCGATGTGAGTAGCGAAGATGAGGAAGGACAGCAAAAGGAGCGCGAACTGGAGATCAAAGATCAGTCAAACACGGATCTGGTCAATTTGCGCCGCACGATATATCTCACTATCATGTCCTCTTCAGCATTCGAGGAGTGTACCCACAAACTTCTCAGAATCAATCTACCCCCGGGACTTGAGCATGAAATGCCGTCCATGCTTGTCGAATGTTCATCGCAGGAACGGACATACAACAAGTTCTACGGGTTGATCGGAGAACGATTGTGTAAGCTCAACCGTATGTGGACTGAGCTTTTCGAACAACAATTCGTAAAGTACTACGAGACTATTCACCGCTTCGAAACAAATCGTATAAGGATTATAGCGCAGCTTTTTGGGCATCTCCTCACTTCGGTTGCAATCGGCTGGCACTGCATGAGCGCTATACGCTTGTCAGAGGAGGATACTAATTCGTCCTCGCGGATCTTCATCAAAATTTTGTTTGAGGACCTCGCTCAAGGATTGGGGATGAAAAAGCTCGCGGATCGGATGAAGGATGACTCGCTTCAGACCTCGTTTGCCGGGATATTCCCCACTGATGATCCTCGCAACACTCGTTTTAGCATCAACCTTCTCACGTCCATTGGTATGGGTGCTCTTACTGAAGGCATGAGGGCACATCTTGATAGCATGCCGAAAGTTGAGAGACCGGCCATTACACAACGCTCACCAAGCCTCAGCGATCGTTCTGTCTCAAGTTACTCTTCGTACTCCAGCCGCTCTCGGACAAGATCGAGATCTTTGTCGGGAGGCCGACGACGAGGACGAAGCTATACACGATCCCGTTCTCCGCGTCAGAATTCATCAGATTCCAGATCACGGTCTTACTCTAGATCACCCGTACGGCGTCGCCGAAGTCCGAGTTACACGCCTTCCCGGTCTCGCTCAAGGAAACCAGCTCGGAAACGATCACTTTCTGGCTCTATCTCCCGGTCCCCGCCGTCCCGTAGACGATACACCGAATCTGCATCTCGCTCACGATCGCCATCTCGACGACGGTATCGGGACGTTTCCGTATCCCGGTCTCGTAGTCCTCCAGCCCGACGGCCTCGGTCTTACTCGGCCTCCCAATCACGTTCCTCTCGGCCAGGCAGAGATGGAGAAGTTGGTGATGACCGATCCCGAAGACGAGGCCGATCATTGACCAATTCCCGGTCGCCGCCACGACGTAATGGACGGGCAAGATCGTACTCATACTCACAATCACGCTCGCCACCACGAAAGGGAAGTAGACACGATGATTATTCTCGCTCTCCACCGCCACGATCCACGGTTCGAAGGCGATCGTATTCGCCGTCAAAGTCTCGGTCTCCCGTGGCTCGCAGGTCCAGATCATTGTCAAGATCATTGTCAAGATCACCTGCGCCAAGAGTCCCTCGAACTAGCGCAAAGAACAGTCACAGGTCACGAGATCGCTCACAGAGGAGAACGCCGCCATCTTACTCAAGATTGAGGTCGAGATCAAGGTCTACGGCGCGGAACGCGCGGAACGGGCCAAGTGTGGCAGTCAATGGCCAGAAGGACAGTGGACATAATGATATGACCGACATTCATCCATCCAGGCGTGGCCTCGTAGGGGTTGCTGGTGCAGGGAGAGGAGGATATTCTGGTGGCAGAGGCAGACCGACAGCTGATAGCTTTTTGTGAGCCGAAAGGACACGAAACGATAAAAAGCCGACTCGAATAACGTCAATGTATAACAAATCAGTTTATCTGAATTCTTGACGTCCGCGACGGACCGTAGCGCAGATATATCACAGACTAACATGGTTCACAATTATTGATGCTATAGATCAGAGCCGGTTCACTATTGCGGTAAACCGTGGTGCCAAAACAGACTTTACCAAGATCACGTGCTGATCATGAACTATACATCGTGCCTCCAAATCCTCGCTTCTACCTCCATAACGAAGTCGCCTACGTTGATCATAATGCGCTAAATCACACGTGACCAATAGCCGCGGTCCAGACCTTTTGATCTCGCCTCGGGCCCTGTCCCGCGGCTTACTGTAAGAGGTATGGGACTCTGCGCGATGGCGTGGATGGCGGAGAATTGCAGATGCCGAAGCGTGGGAGAATGGAGATTGCAATGCAACCTGAGGCATCACGTGGAACTTTCAAAGTATGCGCTGGCGTATTCAGCCCTTGCATAAGATTGTTAACCTCGCACGGAGCATTTATGGAGCGAGAGGAGCGGGATTGTATCGAGCTTGTGCACCAGCAACGCGTTCTTGCATGCCCCACCAATGCTAGCCTGCAAGGCGCGCTACGCGTGATCAGAGGGCAAGACGAGGGCGCGCAAGCCATGGCGGGCCGGCATTATATCTAAAGAGGTCACGCTGGATCATTGCTGCTGCGCGACGACCTAGACCCTGCAGCGTATCGGCGACGGAGAATATGCAGATGAGCTATGCGAGTCAGGCAGCAACTTGCACATGGGGATCAAACGGGACTATGCGGAGTAGCGCTGCGGGTCGTCACCGCTGGCAGAGGGCGATTATGCAAGGCCGGCCATGGTATATGCGGAGGAGGCCGCGGAGAAGGCTACAGGCAGGTGACCCAACAACTCCCTCTATATACAGAAGCTTCAAAAGGCGATCGGCTGATGGCTGACTTGACGCATTATACTTACAAAGAAGTATCGCGAAAGCAGAAAGGCACGAAGAAAATAAGCCGGAGCGGATTGCAGAGGTTGTGGCGTCTGTGTAGCTACAATATTTTATTTGGTGGTCACAACAAAAACAGTGGGCTCGTTGAATGCTGGGCAAAAACAAATGCTCGGGGCACGTCTCGCTGAGTTACCGTGCGGTATTTTTTGGGGGAGCGAATTGAAGACCCAAAAGAGTGGAAATACGCAGAACAATAGTCGGTGGCCCGAGGTGGGGATGGTCCGGCAAGCCAACACAAAATCACGAAAGCCAGGAACGACAATGGTGGGCTGAGGTTACTGTGAACCACTCGGAGCACAGGAACATGGCAGAGTGCGATGACGATCTTGAGTTGCACACGAGACGACAGCCCGAGACATGAGCTGACTGCATGAGTCGCAGCACTTCTTGTAGTCAGAAATACGCCATGCTGTCATGCCTCTGCCGCTGTCGGCCTCAATCAAGCTTGACCTCCATCCCCACTTGGATCTGCTTTCCCTGCGCACCCTAACCGATGTCATCTCTCTTCGCCAATCCCAGAATCCTGTTTGGTGGCCTGAAGCGATCCGGACTGATCATCCCCACGACCAACCACGCCACACCGCTTTTCACATGCCAGCTTGTAATTGTAATTGACCAAGCTTTGTAGGAAGAAGCATTGGACAGCAACGGCAGCGACGGATAGGGCGTGCTCCTCAGTGACAAGCCGTGGAATTTTGCGATGGTGTAGAGACCGGCAACAGTCGGGCACGGGCGAGATGAGCATGGCCATGACATGGGTGCTGGAATCAGGTCAATATTTCGATGGCGGCCTGCAACGGCGAACCAGGGCAGCACCGGGTGGCGGCCAGAGCGCAATCGGCCGCTGTTTGGGGCTCTGGACGAAAGGGAGGGCCTCCAATTTCGATTATCGTCACTAGCGGTGCCTGCATGAGAGCTCAACCGGGGCCCGACGGCGGTGAACGACTGGCCCCGCGGTTGGTTACCAACTGCCGCAATGCTTCACTACTGCGACCTTTTGACGTGACGGTGATACAGTTGAGTCGTGCACCCGAGGAGCCAGGAGCCCTCGGATTGAAATTGAGACGATGATTTGCTCGCGCTTTTGGCAACGATAACAATAACAGACAGGCTGCGCCTGGCATGTCAGGCCCTGCTGCGCTGTCCATGCCGTGCGGATCCTCATCCTCGCGAGCATCGTGGCCCTTTTCGACGTCTAATTATGTGATCCGCACGCTTTATTATTATCGCACTGAGGAGGATCCACAGCCGTGCCCCGTGGCCCACCACACCTGACCTTCACTGCGGCGACGTGTGCTGGCTGCCGCTGAGAATGAAAAAGTCCGGCGTGTCTCGCTCTGGGTTCGTCTAGGGTACGTTGCGACACCGACTGCACCCGCGCTCCAAGATCGCCCGCTCGGACCGCGACCGTCACCCCCACGCCAATTTCCAATTTCTCGCCCACTGCGAAAAAAAACTGTCTTCCGCCCGCCAGAAGCAAGATCTGCCCACCCTCGCTCGCGCCCGCGCCCGCGCCCGCGCCTGGTTTACCCTACAACTGCCTCTGCTGGCGCTACTGCGCTCACAAATCATATTCGCCCCAGTGCCCGCATCCTTTTCTTTCGTCTGCTTTCCAGACAGCTCTTTGCTGCTCACTTCATTCTCCAATTACAGTTACAACAACAAATCCCTGACGCCCGTCTCAAGGGTCAATCAACCACCCCTCACCGCCGACCGGTCGACGCCACCAGCTGCGCCTGCAGAATCCAGCCGCGCCCTGCTCCTTTACAGCCTGTCGTCTCCTAGATCTCCTTCTTGAAACACACCCGGCTTCCTTCTTCCACGGTTGCTTCGAGCAATCAAAAGCACAACCACCAGACCCCATCTTGTTGCGCGTCATCTGCCACTTGTCGGCCAGTTTTTTCAGGTCGTTGCTGATCGTTGCTCCTCCTACCACTTCGGTCCGGATACAGGTTTTGTACCACCGCATCCGCATACGATCTTCCACTTGGCATCGAATATTCCTACCGCTCGCACTTGCGCATTCAGGATACTCGACTACCCTCCACGTCGCCTGGTACTGAGCAACTTGTCTACCCTACCGTCATATTTGCGCCCGTCTCGGTCTATGAAATCATGAACACTCACATATTATAGCACTGGCCGGCCTTCGGGTCACACGTCGTCTCGACTTGTCTTGACGACTGATCAGAAATCGCAGCTGTCACATCAGACACTACGCGCTCACCCTCGCGCGTCTGGTTTGATCACAGGCTCTGTGTCACAACATAGGCCTGATATTCCCCTTACTGCACTTTACGAATTCCTACAATATCGAACATCACCACTATGTTAGCCGCACCTCGGACATCCGGACAGGTCTCGGATGACCTAGTCCACGAACCGGAGGAACCACCTGATGAAAGCATGCGTAACGTAGCGGGTTTCGCTCTCGACAAAGGTTTCATGAAGCAGGTTCCTACCAGGATTCCTAATATTCGTCGCGAGTCTCTTCTCACCCGGCAGTTGCAGCCTAAGGATATGGAGGACGACCATGCATATACCTTCGGTCCTGTTTCCCGTGCACTCTCTAGCTCGAGCATTGCCGAACTCACAAGCGACAATGAGTTGACCAGTCCGGGCACCCGTGGTAGCTCACCGAGTCCACCTCTGCCCCCGGTCCGCTCCCATATCTATATCCCTCCGCTCGAGAAACATTTCACCAAAGAACCCACAATCGCCGAGCATGAAGATCGAACAGCTCAGGCTTTGAATGAGTCTGAGCACAAGGTGGAATCCAACCTGGGACGACGTCGGTGCATCACTTTCGCTTGCGGCAAGAAAGCAGAGACGTCAAAGGAGGCCTCCACTCCGGTCATCAAGAAAGCAGAAATCCCTGATGGTGACACGGATGCACCCAAAAGGAAGTGCACGATCACCTTCAATTGCCCAACAAGGACAAAAATGACACCAATTAAACCTCTCACCCTCTCGTCACGTCATCTCAGCCCTGCTCCGAAGCTGCACAAGTCTCCAAAGTCTCCAAAGTCACCGAGGGCCGCCATGACCAAGAGTCGACGGGGCTCCGATATGACCATAACTACATCTTCGCCAACCACGCTCCGCAAAGTTCCTTCAGTCGTGAGACGTCGCAACAAATACGCAGACAATGCCGACGAAGAAAAACTAGAAGCCAAACGCTTTCATGAGTTTGCTGTCAACGCACATGCAGATGAGGAATGGACCGAGGAAATCACCTGCCACCGAAAACGATTGACGATCAAAGACACTTTGCACAAGGAAAATGTCATTCGTCAAATTGGCGAAGAGGTCGCTGAAGAGGAAGAAGAAGATGAAGAAGATCTCGACGATGATGCTCTCCTTGATGACCTCGATGTCGATGATGAGGATGAAGATGAAGATGAGGACGAGGACGAGGACGAAGAGGTTGATGACGAGAAGGACGAGGACGGTTCCGAAGAAGTCGATGGACGGGTCGCCATGACTCAGGCCGGCGATGCCATCTCGGACGGCGGCTTCGACACCGACGACGAGCATGGCTTCGCTAACTCTTCAGAGAGTGACGGTGATGACAGCGACTTTGAGTGGTGGGCTCCTGGCCGTTCTACTGCAGCCACCTCGACTGATCAGTTGGAGCACATTCGCTCCACGCAGCGGCGGAGACTGTCTGACTCTTCCCTGGAGTCAGCACGCGAAGCGAATGGTGTGGCTATGAAAGGTCACAAGAAACAAAAGTCCAAGACACGAGCCGTCAAGATTAATCGAGCCCCGACTCCTGAACTTCCGGACAGCACAGACTTTGTTTGCGGTACTCTGGACGAGGATCGCCCTTTGGAGCAAGCCTACAAGCTCTGCATCGAGCAACGCAAAGCCGCCAAGCATAAGGTCACTCCTCAAGATATCGATCCTACTTTCCCCACGTCCGATCCAGAGATGGATGAGGAGGATGAGGAGGACGAAGTCTGCGAAGAGGAAGATGACGATCAGCAGCTCTTCATGCATGGACCCATCGATCTGAACGAGGATCCTGGCCGTCGCAACATGCAAAGAAGCAATGGACATAAGAAGTCTCCCTCTCCCCGCCGCTTGAAGTCTCCAGCCCCCACTCAGCGCGTCAATAATCGATCTCCTGCTCCGACTCCGAGACGAAGATCTTTGCGTTCGCCACCGCCGCCCACCAAATGCAACCGCCACCGGTCTCCAGCACCTCGCAAGCTATTTGGACAGTCACCTCCACGACTCAGGTCGCCTCCCCCAAGCAATCGTCCCACGTCACCGCCAAATTCCAGGAGATCATCCGTAGAAGGGACACCGCGACCCACTTTGAAATCGAACACGTCCGACTACCTCGGTACCAGGCCGGTTCCAACACGCGTGGCATCCCTACCTCGTGTTCCGACGATGACGAAGATCCGGGCTCTGGCTGCATCGTCACAAGATGACGACGAGGATGACGATGATAGCCGTCCACGCCGTGTTCGCGGGGCGATCGATATCGTCAAAGGGCTGGAGAAGAAACGCCAGCGACGCAAAGAGAAGCTCTATCAGAAGCATTGCCAGAAGATGAAGAAAGAAGGAGAGCGCAAACCCAAGCCCGGCAAGGGTGCGGAACGCATGAGAGAGCTCGGGCTGGAGCTTGCAGCATACCGCGGCAAGAAGGCCGAACACATGCTTTCGATATGAAAGTATATATATTTACGATTCTACGAGGGCACAGGGAGCAGCGCCGCCAACGTTTGGCATTAGTGTTGGTCACCTGGCCACTGGTCGCTGCTCGCTTTGATAAGACCCATTTGCATATCTGAACAAAGACCGAGAGAATCAACAGCATATCCGACCACCACGGCAAGAGCCCGTGGTTATTGCATTCACTTATTTGTAATGCCATTACTCGTCCAGATGTATATAGCTGACCGGACTGGTTTTCCTCTGTCGCTCTTGAATAGCATTAGATACCATATCCGTTACGACGACCATGAATACATTCCCACAATTGTGTGGATCTGTTATTACTCATCGAACATCTTCCCACCCTATATGCACATGAAGTGATCTGGTGTAGAAGACTGAGTGCGGCCTGGAGGATCGTAGATGGCACGTGACGAGAGGGGCAAGGCTGTGGCTCAAGTGTGGCGCACCAAGCTCCACGGGCCACATGTCACCTCGCTCCGACCAAGTCGAGGGTTTCTTGCAGCATCACACTTGCGCGCTCTGCATCGCCCAACAAATACAAGCACCCATCTGACAGCCGCTGTCCTATCTGTCCCCATCTGAGATTTCCACGTTACACTAATATCGCACACCATGTGGATCATCGACTGGTGTATGTCAAACCCCCATGCTCGCACTCCCCTTTGGCGCACTCCTATCGCCCCAATACTACAATCCGGCATCATTAGCTGACCTAGCGCACAGTCTGGGACGTTCTCGCCAATCTTGGCCTCCTCAACAAGCACGCCGTACGTCTACTAGGATCTAGCCAAGGTCAAAGGATGCGGATATGCTAATGCTGTTCGGCTGCAGAAACTCCTATTCTTGGGATTGGACAATGCAGGCAAAACTACGGTATGGACATCTGCATACACTCGTTACGCACAAGCTGACATTCACCAAAGCTGTTGCACATGCTCAAGGTAAAGCCTCGATGTACTGCCTCCGCGCCAGGAAAGTGTTACTGAGACATAATGCGCCATTTAGAATGACAGAGTGTAAGGGCTGATTCTTGATTTCATGCTGAACCTGTACTGATGACTGAACAGGGCTGTCCTCAACCCTACTTTACATCCTAGTAAGCACCAATGCCACTTTGATGCGCCCGGCTCTTGATCTAAGTACGACCATAGCGTCCGAAGAACTCAGCATCGGCTCCGTCAAGTTTACCACATTCGATCTCGGAGGTACGCGCCCGCACGTTACCAGTAAAGAGCATGAGGTCTAATAAGTGTAGGACATCAACAGGCGAGGCGATTGTGGAAGGATGTGAGTTATAAGAGGCGCATCAACGGCTGATCGGGCTCTAATTCCGTCACAGTACTTCCCAGAGGTCTCCGGTATGGTCTCGATCGAAGCACGCTGCAAATGGTGCAGACATACTCACGAATATCACAGGCATCGTGTTCCTTGTCGACGCAAAGGACCCTGAGCGTTTTGCCGAGAGCAAGGATGAACTCGATGCTCTGCTTGCCATGGAAGATCTCTCAAGGACTCCTTTCTTGATTCTCGGCAACAAGATCGATCGTGAGTAGTGGGAGGCCGTTCACCGAGGATGGCACGTGCTGATCGCAAAGTAGACCCCAACGCTGTCAGCGAGGATCAACTGGTATGCTGATACAGATCCTTGCATTATGCGAATACAGACTAACGAAACCAGCGCCACGAACTCGGCCTCTACCAAACAAGTATGTATCGCATTCTGATCTGTAACGAAAAGTCAAACTAACCTCTATTCAGCCGGCAAGGGCAAAGTGCCTCTTGAGGGAATCCGCCCCATCGAGGTCTTTAGTAAGAATTTCACGCTCATCCATCACGTTACATTCGTCTAATAGCTCTCAGTGTGCAGTGTCGTAATGAGACAAGGATACGGAGAAGGTATCCGCTGGCTGTGAGACACTCCTCTGCTTGATGGATTTTCAGAAAAAAAAAAACTGACACGCCGCCAGTTCTCAATACGTCTAGACACCTCAACCGTCTCACATCGAGGCGTGGAGTTACGCTCAGCAGCCATTGCTAGCCGAACGAGAAGACCATGCTCATACAGCGTGGCAACAGGTCAAGCTTATTGCCTCGACTTTCTCATGGTCGTGGAGGTACGGGGAGAGATTGCGAGCTCGTTGGTGCATTCCGGCGCAAATCACTCATATAGGATGAACGGCTGGCAAGCAGTCATGTAGTTCTTTCTCTTCTACAAGTGCAGTTGGGTGTGTTCCTTCTTCTCTTGCTCCCCGCTCGTGACATTTCTCAGTGCCGTATGTGAGGATGAACGAGGAATGTTCTAATATTGCTATGAGGGTTATGCTACCTAAGGACCAACCAATACCGTTCAGAACGCCAGTGCCATGCCCCATATACCAACAGTCCCGTAAATCGAACACAGTTTGCGTGCTTTATTGGCTTGCCCCGTCCACCCCAACATCGCCACTCTTCACCAGCCCCAAGTTAGCCAGCAAGAAGCCCCTCTTGAAATACGTGTTCGGGTGCAGGATCGTGTCCAGCTCGCTCGCGGGCCACAGATTCTGCTCCTTGACCTTCTTGATCTGCTCCTTGTTGCGCTGCTCAAACACACGGTTGCACGCGATGTGGTACCGCTGCTTGCTCACGTCCTCGCGTATTGACTTCAGTAGCGACTGGTCTGAGATGCCTGACGCTTGCAGGAGGGAGACGAGGTTGTCCGGTGTGAAGGTGCGGTAGGGACAGCCGTGTCTGTGTTGCATGTTAGCCTGCAAATATGAAATTGGGGGAGAAAGGGACATACGATTGTCCCGGCCCAGGGAGGGCTTCAGTAAGCAGCTTCTGGCAGTTGTACGGGCTGTAGCCTCTGCCGCGGCGGTTGGCGTCACCACCAACGTCGCCGTAGGCGTGGCGGATGTTGTACGTGTATTCTTTCTTGAACTTGTCTGTTGGTCATCGTCAGCTAATAGTCCTTGCGAATGTGGGGAAGCAAATATGACGGACCATCCGTGATGAGCTTGAAACTCATCCGCCAGAAGGCGATACATTCGTTCATGTCCATGCCGATGCCCTTCAGGAAAAGCGTATACTGCAAACGACCATAGTGCTTGAGATGACTGTTCTTCCGCAGCTCGCGGTGGAGATTCTGCATGCACAAGGGGAAGAAACGGACTAGCTCGTCAATACTTCGCGCCGTGATAGCCGTGGTGTCACTGATACTGCCGCCATCGGCAGAGTACGCCGCGTCCGGCGTCGTGAAGCTCTTGCTCAGGTGGTTGAGGATCGGTGCGAGACGGTTGTCTTCGTCCATGCGCGGCAGAGCCCGGGCGGCCAGCTCCAGACCCGCTTCGAGTCGTCGCGAGAATTCGCTCACCACCATCCCCAACTGTTCGCGGACGTGCACGTATGCCGTACCCGCGCGCAGGTAGCATCGCCGCGACTCAACCAGCTCCGTGACCAGCTCGAAGGGGACTTTGAACCATGCTTCCTCTTCCTCCTTCCTCCACCCTGTTGCCTTGCGGAGGTTTTCCCCGAGCTCTCTCTTCTCCTCGTCCGACACTGTACTCCAATTCATACCCAGGCTCTCGATGAAGTCGCGTCGCTCACGAGCGTCATCTTGTTGTAGTCTCAGGCGGAACAGCTGTGCCTCGAGGCGAGTGAATCGTTTCCGCAGCTCTTCTGTGGCAGAGAAGGCTAGTCGCAGCGTCCAATGTGAGTAGTGATCGCGCTTCCGTTCGAGGTTCAGGGTGCTCGACCGTGATGTGTTGGATAGGAGTGGCATGTGCTTGGCGAGGATAGGTCCCATATACTGAGCCGTCTCCTCAGGGGTGCGTGATCGGTATGAGCATGATTCTAACTCGGCGAGTACTGCTTCGCGTCAGAGAGATTGATCCTCGCGAGCGACTTGCAGGTCTTTTTCGAGCAGCAATTTCTTACCTTTGAGCCGTGCGATGCCCCATTCTTCAAATTGCTCGAGTGCTATGTCTCCAGTTGGCGGTATCGTGTAGAAGTTCATGCGCGAAGTGTATTCCTGCTCCTTCCATTGTGCTTTGGCGAATTGCCGCTTTTTGGGATCGAGGACGGCGCGTCGCTTAGGGTCCACCCGTGTGACAGGGCGTGTAGCCAACATGTTGAACAATTATGCAGTATGCGCAATGTCAAATGTGGGTGGGATTGAATTATGGTCAGAAGGTCGGAGGTTGGAGTGGGAGACGATCGATAGCTTTCGCGGGGACTTTTGGGACGCGTCCTGACGCGTTCTCCAATTTGACGCCCGGAAGTGGAACGTCATGCCCAGACCCGGACCCTGATCACTACCATACCTTCTCATAAAAGTCGCAGCAACTGTACACATGCAATTCGCAAGCCATAGATCATAGGTGGGTGATTTTCTATCTGCTAGCCTGATGGGAGACTCCCACTTGCATCATGAGTGACCCTCGCCCGCCTCTGTGACCTTTCCTTCAACGAGGCGTCCCGGGCCATTTCTTTGACAAAGGGCTGCGTAAATGTGCCCTGATGCTGACGCAGTTCCTTTATCTCACTCGGCTTGAGAGCCTGCAGAGGATTTTTGGGTGAGTTACTGCTGGACTTGGGCCATGGCGGATGCGGCCCAGCTGCAATCTCTGTTGACAAATGCTTTCTGCTCGAGCCAGCCCCATCTTTCGAATTTTGAGGCTCTGGAATCCTTGAAGCGGAAGCTTTGGTCTCTGAAGCGCCATCATGATGAATATCCTCGCCTCGGCCAGTACTTGAATGAGGGGCGGGCGCCTTAGCTTCGTGAGTTGCAGCACCTTCATCGAAAGTATTGTGAGGTCCGATCATAGGTACAGGCATCGACGCTGGCATAGTCTCGGGCACGTTCACTGCAAGTAGAAGTGGCGAATTGCCATCTTTTTCGCCCAATCTCGTTAGAGGCTGATCCGGGTCTGAATTGGCAAGTCCAGTGGGCGCTACGCTTTTGTTGGCGGCTCGATCTCGGACCATAGCTCCGGCTTTGTTCAAGGGCATGTCCACTGCCCGATCGGATCTTTGATTGGTAGCACCTGCAGTAAAGGGATCCTCTTCGTTTGGGGGCGACAAACGCACAGCCAAGTCTTTGGCAGCCGAGTCGATGTATTCAAGAAGATCTGGTATGGATCTGGTCCGTGAACGTATGAAGTCGGGCGGTGTGTCAAGGATGATTGAGTACCGACCCTTGCTCGGATCCATGATATCGGCATTTTTGGGTGGTGTTGAACTGAGTGATTCCGACACTGATGACAGCTCCTTGGAGATGCGCTGAACCCGGCTCGCATTGGGGGCTCTATCCCGTAGATTCGTGATCACCCGGTTCAGTGTCCCTCGGTGCTCGATAATGATGGCGTCAATCATTTCTCCAAGATCTGCAGCGACGAGAGAACTCTGCTCGGCGTCGATCATTCCAGGCATCGAAGTGCCCGGTAGAATTACGTTCTGGTGGTCTGTCGCTGTTCCAATCATGGTAGTGCCAGGGAAGTTCTCCTCTATGGGTGTTCCTGGTTCCGTTCTGGTAGACGAGATCTCCGCTGGACTCGAAGGAGCCTCCACAATAGCTTGTGTGAGTACCGCCTCTTGCGTTGCAGCATCTTCTCTCCTTCGTATAGATTCCTCCGCTAGGCAGTCAGGACATGGCTCTGGCGACAATGATGTGCCTTCTGTCTTTGTCAGATTCCTTGCGAGAAAATACCAAGGGCTGGTCGGGTCCACCTGATGGCGGATTCTGCGGCCACTGGGTATGTACGCACCACTGAGACTTTTGTCCATTCCTTCAAGAGTGGGGCGCGATGGTCTCTTTGGCCTAAGCCTGCGGCCATGCCGAATGCAGTCGAGTTGAAGCGGCGGTGGTGGTAGAACGCTGATAGCCGATGGAGCTCTGCCATTACCAGCAGAGCGCGTCTGTCGATGCTCCGTATCCACCACGGAAGTGCTCTTCAAACGCTCGCTTGAATTTCTACCGTGTAGAATGGGACTTTGACTGCCTTGCTGCTGTTGTTGCTGTAATAGGAGGTGTCGTTGCGGTACTGGAGAAAACACTTTGGTTGGTCTCAAAGGTGCCTTGGACCGAGCGAGCGGCGATTGTATCTGCGGACTTTGCGTGCTTTCTTCGTGGCGGACGAATGGGCTCATACGCTTGTTGTGATCGGAGGACTGCAACGCGTGCGGACCATGTGGCTGCTCCCGATTGCTAGTCTTCTGTGATGCGGGTGACTTCTGCTCATCACCATGGGATGGCTGATTAATTGCTCGAACACGCTCGGCGACCGATATACCATGAAGTCGGGTAGGCCCAGCAGGTGGTACAAGAGCCTGCTCGATCGATGTCGGCTGTTCTGCGATGCTTGCGGAAGTACGTCGTGACTGCAGGTCTGGCCGCGCGTCATTATCAGTCACGCCGTCCAAGGTTGGCCAACCGGTTCTTGCATCGTGTACGTTCCAGAAGCCAGATCTTGTATCGGATGTATCTACCTAGGACCTTCTCCGATCGAGCAATGTCAACGGCTTTGCTTCGAAGGTTTCCCAGGCTGCACGTTCGACAACTAGCATCGCTCGGCATAAAAAGTGAGGTTGAGGCAGGATGTGAGCAACGTGGCGGATAGGGATGAATATGATGACACTAGGTAAAAGACTGTCAATATGTAATATGGCGTGATAAGATGGATATGCTGGGACCGGACTGAGCAACGCTCAAGATGGTGAGCACTACACTGGTGCTTGGTAAGAAAGTCCAACGCTCTGTGATGGCATGACTGAGTGTTGAAGAGGAAAGTGCGATTAGCGCCGCATCTGAATGCCGACATCTTACCTGCAAAATGCGACACGAACGGTCAATGGCTCAGACTAATGGAATCGCGCAAGATCATGAATCAATATCGATTCGGTATTTAAGATGTTCCAAAGTAGTTTGTAGTACAGAAAGGCAGAAGCGCTGGGATTAGCTGTAGGATGCTATGTACATCTGATCTACTTCAGCGCAGCCTGCAGACTCTCCAGGACCTTTACGATACGTCAGTGACTGAATGACAATGCGAAACGCGCGTCTCACCTCAAGCTCAATCTTGGCCTCGGCGATGTCCTGCTCGCTGCCAGATCCATTTGCGATCTTCTGCGCTTCAGAAATTTGGTTCCTCACAGCCTGTGCGAGCGTTAGCCACCACACCCGCATTGGATGGCTGTCCTAGCTTACTTCGGCGCTGAAGTCTTCAAGCGGGAAACCCTCAACAGCGTTGATGCTGAGTTGAGAGCCAGGCTGCACAACAGCAAAGCCGCCAGACACTGAGAACCACCAGATCAGCCCAGTCGATTGACCAATGTCGTTATGTAATCCGTCACCTACAGAAAAATGACTTGCTTCCTCCAGACTCTTCAATGACTTCGACAAGACCAGGTTTCAGCTGCTCAATGGATGGGACGTGGCCGGCCAGGACACCCATCTCTCCGGATTCGGCGGGGATGTTGACTTGGACGCTGAACAGGGTCAGTTGAGGTGGTCGAGCGCTTCGCGAAGCCAGAAACATACACATCCTGGGACTTGTAGATCGACTGATCACGTCTCTGGTCAGCATAGCTCGTGGTACAGTGGCGGACGCATGTGAGCGTACCTGGTGAGGGAGGGCAAGGGAGAGCCGGATCTTGTCTGATGCGACGTCGGCGTATCCACGTCGCGCAATTGCGGGCTTGAATGCGGAGCGTTGAGCTCGGAGAGCGCTTCTGGCAACACGAGCACCGAGCATCTTGACGGAGAGACTGTGCAGATCAATTGAGGAATTGCAGTTATCGAGTCGGCTGTTCGACATGCGATTGAAGGTTGTCACAAGTTTGCAAAGCGGGAGCTGCGGGTGGGTCCGACACTAGTCCGCTTTCGGTCGCATCGAGCACCATTGACTTCGGCCGTTGCCTGATGCATCATCAATCTTCATATCATCGATGTAATATCTTAGGCATTTCTCTAAATTCTCGGATTACAGTCATACACAGTAGCTTTCCTCTCTTGATATTTATAAAAAAAATCATCGCATCGCGTACGCTATCATTGGATAAGGTCGTCCGAACTAAACAAGACAGGCAATCTTATACGCATAAGACAATCATGCTATGCATCAAACTGCAGCGATATCATGCACCTCTGCCAGCCCGTACAGTTTCGATGAACATGATTTCAACCAGAAGCACTGTTGCGCTCGCTAAGCATGCTGCTTAGGGGATTCATGTGTGGCCGTAACTGTCTGTTGTTGGGTCGTCCTCAAGTCACCATCGTGTACCGGATGCTGCTCTTCCCAGAAGGGCTCGATGATCCTGCCTTGGTGTTTACCCGATATTCGTCCAGCAACGTTGAAAGGGTCAAAGAGCGTGACAATCCAAGGTCTGGTATCTTTATTGGCGAACCCGGGGCCCACTCGTTCCGTGGTAGCGTCGTTCTTGTCCAAAAACACTTTATCCGAGTGCGGCAAGAAGCGCCCAGGAGTCCAGATAGTTAATGCAGTCACAAAAAGTGTGATGTTGGCGACCTCAAATATCCAGAACAGTGCTTCGATAGTGAGGGAAGCTCCACAGGAGCCTGTCAAGATACACTGCTTCGATTGGAATCCTTGTACTGCACGGAAAATACAACGGACCAGTATCATGGAAGATGTCGTGTATAGTACGTAAACCATGATTTTGACTTGACGGGGAAACGTCCCCGCTTTCTTAGCCCTGACATGGAGTTGTGCGGTCAGACAGAGGAAGAAAATCTCAACGAAGCTTTGCAGTATCAATGCCGCGTTCAGTAGATTCGAACCGACGGTGAGTAGTCCGAGGTTTACAGGCTTAGCACCTCCAGCCAGACGGGATGCCCCTTGCGCCGAGACAACTTCGACGATGGCTGAGAGAATAACGAAGGTGGTGACAACGCGACCAGGATGCAGTGGCGCGAGGTAAGGCAGATACGCCATTAGGCGTCCCAGAATAAAGGTCTCAGCCCCTCCATACAGCGGCGGGCCCAGAAGAACGAGGACATATTGTGCGATGTAGATGTTGATTTCTTTTGGTTGGGCTTGCGAGACAGCCCGACATGCAAAGCCAGCAACCCAGACAGCCGATGCCCATGTCATGATGAAACCAAACCGGGTCCATTTCCAATGGAAAAAGTTCTGCCAGACATTGATGCAGCCGAGGATGAAGATGATCACTGCGAAAATATATGGCAAAGGCTTGGCTGGATTGTAAGGGTACAAGGTCCAGTCGGTGCTTTCTCGTGGAATTAAAGACATGGTAGCCGAGAACATTTTGATCGTGGTCAGGGATGTTGTCGGTAATTCGTGAATGATGGATCTGATGGAAGTCCAATGCTAGAAGGAGCAGAATCTGGAGGAAGATGAGGCGATTATAAGTGTGTTTCTGCAACGTCGTATACCGCTCCGGAGATGCCTACTCCACTATATGATCGCCTGAAAGTCCAAATAATGCCTGAAAAAATAATGCTGCCTGAGCTAGAGTGGAGCTCAGCAGAGATGAGGCGCTTCTGACAGCAGTGGGTCAGCACAATGGCAGCCCAAATCGGGCATGCCGTTGTTAATCTCACAGGACTGCAAGCTGAGGACTGGAATGGTGTGGTCGTGGGTGGGGAGTGACAAGAGAAAGTGCGCTCAGGCAGCTATGCGGTAGAGGTTTCACGTAGCTTTGTACAGCGCGACATATGCACCTTATCGTATTGTACCTACCTTTAGCGTTGCTATGGCCGTAAGCACGTGGTGTTGTAGGGGTGGGAACGGATTAGAAGTGGGATGGCTGTGGTGAGTGAGTGTCACGGGTTGTTTAGCTAATTTCTTGGGGGCGCATCCTGCAACCTGATTTGGGAACAAATCCTTGTTGACGGCGCATGGGGCGGCCAACCAGAGCAACTGCCAAAAAGGACAAGCGAGTCTAGCGCCCGCTCGGCCTCCTTCCGAACCCGCCATGTGGGATCTCGGGCGCCTGAATTCAAGCTACGGGCGACCTCACCCCGTCGAAATGTTACTGCCTAAAGTGTCGCAGAGGTTGGGCACAATCACTACGAGGGTCGAGCAATTCTCGCGATCAGCAGCGCTCTCGGAAGTCATGTCGATTTGCTACTCGAAAACGTCCTAGTAAACGGTGCGGTTCTATGCGACAGTGGAATGGCCGGGGAGAATATATAGCTGGAGCCACTGCAGGAACCAACGCCGTTTATCCGTCCCCGCTCTCTTTTCAGCTTCATTCCGCGCTGGGCTACCCACGTCCCGCGTCAAAATCGCGTGGCTAATCCACCAAAAACGGCTGCAGATCCAGCATGACAAGTTACAATGGTCGGCGTTCCACAAAGTAAAGGATGTGAGGCCTGCCGGAAACAGAAGAAAAGTGTAAGTCCGTTCTGCCGCCCGCAGATCTCTATGTTTCCCCCCGCCCGATATAGCCCTATGATCCGCATCCTAACCATGTCGAGTAGTGTGAGGGCACCAGTATCCCCTGCGTGAGATGCAAACGCCTCAAGATCCCATGTATCGGTCGCGGCCAACAGCGCTTCAAATTCCAGGATGAGACCTTCCGCTTTGAGAACGGTTCCACGCAAACCCGGCCAGCGAAAAAGCGGAAAGCAGCGAATAGTGATGCAGTACCCGATCCTGCTCTAGAAGACTCCTCTTTAGCCAACTCGTTAGTGGTCACAAGTCAGCCGCTGAGCTCCGCTTTGATTCAAATACCCATGTCCATGCCAACGACCAAAGTCACGCGGCTGGCAGCATCCTTCATTGACCAAATCGATCCAAACTTGGACAGTCGCTGGATACCGCCTTGGAACTTCACAAGGCTGCTCCAAGTCATACCATCACGACTCGGCCACAACGACGCCTTGGACGCATCCGCCGAAGCTGTCTTGGCAGCATATCAGACCTACAGAGCACGCCAACATCACGCCCCTGCAGACTCAAGCGCCTTGATCCAACAACGTTGCCTGAGTCAGTATAATCGGGCCTTGAAAGCTTTGCGCAGTTGTCTTGATGACAAGTCCCAAGCGCAATCTGGTGAGACTCTTTGCAGCACCATGATGCTCCTTATGTTTGAGGTCAGTTCCTCTTGCTAAGAACTGAGAGATTGCTTCGACTGAAATTGTCACATAGACATTGATGGGCCCTATCAATCAGCGTGTGCTCAGCCATGCTGGTGGTGCGGCGAATATTATGAAAGCACGCGGCTATTCGACCGCTAAGAACGAGTTCGAATGGAATGTCATGTTGTCGCTAAGAGGTCCAGTGGTACGCAGACATGTAGCTCGAGTGTAAGCCAATGCCTTATTGACGATGCTACGATAGGTCTTCCAAGCGCTGTTTTCAGGCGAAATGCTGTTCACCGATGAAGAGTGGTTTAACCTAATCAAGAATCCGACTCAGGACGAAGGTGTCATGGGCAGAACATTGATGACTCTGGCTCGCATACCCAATCTCCTACTTAGAACCCGCGGTGCGCTCTCGAAGCCCACCGTTGATGAAGCAGAGCTCCAGAAACTCCGTCAAACTCTACGGACGATCAGAAGCGCCCATTTGTTTGACATCAAGGAATTACTAGAAAGGTTGGAAACACTAGAAAAGAAGCATCCAGACCCAGCTCAAAGGGATCGCGAAGTGATGATGTTGCATTGTGCTCATGGCAGGCACGTAGCGACAGCTTACTCGACTGACATGCATCTACTCTCGCTACTATCGGCGGTTGACTATCCGAGAAATCCGCCAATCAGCAGGACCGTAAGAGGAACAAGCAAAGCAGACCTTGATGAGTGGATGCAACTGGCCGCAGACCGAGCAGAAGAAGCTTCGGACCTTGCCGAAAGAGTCGCTTGCCATCGACCACTGGGCACCTTTTACATGGACTACGTACTCAAAGGTGCCTATATCGTTGCCGGAGACAGATCTACTCAGTTGAGGATCCTGGGCCAGATCTGGGAATATGCATACGATATGTTTGGGTCTGAAGCAAAGGTGGATCTCGAACAAATGAACGAAATTCGAGACTGGATCGCAGCAAATGATTTGAGAAGGAAGCTCGCTGATGCGGCACCGGATCTGCCTTCTAGAGTGCAGGAGATTACGGAGGATGAATTTTCGATCCTGACGAGCTGAAAATCCCCCAAGGATGGTACGCAAGGCCATGCCATGACGATATGATGTATATAGCTTTTGGATATGCCGCAGTGCCAATTCGATACCCGTTCCTTTGCCCAGTGATGCATCGGATATCTGATGATATCAGTGTACCTACTTCACCATGTTATAGCGCAGATAAATATTCTCCCTTTGACGCCAACGCTTAAACCCAATCATCTCTTCATATATAAAACTTCTTCGGCCCTCAACTCTTTGCACCCAGATGTTCTCCAGCTCTGTCTCGTTAGAGGTCATCGGTCGAGTTGCTTCCATCCCGTCTGTCCCCGTCAGTCAGCACAATGTTCTTTCTAACCCACGGAGCAGGAAACTTACGGCACATATCTAATCCCCGCGCCCTCGATGGTCTGCAGCACATCGTCCGGCAATATCCCCTGAACCTTGACCGCATACACGCCGGGGACGTATCCCTCCAGCCGCTGCCACTTGGCGACCCAGCTTTGACCCGGGTCGCTCATAGTGATCAGGCCCTCGAAGACTTGCGACGTGCAGTCTTGGATGCTATCTGTGTTGCCCGCCAGCTCCAGGAAGGACTCGCAGTTCGGGCAGCCGTTGTTGAAGAACCGGCTTTGCGTCTGTACGATGCTGCAGATCAGGCATGCGCGGAGCATACGATGGGAGCCGGGCGCGACGAAAGCGGTGGTCATTTTGACGGTGCGGAAGGGACTGAGGGTGCGGTTTGTAAGCCCGAGGCAAGGCGGACAATGGTCTCTATGATTGGCGGATCCTGGTGCTCGTGAGAGGCTGGTCGAGGGGTCTGTGTACGAAATGAAATGCGCGGCGGTGTCGAATGCGAATTATTTCAAATAAAAGTGAGGTTGTTCTCAGAACGTCTTATACCTCCGGTGCCGGCTGGAGAGAGGGTTAGGGTTGACCTAGAAACCTCCAAAAGATTGGCTCTTTTGCTTCTTGCTATTCTCACGCTCATAACTTTTGGATGAGCGTATGAGTCACGAAGGCTTGACTTGGAAAAGGCATGTGTTTCAATGGAAAGAAAATATTCGCATACAACAAGATAAGTTAAACATGCTCCTTCTGTTCCACAGTCAAGAAATGTTCCCGGACCACTATGATACCATTCTCTCTATCAGCAAGATCCTTGGCCAGACTGTCATCGATTGTCTCCACGCGTGCTAACAGCGTATTCGGAGGACCGGCCAATCTGTCTGTGCAGCTTTCTCCTGTGTTGGCGCGGAATCTCTGAAGGTTTAGCCGGACGAACAACGGCTTTAGCGTCGCAAGGCTGGTGGCTACGATACCGAGACCAATCTCGAGACAGCTGAGAGTACCGATATCAAAGCCAGTAACGAAAATCTTGACAAATTGAGTGTCAAGCTGGTGGATCCAGCCTATGCGAACAAGAGAGCATACACTAGCCAATCCACCAATAACCAGCAGTGTCACCGCAAGACGCTTGTGCTTCCGGCTCATCTGTAAGCTGGTGATCACCATAATTGCTATGCCAGTGTAGATCCAGTCCACGACGGCGTTGAGAACACCATGGCTGTATGCCAGCGGGATACCGATCTTGTCTTTGGGCAGGCACTTGTTTGAGAGCCGGTGCATCAGATACTTCGTTGGTGCGCCACATTCAAACAATGTCTCGAAGAAGAACCCCGTACCAAAAAGGGCGAAAGCACCGGTGCAGATGTACAGAGTCCAGCGTTGCCATGGAAGTATGATGATGCGAAGAAAGAAGAGCATCAGGCTAATTTTCAGCGCGACTGAGCAAACAATGTAGATGCAGAAAGTGGCGAACAGGTACTACGAAGGTTTAATACGGCGGTATAAGACCAGTTCATTGGATAGCACTACTCACCTGAGTTGCCAGGTTCAGATTCTGGAATGAGTTGACACCACCGTAGGTCGTTGTTGCAAAGCTTTGGTAGAGCGTGAAGCAGAAGGCCGTGAAGAAGAGCTAGACCTAGGTCAGCGACACAAACAAGGATTCAACAAGCGAAGTTGCGTACCGAAGTGACGAACATGGCCCAATCATCGGCTCCCACATTGCGAACAATGACAGCGCGAGTGTAGAATCGTAAGCCTACAGCAATCCAAGTGATAGCGATCATGGTCAGGGAGGTATACAGCGCGGCGGCTGCATCGTTGGATATGATGACCATGTTGGTCTGCTTGAATGGAGCAGCTCAGATAGCCAATGCTGACGCGAAAGAAAGCGGATCCAAAAGGTCCTCGCGTGGAGTCTTATGGTATTTAGTGATGCAGCGTGGACATGACGTCGAAGCATAGAAGCCTTGCTTAACCGGCCAGCCGTTCAACGTCTCAGTCATGCATCTCTCAAAAAGACTCAAAAGCTATAGGGATCGAACGGCTACTAATGATTTATTCCCCAAGCTAAGCTCGTTCTATAGGAACCGGTGATAAAGTACCACTCGACTCTCATTCCAGAGCGTCGAAAGCCGACTTGATCGTCTTGACAGATTCTGAGCATGTCCGCGTCGTGTCTATGCATATCCCTTCGAGTATAGTGCAGTCTTGCGAGCTGCCAATGATCGAGAAAGCATCGACCAAATGACTCCGGAGTCATTTCCGCGGCAAGAACGGGCGGTTCGTCGCTGCGACAAGCCCGACCGGCAGTGCCACTGGGCCGTGCGAGTTCCCCAGTTTGCGCACGGCTGGGGATCGCAAGCTTTATCGACCAGAAACGGTCGCTCATGGGGCTATCCCTCATAGGAAGGATGTATAACATTCTAGAGCTGATCGGGCAGTTCGTGAAGTCACCCGGTTATCTTTAACGGTCGACAGTATCCTAGAGCTGATCGGGCAGTTCGTGAAAACACATGGTGACCTTCAACGGTCGAGAAGTTCCCCATGTAAACGGTTCAACCCGGGCTGAAACGCCACCGATGCTCGCCCAAGCTGACCGAAGTCGCCAGCAAAGACATGTCTCTCGCCAAACTTGTAGATTCCAGAGCCTGCATCGTAAATGAGAACATAAGGGACATGCTCGTGACATGTTGAACAGGATTTAAGGCAATGAACAGTGTGTCACGCCGACATAGCCGTAGACAGATAGGGGAATGGTCACGACATGGTTTATAATTCAGGAACGCAACAATGCATTATATTGGTGCTATCCCTCCTCGGTCTCCCAAACCATGCTGACCAGTACGCCCTTTCGAAGCACTCGTCAACCACAATAATTAAGCTACCTTCTTGTGCCTTGATCTCCGGAAGGGCTAGATCCGGAAGCTGTACTAGTGCTTCTTGCGTGGCGGCTCCTCCGCGGCTTGATTGTCCTCGTGGACTGGCTCGTGGGTATGGGTGAAAAAGTGCCTGAACAAGCCCCGAAGATCGAAGAATGAACGCTTAGGCCCCGGAGCTGGTGTGTGAGTTGCAACGCTGGCTGCAGTGTTCACATCGGCCCTCGTCGCCACCTTCGCCCCATCGGGCGACATCGCTGTCGCTGTGACGATCGCCGGCACATTTGTGGTGATGACGGTCGCCGTCTTGTTCTCCGCCACCACGACAGGTCGGGTGTTGACAACCTGTACATTCGTTGGTGAAGCTGATGGTTTGCTCTCCGTAATAATCACAGGCGCAATTACAATGTCTTGCTTGGTCACAGATGAAGGAAGATCAGCCGTTGAGGATATGGTTACCATTGATGTATCAGTAGTGGTTGGATGGGGCGCAGTAGGTCTAGTTTTGGTTGTCGCTGTTTCCTTTTCCGTGATGATGACCACAGGAGGGCCGTCAGGAATGGCTTTGGCCTCGACGATTACGGGCTTGACATTGTCCAACGGCGACACCTCCTTCGCCTTGGGTTCAATCAACTGCTGGCCAACGCCAGTCTTCAAGGTCGATGCTTCTGCAAGAACTGGCTGCGTGTGGATCTCAATGACCTGGGGAATGATTTCCTTGACTTGTGGATCCAAGGTCGCAGCTGCAGCGGAGGCGACGGAGGCGGAAGGTGCGGTAGCAGATGAAGGCGGCAAGGCTGGTTGCAGGGCAACCGGCTTCTCTGTCGCTGTTTGTCCTGCTGGAGCTTTGGTATTGACTGCATAAACCGGCTCAGTTGGCACTTCTTGGAGCTTCGTGACTTCGGTGGGTTTGAGTGCGTCTTTCAGTGTCACTATGGCACGGTCGCCGCCAGCGACCTTCACCTGCGTTGACCCGGCTTTCATTGTTTTAGTTCTGACTTCCTTGGTCGGAGGGTCAGGTTTTGTGTTCTCGATAGCTTGACCCGATTCAGCGCCTGGCTTTGGTAGGCCTGGTTTGATTGACTCTTGTGTTACTCGTTGAAGTGTGTTGGTTTCAACAGGTGCGGCATCCAACTTTGGCTTTTCGACCACTATGAGATTTGCCTGTGCTGGATGCTGAGTCACATCCGTTGGTGCTGACTTCAGTTCAACGATCTGAACAGTACTGGGACTCGCTGCCGGAACCACGCCAACTTGGAGTCCCTTCAGAGCCTCTGGAGTTGCCGTGGTAGAAGCGGGAGCCTTCATCGATTCTACCTGCAAAACTTCGATTGCCTTTGCAGCCTCTGGCTGAGAAGGTGTTGCTTTTTCGACCTGCTGGACCACCACGGTTTTGGTCGCTTCAGGCTTGGGGAAATCCGGTTTTGCCACCACAATCTTGGAAGGGTCCTCTTTGATAATCTGAACGATCTTTGGAGCCTCAGGATTTGCAGTCTCTATCTTCGGGACAGATTGCTTCTGGACCTGCAGAACCTCCACAGTCTTCGTTGCCGCGGGTGTAGAGAGATCCGCTTTCGTAAACTCGGGTTTGGCCGGATCCACCTTGACGCTCTCAACAATCTTGGGGACCTCGGGGCTCGAAGCTTCTGATTTGACCACGATGATCTCTGCTGGATCAGGCTTTGTAACCTCAACAAACGGAGGGGGCTCGATTTTGCGAAGGTCTGATGTTGGCAAATCGGGTTTGTTAGGATCAGCCATGACGATTTGAATGATTTGTGGAACCTCAGCCTTTGAAGGTGTGCTTGTCGTTGTGTCCGGTTTGATCGATTCAACTTTGAGTGTCTCTGCAGCTTTCGGCACCGTGGCCCTTGATGTATCAGGGACTGTGACCTCGACCTGAACCGGTCCAGTGGCAACGTCGACAACTGTCTCAGGCTTTTGAGGTTTCGGTTTGATGACATCTGGCTTAGTGACGTCCGGCTTGGTGGTATCTATCTTTGTGGCATCGACTGTTGGAATTTCGATGACTTTTGGGGCTAGCGCTGGCTTCGATGCGTCTGGTGCGGCGAGCTCAACCTTCACGACATCGACTGTTTTAGGTGCTTCAGGCTGAGTCGAGTCGGCCTTTGCAGCATCTGGCTTGCTTGGGTCGATCTTGGTAGCATCAACAAGTTTTTGGGGATCCGGAATAACGACGACCTTCTCGAGAGGAGAAGATGGCGGTGAGTCGAGCACCACAACTTTTGGCATGGGCGATGGCGGAGCTGGTTGTATCTCGGCGGCGGCTTTGACGTTCGACTTTTCGACCAACGTTGCCACTGGCGGAGATGATTTGCCAGCTTTGATATCCGTTGTCAAACTGACCTTGGCTGCAGTATCCACGTCCAGCGGTGGGGCTGAAATAGGCTTCGAGGGTTCCGTTGGCTTAGTATCTTGTGCAGGGGCTGCCGCCTCAGGTTCCGGCTTAGTGGGTTTTGCGTCGGACGCGTTTGGTCTTGGCTCGCTTGCTTGCGATGGCCCCGCTGGTGTTGGCTCTGATGGCTCTGGTTTCACAGGTACTGGATCTGCAGGCTTTGAGTTCGCAGATTTCGGCTCTGCTGACTTTGGCGTAGAGTCAGCTGATTTGGGTTCTGCAGCGCTGGGCTGTGGCGGCGTCGGTTGTGCAGGTGCAGTAGGCGCAGCAGGCCCTGCCATTTGTCAATTCGTGAAGATGCCGACAGAATGTTGTCCGCAGGCAAGCTTACCTTTGGGAGAGGCGGCGTCAGCCATTCTGAAGGTTGGTACTGGTGAGTGTTGCAGACCAGTGAATGTGAAAGTTGGAGTGCTTAGGAATGAGCAAGATTCTCGAGCTACGTCGAGGTCGAGAAACGGCACAGGGAATAGGATGCGATGCAAGTCAGAATGATATGACGATAAGGAAAACGCAGCCTCAGCACTCTCAGCAGACTCGGAAAACGAGAGGTTCGAGGATTGAAGGCGGTTTGCGTGTCTCTGGTAGACTTGGAACTGCAATCAAGGCCTGAAGGAGAAGGGGCTGTGTGCACATAAACACAACGAGAAAGGAAGCTACGGCCCACCATGCGGAAAGTAATGGATTCACGGGTACCTACCACCCTCAGTATGTCGCTAGAATGTCAATATCTGGTCGCTGCTGCCTGGTAGGCGAAATGGGCGCTCACTCGAGTTGCACAAGAGTCCAGGTAAGAGACCAACATCGATTGAAACTATTGCGTCGCGAAGGGTAGGGCTTGGCACGGACCCATCACCCGCCCGCGCCCCAAGTCCGAGCTGTCACTTGCCTGCGAACCACAACAAGCGTCCATCGCCCATTGCTTTCAATGCTGCATAATATTGACCCATCATGCCACCAATCATCACGAATGTCGATGAAAAGGCTCTGAGAACAACAAAACATCCGCCGGAATTCGATCAGAAGGTCGATACCACCAAAATCAACCTCCCAGTGATCAAAAAGTAAGAGATGCCATGTCTTCGGGAGGATTGCTGCCACAACCTCTACTTATAATGCAAGAGTACCATCGTACTGACAACAGTAACCACTACAGTTGGGCAGCAGGGGAGCTCAAAGAGATCCTCGAAATTGACGACGATGTCGTGATCGGATTACTATTCGACCTTCTTGACGTGAAACAGGTTAGTGATCTTTCTGCATGAAACCATACACCAATTTGACCCCATTATAGCCCAAAATCAAATCCATTCAGCAACAGCTGAGCGGGTTTCTTGGCGACAAAAGTGCATCCTTCTGCAAAAAGCTCTGGAATTACTGTCTATCCGCACAATCAAATGAGACCGGAGTCCCTCCACAGCTTCTTGAGGCCAAGAAAGCGGAGCTGATCCAAGAACGGGTACGTCAGTTTGGGTCATTATGGAACTTCACTTTGACATGTCATAGCAAAAACAGGAGCAAGCAGCTGAGCAGGCACGTCGCCAAAGAGAACATCAAGCCAGCCACGAGCGTGACTTGGACGATATCCGATACCGGGAACGGCAAGACCGAGACGATCGTCGAAGCTGGCGAGGCGGCAGGGGCTTCGATCGTCGACCACCACCTAGACGTCGTAGTGCCTCGAGATCGCCGCCCCGTCGACGGGATCCTCCTGTCCGTGACTATGGTCGTGATGAATACGGCCGCCGTCCTCCACCCAGAGATATTGACACATACGTACCGTCTTCATCCAGACGATTCGACCGCAGGCGCTCTCCACCGCCTACACACGGTAGACGTCGCTCGAGGTCGAGGTCGCGGAGCTTGTCGAGAGATCGCACAGGCGACATGGACTCCCGTCTGAGAGACAAGAGACGACGCTACTCTTCACCTCGCCGTCATCGTTCACCGTCACCTCGTAGGCGCGAACGACAGGGCTCAAAATCACGTAGTCGATCCCCAACGCGACAAGATTCGTACAGACAACGTCGACGCGACCACTCCAGGTCACGGACCCCGCCTCGACGGCGCCACGATGATAGAGGTGGTGATCACAGATCCACACGCCGAAGCCCTTCCTCATCTCCCGAGAGACTGAACACATCTGCTGATAAAGCCAGGGACAGACCTCGTCGGCGCCGGTCTCCGAGTTACAGCAATGACTCGCGATCCCCGATCCGCAGTCGCAGCCGCAGCCGCAGCCATTCGCCTCCTCAGCGCATCCGAGCACGTCGATCCAGTAGTTTGCCCACGAGCCATGGCAAGGACGAGCGTACCACTGACCCCGTCATGGACCCAGTACAAGGTATTCAAGTTCAGAACGGTCATAGATCAGAAGGTGTACATAAGGTTAGTGATGAGTCTTGATGCAGGCACCTTATGTACTATTATTAGCCATGCCTGAATCAAATAGGACTTCAGGCTTACTTCAAAGCTGTCTTGTCTAGTTTCCACATAGGTCTCATCACCAGTGACACATGCGATACTAATAAAATAAGACCAGAGAGCACAGTGCCAACCGGCGCACAGCGATGGAAGAGCGCATGAAAGTTTTGAGAGCACAAATCATAGCTCAAAGAGAGCAAGCCGCGAGCAAGCATGAGCAGGAGTAGCAAACGAGCTAATTATATGAGTCAACCGAATGTTCCGATTCCGCAAAGGGGATTGCAGCTTCGTACCTTCGCTACAGACCAGATGAAGAACGTAGTGAACGGATATGGGGCAAGAGGTGATGTTCCGGGAGAGGATAGGACGAACTACGGGCGTGTGCTGACCCCCGATGAATCTTCTAATGTACCCCAGACCAAAATGCTGTTCAATAATGGTTGATGGGAGTACTCGTGTTAGTGCCACGGGGCGGCGCAGCATGGACGGAGCATGGGGGGGACCAGGTTTAGGTTGAAGGGTCCAGCTTTCCCCCAGAACTAGACCAAAGCTAAGGATTCAACCAACCCTTTTATTCCGCTGTCGCCCGGTCCCGCTCGCCCTCACCTTACCTCCGCTCTCAACGTCTACACCGCACTGTCTACAGACCCGCCTTCCTGATTATCGCCCTCCTTTGTGCCATGGCATCAGCCTGCTGACATGCACGGCGGTGTGGCGCTACCATGAGATCATTGGCGGGCTTTCCTGGCTCGCCGATGCTGGACAAGCATGCTCAGCGTGCGCCTTCTCTTTAGAAGCTCTACAAGACATCAACTTCACTACAACTTCTCAAAATCTGTTCCGAGCCGGCTTGGCTTCCATACCTCTCCGGTCGTGTCACGATCACCAAGATCGGACGAGCCCAAGGCCGGCACAACCACCCCTGTACCGGACGAAGCACAACCCTCCAGATCCAAAAGCCCCTTCTACTTCGAAGCAGGATATGCGGTCTTCGCGAAGCGGCCCTCTCGGCCATTCCCTCCTCCTTTCCTCTCACCCCCCTCAGGCTCCTTCTCCGACCCACTCAGTACGCATCACCAAAGCCGCGATAGACGACCGAAGGTCAATGGCGAGATGATCCGGGGCATTACAAATGGTGATGATGCGGTCTTGGTCAGTGACAACTTTCTTGGAGCTAGCGATGGCGTTGGTGCGTGGGCTACTAAAGAGCGCGGACATGCAGCGTAAGTTGAACTTCCTCAAAGGTGCGTTCTACATATGCTTACGATACATGTTTCAGTTTATGGTCACGTCTGATCTTGCACTTCTGGGTACGTGAAGCTGAACGCGATGAATTTGGAGAGAACGGCGAACCAGATCCCCGGCGCTACCTAGAGAATGCGTATGAACAAACGAAAGAGGCCACCTCAGATCCGAATGAGTGGCTTGGCACAACCACTGCCTGCAGCGCACTGTTGTCAGCAGACCACCAAGAGTCTCCTCAGCCAGTGCTCTACGTCACGCAACTCGGCGATTCTCAAGTGCTGGTGATTCGACCACGCGACAAATCGGTTATATTCAAGACTACGGAACAGTGGCATTGGTTTGATTGTCCACGACAACTGGGGACCAATTCCCCCGATACCCCCGAGAAAGACGCACAGATGGACAAGGTTGTTATTGAAGAAGACGATCTAGTGCTGGCCATGTCAGATGGCGTGGTAGATAATTTATGGGAGCACGAGGTGGTAGAAAACGTTGTCCAGAGCTTGGAGCGCTGGAAGAACCAAGACGACCAACCCACGGCTGAGGAGAAAGTTGAAGTGGGCGAGGCAGCAGGAATGCGATATGTGGCACGCCAACTTGTCAAGGCAGCGAGGAAGATCGCAGAAGACCCATTCGCCGAAAGCCCATTCATGGAGCGAGCGGTAGAGGAAGGTTTGAGCATAGAAGGAGGAAAGTTGGACGATATCAGCGTGGTGGCTGGTATCTGCCGTCGCCGACAAATGGAGTGATTGATCTGACCAGATCGGCAAATGCCGACTCTTGTCACGACACCTATAATTCTGCTAGTTGTGTAGAATATTCATGCGTCATGATTTTATAGAACCTGTTCTGTGGTGTGGTGTGATCCATTTCATGCAGGCCTTCTCCTCACAAATTCGGCCAGATCCTCCCTCGTGGCAACGCCCAGCACAAACCGTCGTCCGGGATCTGTCACGACAGCGAAGTCCTGCTTCTCCCCACCATGCGCCCCCTCGAAGAAAGCCTCCAGCTCCTCCAGCGGTGTGTCCATTGTGATTACACGGTAGCTCCTGCCACGACGCCGGAAGCGCATCATCGCCGCCTCCACTGGGTCTGACTCTGACACTTCCCGGGTCTTCAGCAGCTCCCGTAGCCTTGGAATGGAGAGATAACCTAGCAATGCGCGGTCCGAAGAGACGACGGTCAGATGGGTGTACTCGCGTTCGAATGCGGTCATCAGAGCATGGGAGATGGGGGACGAGGGCGTGACGGAGAGCGCGGAGGGAGGGTCGAGGTCTTCTACCGTCGCCTAAAAGAGGATTAGTAGCTGGCAAGGATAGCATCGGGCTGGTGCTGGACTTGCCCCGCGGTACTTCTTTGCCCATTCGGAGATCTGGTCTTCTGGCCGAAGAGCATTGTGGGTCTGCGCGGGCACCGACGTCGTGGACGAGCTAGCCATTGCCGGGTGTATTGCCGGGCTGAAGCCGGAGTAAAGGCTGTATGTGGGTGACTGAGGTGTGAATTGCGGTCCCTCAAGGTACACACTGTGTTGTCGGCAGCAGATCCGAATGTGCTCCACTTGCGATTGGTGAAGTTAAAAATCTTGGGTCGACTGCGATGACATGCAGCAACGTCCCGCTTAGACTCCTGGCCTGTGCGCTGAGCCGCATGTTCGCCCATTCAATTATAAAGCCATTATGGTTATTGATAAAGCCACCTCTTGAAGTGTATCACCATAGCCACATATGCATAGAGGCTCCTGTAATAGCACAAATGTCAATTGTATTCGAGGGTAGAGATCCAGAGCCCAAAGCTGAGTCGCCGGAAAAGGGACGCTCTTCTGCTCAACTGATCGCCATATCACGAGGATGCGTATCCAATATTCGGACAGGTAATAAATGCCTATAGACCTTCAATCGTGTATCCTGGGGCAAATATCTGGACCCAGGTCACCTCCTCTTAATCATTTCTAGGAGTGTTGCATGCAATCGTCGGCGAAGATATGACGTCCGGTTGGCGGCATTTGACCGGATTCGCCCGAGACTTGGTCGCAAGAACGCGACCAGGGATTGGCTCGAGCTCAGTCGTCAGCCCCGCCTGCTCTATTCTATTTCCGAGATGGACGGCAATAAAGTCCTATCTCCGTGTAAGAGCTGCAAGCTACCTTGGAAGGCGCCGCCGCGGCCTGCCTTGCTGTCCATTCGCCGTGGTTTGTCTGACGTTGGGGTTCTCAAGTTTGTGGCAATGACTCTTCCCAGTCCTCTAGCTCTCATATCTGCACAAATATTTTGCCAATTGATCTCTCAGGCCATTCCTGACGAGTAGCTACCCCTCACCTACCCTCCCGAACAACTGTGTCTGACTCACGGGCAACGAATATGCCTTCCTTGTTCCCCTCTCTAGATGCACTGAGCGGCACATTTGGGGTGTGCTCCCCCTTCAATCAACCCCGTCCGTCCGAGCCGCAAAGTACTACTTTCAGTCGGACAGACATCTTCCGCACATGGAGCGTTGCCGACGACGCCAAAGCAAAGGCTCAGCAGCTCAGCGATGTCGCCGTCAAAGACTATCAGAAAGCCAGCGCCGCAGCCCAGGCTAAGGCCGGGAAGATTGAGCTTTATTCCGGCAAGTACTATGCTGCTTGTATTACCGGTGGTCTCCTTGCCTGTGTAGGTATCCCGCCACACAAGTGCTGTGGTGTATGACTGACCCGACCAGGGTGTAACTCATTGGGCTGTAACGCCACTCGACCTGGTCAAATGCCGCCGTCAGGTCGACTCCAAGCTCTACAAGGGCAACTTTGAGGCGTGGGGTAAGATCAGCCGCGCCGAAGGCATTCGTGGCGTTTACACTGGTGGCTCCCCGACATTCTTCGGATACTCTGCCCAGGGTGCCTTCAAGTATGGAGGCTACGAGTTCTTCAAGAAGTTCTACTCGGATCTTGCTGGAGAACAGAATGCGTACAAGTACAAGACGAGTCTTTACTTGACCGCATCTGCTTCGGCTGAATTCTTCGCCGACATTGCTCTCTGTCCCCTGGAGGCTGTTAAGGTCCGCATGCAGACTACAATGCCGCCTTTCGCAACAGGCACGGTGGACGGTTTGTCCAAAATTATTTCGAAAGAGGGTTATGGCGGGTGAGACCGTGTCTTGCAGCCTCGAGTGGATATCTCTGACAGCGGTAGATTGTACAAAGGTCTCTATCCCTTGTGGGGCCGTCAGATCCCTTATACAATGATGAAGGTCAGTCACATAGCTGTGTTGGATGAATTAAGCCACTGGAGCGCGCAGCTGACAATCTGTACAGTTCGCCAGCTTTGAAACCATCGTCGAAATGATCTATGCTCGCCTCCCTGGTACCAAGTCCGACTACAGCAAGGGTGCTCAAACTGGTGTCGCATTTACTGGTGGTTACCTTGCGGGTATCTTGTGCGCCATCGTCTCTCATCCAGCCGATGTCATGGTCTCGAAATTGAATGCCAGTCGCCTGCCCGGAGAAGCGTTTGGTGCTGCTACCAGCCGCATCTACAAGGATATCGGTTTCGCTGGTCTTTGGAACGGATTGCCGGTCAGGATTGTCATGATTGGAACCCTTACCGGCCTTCAATGGATGATCTACGACTCTTTCAAGATCTTCATGGGCGTGAGTCTGCTGGTTACACTAGATATGCGTGAAACTGACTTTAAATTCAGTTGCCCACTACCGGCGGAGCTGCTCCGCCCACAGAGACCAAGGCGTAAGCGACAAGAGCTTGAGCCTGTGATTGCGACGCCATTGATTAGCATGTTTTTGCCATGTGGCTATGCTCAACGAGAGATCTTTATCCTTAGCAACCTCTTCACTCAATTTGTAGTTGATTTATGTGCAGCCCTAACATGGCCCGTAAACACCCACAGTCGTACCAAAACACGTGACCGCTTTCGATGACCGCTGTACGTACTTTCTGTGTGACACTTTTGTACCACGTTGTGAAATGATGGTGACATTGTGTAAACTCCTTATCTTGAGGTTGACTAAAGCACATTTTTCCGCCGCCTGTACACGAATGACAAGCGAACGCCGACGACTTTCCATTGAAAGAGCGGCCAGACATGATGGGAACTACGACCGTGGCGACCCACCGAAGCCGGAGATGCGTTGACCCTGACGTCAACCCGTCCCTCGCCGATAGCGATGGGATCTGTTGGCGCCAAGCAACAATTATATGGTGACATCAAATCGCGCGCGACCGACGTGAAAGAGGAAAAAGGAAAACCCTTCTGCGCCTCCTCCCTCAAATCGCACACTCAGAGCGCACCATAATCCACTTCAGCAGCATCCCAGACCCCAGATAGATACGACCAATGACGACCGAAGGAATTCATTCCACCGGCCGCGGCGGTGCGTATTCTTTGTCCCGATCATAGTCTGACATGCGCTGACACCGACGTTCACAGGCGCAGGCAACATCGGCCGCGAGACCGAGCCCACGTCCTACACGGACGGCTCCATCGTGCACGAAGGCGTGTACGGCGAGACACAGCGACCAGACGGGTACAGCGCGGGCCGCGGCGGCGCCGGCAACATGGGCCTGGGCAAGTCGCCGCGGCTCGAGGCCGTGGACGCCAAGGGGAAGAGGCCCGAGGGGAGCAATGGCGCTGGCGATGTCATACCCGAGACGGCGATGCGGGGCGCGACGGGCGGCGGGTATCATACTGGGCGCGGGGGCCAGGGGAACGCTAGGCCTGCGTCGGCGCAGAGAGGCGCGAGCACGGAGGGGACGGCGAAGGATGTGAAGGACAAGGTTGAGGGGAAGGTGAAGAGCCTTTTGGGAAAGGAGAAGTAGATATTTTGTACAGGGAATGGTGGGAGGGATATTTGTTAGATACCCTGCGGCGCGAAGGGCCGCGAATTGGTTTTGGGGGTATAATGGCGGGCGGACAAGGTTGGGGGCTCGCTATGGGTGGTAATGAAAGTCGTTATTCAATAAGACAGATAGACTTGGGTCTCGTTACTACTATTCTTTGCCCTCGCCGGAGCGCACTTTCAGCTTCATCCACCCCTTACCGCTTTCGTCTTTTAGTTGCGTAGCGTCTTCGGGGTCTTGAGCCGTGGTCATGTAGCTAACACCCATCCTGCTTGCGGCACCAGCGGCGAGAGACCATCTAGCACCTCCCACCAGCACTGCTCGCTCGTCCTCGCGCTCTTCCTCCCACTCCTTTTCGTCGAGCATTTCCCATTCCGCGCCAGATATTTCGGTCAGCAGGTACGATTTGACTTTGTCTTGAATTTGGGCGAGCGATGGCATCTCCCACCTGCTAAGCAGGTTTGTCACCTGGTGATTCGTAACGTCGGCAGATGTATTAGCGTGTGAGAACTCGCCCAGACGAGGTAGGTTAGCCCCGTTCTTAAGTTGGGAATCAGAGTTCGTATTGCTGGAATAAACATGACTCTGCTCCCCAAGGAATAGATTGTACAGATTTGGCCCAATAGCACAGAGGTCTTCCCAAGTTGTGATATTAATTAGACCTTGGGTTCGGCAAAGCCAGGCTATGTCGTATGCAAGAAGGACAAGGCCATCCACGAAGAGGTTGTAAATTGGAGACTCTTCCTTAGCAAGTAGTGGAAGAGGCTTCGCTATAGAAAGGTGGCGTAATTTGCCAGTCTTGTTGCCATATGAAGATTGAAGGGAATAGATGGCGGGTTGGGGGAAGTCAGCGTGCGGCGGAATGATCTCCGCAGGAAGCCGGATACCAAGGTAATGGCTTGTCGTTGCTAGCAAGCGAGTGATGTGCGCCAGAGAAGCGTTGATGACATCGGGATGTACTGTATTAAGCTCTCTTAGATCTGGGATCGACATCTTGCCTATCGATACGGCGTCCGACGACGATACTCCATTTCTCGTCCGACCTCTTTTCCTGCGAAGACCGGACAAGACAGCGGTTTCCATGCACAGCTTTTGGCGTCCTTGAATGGTATGCTTCTGCACCTTTTCCAATCTATGTGCCGAGCGTTTGCAGTCCGACCGTATCTGGTTCAGCTGGGCGCTATGGACGTTATGCAGCTTCAACCTAGCCGCCTGGATCTCCTCCCGTTTCTTGTGGTGTTCAGATTTCCTCGTAGCATTCTCCTTTCTCGCATCGACGATCTGCTGCCTCAGTAGGTCTTGTTGCTCCTTGATAGCCTCGAGCCTAGTGTCCACAGCGAGAATATGGTATTTGTGTTTCTCGATCTCCAGCTTTCTAGCGCTTTCGGTGAGCTCCACCACTTGGGACGGCGACGATATCTGGGATGCGCGCAGTTGCGAAGGCGGCTGAAGGACAGTTTGAATGATGCGGTGAAGTTTCTCCTTGTCCAGAAGGGAAGTTGCCTGTTCGACACGCAGATTGTAGGCTGTCGCTCGGGAGCATGACGGACAGTTCGGCTGCCTCTGCTTCCCGAACTTCTTCGAACAGATGCCACACTCCATGGCTAGGTGATGCTGCCAATCAGATCCGTATCCAAGTCTTCCACGAGCAGGCAGACGCCGAGGAGCATGATGGCCTGATCGCCGGTGGGGGCGAGTTTTTAGTGAATATTCCAGCAAGGGATGTCAGACGGCATGGCGCATGTTGTGTATATCGCAGAACAGCCAAGGGAGTTGAAGACTGAGAAGCCGTGGCGCCGCTGCACGCACTTTGTACATCGGGTGACGTCGGTCACATGCCTGCGCGTTGATGTGCCTGAGGCTGAACGCGTACCCCAACATTCCGCTTCCACTTTCACTTCCTGGAGAGCTTCTTTAACCTGCTTCCTGCGGCCGTTAACGAAGGATTTGAGGAGGCGAAATTCCCCCTCGATCGCTTTGACTGACAGAAGCCGAACATGCATTCCGATAATGAGCCAATGTCCGACAGTGAGAGTGGCAGCCCGTCACCTGATGGCCATCCGCAACAACTCCGCAAGCCATTGGCCGAAGCCTCACTTCCAAATGAAGATATCTCGCACAGCAAACCAATCACACCCGCTGACATCTTCGATCTCGAATCGCCTACCAGGATTTCAGCCCAGCCTCCGGATTTGCGGACAGATGCTTTCGAGTCTGATGAAGGTCCTACCTCGTCCCAATTGATGCCGCCTCCACCCAGACCGCCACCAAAGCAGCAGCAGCAGTCTACACAACCCAACCAATCGCCCGGCCAGTCAGCTAGGGAACTAGAGCCTCCTGCGTCACCGCCGTATCCTGAAGACGAGACCATCAATGTTCAGGACGAGGCGTACTACCAGGAGCACAACTTTGAGACCGGGATGTACAATATCGGTGCCAACGACGCCCCCGAGGAGGATCCCGTACCTGGCGCACTAGGTGAGCTGGATCTGCCTACTTCTCAGGCCACCGAACCTCAGGATTTACCCGAGGACCCTCTAGAGCCGTTCGACTGGGACGAGCTTGAGCAGCAGTATCATGCCATCGTCGTCGAGAAAGAAAAGGAGTTTGACGAGATCTGGACTGAATACTGCCAGCTTCAAGATGTAAGTCGTGGTTTACACTTGATCCGAACGATTTGCTAAAGTCACGATAGTTCTTCTCCATCTGGACCGGCATGATTGGGAAGCGAGAAACTGAGAGGACATTCAAAAGGTTTGTCGAGCTGTTCACGCAATTCACCCTACAATCACTGAAAGTTTCACTACCAGACACAAGACCCAGCAGTTTTACGTGCGCCAGGAAGAGGAGAAGCTGGACAAGCTTCGCGAGCACTACGTTGGCGTTATGAACGCCTTCAAATCCGCTATGGCCCTGTTCAATGACTGAACGATCCGAGCGCCAGTACGAGGCGGACGAGATACGACTTACGACACGAATATCGATACCCACATGACACGATTTGATGATGATGGTTTACTCTTTCTCTCGTTGGCATTACCAGTCTGATGTCTAATGGTATTATAAATAGCCCTCTATCATGGCTTCAATGGTCCCAAACCAGTCTATTCCAGACATCTTGACAGACTTCCCATTTAGAGAAGAGGGTTTGAACGATATTCGGGCACGTCGCCATTGGCCTGAGACTTGCCCTTCTTAACTTCCTTGTCCTGCTCAATTGACGTCTCGCCGGTGTCTTCCGACTCGACGATGAATTTTTCTGCTTCAAGTGCGGCAATGCAGCCGGAACCTGTGGTGATATGTCAACCATTGCTCCGATGATATGAACATGTGCTAAACTTACCTGCACTGGTAATTGCTTGCCTGTATTTCTTATCCTGGACATCACCAGCCGCAAATACGCCCTCAATGTTGGTGTGTGTGTTACCAGGCTTTGTGATGAGATATCCCTCGTCATCCATGTCCAATTGACCCTTGAACAGCGTGGTGGCAGGCTCGTGACCCACAGCGTAGAAAAGTCCATTTGCCTGGATCTCCTCCTCAGCACCCGTCTTCGCGTTCTTGATCTTCAATCCGGTCATCAAACCCCGCTCCTTCTCCTCACCCAAGATCTGGGTTGCCTGCGTGTTGTACTTGATCTCAACCTTCGGGTGGCTCTCCAATCTCTTAGCGTTGGCCTTGCTCGCCCTCAGCACGTCCCTACGCACCAACACTGTGACCTTGCTCGCCTTCTTGGTGAGGTAGACCGCCTCCTCCACAGCCGAGTCACCGCCACCAATGACGACCAGCGGCTTCTCTCGGAAAATTGGCAACGATCCGTCGCACACAGCGCATGCGCTCACACCGTTTCCCCAGTACTTCTCCTCGCCAGGCAGATCAAGACGCCTCGCCTTCGCGCCAGTGGCAATGATGATAGCGTCAGCAGTGTGCGTCTCCTCTTCGAGCGTATCGTCGTCACCCATCGGGTGCAGCCAGTATTTGAACGGACGGCTCTTGAGGTCAACCTTGCCGACTGTCTGCGACACGATCTCAGTACCGCACGCCTCTGATTGCGCCCGCATCTGATCCATCAGCTCTGCGCCTTGGATTTTCTTGAACCCAGGGTAGTTCTCCACTTCGTCTGTCGTTGTGAGTTGTCCGCCGGCTGCGATGCCGAGCGCGAGGAAACCCTCGTAGAGTACTGGCTTGAGGTCTGCGCGTGCGGCGTAGATGGCTGCTGTGTGGCCGGCGGGGCCGGAGCCGATGATTACGACTTTGGAGTGCATCTTGCGCGTGTTTTGTGGAAGGAGGGAGGAAGTGGTCGTCGCTAACGAGGAGATGGCGGGGCTGGCGTGCGCGGTGGTGGGCTTGTAGAATGCCGCGGCGGCGATTGGGATGGCAAGTGAGGATCTGAGGGTTGCGGTGCCGTAGCGGCGGAAAGATGAGCTGAACAGCTTGGCGGTGGTAAGAGGGAAGACGTTGATGTTTTAGGGGGAGGGTTTTGAGTGTCAATTGGGTTTTGTAATTGCTTCAGGCGGTTCAAGATATTTAAGGCATTTGTAAGTTTAACAAATTTCTAGAAGTTCTGGCTAGGCCCATGCAGATTATAGGCTGTCTTTGCCGACGGATGGTGCCATCGCCCCGCCCTTAGCCCCCTCGGAGGTCATTGCCGAGCTAACGGCGGCAGATTACTCAGCTATTGATGTGATATCAATTGCCTTCGACATGTGCTTTGATTTTATATCATTATCCGTCTATGCTTCCTGGTCGTCGTCAAAGTCTTGCTTGCGTAATCTTTCCACCCCATGAAGCAGTGTATCTAGCTTCGCAGCTTCTGGTCGATCCACCTCGACGGCATTAATTTGTGAGAGCACCTTGGACTCTTCCTCGCTCCGGACCAGCTCCCACGTGCCTCCTGCTTCGCGTAGCTGCAAGCTGTGCAGCCTTGTAGAGCCGTCTGTTGATACAATGACCTCGCCTTCGCCCAGGCTGACGATATCTAAGATATCTCCCATCTCCTCGCATCTAACAAAATGGGCCGTCTTTGACGAATCTGTAATTGTCGATGCATCGAACATGGCCAGTGTGAGGCTACCCTCGGTCTTGACAACGACCACATTAGGCTTCGATGTCCTGTGCAGGACCCATATGTTCTGCACTGCTATTTTCCCGTCGGCGTCACCACTGGCTTCGCCGATGTCACTCTTCAGTTGACGGAGATCATGCTTAGCGAGCAGCTGTCCTGATTTCCAGTTCCAGACGCCCATCCAGTCGTCGCCACCTCCACTGAGAAGAATTTCCGTCTCCGGTAATAATTTGAGCTTGCTCAGGAACTCTGTGTGACCCATGCAGAAAGCTTCAATGACATGTGATTGGGGCATACCCCTAGAAACCCGAATGTGCTCGTCCCTGTCGCACGTGATGATACGAGGCTTATATGTGCCATCCTCATGCAGGGTGGTTATTTGCAAATCAGTGAGCATGGAAACATGGCCAAGGAGCAGTTTGTGTTCGAAAGCCAGGGGCTCTTTCGCCTGTGTCGGTCGTCCCTTGGCACGCATCTGCTCTTCCAAGGCTTTGCGATTACGCTGAGTATGGACAGTCATTTCTGTGGCCGCGGGACTGTAGACTTTCGGCTGGGAATTGGCATTGTTCGGACGCTTCTCTTCAGCATCACGATCCTCAGGCACATGCAACGGTAGTGAGTAAACATCTCCAAATTTGTCACCACAGACAATAGTCGGTGGAATGTCTGAAGAGAATTCGATGGCGCATGGTCGTTTGGGCATGCACCTGCAATCATTTAACGACGGGAACAGACATATAACCACGCGAGACATACCGCTGATTGAGCTGCTTCAAAGTCCCATCGCTACCAACTTCGAAAATTGTGATGCATTTGTCTTCCGTGACTATAGCGACATGCTTATGGCCGGAGTCCCTGACCAATTTGATAATTGCAGGAGCTTCGGTGGCAGAATGACTCAATTTCCGCTTCTTTTGCTGAGGCTCCTCCGTAAACTCGGTCTGATTCTGCTATTAGACCACAGACGACAAAGGTTTGTAATTTTCGTACATTTTCTTGTTCTTGGGCCGTCGACCATTTCGCCTTGATCTTTCCTTTACCGTCAAGAACACCGGAACCAATTGCAATTGTGTACAGGTTTGGACCACAAGCTGCAATCAAGTATCGATCTGCTGCTACATTTTGATCAGGAGCTATCTCGCAGAGATGCTGGAATGGGTGATGCATTGTACAAATTTCTGTATTGCCATGCACCAATAAAAGCCGCGTTCTCGGCTCAAAGTGAATAAAAATGTGCCAAGATTTCGGGGTTTGAGGCCGGCAAATCTTCGGACACGATCCAACGACATGCCCACACACTTCGAGATTTCTTGCGCCCAACTGAGATAGCGACACCACAAACGCGCAACAATCTATCCACCCATACGAATTCCCTCAGACTAGCCTGAAATATCCCTATTCTCACCGCAGACATGGGGGGCAAGTCAGCAAACAAGGCCGGCTATTTCGACAAGCTCAAGGGCTTGCTCGAGGAGTACAAGTCTGTCTTCATTTGTAAGATCAATTGACGGCTTGGTGGATCAGTACAATTGCTAATAATCCTCAGGCGCCGTCGACAATGTGTCCTCGTAAGTATCAACAGACCAGAGCGTGCTGGCGAGCCCGAAGACCCCCTGGCGAGCTTGGAGACCTTGCCCAGAGACTTTGCGCAACCCGGCAGCCCTGGTGACCCTGCATAACTATTCGAACCATTGATCTAACGTCCCCATCGTCAGCAAATGCATGACACTCGTATCGCTCTACGTGGCGAAGCCGTCGTCTTGATGGGCAAGAACACTATGGTACGCGAATTGCGACTTCAGATCTGATACGACTAGTTTGACCAGTCCCGTAGGTTCGCCGTGCCCTCAAGGGTTTCATCAACGAGTCCCCCGAATATGAGCGCCTTCTCCCCTTTGTCAAGGGCAACGTCGGCTTCATTTTCACCAACGGCGACCTTAAGGCCATTCGCGAAAAGATTCTATCCAACCGTGTGGCTGCTCCTGCTCGTGCTGGTGCCGTTGCTCCGATTGATACCTACGTCCCTGCCGGAAACACTGGCATGGAACCCGGCAAGACCTCTTTCTTCCAGGCTCTCGGTGTACCCACCAAGATCGCAAGAGGTTCGTTTCCCGCTGACCTTGCCGATGACTGCTCCTCAGTCTCCTTCTTTGCAAACATGTATACGCATCCATGTACTGCTCAGCCATGCTAATTCCTTCTAAGGAACCATTGAAATCACTGCCGATGTCTTGTGAGTGCCTCCCTTCTATTTATCGCGTCGAACGTGCTCTAATACGTGTTACAGGGTCACCAAGGCTGGCGAGAAAGTGGGTGCTTCCGAAGCCACTTTGCTCAACTTGATGAACATCTCTCCGTTCACGGTTCGTCCCCTGCAAACTCCTATACTAGATGCAAAGATTGACGAAAATAGTACGGTATGGAGATCGTCCAGATCTACGACCAGGGCCAGACCTTCGCCTCCAGTGTTTTGGACATCGAGGAGAGCCAGCTGCTCAAGGCTTTCTCTACGGCGATCAACACGATTGCCACCATTTCCCTGGCGACCAACTACCCCACTCTGCCATCAGTTATGCACTCGATTGTAAACACCTACAAGAACGCCATCTCTGTGGCCATTGAGGTTGATTACGAGTGGGAAGCGATCCACGAGCTCAAGGACCGCATTGCCAACCCGGATGCTTATGCTTCTGCGGCTCCCGCCGCTGCCGCTGCCAGCACTGAGTCTGCTGCTGCTCCCAAGGCTGAGGAGAAGAAGGAGGAGTCCGAGGAAGAGGATGAGGATATGGGCTTCGGTCTGTTCGACTAGAGAACTGGTTGAGTCTGGTTCACGATACAGGAATACCCAAATCAAGCTTGTTCGCTTCAATGGTCGATCGTGCAATTTTTGTGTTCTCTGGAACGGAATCAGTATTGTCAATCAAGGTACGTCTGATTTGCTTTATTTCTGTTTCTAACATGATTATACATTTTTAACCCTTAGTACTTCGATGAAGATCAAAACGCAACACAACTCTAATTTTTTCATGACTTCTATCACCTACCTCTGTGTTTTCGACATTTTCAGTATGTACAATCGGCTAACATACGATGTCCAGATGTTTTTATTTATGCGAAGACCTGTACTCCCGTCCCGCTTCGTGTATTGCAACGTCAATTGGCCAATCTGGTCAAGTCAATCTTCTGCCAATAATTGCCCCAACGAACGGTCCCTCCAAGACTCTTGCACACGGCATTGCTTGCAATATTGTCAACCGCCACGTCCGCATGCGCCCACCTTTCGTCCAAACTGGTACTTTGGTCGACAAACTTCGTCCTGTAGTAGTCCAAGTGCTTTCTCCACGCCTGGCGTGCCAGCAACTTTGCCAGTCCTTGACCTCTACACTCCGGCTCCACGTGCATGGTCGTCAAGCTCGAGTCGACTCCCAGAAACAGCCACGCAACAGGATTGGCCTCCTCATTCACCCTGTCCGTGGGAAAGATAGCAACAGTAGGCAATATGCCCAGCGTCCGATCCAGTCTAGGAATAGACGTTCTGCTCCGCACCAACGCATAATGCCTTGTCTGCAACATCCCCCACCTCAATCCCTGTGGCAAATCCTCATCCCCCATCCGTCCTTCGGTGCCCCTTAGATCAAAGATCCACTTGTTGTACTTCTCCGGCATCCCATCGTCCGTGCCGCCCATGAGATGTACGAATCCCGGATCCAGTAGCCCAAGCCTATGCAGTCCCCGCGCTGTGGTCTCGTGAATGCCACCCATCATGACAAGATGCCGCTTGTCAGTGGCGGCCTCGTAGCCATCCCCCGCCACGGTCGTGATACGCGCCTGCGTCAGCTCTGTCCGGAGCTGCGGGGCGAAAAGTCCCTCGCCATCGCGCAGGAAGAGGACTAGGTCTCGCAATAGCGCCTCGACTCGTGGGTCGTGCTGTTCCGTGGGATCAGGGACTTCCCAGCTGCCATAGAGGAAGGCCTGTGTCTCGGGGCCGCGGTCGGGGTCGGAGAAGAAGACTACCCATGGCTCCTCCTCAGGAGGGGGCGAGGTAGGTGGGAAGGAGGTGGTTATTCGTGCCGTGGGGGTGAAGTGCCCGAATTGGATGCGGCGGTAGATGGGCAGACATACGGGGAGGCGGGGGCGCAGGATGTTGAGGATTTGTGTCGTCTGGGATGGGGAGGAGAGCGGGGCGAAGGACTGCATGTTTTGCGCTAGCGATTAGACGTAGAGTAGAGAGGTTGATATCAGACGTGCCCGTGTGTGATCCCGATATTGAGCGGGGTGGCGAGCAAGTTACCTGCCACATGCGTCTAGGGATGCGGATGAATTGAAAGTGAATGGAATACTGCCTCGTATAGATCGACGGATACTTTTGCTTATGAACGCTGTGAATAAGAGAACAGTGGACAGGCAGCAATCACGCAGCTAGAGAATTTGTATATATATGTTTGTCAACGCACGAATTGACTCACACACGCTTAGGAAAAAGTGTAAAAGCCGAAGTTCCAGAACATTGTTATATTGGAGTGCTTTGCGCCCTTAACGCCTCGACTAATTGCGTGCGGTGCGGACAAATCCCTTTTTGGACGCATAGCAGGAAAAAGTTGGCAAAATTCTATAAGCCCCTTGATATCATGCTTTCGTCTCTTCGTTCTCAAATCACTTCCGCCGCGGAACAAATGCAGCCCTCCTCACTCGCATCACTTCCCCCATCCCGTTAATCCATGCTCTTGTCTACTGCGACTGGCATTGAACATTGCCGCCACCGCCATGCATTTCGTCGTCCTCGTCGTCCATTCCACCTTGCGTTGCCCTTGCAGCCTCGCGCTCAGTGTCGACCTTGTCCAGCGAGTAATCTTCCGTCATGGCGTTCTCCGGTGGAGTGTGCTGAGGCATGCGCGGGGGCAGAACGCTCTCGAGAGCGGCGATTTGCTGCTCGGTCATAGGCTCGCCCTCTGTACCGCCAAGATGGTCTGGGAATTTGACGTCGAATTGGACGTAGAGGTTGCCATGGTCGTGGTGGCGGTAGCTGGGCATACCCTGGCCTCGGATCACCTTGATCTCGCCTGCAAAGATTTGTTAGACTGTGCTCATCACAAATCATAGAATCGCAACTTACCTGGTGCAATGACATCTCCAGGTGGAATGTCAACCGTCAGCCACCGATCGTCCAAATGCTCAATGTAGATTGCTCCACCAGCGAGCGCCGTCAGAAGGTCGATCTCAGCTCTGTAGAAGAGGTCGTCGCCCTTCCTCTGGAAACGGTTGTGTGGCTTCTCCTCGATCTCGAACTGAACATCACCGGGCTCGACGCCTGGCATCTGGTCACCTTCGCCAGCGAAGTTGAGCTTAGTGCCACTCTTGACACCCTTATCAACGTGAACGTGGAGCACCTTGCGTTCCACGACAGTCTTCTTGCCATGGCACTGCTTGCATCGATCCTTGTCTTTGATCATCTCGCCTTCACCCTGGCAGTCAGGGCAGACGGTCTGGAAGCGCTGGATCATGGGACCCATTTGACGCATCATTGTCTTCATACCGGCACCGCCGCAGCCAGTGCACTGCTTGACAGCGCCCTCCTTGCCACCCTTGCCCTTGCAAGATGTGCAGATGACCGACTTTTGCAGGGCCAGCTTAGAGACCTTTCCGCGGTAGATGTCCTCGAGAGAGACCTTGTGCACGTGGTGAATGGTACGAGCCTTCTTGGGACCTTGCTCCCTCATGCCTCCTCCCATGCCACCGAACATACCACCGAACCCACCTCCACCGCCGAAGAACTGACTGAAGAGGTCTTCAGCGGCCATACCGCCACCTCCCATACCGCCCTGCTCCAAACCCTCCTTGCCATACTTGTCGTAGATGCCACGCTTTTGGCTGTCGGAAAGGATTTCGTATGCCTCTGACAGCTCCTTGAACTTCTCAGCGGCTTCGGGGTTGTGTGCATTCTTGTCTACGAAGGGTTAGGAGATGTGTACAATGACATTGTTGCGGCGATGCAACACACCTGGGTGATGTTTCAGCGCCCCTTTCCGGTAGGCTGACTTGAGCTGTGATTCGCTGGCATCAGGAGTAACGCCCAGGACGTCGTACAAGGCCGTATCTTTGACCATGATGACGGCAAATGTCTATCAGCGTCGGTGATGTGTACAGGTGAGTGTGAGGTGGACCGAACGATCACGCTTGTTGCAAGTGACGAGGCCGGCGCTAGAGGGTGAAAGAGTGCGGCTGTGTAGATGCAAACGCCGGAGACGACCAAGTCAAAAGGGCAATGTGCAGAGGTGAATCCGATCAAACAAAGGCTCTAGAAAAATGAAATAGAGTGAAGATTTGAGGATTGCGGGACGGCGACAACAGAAGACAGAGGCGACAAGTAATCACGGGCGACCAGAAAATTGTCGCGGCGCTGCATGACAAAATCCAAAAAGAAGTTCAGCCGCATTCGCCGATTCGACGGCGTTCGATGCGGTTCCGGGAACTTCCCATCGCCTCCCACCGGGCAGCAACAGTGGGGGAAGCGAGGTCAGACCTAAGTAGCACTACTGGCACGATCCTGCTGTGCTCACTGCCTTACTCTGGCAAACACGGTGTCACAAAGTCGCAAAGAACAGTGATGGCGTCGACGGACGAGATCGCAATCAGCCCTAGAATCATGAATCTTGAACTTCTCGCAAACTACGGAAATCGCGCTAGAGTGAGCGGGCCGAACCTAGTTGCCGCTGAAAGGTGGCGGCCGGAGCGATCAGCCACTGGTTACGTGCGTCCCATGTCACTGACTGGTCACCCAAACTAATCACCATCGTTTTCTTGTCAGCACGTTTGTCTCAGGGTCAAGCAATCAATAATGGAATCAGACGCAGGATTCAAAGCCGCGGTGGAGGAGGCAAAGAAAGGAGCTGCTGAAGGCGGGATTCCCATAGGCGCTTGTCTCGTTGGTGCGGACGGCAAAATCCTTGGGCGAGGACACAACATGCGCATACAGAAAGGCAGTGCCACAATCCATGTATCATTGATCTTCGCCAATCGTTACGAAGTAGAAGCCTGACTTGTTGAATTAGGCTGAGATCGCGGCTCTTGAAAATGCTGGACGTCTTCCTGCTTCTGCGTACAAAGGCGCCACCATGTATACCACCTTGTCGCCCTGTGACATGTGCACTGGCGCCTGCATCTTGTACAAGGTGAACAGGGTCGTGCTTGGGGAAAACAAGACCTTCGTCGGAGGCGAAGACTACCTCAAGCAGCGAGGCGTCGAAGTGGTCAATGTCCAGAGCTCAGAATGCGAGGCCTTGATGAAAAAGTTCATCCACGATCACCCAGAAGATTGGTGGGTCCAAAACATGCACAAGACATCTCTCCATGCTGAACTTTTCGTAGGTACGAAGACATTGGCGAGTGATGCTAAGAATTACCAATCGCCGTGAAGAATGTTCCTCTCGTGCATTTTCGCCTCGGCTTCAGAGAAAGGCTGTTCTTTCGAGCCATAGGAGATATCTAGAGCTTTATGTGTAAATACATTGCCTCAGGGCTAGGGATCTGGCGTCATGTACCGGCAGTTTGTGCATGTATCTGCTCAAAGAAAAATTTGAGATCGTCTGGGTTGACGCCAGGCGTGATCCCTATCAAAAGTTAGCATAGACGTCCACAAGGAAATCAAGAGTTCAGAATTGTCCTTACCGTGACCCAAATTGGCGATCCATCCCTGCTTGCCTCCACCGAACCCTCGTACCATATCCCGAACAACCTGGGTCATGGCTTCCTTGCTACCATAGAGCACACCGGGGTCAGCATTGCCCTGAACGACCTTTCCATGTTTCTGAGCGATGGCGTACGCCTCGGCAGGAGCATGGAGCCAGTCGAGACCGATGACGTTGTACTGGAGTTTGCAAAGATCTTCCAAGGCGTACCACGCACCCTTGGCAAATACCACCATGGGCACACCATCCAGTTTTAACTCGGCAAGGCGACCAGGGAGCTTATCTGCAATGTACTTCAGGTAAGGCAGCGAGAACTCCTTAAAGGAAGCAGGAGAAAGCTCGCCGGCCCAGCTTTCGAACACCTGAAGGATTTGTGCACCAGCCGCCACCTGCTCTGCCAGGTAGTCCACACAAATTTCGGCAATCCTTTGCAAAAGGGCCTTCGCCTCCTGCGGATACTTAAATATCCAGGTCTTTGCGTGCCGGAAGATCTTAGTGCCGCCACCTTCAACCATGTAGCTGAGTAGAGTCCAAGGAGCACCACAGAAGCCAAACAGTGGTACTCTACCATCCAATTTCTTGCGAGTGAGAGTGATGGCTTTGTAGACATAGTCCAGACTCTCCTTCACGTCAACTTTGCGGTCCATTATTTCCTTGTACTGCGGATCCTGTGGCGACTCGAGCGGCTGGGGAAAGTGCGGGCCTTTTCCGTCAAGCATTACGACCTCCATGCCCATGGCCTGAGGAATGACCAGGATGTCAGAGAAAATGATGGCAGCGTCAATGAGGCCAGCATAGCGCTCGACGGGCTGAAGCGTCAAGGTGCTGGCAATTTCAGGACTGCGACAACATTCGAAGAAGTCTGATTTTCCTTTGGCTTCGTGGTACTCTGGAAGATACCTGCCGGCCTGTCGCATCACCCATATTGGTGGCCGTTCCACGCGCTCCCCGCGAGCCGTACGGAGTAGCAAATCATTCTGGAGAGGTGCGAACGACATGATTGAAGTGATGTCTTATGTTCTGCAGGAAGTGAGCTGAGGGATGGAAGACACACCATCAGGGTTGCTGATCTAGCCGCGGGACAAAGCTTGGGGCCTATTGGCGCCCATGACTCGCACACAAGCTCTGGCCATTAGCCGCTTTCTTTTCACTTCTTCCAACCCCGACGTTATGCAATCACAGATATTCTCCCGATAAGTTCCATTCCGCTTTCCTCAAGATACGTGCTGGCTAGTGAAGCCGTGCAACATCGATTCGTAATCACCATGTCGGCGCCACAGTCCGAAATCTATTCTCATCAATGCATATACGGACCCTGAGCAGTGCCAAATGGCAAACCGCAGTTCGATCAGCTCGCATCTTGTACATAGCTGCCACCTTGCCCAGGTATTATGGCCAAGTTCGGTCACCTCCGGTGTGCTACGAGCAGCGCCGAGGAGCAAAGACGAAGGTCGTGAGAAAGATCAAAGACTTGCCACAAGGCGCTCTCGGTCCTATAAAGCTGCCAGCGCAAGATGATGAGGCTCCGTCGTATCCGCCAATGCTGCAGCAGCACTTTAACAACGTCCGTAAATTCAGCGACTGTGTGGTGTTGAGTAGGATCGGCAACTTTTATGAGCTGTATGGAGAGCAGGCGGAGAAGTTCGGCCCCATGCTGAATCTCAAAGTTGCAAGACGGAGAACGGCCATAGGACCAGTAGCTATGGCCGGATTTCAGATCTTCCAGCTGGATCGCTATCTCAAGCTACTGGTGCAAGACCTGAACCAGCAGGTTGCGATCAGTGAAGAGATGCGCAATTCGGCATCCGATCAGGTCAAGACTGGTGGTTTGATGTACGATCGCAAGGTCACGAGGGTCATCACAGCTGGCACTCTGATTGACGAAACTTTTGTGGATCCCTACGAGAACAATTTTTTATTAAGTGTATACTCAGAAAGTCCACTTGTCACGCACGACCATAACCGGAGATCCATGCCTGCAGATCTTCAACGATCGGTAACAGAACGTCAGCCTATGCTGGGACTCAGCTGGGTAGATCTGTCATCTGGGGACTTCTACACCCAGCAAACATCTGTGAAGGCTCTAGGCTCCATGGTAGCAAGAATCATGCCTCGCGAAGTTCTTCTGCTTTCTTCACTGGAGGACATAGACCGCAAAGAGCTCAGGTCGATCTTGGGAGAAGGTAATTACACCTTGAACCACCATGACTCTACTGGTGCGTACGATCGAGTAGAGTCCTGGAACGACCTCCTTGATCGACCCATCACTGTGGATGGTTCGAACTTCTCAGAAGAAGAAGTTGCTGCAGCATCACTCCTACTTGACTATGTGCAGAGCAAGCTACAAGATCTCAAGGTCACTCTCAGACCTCCTGTTCGACGCACCGACGAAGACTCTATGAGGATTGACAAGCATACACTGAGAGGATTGGAGATTCGTAGCACTCTTCGCGATAGTTTCTTTCAAGGGAGTCTTCTGCACGTAGTCCGACGAACAGTGACCAAAAGCGGCGCTAGATCGCTGACTCGTCGACTTGTATCTCCATCGATGTCTCTCACGACTATCAATGAAAGACTCGATCTGGTTGAGGAGATGCTGGAGCACCATTACCTTCGGGATCTTGTTTTGGCCATGCTGGAACGAACGTTTGACACGCCTCGATTAGTCCAGAAGTTCTCTCTTGGGAGGGGAGACGCCGATGATCTGCTTGGAGTTGGAAAAACCATAGATATCATGGAGCGTCTTTTCGAGAGAATTCGGCAGCATTGCGTCGCTTCGGATATCAGTCGTATTCGTCTACACCCTATCCTTCGAGAAATCGATGCTATCGACTTCGACAAGCTTCGAAAATTGTCCAGACGTATACAGAATTCAATCGATGAAGAAGGTCTATCCAAGCAGCAGCTTGCAGAGCAGGACCAGGCATCCGAACTCGCGGACTTCGCCGAACAGGTGGTGGATAGCGAAGAGAGCGGTAAAAAGGTCAAGAAACCCACAAGAAAGGATGATCCGACCGACGACGGCGAGATCTGGACTATGCGGAAGAATGCCAGTCAGACTTTACAACGCACTCATCGAGAGCTTGAAGATAACTATCAAGCAAAGTTTGATCTCGCACAAAATCTACGAGAGAGACTAAGCAGTAATAGCCTTGTGTTAAAATGGACGCCACAGCTTGGTCACTTCTGCCACGTTAAAGGCAAAGACTGCAAGATTGAATTTCCTGGAGCACGGAACTTAGGAAGCTCAAAGACGACGCGATCGTTCCACCTCGCCGAGTGGACCAGCCTTGGACAACAAATAGAGAACGTTAAGCACCGTATCAGGGCCGAGGAGCAACGGGTGTTTGCATCGTTACGAGACGATGTGATTTCCAATTTGGTCAAGCTACGAAGGTATTCTTCTGTCCTCGACGACTTGGATATAGCATGTTCTTCCGCATCTCTGGCCGAAGAACGCCAGCTGGTTCGCCCGATGTTGAATGATGGCATCACGCAGACCATCATTGGCGGACGACACCCCATGGTCGATCTTGGACTGCGGGAAAGTGGACGTTCCTTCACGTCCAATGACTGTACCATGACCGACCGTGAGATCATCAAACTAATTACTGGCCCGAACATGGCCGGCAAAAGCACCTACCTCCGACAGAATGCACTCATCTCCATCCTAGCCCAAACGGGCTGCTATGTGCCCGCCGATTATGCTGAGATCGGGCTCGTGGACAAGATTTTCTCGCGGGTTGGATCTGCCGACGATCTCTTCAACAACCAGTCGACATTTATGGTCGAAATGGTTGAAGTTGCCGAGATTCTCAACCAAGCTACCCGCCGGTCGTTCGTGGTTATGGATGAAGTTGGTCGTGGTACAACGCCCGAGGACGGTACTGCTGTTGGGTACGCCTGCCTGAAATTTCTGCACGACAAGATCGGCTGTCGGACACTATTTGCTACGCATTTCCATGCCTTGGCGGATATGACGAAGGACATGGAACGATTGGCGTGCTGGTGCACAGACGTCGAGGAAGAAGCAGATGGGAGCTGGAGCTATGTTCATAAGCTAAAAAGAGGTGCCAACAAGGAGAGCCATGCCCTGAAGGTTGCAAGGCTGGCTGGACTGCCCGAGGATGCCGTGTACACGGCGCAGAAGACCTTGGAACGTCTACGAGGCGAGCGGCATCAGGTGACAGGAAAACGTACGTGACGCGCACGTGACAGGCATCTACAAATATTTCGTCAGACCATCTTAATCATAATTCGGATTTCACAGACCACCGCTGTCGTCATGCAAGGAATTGATGTGTACAACAATCAGCCAAACTTGTGGAATGCTCGGTAGTTCCCTTCGTTTACTCAAATGAGCGGGCTTTGCTTTTGTACCACGAGATTCGTGAGTGCTGACCATGTTCCAACCTCAGTCTCCTACTGCTAACATTATTTCGCAGCGTCCAGGCAGAAGTATGAATAGGAGATGGTCAATAGTCAGCGAACTAGACTCTGATTGTGGACGAGGCACAATGACCTTGTGATGTCAGGCTACCGGTAAGTACAATAACCGTTGATTCACTTGACTTGCGGAGCTGACGTCAATTCGCCTTTAGGACCGTGGACTCTATCAAGCTCATGGGTAGTTTCAACACGAAGTGTGCTTGCGTGGCATAATGGGACGAGTAAGTTCACTGAGAAGTTCTGTCGAGCACGCATGATAAGTCTAGACTGCGTGTCAGTCAATGTCTGGATAAGCGCTCGATCAATATTCTCCGGGGGGAGTTTTGCTACTGCATATCGATAGTAGAAGCCGCCAGAGTAATAGAGCACAGGCATCTGCTGGCTAAATACAGTCGTTTGTCAGATCTCGTCGCTGTGGACAGGTTTACTGTGCCGGCTGCCATAGCATACTGTAGGGGATTCCTTAGCACCTCCCAGCACTTGCTGCCTCTCTTCCTCAGCACTCCTTTGTCTTTCTTGTGCTGACTCCTCTCGCTACCGCCTTGTCCGCTCCTGCTCCACACATTCTGTAACTACCTGCTTGTCGAACCTCCCTCCGACGTCTCGTCTAGCTCCTCGCTCGACTTCCTGCCCAGCATCTCGTACAGCTGTTCGTCCAGCTCATGCTGGCGTACCGGTCTCCCACCATCTAGACCCTATCCCCCTACCGTTCAACTCCCCCTCGTCCTCTCCAACTCGCCCCCAACAGCCAACCAAGCACTCAACGGATCCGCCCATATTTCCCACCACCCAATCCGCCCTTCCTCATCAAACCCACTCAGCCTCCAAGCAAAGCTCTCCTCCCACTCCTCCCCCGTCTTCTTACTCCTAAACTTCCCCTTGAGATGTACGCACACCACCCCCTGGCCCTCACCATTCCTTAACTCCTCCCCCTCCCCCAGCGCCTCAGGGTCAACCACTATCCCCCCCGTCGGCGGCAACCCCCCTCCCACGGGCTCGAACTCCAGCACTTCTCCCAGCTGCGCGAAGTACGACAGACACTCCTCCCGGCCGGAGAAGGTCTTCCCGATGAACGGCAGGCGGGATTGCGCCCATGCGGGACCGTGCTCGGTGATGCGCGGGAAGGGCCCGAAATGCTTGTCCAGGATGGTGGGAGGGGGGTTGTCCGGCAGGGAGGAGAAGATGCTCGTGAAGGCGGCGGCGCGGGAGCGGAGTTGGGAGCGGCGGGTCAGGGGGACTTCGTTGAGTGCCATTGGAGGTTCAGATCTGTGCGATGAGAGGATGGGGGAGGATTTATGAGAAGGTAGATATAGTGTGGAGCGGTCTCGGGGTATGGATGGGAGATTGGTGATCGGAGATGATTGTGGCATGTGGAGACCCCGCGCTGCTGTTTGCGGGGCAGGCCGCGGGGCAGTCGGTGGTCTTTTTGATGCTGGGCTGTATATCATCATGCATGACAGGTAGTGACCACCTCGGTGAAAGATCGGACGTCACAAACAATTTTTGAGAGGAGTGGAACCGGAGAATGGCATCAAGGTTTGAGATCTATTACAATGAATATTCGTCACTATGGAAGCACTACATTTTAACCTAATCAGATGCTATACAAATGCACCGTCGAAGTCCTTTCATGCCGCCCAGGTTCAACGCCTAGCCCACGATGCAGATGATACGTACAGACGCTAATGCTATGCCCATGCACCAACTAGAGCCATCAACATACTACCAGCAACAACCGCAGCGCTGGCCTCTATCCGGTGCTTTCCCCGTAGCGTCTCGTAGCTCTTCTCGGACAGGAAGTCCTCGGCCATGAGCTCCACAAGACCCGCAAAAAGCAACAGGCCACTGCTGATGGCATTCATCATGCCAACCATGAGCAGACCCGTCTCACTGCGAGGATCGTACAGATTGTGTACAATTAGACCAATTGCTTGGCCAATGGGTGTGGTGGCGCCATACGCCAGTGCCATCAACCATGGTTTTATCGAGCCCTTGGGGAATGCTGTGATGCCTGCTATACGAGAGCCCAGAGCAAGACCTTCAAAGGTTTGATGGAAGGAAATGGCAATCAGCAGCACGATGAAGGCTGTACCGGTTGCAACCGAGACCGCCATGCCGATGAAGATGCTGTGGAAGAGGATGCCAGCTTCGAGCAGCATGCATTGCAGCAGTGCTCGTTGCTGCTTTTGATAGTCTGTCAGTCCTCCCTGGTGTGGATGAGGAGCTCGGGTTTGTTCGCTCTGTGAACCATGTGTACTGCCATTTGGCCTTCTCTCGATTGTCCCCTCGATGTCTTCTGGAAGCTCATAGTCCTCCAGCTCCAAGTCCGAATCTTCGTCTTTTGCTCCATCACCCATCGATGTTTTTGTGGTAGGCGAAATGAGGTTGATATGACTGCCGTTCATCGAGCTTACTCCCGCATTAGACACTTCGTCCGCGTATTCGTCGTCTATTCCGAGATTCGATCGGAAGCGTCGATGGCCTGGCCTAGATGGGCTGGGTAAGGCGCGGTTGGCAGTAGCTGCATCTACCTCATGCGGTACCGTAGTATAATCGCTCTCGTGAGCGTGACCAGCACCCTTTGTCGCGAAGAACATTTCTATTCCCACAACCACGAACATGGACACCATGGCGATGAAGCCGGCCATTGCGGGATACCCTTGGTTCCAGAACGGAGACAGACATGGGTCCGTCAAGGACATGAACGCCGTCGGTAATAAATGTACAAATGCCGTCGCTAGTAGAACTCCTGTGCCGAAGTGTCGTGAAAGGAAAAGCGCTCGTCTGGGAACTGGCAGGCTGGGAATCTTTTTGGCGGCAATTGGGAATGCGCAAGCTAGGGCAATTCAATCAGTGCCACTCGGGGAGTGCTCAGCAGTCTGCATACCGAAAATGCTCAAGAACAAAATGAGAAATAGCGCAAAGACATGGAGTCCGAGGTCATAAGCCTGGCCTTTCCCGGAGGAGCCGCACTGCGGTCGCTCATTTTGTCGAGCGTATAGAAGTGCATTCGCACTGGATATGGTCCGGGGTTCTAGATTGACAAGAGCTAGGAAAGCGTATCAGTTGGCAAGTCGAATGACAGGCTGGAGTTGTAAGGTTACACTAACCGCCGTCATACGCTGCTACATTGTGCATCTTCCGCCGCCCAATGAGTGTCTGATAAGGAGAAGCTGTTCAACCGCGCGATAAGTGTGAGATCGTCGCGCATCGATCTGTGGTGGCCATCTGCAAGTAAACGAAAGGGAAGTAGAGGATATAATTTGTCCCTACAATTCCGTATGCAACCATCTCGCGGTCTCAGGCTCGGGCCCTCTCGGTCTGGGGCGCAGCTTGGCACAGCCATCCCAATTCCAGGGTCAGGCACGTGCTTCACTTTGCTGTGCTTTGCTTTGCTTCGCTTTGCCTACTGCAAATGCACATGCGAATTATATTCGCCGCACTGAGAGTAGATGGGCCGTGAAAAATAAAAAGGAGATGTGATTTGGGTCATGATCTATAGTCCCAACATCCTGTTCTCAAGTTCAGTTGTACAGCGGAGAATAATTTCCGTCGAGCGCATTCTATGAGTTTGTTGGCACGCCAGCCATATGCACGCTTTCCTTATATTGACACACCCCATCCCGCCTATATTCCCTCTATTTCTTGTCCTGTTCCGACGCCGACTTCGATGGTTGCTGGGCGTCTTCCACGCTCCGTTCAGCCTCGATCTCCCGCTTGAGAGCCGCATCTTGGCGGAGGTCTTTCTCGTCCTCGTCGATGTTCTCACGATCGCTGACTTTAGCCTCTTTGCTCTCCCCCTGCGTCTCGGATTGCTCGTTTTCTTCGTCAATGAGCTCTTGCTGTTCGCGAAGCACCTCGAGACGCTGCTTGTTGGTTGCCGCTCCTTCGGCATTGTGGACCTCGAGTTCAATCTCGTGGAAGAGCTCCTCTGGAATGCTGCTCAGAACAGCCCGCAAAGCATCAATTTGACCGTCAAACTCCGACTCCTTTCCCTGGGCGTACATGAATGCGTTCGATAGCACAAGCAAAGTAGAGGGAATACCGTGCTTGAGTCGCAAATCCAGCCACATGCTCATGTCGTCCCTCAAGTGGCCTGGTGACATGCCCTGAGTCCTCAGCCCTCGCGACTGACAAGCGGCTTGGAGCTCGGGCACGGACAGCGATTCGACTCCTTCGTAGGCGATGGCTTTGTCATCACGTTTGATCTGCCTCATACGATGACGAATGTGGTACCGGAGCATAGCGTCCGTACCGAAGGTTGACAGCGACATGTATCTGCAGATACCGACCAGCTGCGGGCGGGAAAGGTTATCCAGTGTCAAGTCATCTTTGAAGATCTTGCAGACGTTGATGACATCTGTGGTTGTAGGAGATTCACCAGTGGCGCGAACCTTTCAAAGTCAGCGAAAGTTCAGACTGTACCTTTTTTTTTAAGTGACTGACCTTTCTGAAGAATTCGGTGAATTCCTCCCTCTTAGCATTTGCCGCGCTCACAGGCAGCCCAGATTCTCTCAAAGTGTTCCGCAGGAAATTGCTGACCTCTTTGCGCGTGACCCGTAGGGAACTAACCTTGGCCTCCTTAGACTTCTGCCCCTCATAAGTGCTGGGCAACATGTTGGGGAAAAGCTTCAGGGCGACGGGCAGAAGTAACTCCGCAAATGGTACTATGACAAAGACGGAGAAAGGGACGAGTCGTCCAAGATCTTGAACAGTGCGATGGAGCTGACGGTGCTCCCTACGAGTCAGTTCATATCCAGCTGCCATCTTCAGAGCCAGCTTGGACGAGATCCTGACCTCGGTGGCGAGGAGCTTAGTGCCGTCCCAGTAGTGATGGACTTCCTTCATGATCTTTTGTCCGAGCGTAAGCTTTTTCTCTTCCTCCTTCTTCTTCTCCACAGATTTCTCCTGAGGATGCTCAGCCGCTGCCTTCCCAGTAGCCATTTCGGTCAAGGTCATGTTCTCAGCTGCCTGAGTGGGCGCATGCTCAGAGGGACCATTACGCGAGATCTTGACCACAGGTGCATCCTTTGCTTCGCTCTTAGGTTTTGAGGAAGACTTTTGTGCATCCTGAGGTAGTGGCTTCTTGGCCTGTTCCGTGTTAAACCCGGGAGGTGGAAAGTTGCCGCTGGTGTTGTTCGACGACGTCTCCGTGTTCAGATGGCGTTGTGGTACGATCAGTGCGATGGCAGGAATTTGTCGATGAGCATTGAGAGATCGCCGGAGGGTCTGTCTAGTCGACTGGCGGAGAAGTAGAGGGGCGAGGTAGGATGTGGAGTAGTTGAGCGACATATTTGTGAAGCACCCAACGAGATGCAAAGAAGTGTAGGTGCGAGAGACGGAGCGAATGTGTGGGTGGTGGTGTGCAAGAATTAAGCAAGTAGGAAGGTGGCGAGGAGAGAGATCGCGAACAGTTCAGGGTCGGGTAAATAGCATGAAGAAAGGAGAGACTGTGGAGCTGCAGGAAATTTGGGAGCTGTGAACAGCAGATGGATGGGATGAACCGGTGATGATGGAATTTGCGCAGGAGGTCTAGCGGTATTGACTGAATAATCGAGGGTCCAGTGGCAGCTCACAACGTTGGACCGACCTGCAGCCTGCGGCCTGCGGACTTAGACTGGGGCTGACTGGTGCTGGAGTGCTGGAAGCCGGGTGGCACCCGAGAACGGAGGTCGAGAATAGGAATAGAAGACGCCAGAAGCAGGCAGGACCGGAACGGCCGGACCTGTCGATCAGCCACAGCAGTATGTGTAGATGCGTGGCAGTTGCAGAAACGAGCTCGATGGGGAAAGAGCGTCTTGGCACCGACACTCCGACCCGACACGAGATGTCTTGTCTCACGTGACTCGAAGATCGCACCGATCCCGCATTTCCCCGCACCGAGAGTCGGAGACACGTGCCCGGACGTGCGCGGTGCAGCCTGGAACGCTTGCGCATCTCACTCAACTTTGTGCTGCCGCCGCGGTTGAGTCTCAGCAATCCTCCCACCCTCGGCCACATATATCCCAGTCGTCCGCGCATTTCCTTACCGTCTGTCCGCTGGTTACTGTACCTGACATTACCAACTGTATTCGCCCCTTTTCTTTATTCCCCGGCAACATATACTTCTACAGGACCGCGTATCATCTCATCGCTGCGCAGCGAATATTCGCCATGATCTAGTTGCTGGAACAAATCCGACTCGAGGGCCGGCGTCCTAAACATACCTTACGATACCCCCTCTATCGGTACTTGATAAGCAATCTTCTTCTTGTTTTCTTCCAGCTTCACGCAATGCATCTCCGAAAAGCAGCTCGCGTCATTCTGGTCGGCGCCCCTGGCGTAGGCAAGGGCACTCAAACTGAGCGTATGCTCCAACGATATCCGCAGCTCTCATCAATCAGCACAGGTGATCTGCTTCGCGATAATGTTCGTCGAAAGACGGCATTGGGTATTCAAGCCGAACACTTTATCAAATCTGGATCTCTGGTTCCGGATAGCACGATTCTCCGTCTGATTATGTCCGAGTTGACCGGTAGGGGTTGGATCAAGTCGACCGATCCTGCCAAACCTCTCACTTTGAATTTCATGGCGCCAACAGCGGATGCCATGTCTCCTGAAGCCGACAACTTTATCACTTCCGCACCGTCGGCTAGGGATGCTTACGAATACAGTGACAGTCCCGATGCGTCGTTCATCCTCGATGGCTTCCCTCGGACTGCAGCACAAGCCAAGTCACTTGATGTCCTGCTGCCCGTCAATCTTGTAGTCAACATTAAGACTCCGGTTAGCGTTGTATTGGATCGCATCTGCAACCGCTGGATTCACGCTCCTTCCGGGCGTGTGTACAATACTACTTTTAACGCGCCTAAAGTTCCTGGAAAGGACGACATTACTGGAGAACCACTTATACAACGCGATGATGACAAGCCCGAGGTATGGACGTCGAGGCTAGCCAAGTTTGAAGAGTCTAGCCTTCCACTCCTCGAGCATTACGACAGAAAGGGACTTCTGTGGACTGTGCAGGGCAACACCAGCGATGAAATTAGTCCGCTGTTATTCGATGAGTTTAATAAGCGATTTTGCGCTTGATCACCATGATCTGTTTTACCAGCGCGTGACAATCGAGTCGCTGAGCGTGCTGTTTTCAAGCCCATATCCTTGACCTACGCTTGATGCTATACCAGCGGCGGGAGGAAACTCTAGTCTTGTGGCCTGTGAAGTACGCTGCACGACCAAAGCAGCCAATTATTTCCTGTCGATATCATTTCAGACAGCTTTATGAATTGAATCCAATGAGATGCACAACGAGTAAACCTTAACAGAATATACGTTTGTGAACGTCTGGTCTGTGCCTTTTGGTCAGCCTTGGGCGGTTTCCCCACGTGCCCCTCCTTGGGTTAATTCGTCTTTTGACATCCGAATTCGCCGCCCAGATAGCGGTATACAACCATGTCAGATCTGTTCCGATCCCTGCCTTCGGTAGCTGAGAAGCCGCCGTCCCACTCGCGGCCGGGCGCACGTGTCTTGCTCACACCCCGCCATCGATCCTCCACGGATCCAGACCCGGATGCTTCCTCATCAGATTCAAGCGCGAGCACTTTAGACAGCATTGACACACTCCGGCCTTCCAACGAGAATGACAAAACCATCAATTCCATGTTTCCAACCATACCGTGGCCAGACTATTTCGAACAAGAGCTCCATCTTCCAGTTGACAACCCCGCACAACGAGCATTGTATCACGTTTACTTGACCCCACCAGCATCACCAACAAAAGGCCCTCTCTTCATTTGCCACCATGGCGCAGGCGCATCGGGCATGTCATTTGCGCTTTTCGCAAAGCAGATCCGGCAAATTATGCCTGAAGCCGGAGTACTCAGTCTGGAGGCCCGAGCGCATGGCAGCGTGGTAACCTCAGAGCACAGCAATGAGGATATCCTCGACTTCTCGGTTGAAACACTGACGAGCGACGCGATGGCTATGATCGACGCCGTGCAAGCCAAGCAGGGCTGGAAAACGTTGCCTCCGTCCATCTTCGTCGGCCACTCACTCGGCGGCGTAGTGGCGGTCCGCGTCGCGGCGGAGGGAAAGCTGGGTGCTCAGCTGGTCGGCTTCCAAGTGCTGGATGTAGTCGAGGGCAGTGCTATGGAGGCGCTCTCCTTCATGAAGACATATCTCGCGAGCCGACCGGCAAGATTCGACTCGGTGGACGATGCTGTCGACTGGCACGTGCGCAGCCGAACATTGAGAAATGTAGAAAGTGCTAGAGCCAGCGTGCCAGGACAATTGAAGGCCGCGGACGGAGGCGGATGGACGTGGAAGACGGACCTGACGCAGACACCCAGGTGGTGGGAGAGCTGGTTCAAGGGCATGAGTGAGACGTTCTTGAGGGGAAGGGCAGCAAAGGCGCTGGTGCTGGCAGGTACAGACCGGCTCGACAAGGAGCTCATGGTGGGACAGATGCAGGGTGAGTATCCTACCTGATACGAAAAATTGTTGACTAATGTTGTCACAGGTAAATTCCAGCTGACGGTCATTCCTGAAGCTGGTCACTTCATCCAGGAAGATGTCCCAGAGAAGATGGCTCAGCTGTCGGTTGAGTTCTTCAAGCGCAACGACCGTAGTGCGATGGTGTTACCACCCAAAGTATCAGATCTTTTGGCTCAGGGTAAGAAGGTGTAACCGCTTGGGCTGCTTTGAGACACGAGCCCATGATCCACGAAAGGCATGCATCGCACGTAACTCTCAGGAAGCTCAAAATTCAGAAGCTCTCATCCGGTCAATATGAACATGAAGTCTAGTAATAAATTCCACAAACTCTTCAAGGCAGAGGGCCTCCCATCTCTAGCATCACAATATCATCAGAGACTCATCATTGAAAACTAGAATACACCCTCCTTTTCCCCTCGCACCTTCACTCCCCATGCGGTCCCGTCCTCATCCTCTCCATAATGTCCGGTTTAGGCGCCACATCACACACCTCCCCACAATTCCCACACTTCCTACTCTCCCCATCCTCCTTGAACCGATTCACCGCATCCTTAATTTGACTGCCCAAATCCGTACACACAAACGCATCCTCATGCACCTTCTCGCCACAACCCTGACAGTACCACCTCAGCCTATCCATCGACCCTCCCGGCCTGGGCTGCTCAATAACCAACCCCACGGTGTCTGCGAATCGCACGGGATTATGCGGCACGTTGGCCGGCAGCAGGAACAGCTCGCCTTCGTTGATGTAGATGTCGCGGAACTTGCCGTCGTCGACGGTCTTTAATAGCATCCGGCCGCGGTACTGGTAGAAGAACTCGGGCGTCTCGTTGATGTGGTAGTCTGTGCGGGCGTTGGGGCCGCCTACGATCATTACTGTGAGCGGGTCGGAGTGTACGCAGTAGTTGTTGATCGGGGGTTTGAGGAGGTGGCTGTTCTCCGAGAGCCATTTGGGGAGGTTGAGAGGGGGGACTAACGAGGATCTTCGGGCAGAGGAGTGGAAGTGAGATGTTTGGTGACGGGACCGGAGGAGTGATGTGAGTGGCGAAGCGGGTAGTCGGCGTACAGAGTAGAGGTCAGTATCTGATCGTAGGACGGTGCGGCTTAATTGTAGCATGCTCCGAGTCCGTGACGAAGCCATGCTGGTTAAAATGTCTATCGCTCCTCGTGCTATGGAACAAAGTGGTGCAAACGAATTTGTAGAATATATCGACCTTAAATTTATAATAGATCCATGACTCCATCAGAGAGTCTCCCGCCGGCAGGAGTTGCCATGTGGGGCAATTAACGTCAACATGGTATGATTATTCAGCCGCTAGCATATATTGCTGACCCATACACTTTTAGTTGTTCGATGAAGACTTCTCATTCAACAGAGTTATGTTCTTGCACCGATGATGCCGTAGCATTTCAAGAAGCTGGTGATGGGAATTTTGTACTCGGGTTCATATACCTATGTTTAGGGTAGGCGTAGTGATAGCACGCAGACAATCTATACGAGCATAGCGTGTGTAGCAGCAACTAACATAGCCTTCTTGGGGAGATCTCAACACTCGGGCGGCTCACCTGAATCGCTGTCCGGTTCAATGTCAAAATGAAGCTGCCCAATCACGGGCGAATCGTGTTGTGCGTCAACAACCTCAATATGTTCACTAGAAGAAGCTTTGCTCGGATACTTCAACCAATCAACGAAATAGGAAACTTCGGCACTATCGTGGAAGGCAGGTACTATTCGAATACTTGTCTTGATCGTGGGCGCTAAGGTTCTGCACGTTGAGTCGAATGATCGTCTTCCATCTCCAGCCCATTGTTAGATTGTAGTACTGAACGATGGGATTGCATTGCGTCTGCATATTGCATGAGCTCCCAACATATATTCAACCAAATCAAGTTTTGAACAGGCTATTGCGACGAAGCGAGAGAACAACCTCCGTCCATTGTATAAGAACGCACGTTAAAGAAGGCGGAGTATTTCAGAGTACAACTCAGGAGACACAAATGAAATTGACCAGAGCTTTGGACAAGGAAACCATCTTTAGGGGAATGGCATCTCCACCCGACTAGCTCCGACCCTTGTGCGACGTCCATTCGACCCAATCGACATGAAACAAGCGCTGCTTAGCTGCTGAGCAAGTTTCCAATCTCACTCAATACAAAAACACATTCCACACTCGAGGCAGAAAGGTCGTATTACGGCCAACCCTTCAGCAACAACATTCACCAACTCTCCCCATCAATTCAGCATGGATCACTCCCATATGGATCACGGTGGCCACAGCGGCCATGGCGGCATGGACCATGACATGCCCATGGACCAATGCAGCATGAACGTACGTCTCCCGCCGCTTAATCCTTCACGTCACCTGCTATAACCGTGTCCAAGATGCTATTCACTACCTCGACCAAGAACCTCTGCATCGTCTTCCGCTCCTGGCGTATCACCGGGCCCCTATCCCTGCTCTTCTCTCTCCTGGCCATCGTCGCCCTAGGCGCAGGCTACGAAGCCGTCCGCGCTGCCGCGCGTCGCTACGACGCTGCTGTTGCTACGCGAAGCCCAAACCGTAAGTCCACGCCCTTCCTGCCCTGCCATGTTACGCCGGACTGCTGGGTGGAGGCACAAGCTGAGACCCCAGCAGGACCCGGCGACGATGTCGATGGTCAAGAACGCCGCTCACTGCTCGGATCAGGCGCCCAGGCTTTGCGTGGCGACGAGCGCCGCATACGGATCATCAAAGCTCTGTTTTACGCCGTGCAGGTGTTCTACTCGTTCTTTATCATGCTGCTCTTCATGACCTATCAGGCGCATGTCATGCTGGCTGTCGCAGTTGGCGCTTTCGTTGGGTATCTTATGTTTGGAGAAGGTCCGGCGAGCAAGACTGCTGCCTGCCATTAATATGACCTGAGTGATGGATGATGTGGGACTTGAGTTGGGCAGCTTTGCATAGATAGGAAAGTATGCTACATCTTTTCCAGTGCGCATGTTACTCGAAAACATCCCTCACCAACGTTGGGCCTGCCCTCTAAGGTCATGCCTTGGATTCACTCCTACCTCGCGCTTACTCTTCTCTGAGCCACCCCTTCCAGTCTCTTCCAACTCAATTGCTCATTTCCGTATCAATTGTGTCAATATCTCTGTGTTCCGACCCAGCAGTGCCTCTTTCCACCTCTCCAATATCCCACCCATCTTGCGTCGAAGTTCACAGAATAATTCGTTCCGTTCTCAAGCAATACTTACCCACAAGCAGGAGCCTACGTACGCACGCTCACGTCACTGTGCCACGATATGCCTTCGGCTAGCAGTAAGGACAACAGCAATGGCAAGAAAGATGCGCGCTGCTACAACTGCGGTGACCCTGAGCATGTCAGGCGCATTTGCCCCAAGGAGAAAAGAAAGAAAAGGGGAGGAAAGGTGCCCGTTTGCGCCGTAAGGAGAAATGATTGTCTTCATACCAGAGTCAGAGAGTCCAATCACTCTTACGTTCCAGACCGCTTGGCTGTACAGGCCCGCGCCGACTTGCAGCATTAATCATTAGAGCGCAGCCGTGAGTTTCATTGCTAAGGGGTGATAGTGTAGGACAACTGACAGTGCTATTCAAGCTTCACATGACTCACAGTCTGGACTGACTAATCCGCTGGACAATGCGAGCAGCTTGAGCCACACTATAGTCATCGAAGACGCCGAAGTGGGACAAGTGCAAGCTCAGGGATTCGGGGCAAGGATCGAGCAAGCGACCAACGAGACGAAAGTATTACAACTTGACTTCGGGCAATTGGAGAACGCAGGGTGGGAGGATGCCTTTACATCCAAAAGCTAATTACTCGTCAAAAACATGAGCGGATGGGGACCGCCTACTCCTCATCCTCTTCTTCGTCCTCTTCCATTCCTTCAGCGACGCTGACTTCGAAGGTCGGTGCCTGATCGACGCCAACATAGCTATCGCTCATCAAATACAACGTAAGATTATGCTCTCCGGCCTCCGGCACCGTGAAGTCCATGCGCGTCTCCAACTTCTTCCCAATCGTGACACGCTTGATACCCATCAGCGCCTTCGTCTTCTCGTCGCCTACCACCAACCACCAGCTCTCAGACTTGTCGGCCGGATAGAAGGGTGCGTGCACAGAAGTGTCCACTTGGTCATCCTCATCCACATCGCGCTCGACGCTGACCTTGATGAAGCTCGGCTCGCCTGCCGTAACACCCTCCGGGTCCTCGAGCTCGAACTCCAGCTCCAAGTTGGGATACTTCTCATTCGTAAATCTAGCCGCGTCAGCGAGCTGCTTGTTGTCCAGCGCCAGATCCTTGACGAGTGCTTTGTAGTCCTTGTTCTCGTCTGGGTCCATAGCGTCGGTGAAGCCCAAGACGTCTGTGATGCCGTACTTGGCGCAGGCCTCGATGACGTTGGGCTCGAAGTGCGGAATCTGGCGGAGTGGGCTGTCACGGTCCCACATTGCTTGGACTACCATCTGGGACATTTCCATGGCGCTGAGAGCGTTGAGATGTGCTTCGGAGCTCAGCACGTCGACACATGCCGAGAGAAGTGTCAGAACCTTCTTGAGGATGAGCTCTTGGTCCTTGGCCAGGTCTGCCGGGAGCTGCATGCGGCTGAAGTGTGCTTGGAGAAGGACGAATGCCTTGAAGTGCGGTGACTCAAAGTTCGCGTCGGCCATCTTGACAGGCACACGATCATATATGCGCTGCAGGACTCTCTCTTCGTGCCGACGTATCTGGATGTCCTCAAACTCAGTCGCGGCCGTGACGATCTCCAGTATGCCCTTGAGCTTTGTGTTGCGTTTCAGTGACAGAAGCAAGGTTTGCATGGTAATAAAAGAGATGTTGTAGTAGCCAGCGATCATGCAGGCGTTGAGAGGGGTGATCGAATCATCTTCGTCGTCGATTTCGATGATATTGGCGTCGGCAAGTTCTTTCAACGTCGTCTCGATCAGATCAGAGAGATGTGCATTGAACCCATCCTGTGTCGTCGATGTCAGACCGTAGAAGGACGGGTTGGCCATGAGTCGTCGATAATAGTATGTGTACGTGAACCAGTTGATGGCGTCCTGCATATCCGTTATGACTTTCGTGCTGATTTCAGTGACGAATACATCATGAAGGTAGGCCTGGAGTTGAGACTCAATCGGCAGGGCCTCGCTCAGGAATTTCTTATAGTAGTTCCTCTTCACGTCCGGGCACATTAGAACGCCACGGGCTCGGGTGTCTTCCAGAGGTCTCCCAGCTTTGCCCAGCATTTGCAGGATCTCGGCAATGGTGTAATCCATGTAGCGATGTTGACGACCATCAAAAATCTGGGTACCCATTATAATGCTAACATAGGCTGAGGACTGGATCTCGTACGCGCAGTCTCTTGAGACAAGCATGACTTGAATAGCGCCTGCTTGGAAGAAATGCTCTACAGCCCTCTTATCGAACGAAGACAGTGCTTCATGGAAATAGCCAATGCCATGAGAGAGCGACTCTGCAAGGCCACGCTCGTTTATCTTATCAAGGACAGGGGTGAGCTGATCGATATCCGCCTTCCTGAACCTGTCTTCGTTCTCATCTGAAGCGCAGATCCCAAGGAGATCAGCCGCTGTTGCTCGAACCTGCTTGCGACTCGGCAAAAAGACCATAGCTGACTTGTCTCCCGCCAAGCTCAATATCGATTGGTACATTGGCTTGACCATCGCTAGCATGAGCGACGGGAAGTGAGGGATCGAAAACGACTGAATATGTAACTCAAGAGGGATCGGTCGAACATGCGGGCTGAAGTTGAAGATCGTGTGCTTACTTGCTCCAAACCATTCGCCAGCGTCACGGCCGCTTGCAAGAGAAACACTAAGCCCGACGATCCTCATACCGTTCTCCAACTGCTTCGAGATGGCATGGCTTCGGGAGACAACCGTCTCGTAAGTGAAACCATCCTGACCACCAATGAGATGCAGATCATCTGCGATGACCAAGTCAACGCTTTGAACGTTCTTTCTTCTCTGCCAACTGCGCGACATCATATCCCATTGTTGAGGCGTGGCAAGGATCAAATCGCCACGTTCAAGAAGCTTCAGGTCCGCTGTCGTCTCACCTGTCAGCTTGACAATCTCTTTACCGCCCGCCAGTGAAGAAAGTCTGGATTGCCAGCCTTTTAAGCGTGCGTCGATCTGCTCCTGGTAAGGAGCAATATATACAGCTCGCCCTCTGTCCTCCTGTGACCAGTGCCGCAGCAGGGCGAATTCAGCACAAACAGTCTTGCCACTACCAGTCGGTGCGCCAACGAAAACGTTCTCGTCGCCAGCGTACAAGCTGTTGAAGACTTGCGTCTGGATTTTGTTGAATGTCTCCCACTTTGGATACAAATCAGCAAAATCCTGTCTCTTGAGTGCAGATACTGGTAGTGGTTGAAGATCCAGCAAAGGGGTGTGAGCAGGGAATTTTTCAGGCAGGATGAGCTTCTGGAAAGAAACAGCCAGTCGAGCCTCGGAATGCATCCATCTATCCGATAGGACAGTGACGAAGTAATTTGGTGGCATTGGTTCCGTGATCGGGACCGTAAACTCGACGAGATGCTCATTCATCTCGGAAATGGCATACTCTTTGCGGAGAAAGAATTGATCGTGGAAGAGGATCTCTTCGCCATCGCAATCCTCAACCAAAATCCAGAAACTTTCGGCGCGTGCATGAAGGTTGTCATCCCATACGAACCGTGGAGTAATTGTCAATTCGATGTGCAACATCGATCTTGTTAGAGGTTGAGCCTGCGCTTGGACATCCAGACGAGGAAATTTCTCGACAAGTGCACACACCTGGCGACCGGCGCGTGGCATACCGAGGAGCTCGCCCATTCGAGGTGGATCCAGATCAAAGTAGCTCGACCACGGAACATCCGTCTTCTCTACTTTACGAATAATGTCCTGAGGGCACTCGGGAAACTGCCGTAGGGGCGTCATTGTAGACCACATCCGTTTCTCGGCGGTCTTGCAAAGCTCCAGTGCATCTTTCGCGACTGATGCCCAGCCCTTCTTTAGTGCAATTTCAAACATGGCTCGCAGGATCCGGCCAGCTGACTGTGTTACATAAACAAGATCGGATGACAAAGCCATACCTTGCAAAGCAAGACGAGAGATATATGCCTGGAATAGCACATTGATCTTGCATTGGGGTTCGTCAATGGTCTCTTTTACTGGAATCGGAACCCTACCCATCAGCTTTGCGAGCTCCACCTTTTCGTCCTGCCTGACGGGAATATATTTGAATTCTTCGCTCAGTGCGAAGACACGAAACAGCTCGATGATGGACATGGAGGGCTGGATGTGTTGGTTGTAAGTGAGCATCGAGTTGTGGGTGATGTAGTAATGCGAAGCGATACGGCCAAGATCGGTCGACTGAAGGCGTCCCGACTTCTTGTCGTACTTGACAAGGTGAGCTTTCTCGAGCATTGTAGCCGCGGCATGAATGAGGTCTACACGCTTCTGCTCAAGGGCTTCGTCATCCTCGTAGTCAGCACCGACTTGGTAGAGAGCAGGCGATCTGAGCATGCGGACGAAGAGGTAGGTGTAGCCTAACCAGTCGACTCCTTCATCCCTGGTCCTGATATTCCCAAGGACAACCTCAGCATTCAGATTGTCGGCAAGCTTGCTGACAAATTGACTTTCAATCGGCAATTGCTGATTCATGAGAGACAGATAGTACTGCATCTCACTCTGCTGCGTAATGATGATACCTTCACCATAAGTGTCAAATTGTGGGCGACCAGCTCGACCGAGCATTTGAAGAACATCTTGAGGACTCAATTCGACCCAACTGCCCTTCTCCGGCGAGTAGATCTGGGTACCCTTGATAACGACAGTATGAGCCGGAAGATTGACGCCCCAGGCCAGGGTTGCTGTGCAGACCAGGACCCGTAGCTCACCGTTGCTGAAAAGCTCCTCCACAGAGTTTCGGTCGACCCGACTCATACCTGCGTGATGGATACCAAAACCGTACGGCAATATGTCTTTAAGGTCAGCATTGGTGGTCGCATCTGCTTCCTCACGCAGGATTTCCCGGCTGGCATCTTCAGACTTCAGAATCTGACCAATGGTTTCGAGCTCCAATGCCTTGTCTCTGATGTACTTTGCAGTCTTGGCAGTCTCTTTGCGCGAGTGCACAAAGATCAGCATTTGGTTCCCTTGTTGGCCGACCTGCTCCATCACTTTCGTATAACAGACATCGTTCATGGTTTTCAGCTGTTTGATGGCCTTCTTCTCGGTCACACCAATGAATTCTTGCTTGAGAGGACAAGGCCGGAATGATGAATCGAAGTGGAAGAGACCCTTGAGTGGATCGACGCGCAGGAAAGCAGCCACATCGCGGTAGTTAGGCAATGTGGCACTAAGTCCCACTAGTCGTACAGGATCACCAGTCTGCTCGGTCCTTCGGATAGTCCTTGCAACTATACTCTCCAGGACTGGCCCTCTGTCGTCATGGAGGAGGTGGATCTCGTCGATGCAAATGAGTCGCACAAGGTTGGTGTAGCTAGTATCGGTTGCCTTTCTAGTTATAACGTCCCACTTCTCAGGAGTTGTGACGATTACTTGGGTTTCCGAGATTTGCTGTTTCGTAAGTTGTCTGTCACCAGTAAGTTCAGCAACACGGATGCCGTAAGGTTCTAAACGCTTGCCGAAATTGCCGACTTGCTCCTGTACGAGAGCTTTAAGAGGGGCGATATATATGATTTTGAACGAGTCGAGATCCAGAGCTCCAGTCTGAGGATTCCGGTGCTTTCCTATTTCTCGGAGCATAGTCAACATGGCAACGTTTGTCTTGCCCGAGCCAGTTGGCGCGCAGATGAGCATATTGCCATCATCTTTGAATGCAGTCGGATAACACCTTGTCTGGATCCGATTTAGTTCACGCGAAGAGCCAAAGCCAACTTTAGCCCAATCCGGTAGAACGCTGGTTGAAAGATTCGGCGTCTCTGTGTCTTCCTTCTTCCTCTTGGGAGCTGGAACGTGAATTTCATCGTATCCCTTGAAAGTCCGTTTCGTAGACCCTTGTGGTAATCGGACGTTGGGATTTGTCATAAGATGATTGCCTTGATCAAACACCAAATTCTCGAGATTGATGAGCTTGCTGGGCTGAAGACCACGCACCAAGCCTTCCTTACGCTCCTGCGTGTCCTGTTTCGCAGCTTTGTCAAGATCCATCAAGTCGAAGGACATCTTACCAGACTTCACGGGTTCGGAAGCATCCTGCTGTCTCGTGCGAAGTTCTTTCAGAATGCCCGCCTTTCCGGCCTGGACCATCTCGTGCTCGACTGCGACTCGTGAAGGTTCATCCTCAGCGGCACGCCGCCACCGGGTGACCCACACGATCTTGTCACAATTGACGACCAGCTTCGCCACAAGGTCAGGCTGGTCGTAGTCAAACAATTCCATCAGATCGTTTTCGATGTCTCTGAGTTCCTTGGCCTCCCCTTCGTCGTTTAGACCTGACATGATATCGAGTGCTTGTTGGGTCTTTTCCTGCTGGATGTGTGCGTCTTCGTATGCTGCGCCGATCTGACGTTGTAACCAGTATGCATCAATTTCATGTGCTGGAATCATGCCTTCTTGCTGTTCTCTGTTCGCGCTGGTGCCCGGCCTGGCGGAAAAGACCATTTCGTCGTCATCATTGTCCGATTCCTCGGCACCAACATCTTTCGCTTCGCCGTCTCCTTCCTCTTCTTCCACGTCTCCTTCGTCGTCCGAAGAGTCGTCGCCTTCTCTGACCTCATAGTTTTGTCCATCCTCATCCTCTTCTTCGCCGAAGTCGACCGCAACACCCTGCCGGTCATCAAGATCCATGTCTTCACCATCCTCGCCGGCATTTTCGCCCCCATCCTCTTCGTCTTGTGCATCATAGTCTGTGATTTTCTTGGCCAGATTCTTAAGCTGATTGAACTCGGCGGCTGAGAGAGGCGATCCAAGAATGTCATTAATCTCCCTTTGCCGTTCCGAATCTTTCATATCTTGATCCTTGAGATACTCCAGGATGCTATCCGTGGCGCTGGCTGTGATATGAAGGCCATAGTCGCCGCCCATCTTCTGCGCGACTTGTGTATTGAGCAGATTGTAAATTTCTGTAGTGGCTGCGGTGCGGGGTCTGTATCGCAGACCCTCGATGTTGAGATCTTGCTGAGATAGGATACCCGCAGCACGTGCGGACTGACTCGGATCCGTGCGTTTGCGCTTCCTTTGCTGCTCCGAAGCTTGTGTTGTGCCTGGCTGTGCTGGTGCCTTCTCGCGTGCGGTCCGCGATCCCATATCAGCTATGTTGACTCGACCGGCGAGTGATTCTGGGTCGCCCGTATTTTCATCTCCTCGGCGTGAGACGAATCGTCGGTCCGCCTGGAGGACCAGGTTGGACATGGCCGAGTATTTGTACTGATTGAGCCTGTCGGCATCCTTGTTCTTGTCCGCCATGGCTGCGGCGGAGAAGCGCGTCGTTACAAGGTATGAATGGGTGGCCGACTGGCTTGACAGCAAATACCTGCAGGAAGCAGGGCTTTTGGAGAGATTGGTGATGAAAGGAGAGACGTGGCGCAAGATAGATACTACACGAGCTTCATCTCTAACAGTGCATGTCGTGCAGCATTGACCACGGAAATCCAGTCCTCACCGCCCGGCAGTTCTAGCGTTTACTTCCACATGGCTTGTGCTGAAGCTTGGCGCGCAAGAGGAGCCTAGTGCCCCACTTTTTTTCGACGCGAATGAGCCGCATCGAAGTGTACGTCATCGTGGGAGCTACGGAAACGCCATCAGCCATCGAGTCCGCGTTTCGAGCACGCCAACTTTCGATGTACCATCGTATGCACCGTCACTTTCCAAGAGCATCAGACACAAGATCTCGGTGCATTACCGATCGCTGATTTCCCATACCCCACCTCTAGCGCAGCTGCTCTTTTTGGCTGGCGGCACAAGCTTGTGACTGCACCCACTCGTCACCAACTTGTTCTGGGCGGGTCTCTCACGATCCAATTCTCTTCCATCTCGAGCCGTACTTCCTCTCAACTTGTTACGCTTTCCTCAACACCCTGTGCTCTACTCCTTTTCTTCCTGTGGTCTCGTGCGAGGTCGGACCCAGCAGCCATGGTTTCTCTTTGGGGCTCCAAGAAGAATGACGACGCCGAATCAGAGCGGCCTGCATCCGCCGACGACAATCAGGGTAGCAACCAAGGCAGCAGCCGCGCGCCACCCTCTCGAGATGAGCACCACGATACCGACGAGCGAGCTCCTCTGCTACCAAGAGAACGACGTCGTCAGCCCCATGCAGATGGCTATCTCGACCCAGACGACCCTGCCGTGAGTATACCCGCTTGCTGCCGCAGTCGAGCTGTCCTGACAATCATTAGGTATCTCCTTACAACCTCTGGAAAGTCCGTCTGACCAGGCATTTTACTGTTCTATTTCTGACCATCACCTTTGTGTGGTGGGTACTCCTCTTGGTCAGCATCTTCGTGTCTCCACCAGGATTGCAAACTCGTGGATCCGGATTTTTCGACTTCTCATATACGACCTTGACTGCTGGAAACTTACTGGTCACGCTGCTGTTCTTCACTGCCCCATCCAAGGCTATGCGCATCTTACTTGGCGTGCTCACGCTCTTTCTACTTGTCGATATGCTCATCATCGTCATCGTCGGCAGGCTCAGGGCTGAGGAGAGCTGGCCGGGCATTCTGTCCGTTGTGTGGGCTGTGGCCGTGTCGGCGTGGTGTTTGATCACTGATCGCATCGTCGCGTCAGGCAAACGCGAAGAGGAGGAACGCTTGACTGGACGACCTGAAACCCGGCGCACAGTGAGGGAATGGCTCGCAGTACTGGTAGCCACTATCATCTTGGCTTTCTACGTTGTCATCGTAGTGTTCATGACGGCAACGTTGATCCTTCGGTCTCGGGATGCCTCTCTGCAGGCTCCTGGTGAGCGAATTTTTGTTGACGGCGGCAAGTACGAGGTCCATGTAGCTTGTGTCGGAAACACCACAGACGAGCTGGGTACCAAATATCCTACTGTGCTTTTGGAGGCAGGCGAGTCTACCGTTGAGTGGGAACTTGTTCCATGGGCAACCAATGCCTTGAAGAACGGTACCATCAAGAGATTCTGCTATTGGGATAGACCCGGCTACGGCTGGTCTGACAATGCCCCCAGCCCTCACAGTGCTGGTATGTCTGCTGATGCCCTATCTGAGGCACTCGCAGTCCAAGGCGAGCATGGTCCATGGGTTTTAGTGTCTACTGGCTATGGTACCATTGTGTCCAGGATCTTCTCGTCACGCCACAACAAAGCTATCGCCGGCTTGTTACTGATCGACCCGTTGCATGAGGATTTACTGTACCGTCTCTCGCAGCCTGGACGTGGCTTCCTGCTTTGGGCATGGGGCATCATCAGCCCTCTCGGCATCCAGAGAGTTCTTGGAGCGTTATTCGCGGGTCGCACGCGTGAAGATAGGGTTTATGGCAAATACGCCTACCAAGGCGGAAAATTCATCAAAGCCCAATTGCAGGAGAATCTCATCGCCGACAGCTTGACAAAGAACGAGGTCACCACAGCGCGCACTGTCCAATCAGGTGACGTGCCCTATGTCCTTGTCAGCAGTGGCATCAGTAATGCAAGGGATCGCGACTGGGAGAGGAAGCAGCGGGATCTGACGAAGTTGACTGATAATCTCATCAGCTGGGACGTAGTCGAGAAGGCGCCTCATCAAGTATGGAGGACATTCCATGGCCGACAGGTGCTGGAGAAGCGATTGGCACAGCTTGTCAATACCAAGAAACGGGTTTTGTAATCTAAAGCACTACCTAGGCTACAGGAAGCGCATATCGGGGTAGCAAAGAATTTCGAGAGGATCGCTGATGGCATTGAAATGTTCTTATTCTTTTTTTTTATGCATGACAGGTTCATTGTCTCTTTACTCATGGTCATTCCAAGTGAAGAAAAGTCCCTCCTCGCAAGATGTATCGTGAAAGTGTAGATATCAAGCCGCTGCAAATAATCCTGAACACCACTGCATTTAGTTCGTTGAGCTCGATCCTGGTTTTAGTAGACAGCAAAGAGCTGCAGGTCGTTTACCAGGACAAGGTTCGGGACTAGTTGCAGTGCTACTTGCAGAGCTTCAGTCAAGGCCGCTTGCGGGGCCAGTTGCGGGACCAGTTGCGCATATGCATGCGAAGGGCTCGCAGAACCAAGCGTCGGACTGATCAGAGTCAGGTTGTGTAGATGTTGTTATGATCTATGATACCCGTTCCCTCATGAAATACCATAGCTTCCCTCCTTCGCCGCCGAACCTCGGTCTCCTCCGGCGACTCTTCGTGAAAACGTGGTGGTCGGCTTCTCAAATCTGATGGGAGCTCCAGATCTATGGGCGGAGGTGAATACCCTCTCAACTCAGCTAGCGGTCTGATATCTAGCTCGATAGACTCCTCGTCAAGCCAGATACTATCAGTTTGATCCGATGAAGAAGGGGCATTGTGCAGATCTCCTAAAGCTCTGGCAAGCCGGGATTTTGATTTACTGCTCTCGTGCATAAGTGCCTTCACAGCTCGTACCCAGGGTGCAAATTGAGCCGGTCTCATATTTGGACACATGACGATACGTTGCTTCGTCTTATCCTGCAGCATAGTCAGAGACAGCATACGCAGTGCTGTCATAGGTTTCACGTCTCCCAACAGAGCTTGGTGGCGAGCGCAGGCGTATGCTGCTCTAATCGTGCGGGCTTGCATGGAATCATTCTTGCCCATTAGATCGATGAGACCGAACAAATCGTCTACGACTTTTGCGGCGGGACCATTGCCTTGGGGATGTTGCCAGTATAGCTCGGCAAGTTGATTGGCCGATTGACGCACTTTTGAGGACGTAGAGAAGAAATCGTCAAGCCAGGCCTCGCCATCAGCCGTAGAATAAAGCATGCGCTTCAATAGTAGACTGGTAGCAGCGATTGAGATATCATTGTTTGGCGACTCATATAGAGTCCGGAGGGTGTCCTGACCAATAGAGTCTTCCGGAATTGGCGCTGTGTGTGTCGATTTATCGCCACCGTCGTCGGAAATGGTATTAAGTTCAACCATCTGCTTTAACCCATGAGCGATGCCTTTGCTTGCGCCAAATATGAATACGGCGAAAGCAACCCAAAGCCAGCGATCATTGCGAAAGTTGATAAGCCCGTTCAAATGTAGCGAAGACATCATGGCCGTAGACTCGTCCAGCGGAAGCTATGCTGGAAGTATGGCACAGGACGAGAGAGTTATGGCCACAAACGTTCCCAGCACAAGCTCGGCCAGTAGGAGGGCGACGGGCAGAAGAGATGGGGCCACAACTTCTCTAGCTAGTAATCGGACTGGTAGGCGGGCGAACCACGAGAGAGATATGGCCACGACCACTCCTGCTATGAGCCGGGCTAATCGGCCAACGAGAGGTATAGGTAGTGCCGCCACAAGTCCTCACGCGAAAGAGGCGGCCTAGTCAGGGCCTGAATGAGAGGGCCAGTTGCAGCACAACTGCCTGCGCAGAGAGGCGGGTTACAACGATGCAAATGGTTCACATGGTCTGACTACGACGAAGAAGTGTTTGAATATCTAGAGCTATGTGAGGTAGTAATGAGTGTAGTACATAGACTTCCCAAAATGGCAGGCGGTGAGCGGAGCTGAGGCGGCGGAAGTTGTCCGTTCTCCGATGAGAAGAAGTTTGGAAGAATTTCATCTCGGTTTCTGCCAATCTCGATGCGCTGCAGAGAATAACTCGACCTTAACCATGCCGCCTTCTCAGCTCAAGCGACTGAAGCAGTCGCTACGGGAGCAGGGTATCACCGGTCCGCAAAAATCGAAAAAGCAGAAAAAACAAAGCCATGGACAGAATGCGGACCAGCGTTTACAGAGGGACGCTGCCCTCCAGCAGATCCGGGACAGTTTCAATCCATTTGAGATCAAGGCACCCACACGGAATGCCAAATTCTCAAGCATGTCAGACAGGAACACTCCGGCTGCTGTCGGTCGACCAGGTGTCACGAAAAGCATGGGTGAGAAGACGAGACGGCAGAATCTCCTCCCGGAATTGCAGCGAAGGAATAAATCTGGAGGTATTGTGGACAGGCGAATAGGCGAGGACGACGCGACTATGACGCCTGAGGAGCGAGCTCTTCAAAGATTCGTTCGGGAAAAGTCCAGACGTAAGAACGGGTCTATGTTCGATCTCGAGGGGGACGACGACGAAGAAACCGGCCTTACACATCTTGGCAAGGCCCTGAGCTTCGCGGGAGGGGCAGATGACGACTTTGACGCTGGGAGTCTAGCAGGTTCAGACGATGGGTCGGAGGGAGGAAGTGCTCTTCTCAAACGCAGAAGGGACGCTCCATCCGACGACGAGGATGTCCAGGATGAGGAGGATGCGGCCGACGAGAACCAGCCGGCTAGGAAGAAGACTAAACAGGAAGTCATGAAGGAGGTCATAGCAAAGTCGAAGCTGCACAAGTTTGAGCGTCAGAAAGCTAAAGAAGACGACGACGAATTGCGGGCCAAGTTGGACTCAGAGATGGGGGACATGCTGTCACTACTAATTGGCCGCAAACCCGAGCCACCCAAGAGTAACGGCGGTTTGGCTAAAGACGAGCCAGCTATGAACGCTGACCGCTTGGCTATGTTGCAAGGCAAAAGTAGGGAGGCTGCAGACAAGGAATACGACACGCGCTTAAGACAAATGGCCCAAGACCAGCGAGCTGCCCCAGCGGACAAAACCAAAACGGAGGAAGAAAAGGCGAAGGTGGAGGCGGAAAGGCTGAAGAAGCTTGAAGATGCTAGACAGCGTCGTATGCTTGGAGAAGAAGTCGAGGACGAGTCTGGCGATGAGAGAGAAAAGGCGGCTCGAGGAGCGATCGCGGCATCACCTGAGGAAGAGGACGATGAGGATGCCAGAGATGATGCGGCCGAATTTGGGCTTAGCGCACCAAGTGCAAAAGCGAAGATGCCTGTGCTGGATGACGAAGACGAGTTCGAGCTTGACGACGACCTGATCGCCAGCGAGTCAGAAGAAGGATCGGAGACATATGATTCGGCCGAGGATTCTGACGACAGCGATGACGAGGGCGAGCGGCCAAACGGCTGGGTATCGAAAACCCAGGAGGAGGACGAGGAGGACGAGTTCGTCAAGGGCATCCTCGACAAGATCCCGGGCAGCGACAAAAAACAACCTAAGCCTGACACTCCAACACAAGGAATTGCTTTCACATACCCATGCCCGCGGTCGCATACCGAACTGCTGGATGTCTTCTCAAAAGCAAAGGACGAAGATGTACCTTTAATCATACAGAGGATTCGAGCACTCTATCATCCCTCATTATCCGCGGAGAACAAGGAAAAGCTCGCAGATTTCTCTTGCTCGCTGGTGGAGCACCTGGCATATCTCGGACTCAACAAGGGATCCTTGCAAGTGATTGAAACGATTACAAGACATCTGCATTCACTGTCACGCACGTTTCCAGAGCGGATTGCTGGAGCATTCCGAGATCGTCTGCGCGTTGTGCATGAGCGAAATAATATCGATGTCGGAGACTTTGTGGTTCTGACCGCTATAGGGTCAATATATCCTACTTCGGACCATTTCCATCAAGTCGTCACTCCGGCAATCACATTGATGGCACGATGGCTTGGAATGACCAGCCCATCCAGCGAAGCTCAGCTGATCATCGGGGCCAATGTAGTGTCTCTGAGCCTGCACTACCAGCGTCTGTCTAAGCGCTACGTCCCCGAGGCCTTGCGATTCACCTTGAAAGCTCTGCAATTCAAGCCGCACCCATCAGCAGCCGTGTCCCAAGCCCACCTGGCAAACTTCAATGCGATGGCCGAGCAGTATCGTCACCTGTCCGCTTTCACAGAAATCTTCCATCCGGGCGCATCCTCGGTGCTCTCTGCAGTCAAAGAAGCCAAGTCGCAGCAGCAGCACTTACAAATCCTCCTCTCGCAGGCCCGGCTGTCTCGCCGACCGCTCGCTCTTCATAACCACCGGCCGCTGGCGATTCGCACTTCGGTACCCAAATTCGAAGAGTCGTTCGCGCCAGGCAAACACTATGACCCGGATAAGGATCGGTCAGATGCGGCCAAGCTGCGGAAGGAATACAAGCGCGAGCGCAAGGGCGCAATGCGCGAGCTGCGCAAGGATGCAAACTTTATTGCCAGAGAACAGCTCCGCGAGAAGAAAGAGGCAGACCAAGCTTACGAGAAGAAGTTCCGCAGGCTCGTGGCGGAGATCAATTCGGAGGAGGGCAGAGGGGCGAACGAGTATGCGCGAGAGAAGGACAGGAGAAAGAGGGCCAAAAAATAGTGCAACTGAACTGCTATTTCAAGCAAATGCAATTCATTCCCATTCATGTGCGACCAATGACTGTGCGTCGTAATCAGGCGTGGTTCAGCTGAAAAGTGACGTTCCGCGCAAGGCTAGATTGACCGGAGGTGGATTGCATGAGTGTCTGGTCGACGCCGGTGAGGGCCCGCCCGGGCTGCTTATGAACAACGACGACCTCCGGTGTAGCTGCCACGGTACTGCAATTACCGCGGCGATCAGCGACTCTATATCGCCAGCAATTTGTCTGCCTATCCATCTCACCACCACGAAACCAATTCACCGGTCCTCAGCCTCACCTGGCCATCACGACTCGTGGACCTGTCCCCGCCATGCATCTCCTCTACTACTCGCTGGCATTCGCCCTGCCCATCCTCGCCGCCTCGTCCTCGTCTCCGGAAGAAAAAGAGAAACCCCGGACACCATGCGCAGTCCGGTCATCCACATCCGGGACCTTCTTCGACCTCAATCCCGTGCGCCTGCACTTCCCTGACGAGCACGAGAAGAAGCAGCAGCTCTCCAAAGACCTAGCATCGCGCAATACCTCCTGGCCGGTGCGCGGGCTGGACTACGGCGCCAACTTCACGCTGAACATCTGCAGCCCAGTACTCGAGAAGCTCGACCACGTCGTCGGCGTACCGGAGGAGAAATGGGCGAACATATCCGCATTCTACACTTCTGGCGGAAAGACATATAGCATGGGGTCAGTCACATCTCTCTCTCCAAAACCCCCCATCTACATCCCTCAAGTAGCTAACCACCTCCCTCCAGAATGCAGAACGACGCCCTCCTCCTGCGCGGCCGCGTCCTCACCCTCAACTACACCGACGGCTCCCCCTGCCCCTCCCCCGGCTCCCCCACCGTCGAGCCCCGCAAGATCCTCGACGGCCCGGAAGACGACGACGACGACGACGACAGCATCCCGCGCAAAAAGCCCTCCGCACCGAAAGACTCGGTCCGCCGCAAGAACACCGTGATCCGCCTGCACTGCGCCTCGGACCCGCTCGCCCCGTCCATGGCCGTGAGCTTCGTCTACTCGCCGGACTCGTGCACGTACGTCTTTGAAGCGCGGACGCCGGCCGCGTGTGGCGGGATCGAGGTCGCGCAGCAGCAGCTGGGGCCCGCGGGGGTGTTTGGTGTGATTGCGCTGGTGGCGGTCGCGGTGTATTTCGGTGGTGGATGTTTTTACCAGCGGACGGTCATGCATCAGCGCGGGTGGAGGCAGTTGCCGAATTATAGCCTGTGGGCGGGGATTGGGAGTTTCTTCAAGGTACGTTGTACAGGCATGTGCATTGGGGAAAGGGGAGAAGCTGACTAGAGACAGGATCTGTTCGTGATTGCGACGTCGTCGTGTTTGCGCTGGGTGCCGGCCAAGAGGGGTTATAGTAGGATTAGCAACGGGATGCCGAATGGTGGGGGACGGAGGGGACGGGACTCTGAGGATGAGAACAGGTTGATCGACCAGCTGGATGAGGAGTGGGAGGACTGAGCTCGACCCGTGTTGTTGCTCTGCTTTTTTCTACTTCTACTTCTACTGTTTCACGACCCTGCATGGATGCATTGCGTAGAGATCCCGGTATAGGCAAATGTAGCAATTCTTATTTCTCTTCCACCCACTCTCCCCATTTCTTATCCTATCCTATTCAATCTCGTAAATATTATTACCCAAGCCGGAGTAATGCCTGTTCTAAAGCAATCCCGCCCCGCGCCATGCAAGTACCCAAACGAAAAGAATCATATGTACCATCCCGCAAGCCTATTCAAACGTCATCTCCACCTCCTCGCCCTCTTTTTTCGGCTGACCAAACTCATCCTCCTCCGCCCAAGCATTCTTCTCGGACGGCACAACAGGCATCGTCTGCGCGGTATGCAGCACCGGCCTCGCCCCCTCCCCACCGTCATGTGATAGCTTCGGCGTCGCTCCGCCCTGCGACGACAAAGAAGGCGACCTCCTCCCTTCCGGGATCTTCGCAGGCTCGACCCTCTTCTCATCCCTGCTCGAGCGCCTCCACCAGCTGTAAGCGGGCTTCTTCGCCTGTGGTGGGGAAAGTAGTGCATTTCCCACTTCTGGGGGCGCGATCGACGACGCGGGCGTGAGACCTGGCGTACCACCATCCGTCGAGAAGGACCGCATCTGCCTTAGCGCCCTAGCGGGACTATCCGTGTCGGTCGTTACGGTAGATGCCGGCGATGGTAGCGGACCTGGTCCGGTGTGGACTTCGAGCTTCATCGGCGGCAGCGTGGACTTGATCTCCTTGATCTCGACACCTTGGGCCGCAAGCTCTGCGACTTCCTTTGTGATGGCGTCGATGTCGAAGAGCACCGGTGAGCCGTCGTCTTCGTGGTGGGCAGGTGCGTCGCCGTTGACCGGTGCTTGTGCCTTTGCCTGCTCGTCATACGTCTCCCATTCCTTCTTCTCGGCGTTCTTTTTGTTGCGACTGAACAATGCTTTGATGCCTTTCTTCTCTGGCTTTTCATCCAGCTGTTTGCGCGCTTCTTCGATCTCGTTGATCAGTTCGCGCTGGCGTTTGTCGTGGTTCTCTGGGTCTGGGTCTTCGATCTCTGAGAACTCTAGGCTTTCTACCTCCCAGCCTGCTTTCTGCATTAGCTTCGGCATGGCCGCACGGTATGCCATGTGTCCCTGGACATCTTCGGTAACATCAACGTCCTCGATACCTGCGATTTTGATCGGGGCAAGACCAGCCACCTGCGCAATACCACCGGATGTCGCACGGAATAGATAGCCCAAAATCCAATCGTTTGTCGCATAACCATTGACAAATCTTCCCGGAACTACGGCGCGCGCGCGTGTGTAGTCGTCCTTGTTCACGACCATAGGGCTTCCGTACAGGTATACATTCTGCACAATTCCATACGCGCCTTTCTTTGCAAGCTCCTTCAGGCAGGCGAAGATGACACGACTTCCAATGGAGAAGCCAACCAGGGTAATAGGTCGAGATCCAAGATTGCGATCAATCAACGAATCCGCAAGAATGAGGCCCGCTTGATCAGCACGGGCGAGTGAGACGTTCCAAGGGTTGTCAATAAGATAGGCGAGTTTTGTCAGCACAATAGGCAGCTGTAAGGCTCCCATAAGAGCAGTGAGTATAGTAGAGCTCAGGATTTGTTGTAGACCTTGTGTCAATGCCTGAGAGAGCGTTAGTACATAAACTCCACGTGTTCAAAGCGTTCTATCATACCTCTGTTGCAAGAATGTTGATCGTCTGACCCATACTCTGCAACATTTCCGGTTCCCACAAAACGGAGTAGATGTCGCCCATAATAGGATCGATAGTACTAAATGGCAGCCGAACGTCATCGACCTTGCCTGTCATCCATCCGGCCACAGTCACAATAAGATTGACCCGCTTGTTGTTGTGAAGTGGCCGGTATTCGAAGGTCTTGACAGCTCCCATGCGTCTGCTACTGGCTCGCACACCAATCGTTCCGCCCGTGACGATACCAGTCGATGTGATGAGCGCTGCAGCGCCCACGCCACCAAAGAAAGTGCTCGTACCTGCAACACCGATGGTGGTGAAACCAGCAGCAAGACCGGCGCCGATGACGGGGGCAAGAAGACCAGCGCTGAGACCTATAACAAGTCCTCCGCCAACCGTGGCCAGTCCCATCATGACCAGCTTTCTGTTTCTCGCCGCCTTTTCTCGTTGTTGCATATGATCATCTTCGTTCCATTTCTCCTTGTCGGCAGCTTCTTGCATTTCCAAAGCGTCCGTGATCCTTTTCTCGAATCTGCAGATATCAATCCATTCTACGGACAGCGATTTTCCGACTCGCTCTAGAAGTGACCGCGATCGTGAATCGTAAGAGCTATCTGCCACCAAGATAAGGAACAGATCGCAGAGCACCGTCCACCGAAGATCAATGTCGATTTTTTTCTGGTCTGCGATGGCGGACGGACTGTGTAGAGACATATCGTCAGGCGCCATATCTTCGTCAAATTCGACGGGCATGCCAGGCGTGCCCGGTGTGGTAGGTACGGAAGAGAGACCAGGAGACCTGACTTCAAGAGTGTCGCTCTTTGGAGACAGCACTTCCTGCGGGTCGGTCGTTGCCTTCTCGTCTTGGTTTCTCACTGGGTTTCTTACCCGCGCATTCTGCATAAGAGGTGGTGTGAGATCGCCTGCTTGAACGCCGTGCTCGGCCAATTGCTCAATCATGACCTGCTCCGCTGATTCAATATCCATGTGGCCGTAAAGTCGAATCATCATTTTCTGGCTCCACTTAACCAGAGACTCCAGGGTTGCTTCTCTTGTCTTTTTAGTACCGCGCGTAATGTTCAGGCTTTCCATCTCTTTATACATGTCCATTGTACATATCCGCACGATACCAACATAAGCGATGCGCTGGCCTTCGGTCAGCAATTCCTTGGTAGCCTGCATCTGACCCAGCATGTCGCGCCCTTCCTCGTCCTCCTCGAGTAGGGTCGTCGTTTTGCCTTGCTTGAACAAGTATGCCGTGTCGTCATCCATGCTAGTCGCCGAAAGAGCATCTTCATCGAGTTGAACTTTCGTATAGCCTTTTCCAGCCCCACCAAGGTTTTCATAGGCGCCTGGCTCACCGTTCAGCTCAGCTTCTTCCCGCGCAAGAACTTTGCCCCAGTCATCGTAGATGGTGTGCTTAGCATAAGCCGGCATCTCCTGCCAATCGCCTTCGCTGTCCTCCTCTTCCTCTTCCTGCTTCGCCGCCATCTGCATATGCGACCATTCTGAAACTGCGCTTTTGTGAGCTTCGGGACTGCCTGTTTCCACCTGACTCTTCGGACGACGTGCCGGGGTGCCTGCTTCTCTCTTGTTGCTGCTTGCTGGCGGCTCCTCGCTCGGCTTTTGTTCAGCCGGCGTGGTAGCTTCCGTGGGTTGTGGACTCGAGTGCTTGACCGCACTTGTGTCGAGCTTGGGAGGTTTCGAGACGGTCGTGTCGTTGGCGCTATGCTCAGGCTCTTTGGTTGTAGAAGGCATATCGGCTTCCTGTGCGGGCTCGCTCAGAGGTGTGCGAAAGCCCTTGTCCGTCTCGTCGTCGCTGCTTCCCTCATGACTCAATCGGTCCATCCCTTCACCGGCTTCGATGTCTTGGTCGTCGTATGTCCGAGACCTGGAATTTTTGACCTTCAGCCCGAATTCGTCGACCAAATCTTCACTGTCCCTTGGCTCGACGTTGACTTGAGTCGCGTGACTAGCTGGCTTCCCACCTTTAGAAGAAGGGTTAGGCGCTGTGTCGTGCTCCGGATCTGCAGCCATTGTTGTGTGCGTAATTGACCACGGACCCGGGATATTATACAAGCTACCGCATCGTACAGCACGTCAGCATGTCAGCAAGTCAGCAAAAGGATCGGTCTGGCTTGGAGGCACAAAGTAAGAATTGCGATATAATCTCAGCTGAGTGGCTCAAAGGAGCTCAAACAATCCCGAATGCGGCGAAACCAACACCGCCAAGACCTTTAAACTTCCCCGCAACAATCCTGCCACAATCCTTTCGGCCCGTGATCCGCCGGCTAGCGCTGCAGACGACGTCGTTCGGCGGACTTTTTTCGAGGAAAGTTCCAAAGCCCGCGCGAAGATCACATCGGTTTACCAGGAACAGCCCCTTCCTTCGCCAACAACACATACCTGGGTAACGATTTGTCACCATGCGCGGAAAACGAGCAAAACAGTACCGCAAATTAATGCACCAATATGAGCTGGCATTCAATTTCCGCGAGCCATATCAGGTATTGGTGGACGCCGAGATGATCCAGGATACTACCCGCTTTAAGATGGACCTACCGCATTTGCTGGAACGAACGTTACACGGCAAGATCAAGCCCATGATCACTCAGTGCTCAATTCGACATCTCTACCTTGCGAAACACGAGAATCGAGACGAGAAGTCAACATGGATCAACACAGCCAAGACTTTCGAGAGGAGACGGTGCGGACACCATGAGTTGGAGCAGCCACTGTCTACCCGAGAGTGTCTGCTGAGCGTAGTCGATCCCAAAGACACGGGTAGCAACAAGCACAGGTATATTGTCGCCTGTCAGGATGCCGAGCTGCGGGCGCGCATGAGGCAGATCGCAGGAGTGCCGTTGGTATACGTGCAAAGGAGTGTGATGGTCATGGAGCCCATGGCAGCGAAGACGGAGGAGGTCAGGAACGGGCAGGAGGTAGAGAAAATCCGGTCTGGGATTAAGAGGGGAAGAGCTGCTCCTGACGGCGGACTGAAGCGCAAAAGAGACAGCGACGAGTCGGACGATGACGAGGCCGCGGATGGCTTATTGGCGGGCCAGGGTGATGGCGCACAGCCGATGGTGAAGAAGGTTAAGAAGAAAGGGCCAAGAGGTCCAAACCCACTCAGCGTCAAGAAGGCGAAGAAGCGCGATGTACGGCCAACGCCTTCGGCTGGTGCGGCGGAAAAGGCAAAGATGCCAGACAGAATCGAGAGACAAATCCGAGCAGCAAAGGAGCACCTTGCAGCTCAGAGTGCTGGGGGAGGAGACAGTGAAAGGGCCAAACGGAAAAAGCAGAGTCTACAAAGCGGTGGAGCGGGCGACGGGGGAGGGGCGACAGCAGAGGTGGATTGAAGCTCGGCGGCTTGTTGATAACTACAGTCCCCGCCACGATTGCTTTATTATATGATCAGGCCTCTTCTTGGTGGCTTTGACGAGGCCAAGGTGCGACAATTCCGCTAGAGACCGCTGGAAGGTCGCCGCAAGGACTTGCTCATCTTCAATCTTATCGCCAAGTATCGCAACAAAAGCAGATCTTAGATCACTGGCATTGATGAGCTGTCCGCTTTCAAGATACAACTGGTACAATATGGCTGTTGGGGGCTGAGTTGCGGACAGCGAGGACTCCTGGTCATTCTGATCTTCCTCTGGTCTGCAGCATGTGCAGTTCAGATAGTCGTGAGGCGCTGCGAGAGCTCGCTCCAGAGCATGCCGCGGTCGGGGTGTGAAAACCGTCCGATGTGGCGATTTAAGATCAAAAAAGAAGATTTCGTTGAGTGGTAATTCTTTCGGGTTGATGAGCTTTTCCGAAAGAAAGCTTTGTAGAGTTTCGAGAAATTGATTTAAAATCTCCGAATAGGCTGCATCGGCCTTTGTCAGACTAGTCTTTGCCCTGCTAAGTTCAATCTTCTTCGCAACTACCGTGGTTCTTCGAGTAGAATTCTGAATGTCTTCTTCACTGCGGAGTGGCCCATCTCCTTCTTTTTGTTCCTGCATCAATGCGAGTAGGTCGGCTTGCTGTTCTGTGAATGCCTTGCTTGCATGTGCATCAGCAGCTCCTATGGCGATCTTGAGCATTTGCTGCAGGATGTCTGAGCTGCATCTCTTTAGATGCAGGAAGAAGCTTGTCATTTTGGGCGAATCAAGAATAGTGCCTGACAGAGCTAGCATAGTGACTTCTGAGACTGGGCTCTTTTCTAAGCCTTTCATACAGTCTGCTAGTGACGCCCATAGTCTGGCGGTGGTGACTAGGTCTCCCATGACCCGTCTGGCCTCCTTCAGGAACGACTTGCACTCGTGCAGGAGCACAGCGTCTGACTCGAGAAGGGTCTTGACCGCGCTGGCATTCTTCTTGTCTTGGTCCAGAAGCTTCTCGATGTAGCGCATGAACGATGGCAGATATCTGAGTGCGTCGAAGTGATCTTTCGCGACATCGTGGATCGTTAAGTCTGGATCGAGAAAGATGGACAATGCGTTGGCATAGAAGTGTGTCATGTATGCGTACTGCACAGAATCGATCATGGAATGAGGATTTTGGAGAAAGTCCTTTTGCCGGTCCACGATTGTGCGACAGAGACCGGAACCTAGCCACAGACAACTGTCAAGTGGATGGAATTGGGCGAATAGGTCCTCGAGTGCAACGTCCGAAGGCGCTACATCGAAACGACAGCCACGGATACACCTGATTGCCCGCTTGGAGAGGTTGACCTGAAGATTTTCAACCGACGTTGCCACTCCAAACACCAACACGAATGGAATCCGGTCTTTCCAGCAGCTAATACACGATTATCAGGGATGAATCTAGGAAATGAACGCTTGCTGCGGCGTAATCACAAACCTGAACAACTCGACGGCGTCCGACAAGAGAGTTCCATCAATTGCTTCACAGTCCTGAAAGGCAATGACAACTTTGCTTAAATTTTGCTCCTCGGCTGCTTGCTGTAATATCCTGAGATCATAGTTGAGCAGTTTGGTGCCGCGACGACCAGTCGTGATCTGCTCGTCGCCATCCTCATCATCATCGACAGTATCGGCTGACAGAGCAACTGTGTTGATACGTTTCAGGACTGCTTTAATATTGGTAGCTTCGCCAGCATTGAAGGATACAAAGCAAGACCTAGTCTCACGTCTGACTGCGTGTTGGATCTGAGTGGTGATAGCCGCTTGTTGTGCCAGATTTGGACCAGTGACGATGATGGCCGAATCAATAACTCGACCACTTTCTGAATTCGCGCTGTTGAGAACGAAATCGGTGACACGGGTTACCGTGGCCCTATCCAGGTCAAGCAAGGAATCCTGTTCAAAATTTAGAACAGGAAATCTTGTTGTTATTGATCAAGCAGCATACCTGAAGTGAAGCGTCGTGTCTGGACCAGAGATTCTGATAGAGCTCACGCCTGCGCGGCCAAGAGGATTGGAGCCCGTGAAGCTCAGTCTTTCGCCTCTTCGTGGGACGTTCGGGCTTCGCCTCTGAGTTCCCTGGCTTGTAGACAAAGCAGGTATCATAGTCCATCGCAATCGTGAATAGTTACAAGTTCAATGTATAAAATGAATTGGAGCAATAAAACAACAAGGCGTCAACTCCGCGGCGAAGTCCCAAAAGGGAAATGCTTGGCATCTCGAAATATTTCTTACCGCAGCTCTTCAAGTTTCTCTAACTCTACGTCTGTCTGGTCATTTATTCTCGGAGACATTTCATGCAGGTCTCTTCGCTACAGAGGAGGCTAATAATTTCGCCATTAGCTTTCCAACAGGCGTGTCGGCGCGGTCTGACAACACGATTACGATCCAAAAAGACAGAAGCGAACCAAGCCGCCCAGAATTCGGCTAATGCAACACGCAGGCACCTCCCAAAGAATGTGTCGAATAGAGAACAGGGCGAGGTTGACGTGCGGTGGTTTGACAAAGACGCCGAGACTGGGGAGATAACACAAGCGACGGAAGGCCCGGAGGCACTCGAAGCCAACGATGTCCGACGACAACTGCAGGATGTGAATGCAGGCCTGCGCAAGTACGACGCCAACATTGACAGCAAAGAGTTCCATGACACGGTAGTTGAGCTGTTTCCCCCACAGGATAGACCGGCGCTCGCGCAAGCTCTGGAACGGGAGAGGACGAGGAGACGTGAGCTAGCCAATAGCGTGGACATCAGTCTTGAACGGTCGCCTCTGGCTTCACCTATCCTGCGAGAGCTGAACAAGCTCTTACGGCAAGCTGCAGGGGACGTGATAAGCTTCAAGTCTGCAGCTGAGCTATGGAAATGGTACCTTCGCGCGGTCCGCAACATCCCTGGCGTGCATGCACACATTCCCACAGCAGCCTGGAACATACTTTGGCGGACTCAGATCACCGAGGACATGCCGTTGGAGCTTAGGAAGCAGCGTGTGTTGGAGCTGGTCGGCGGCATAACCAAGGCGGATCTACCACTCAGCTCCGAGCAGACCGAAGCAAAGCTAGAGGCTCTAGTCTTGAGTGGTAAAGACAGGGAAGCAGTGTTGGAATGGGAACACGACTTCAAGAGTACAGAGGGTCGAGACTCGGACAACCTGAGACACGGAGTCAAGCTCTTCGCTGCAATGGGTGACATTCGTAATGGCGTCTCGATACTCAAAAAGTACCAAGAGGTGTTGCCTAATGGGGACCCTCGGATCATGCACACCCTAATAGCGGCATGTATTCAGACACAAAACGACCACATGGCATATTCGCTGTATCTATCCCTCCGTCAACGCCTAGATACCAATATCCAAGCAAAAGATTTTGATCTCATATCAGCAAGATTTCTAGCACATGAAAGGCTGGACCTGGCTTTAGCTGTCTTCAGAGATATGATGATGGTAGGTACGGAAATGATAGAGAGAGGCACTCTTACGGTCAAGGAAGAGACGAAGATGCTAGATGGGATGATGGACCGCGTCGATACACTGCAAAGTCGCGGCAGGAAATCGGATGAAGTCAACAAAATCTCTCTCGAAGTTCTTACCCATCTGCCGAAGCAGTGGACCAACAAATTCTTCTTTGGTAAATGGATCAAGAAGCTGATTGGGATGGACGACTTGGAGAGTGCTGCAAAGGTGATCGAACTAATGTATCAAAGAGGCATTGAGCCCTCCACAACACATGTCAATGGATTGATCGGAGGACTGTTACGGTCAAACCTACCAGAACAAATGCAAAGAGGTGAGACCCTAGCCTGGTCTATGATTCATAAAAAGCTTGAGGATGTGGCCAGAAGAAGGGACGAGCATGAGGCGAACGCCGCGAAGCGGCTCGAAGGACTATCTGACCAGCCCCAGCTGTCACAGAACAGGCGTGCAAACGACCAGTTCAGGATTCCACTGGATCTCGCTCGACCAGTACCCAAAGCGAGCATGGAGACCTTCAATGTGTTGGGTCTGTACTACCTATTGAAGAGCAATTGGACATATCTCGGCCTTCTTGGAGACATGGTGGATCCAGCTGGACTGAAAATGTCTCCGTTCTTCATGAATCATCTGTTATACATGCATCTCTATGCTACTGGGCCTGATAACATGTGGAACAATCTACTAAAGCTCTCGGAAAAAGCGCTACCGGACATCGATACTTACGACGTTCTCTGGCATGCGCAGCAGATGAAAGGAGAGACCAATGTGAAGAGGAGCGCGTCCAAGCTGGCCGTCGAAGGACTGGTACCTTTGCCACCTCCACGCTCGAGTTTTGCGATGATGGTACGTTGGTATGATCTGCTGGACCCACGAAAGCAAGCCAAGGCAAAAGAAGGGTTCGGCGAAGAGTTGTACGCACGAATTATGTCAGCTTTCTCAGGAGAGAAAGACTTCCCTTGTGTTTTGGTGGCGCTACACGGAATCTTCTCCGTGTTTGCGGTAGCTCCCAGTGAGCCGATCAAGGAGATCATCATCACCGGTCTTGCAAATCTCATGGAGCCAGTCGCGCCGCAGATCAAAGTAGGTCGGCGGGTAAGACAGCAGCTTGCAGCTGATCGGTCACGGGTGAGGAGTGTCAGGCTCGCGCTGGGCTTGATCAGGGACAGGCGGAAAGAGAGGATGCTGAGGAATGGCGTGGATCCGGAGGAGTTCGACGGGAAGGCGAAGGCTCTCGAAGAGGTCAACCTACTGTCGGAGCTGATACGTTCGGTGCTAGTGCGGGTTCATCGCGACGCCAACCAGGTGGAAATTTTGATTCAGGCGGCCCGAGAGGAGATGGGAGTGGGAGAATTGAGCGTGGGAGATGTCAATGCGGCGAGCGTTGATGACGATTTCGGGAGTGTATGAGTATGTACAAGATGTGAGTCCTATATATAATCAAAATCCGTCAACTCTGCTGGCTATCTCTTTCTTGTGTTTTCGGGCAGAACTCGCGTTATTCGAAGTCGACTCCCACTCCCAGACGCCGACTCTCCCTGTACCAATTAACTTACACCAACGCTCACAATTTCTTCTCTCACAGAGGATGTTTGCTTCCAACGAAGGCTCTACCAATCCCACGGTAGATTCCTTGCTCTCCCTGTCAAATTATTTTGTCACAGACCGAGCAGCAGTGGCTCCATCGTGCGAACTACCCTAGCCGACTATGAGCGTGCAGATTGTACTCGGGCCGGGCCTCTGAATCGTCATCACTCATGTCAAGCTGAAAGCAAATCAAAAGGAATCGCAATTCGCTACCGCGCTGTGGTATAGAGCAGATGGGCATAGCTGGCCGATGATCCAGCATCGACGTAATAGATAGCTGCAAAAACCTACCTCGTCCATCCGGCTCAATCCTTCACACTTTCCCCTGCCTTAGACGCATCAGCCGCCTTTTCCTCGGCTTCCTCCGTCTCATCACCCTCGTCAATCCGTTGCCCGTCCTCGATTTCCTGTATTTCCTCCTTCGAAGCTAGCCTGACATCGCTTCCACGATGCCGCGTCGATGCCGAGCGTGACGGCAGAGACGAGGTTGATGACGATGACGCGGTCTTATCTAGGTCCGCCCCGGCAACGCCTGATAATGAGGTTGACGACTCGGCCGCTATCGAGTCACGTCCAGACTCAGCAAGACCTGCGCCACCGGCCAAACTGTCCGAGCTCTCGGCTGCAGAGGCGGGAACGGGTGTCACGTCGTAGGAGATTCCAGGTGTGTTAGCGGTGATAGGCGTACCTGCTGAGGGCACCCCGTCGGTAGGATCGCGTGAAATATAGGCAGCAGCAGCGGCGGTATCGATAGTGGTCTGCCTCTGTTCGGCGGTCGCCACTGGTTTGGAGGGTTCTGGCGCGGAGGGGACACCGTCGCTAGGATCTCGTGGAATGTGAGGTGCGGCTGCTGCGGTAGCCGTGTCGATGCTGGACTGCTTTTGATCTACGGCGGCATTGATGGTCTCCAGCTTTGCGGGCTCTGTCGAAGCAACGGGTGTTGAAGTGGCAGGGGTGGCTTCTTGTGCGGCAGCTGGAGGCGCTTCTGTTGCTGCCGCTTCTGGCTTGGGTTCTGCTGTGCCCGTACCTTCCAGTGGCTTGATCTTGCTGGCATCCACCAATACAGGTGGTCCTTTCTGACGAGCTAAGCCAATGCTAGCTGCTTGAGCAGCAAGATCGCGCATGGGATCGTCGGCGGGGGCGGTGGTTGACGAGGGGGCAGCTTCACTAGCGGTATTCGCTGGAGCAGATGTGGGTTTAGTCGTGACTGCTGAGGGAGCTGCCGGCGTGGTTGTTGCGCCAGGTACAGGTCCAATGGCGTCCTTGAGCTCACCGAACTCGTTCCACTCTTCGACCTCGTTGATATCCTGTTGTCATGTTAACACTGGATTTGGTTGTAACGAGGTGAAGTGCGCACCCCGATGACGAATCCCTCCTTGACAAGACCGGGCAACTTTCTCTTTCCTGCCCTGCGACCCCAAAGCTTGCGAGCCTTGTCGTCGGTGGCCACATCGATAGCTTGAAATGGTATCTTATTGGCTTTGAGAATGAGTTCCATGCGCGAAGTAGCTGTGAAGATTTGAGACGAGCCCGCTGTCAGAGAGGTGAAGAGGAACAGGCGAGGATCTTTGTCCCATTCTGAGAGGTCTTGCGCAGCAACAGACATGGTTGGAGAGGACGAAGTGTGAACGAATAGGCGTTTGCAGGGGTTCAATTGGAGGATATGTTGGATGAGCTGAAGTTTTGGAGAGCAAAGGGGGAGAGCACGACAGACTTGTGGTCGAGATGCTAGCTATGTCTCGTGCTCGGTTATTGGTGGTGGTTGATAGACAGGGATGAAGTCATGCCTCGCAGGGTGCCTGAGCTCCAGCCGAAGCCGCTACCCGAGCCCCCGCTCCGGCTCGAGCTTCAGGGCCACAATCACATGACGAGCCATCCAATCGGCAACAACAATAGCCATGAGAAAACATGGAAATCTATCCACTTTCGCCATGTTTGAGGTGCCTAGATATGCATGTAGCTTAGACTTATCGCTGGCATTGCAACCCGGATACCTCAGCCGCCTCGTCTGCCATGAGCGGGACTGGTTGCTTCTACTTCCGAGGTTCTTGTGCAGCCTCCGAGTAAATTGTTTTAGTCGATAGTCCAGCAAAAGTCATGCTCTTCTCCTAACTATAACAATTTATTCCAAACCCGCGACGATTAGAAGTTGTTTCATGTAGTCTGAGGCGCGGTGTCCGTTAAATTCGGTGGGGTGTAAGCAGGGCCCAATGTCTTATACGTCACCGTACCTGAGCTTTAATTGACCTCGTCGTCCGTATTTCCCTGCGATTCTGTGCTCCGTTGTATAAAGCACGGCAGTTGCACTGCCATGCCGACTGCCCAGAAAATGCCGGCCTCGTTCTGGCGGCGAATCGCCGTGTCGCTCGCTCGGGTGACGCGCCTCTTACGATTTGTCGTGCCCTGGGCCCTGCATCTGCTCCTGGCAGACCTGGTCCTGTCGGCATCGCTCCCCTTGGCGGTTCTTTCCCCGAATTGGACCTACGACATCTCGTCGAAGATCGCCGAGTCTGTATGGAGCTCGATCCAGGATATATGTGAACGCAGAAACAAAGCCAACATCATTTTCGCCGGCGATGAGCTACCCCAAGGAGAGAGCGCCATTGTCGTTGCTAATCATGTCGACTGGACCGATTTCTATCTCATACAGCACCTTGCCGTCAAGGCGGGCATGCTCGGCCGATGCCGTTGGTTCGCCAAGCGCGAGTTGAGATGGGTGCCCTTCTTGGGCTGGGGTTTGTGGGCAATGGGCATGCCGCTGGTGAGTCGCAAGTGGACTCAGGACAAGCGTGAGATGGATCGAGTATTCCACGGGGTCGTGGCGAGGAAGTGGCCCATGTGTAAGTGAACATCGTTGAGCGTTTGTCGCCTTGGTCTGACCCTGCCTATAGGGTTGGTGGCTTACAGCGAAGGCACCCGCTTCACTCCTAGGAAGCATGCTGAGGCAGTCGATTGGTGCAAGGCCCACCACAAGCCCGTTCCAAAGCATCTCTTGTATCCCCGCACAAAAGGCTTTGTCGCCACCGTCCAGAACCTGCGCAAAGCTGCTCATGTCAAAGCAGTGTACGACGTGACGATTGCTTACGCAAAAGGCGCCACTTTCATGTCACCGCCGTCCTTTGTTGAGACTGTCAGTCATGCCAATGTCGGCGATGCATGGAAAATGTATGTGCATGTCACAAGACATGAGCTTGACTCTCTGCCTGTATCATCCGAGGACCTGGCACAGTGGCTCGAGACCCGCTGGATTGAGAAAGGCGATCGACTGGAGTCACTGAAGACGGAACTCACTCGACCTTGAGGGAGTTGTGACTTCCCACATCACTGCGAGAACTCCACCTCCTTGTCAACCGATCTGACTCCACGTGCACATCTTCACCTCACATTACATCGATGAATGCATTGTTACTTTTTCCGAAGGTATATATAAACCTCTCACAATTGCTAAGCTCTCTTGCACATCATCTCCACCACCGACATTACTTTTTCGGCAAAAGGCACAAGGACATATCTCAGCCATGACTACCTCGTTACGAGAGTTAGCGGCCAAAAATGCCCTGAAAGAGTCACTCCAGGCTGACGTCCCTTCGCCGCAGCCAGTGGGTCAGGAGGATATTACCATGCTCGAACGTGAGACTTTCATGCTTCAGGATAAGGCCCAACAGCCACGAGACGATCTCGTCTCCAGCATACCGCCCGAGCGTCTGACGGTGGCACCAGACACCCCAGAATCAGCCACAGTCTTCTGTGCTAGCCCCGGTGATGCACGTCTCATACTGCTATCCCTCCGTATCTTGCTGGAGAAGCACATCCACCACCGCGACCGCCTGCTCGCCCTGCAACCCGCTCTCGACGCGCTCACCACGTCTCTCACCCATCTGTACAAGCAAGGCATAGCCAAAAAACACGTCAACGGGTGTATGGGCCACCTCTCCCATCTTGGAAAGCACTTTACTGCCCTCGAAGCAGCAATGGCCGATGCCTCCCCTTCTACGCCCAAAACTTGGCTGGCCGCGGTGCAAGCATCGATTTCGACCTTCCCTGAGCCATCAGATAACGCGCTCGATATGTCAGAATTCACAGAGCAACACATCCCAGCGTCAACTCAAGACCTGCTGTCTGCGCGGCCGGCGATCCTCGCAGCACTCAATGAGGCGACATGCAGATTGACACCGTGGCTCGTGAACCATCTGAAGCCTCTAGATGACGGCGTGCAGAAGCTGGGGAAGATGGCGGCAGGTACTGATGAGCTCGGAAAAGCTCAGCTCAAGCAGAGCGGGAAGATGCAAGGTGTCGGGGTGGAGGGCGTGGTGAAGGCCTGGAGCGCGGCGTTCAACCCTGTTTGGGTGGAGTTGGGGGGAAGTTGGTAGGATACCATGAGGATGAACAGGGATGGCAGGATGATACCCTGCGCTGTGGTTGAGAGATGACAGAACAGAGAGACCTCAGTGAAGTCGCACCCTTTTCGCTGCCTCTGTTGTTCGCGTCTGTGCCTGCCTTTCTGCCCCTCTCTCTCCGGCTCGGTCTCTGCCTCTTAAATTACGTCGCAAGCAGCCCCACAGATTGTCAGACTGGTCGCCCACACAGTCGCCCACCAAATCGTCCCACCTGGTCGTCTACCGAATCGCCTGCCTTCAGACTACTGGCATGGCCGGCCAGTAGTCGACCCAAAATTTTTGGTAATAGCATTCCGGAACAACTTACCTCGTAATCGACCGTAGAAGCCAATCTATGAGTATGCGACTACAATGCTAGTGGTGGTACAAGATAGAAGGCACATAGTGAATGCTTATGGTTGAAGAAGTGAATATTGGGTATTGAACTACAAGCTTGTACCGGCTAATCCTAACGCCTCTTTATCTCGAATACAGAACTATATACAAACGCTTTACGCGGTCTTCTTGCCCTTGCCCTTGCCCTTGCCGTGCTTCTTGCCCTTCTTGCCCTTGTGGTGCTTCTTCTTAGCATCCTCCTCGACCTCGCGCTTGGGGTGCGTGTTCTTGTGGTGCTTCTTGTGCTTCTTCTTGAGGTCCTCTTCCTCAACCTCTCCCTCACGCTTGGCGTGAGCAGCTGCCTTTGATGGCGAGGCCGAAGGTGCGGCGGCCGCTGAGTGAGAGGAAGCAGAGGGCGCGGCCGAAGCCTTCGCAGGAGTGGGAGCAGCCGACTCTGAGGGCTTTACAGGAGCGCCCGAGGCGGTAGGCTTCCCAGTCGCACTCGGCTCAGAGGGCTTGTCCGAGGCTGCGTGGCTAGGGGCAGCAGAGCCAGAGGGTTTCACGGGAGCACCGGACTCCGATGGTTTAGCACCAGTGGGCTTAGCAGAGTCGGACGGCTTGGATGTGCCAGTAGGCTTCGCAGGCGCAGATTCGGTAGGCTTAGCAGTACCAGTGGGCTTAGCAGAATCGGAGTGCTTCCCAGACTCGGAAGGCTTAGCAGTACCAGTGGGTTTCCCGGTTGCAGACTCTGAGGGCTTTGTGCCAGTGGGCTTTGCGGGTGCCGACTCAGCGGGTTTGGTGCCAGTGGGCTTACCGGTCGCGGGCTCAGAAGGCTTGCCCGAGGCTGCGTGGCTAGGGGCAGCAGAGCCAGAAGGCTTGGCAGGAGCACCAGACGCCGGGGGCTTAGCACCTGTGGGTTTAGCAGAGCCGGAAGGCTTTGCCGTGCCAGTGGCCTTCGCGGGCGCGGACTCGGAAGGCTTAGCACCGGTGGGCTTCCCAGTAGCAGACTCAGAGGGCTTGGTGCCAGTGGGCTTCGAAGTTCCGGTAGGCTTCGAAGTCCCAGTAGGCTTGGCGGGTTCGCCGGAAGCAGGGTGAGAGGCCGGAGGAGCGGCGGAGTGGGAAGCTGGAACATCGGACTTGGCGGGGTGGCCAGTCACAGAAGCAGGCTTGGAACCAGCGGTGGTGCTGGGTTTGCCGGCAGCAGCGGTCTCTCTCTTGTCATGCTTTGCTGAAGGAGTGACGACGACAGAGTGGACCTTCGTGGCCTTGTGGTGTTTCTTGTGCCCCTCGGACTTGGTGTGGTGAACCTTAGAGTGGTGCTCCTTGGTGTGATGGTGAGCCTTGGACACTGACTTCTTGTCCTCAGCGATAGGGGATGCCACGACCGCCGTGCTGGCCGAGAGCAGCAGAATAGCGACAGCAGAATTGAGATGCATCTTGAAAACGAGAGTGGTGGTTCGGTATTAGGTTAAGGAATGCAAGGTAAGGTGAAGGAGTGATTCGAATTGATGCAGATGATGGGAGGGATAGACAGCAGGAAGATGGCATACTTATATATCATATCGAGTGGATATCGATTGTTTTCTTTCGTTCAGGTACGAGGAAGGCGGAAGCATAACGGTGTGGACAAAGCTCTGGAAGCAATGAGGTCCCAGAGTGCAACGGGCGGCAGATTCCTAAAGGTCGAATCTGGCCACGATACAGACGTTGAAGCCTCCCTTTGGGGCGAATAATCGTTGTCGGTAAGTAACAACGCCGTGGCTCAGTCAATGGACGAGGCAACCACCGTGCTCTTAGCATACACCTTGTCGTTGCAATGAAGGTAGCTGGGCTGAAGACATCCTCAAGGCAACAGCGATACTTGGATAGTATGAAAGCCGTGTATGATAGACAGCATATGCGCTCTCGCAGATAGAAAGGCGATGGCAACAAGACCAGTCCCTTGGCGAACATGGCCAAGCTTCGTGTCAAACGCTTGTTGTCGTCCGGATGCGGTGCGGAAAGCGTTGAAAACGGCAGGCAAAAGCTGTGAAGGGGGAGATTTGGCCGGTCGGCATGGTGTGCCCGGGATGGGACATGTGGTAGAGTATGCGGCGTCAACGTTGGAAGGTTCAGAAATTGTGATCTCCAAGACAGTTCTGGGAGTCGAGATGCAGCGCGACTCAGTGTGAATCAGCATGCGATCTAGACGGCAGTAGTATGTGGCCAGACCATGCAGTATAGCATGAGACAAACGTGTGATAGAACGAGGTGCAGTACTAAAGTACCTACCGTACACAGAGTCGTACGCATAGGGCTAGCCGCTGTTCGCTCGACCTGGTTTCGGCTCAGCGTCGGGCTCGACTGCACGTGTTGCGCAGCGAGCAGGGAGCGGTTGCGACGGAAGAAGTCAACGGTCGGGCTCGTTTCGGAGGGGCTGTGCAGGCGCGGAAATGACGAGGCTGGGAACGGTGTGACGCTGGGGGCGCAGAATTGAGGAGCGCGATGAGAGAGGTTATTGCATTGTTTATACTATGGCAGTGGGTCCCCTGAATGAGGGCGCCGATGGAGGTTGTGAAGGTTTTGTGGAAGTGGAAGTCAGAAGGGAAGCCGCGGATGAACAGGGGTGATCGGACCCACCGCGGGAAATGTTTATTCTTCAGCTGTGTTTACTCGGCCTTTCTCTGCTGAACCTCATCCATAGTGTTCCGCGATGCCAGCAGCGATGGATCCACCGCGAGCGATGCTGACTGCTGCTCGCATGTATTGCAGCACAGCACAGCACAGCACAGCACAGCGCAGCCGCCCCGCACAGGCGCATCGGCGAAAGCGACAGGTGTTGTCGACGCCGAACGGGGAAGGCGAAGGATGCGGACAGCGTTCACTGGACGGGCGCACCAGCCCTCCAGCGCCAGGCGGGGGCAGCCACCACCGCCGCCCCTGCCCAACTTGGGGCCCGCTCGAGCTCTGACCCCCCCAAATCAGAGCCCCGATTGGTTGATCCATCTGGCTGGGAATCAACCGGCCCAATTTGTCAACCACTTGGCCTCCATTTTTATTCCCATGCGGCGCGGTGGTTTGCATGCGCGCAATCGCCCCGCAGCAATCGCAGACCGACGTGCAGCTCGACACGACCAAAAATATCCCGTGACTCGCTTCTCCAAACCCACATGCATCGTCAGCACTGTGCTCGGCGCTCTCCCGGGGTTTCCACACTGATCGCTTTCTCTTTCCGATCGCCCTGACTGGGTCGACTTCTCGCTACCGCTCTTGCGCCACCCGTTCCATGGCATCCATACTTGAATCAGCACCACGCCGCTCACTTTCTCCGTTAATATCCCACTCACGTGTCTCACGCGCCCAACGTCCACGCCATGTTCGATCTCACCTAACACATATTACTCCCGGCCCCCCCCCCGCCCGACATTGTGAGAAGGATCTCTAGTTCGGCCGTTATCTCGTTTGCTCTATCGCGACCATGGCGACGGCGCTACAGCCCAGGCTCCATCTGAACGTAGACTCTCGACACCGTCCTGGAGACAGCCAAGATGTCTCGCCAATCTCGCCACTGCACACGCTAAGCGAGCGCAATTCGCCCTCCATCCCGCGCAGGGCTTCCAGCGCTGGTCGCGCCAGCTCCGCGAACCCTTCCACCCGCTCAGGCCACTCTAATGCCACATCTTCGACTTCTTCAACGACCACCACCGCCACCACCAAGAAGAAGAAGCATGGCTCCATGATGAACTTTTTCACCCTCAAAGACCCTTCCACCAAGGCCTTTGACAAGCTAGCCGCCCAGCACAAGGAGCAGCAGGCACTGAACGCCACCCGATCCCCTTCCATTGTCGGCACTTTCGGTGTTTCCTCCCAAAAATTGCCATCCAATGTGCCCAAGACCAACAGCAAGTGGGACGGTCTACCGCAAGCATCCAGGAACAACCCCAGAAATTCTCAAGACAAGCCCAGACACTCTCACGAGAGGAAGGATTCGCTATGGTCTGCCATCAAACGTCGCCCTTCAAATGCTGCCTCTCGCTCCTCTGTTGGCAGCCTGAAGACGGCAAGCACTCAGGACAACAGTCCCCGCCCTTCCACCACCGTATCACCAGACGACAAGGCCTTATCGATGCCCAATCGCACTGTCTCCCCTGTCTTGGAGTCCGACTGTTTGCCTGCAATAGAACCTTTGTCTTCTTTGGCTGACGATCTCATACCACCTTCTCCTGCTGTATCCAGTCTGGACCAGTCAGTCATTACTGACCCAGGCGTGGCCAAGGCGCAAGAACGCCAAACCCTTCAACCTCTTCAGATCGACAAGTCTCACACCAGTGCGGCCCAGGTCTCACCAACGTCACCTCAGCCCACTACTCGGGCTGAGGATCATTCACAATCTGCCACCGATAGCGAGACATCCCAGACACGCTTCTACGACGACACTGACGATGAATTGTACAGCAAGTCGCCGTCTTCTGAAAAGCCACACGATAGTCCACTCCAGTTGAACCACAAGGACTTTCAAGCTCACCAGACCACGGCGCAGGACGATGCGCCGCATGGCAAGCCTAAGCTGTTGTCGACCCCTCCCAGCTCTCAAGAGCTTGCGCCATCTGCGCCATGCATAGATCACCAGGAACGCATAACTCGTGCTGATGGACCATCCTCGGACCACACTTCGTTTGAGGGACGTTCAGACAGACGTCCTTCCTGGGATAGAATTCGTCACGATTCTGACGAAGGAATCGCACTCGTTCAGGCCAAGGGTCCATATTTGAGCAACTCCTCTCATTCGCGATCACCCAGCACATCTACCGTATTCATAGCGCCTGCAAAAGTCTCGGAACAGTACACTCGGTCACTGCACTCGTCACATGCTCCCTCCAATTCACATTCGCAACCTCGCTCTCGATCACGGAGCACGACTCCACCCGCCCGACCTCTTCACAGCTCCGCGGGTCCCGAGCCGGCTCCTTCGGCGGCTTACGCGGCCCATTCACGCCAAGTCTCCAATAGCACAGTGACGTCTCATGCCCTTTCGCTACTTCCTGGCGAGGCATCCCCTAAACTCATGCAGGCTGCTACTGTGCAAGTCCAACCTGCTCCCGTCACACACATAGACTATGTTCGGCCGGCGCGCCACTCACACATTGCTGCGCGTCCAAACACCGCTCAGCCTCTACCTCTCCGAGACACAACCCGCCCCTCACGCACAAAGAACTTTTCCAAACCTTTCAATACCACTCCGAACAGCCCAAATCAGGTAAGCACTCCGCTCTCTGCTGCATCCGATGGCTTCCCGGTAATCCAACCTCTCGCTCAACGCCGGGATTTCCACCGTCGCCTGTCCAGCGGCGAAGTCTTGCCGGGTCTTCACGACGACGACACCGAGATCGCCAAGAACTACGCCCTGTCCGTCGGATTCTGGGAGACCGCCACTGCCGCCGCCGCAAGCAGGGGGCGCGTTCTATCTGATCCCGGCCCAATCCCGGTGGCCGACGACAACGATACGATTCCATTCAGCTCTCGCCTCGAAGGCCCTTTCGATCCCGCCAGTGCTCTGTTCTGATTGCGATGGGATGCGATCCTCACAACATATGATATGTATATAAGCGCCTGCCAAGGCACGATAACCACGAACATCCACGACTACACGATATGTCAGGCTCTCCGAAGGAGTTTCACATTTAGACTTTTTTTATTTGTATATAAAATGAATATAGAGACATGTACCACGCCCATCATCTTGGTGGTGGTGGTCAGGGGGTATGACATGAATAAGAATCAGACAAAACCCAAACTACATGCACGTTTCGTGAAAACCCTAATGTCAATGATCAGTCCTGTGGCTCCGCGGAAAAAGAACGCCGCTGCTGTATGTGACTCAATGGTTGTCGTCGTCATGTCTGTATGTGATCCTCTCCTCCTCTGGGGAGAAAGCACTGGGTACATATGGCTGCTGCTGCTGCTGCTGCTGCTCCCCATTTCCCCCTTCCTCCGTCTATTTACCGCCCATCTTTCTGGTCAACAAAAGAAATCTGTGTAAAAGTGTCAAGTTTTACAACAAGCGAACCCCCTACTCTCACACTCCATCTACCAAGCCTTCTTGATCGTCTTTCTTCGTCCTATCCGGCACAACAGTCGCCGTAGAACTACTGCTGCTCGCCTGCTGCGTCAATTGCCGGCGCTTCTTCTTGGCCACCTCCCCTCCACTCTCTTTTACACCATCCAAGACTTCCTTGGCAATCCCGTCCGCCACTCCCTGCAAGTTCGCGACTTCCTTATCCCCGGCCGCCAGATACCCTTCGAGCATATGCTTGAGCACGTTCGCCCGCACCGGCTTGGCGAGGTAATTGTTCATGCCTGCTTCGAGGCACTTCTCCCTGTCTCCGCGGATAGCGGATGCTGTCATTGCGATGACAAGCACCCCGCTGACCGCCGGGTCTGGGTGTTTGCGTATCTCTCGCGTGGCGTTGTACCCATCCAGCACGGGCATTTGACAATCCATCAGCACGAGGTGGAAGGGAGAGCCCTCGGCTGACGCAGCGACCAAGGCGTCAACAGCTTGCTGACCATCTGGGAAGGCGGCGCACTTGAAGCCGAGGCGCTCGACGAAGGAGATGGCGATTTTCTGGTTGATGGGGTTATCTTCTGCAATACAGACCTTGAGCTGGTCGCGGGGAATGCCATGAAGGGAGATGTGGTGGTCAGCTGAGGGGTCCGAAGCATCGGCCGTCGCGATACGATAGATGGACATTGGATCGACCGTCTTGGCCGGAGTAGCGGCGTCCGAGAGGACGTTGCGGTCGACTTTCTGGAAGGTGAGGCGGAAGGAGACGGTTGTGCCGACTCCGGTCTCAGATTCGAGCCAGATGCGCCCTTTCATGATCTCGATGATGGCCTTGCAGATTGACAGACCTAAACCCGTCCCGCCGTAAGATCGCGCAGTGGAACTGTCGGCCTGACTAAAGGGCAAGAAGAGCTTTTTGCTTTGCTCCTCAGATATGCCAATGCCCGTGTCACTAACAGAGCAGAGCACCTGGATCGTCGTATCGTCCTCCCGCTCAAGGACAGCCTTCACTGTCACTTTTCCTTTTGCGGTAAACTTGTACGCATTGGAGAGGAGATTCATGAAGACCTGGTGCAAGCGCACAGGATCACCCATCACAAGCATGGCCGAATCGATCTCGAGTTCCTCCACCGTTTGCAGTCCGCGTTCAATGTTGGCGTAAGACAGCGCGCGGACTACTTCGGAAATGGTCTCCTTGAGAGATAGCTGTACGTTGAACATCTGCATCTTGCCCGCCTCCAGTTTTGAGAAGTCGAGAATGTCGTTGATGACGGAAAGTAAAGTGTCAGCGCATACCCGGATCGAGTCTGCGTAGCCCTCTTGCTCCTTGCTCAGTTCACTAGCCTTGAGAAGTTCCGACATACCGATGACGCCGTTGAGCGGGGTCCGCAGCTCATGTGATACGTTGGCCAGGAACATGGACTTGACCTTGGCCGCTTCCTCCTTGAGCCGGACCATCTCCATAGCTTTTGCCTCTGCCTCTTTAGCCTTTCTCTCAGCCCCACGGGCCTGGGCCAGCGCTTGCTTCTGGATCTCGAGCATGGCGGCATTAGTGGCAGACGCTTTCTCGAGCCGCTTGAAGAGCATGGCGTTAGCGATTGAGATGGATACCTGATTCACCAACAAGCGCAGCACTGCCGTGTTTCTCTCCGTAAAAGACCGAGCCGGTCCTTCAATGTAGATGCAGCCAAGGAGATGATTGTCGCCGTGAAGGATGGGTAAGGCTATGAATGCACGGCCCTCAGGATTTCCTCGCCTGTACTTCTTGCTTACAGAAAAGCGCTCGTCCTCAAGTACGTTGGCGACGAAGAGGCTTTCGCGGAACCGGAGGCAATAAAGCGAGATCTGCTGAGTCACGGCATCGGGAATGTTCAGCAACGGCTGACCGACACCTTCCACGATATCTCCCTCGGGACCGCGCAAAGCGGCAAGCGACCATCCGATGTCTTCGTTCTCGACAACAACGCCTCCGTACTCGGCGCCTGAGGCGTCAACAATGATGCCAGTCAAGCTTTTCAGCAGCTTCTCCACATCCAACTCTGATGACAGCAGCTGAGACGACTCGAGAATTGTGGCTAGATCGATCATGTCCAGACCGACGGCCGACAATCCGTTGTGGTCATCGTGGTCGGGACGGCCAATGTCCCGGACGTTGCTTATCGGGATGGTGACTACAGGATTGAGCCAGGCTTTTGTGCGATCTTCCGACGTCTGAGATATGAGGTCTTCTTCGTTTCGTGATAACTTGTAGTGGCTGTTTCCTGTGTTTATCTCTGTCGTCTGCGTCCCCTGTTCGGCTGTTGCAACTGCATGGGTTCTGTGGATGGTGAAAGCGTGTTTTTCCGCAATTTGCTCAACTTTTCCGAGCGCGCCAACCCGTCTATAGGCGGCGACAGCATCGTCGATAAGATTCCGTGCTGGCCGGGTGCAGCCTCTGCGTATTAGAAATTCGGCATACAGCTCGTTAGCTAATGCCTCGTCCATGGCAATTCCGTGGAGCACTGAGTGGTTGACAGCAGCCTCATACAATGTAATGCAAGCATCGAAACGCTGTTCGAATTCGGCGATGGCAGCTTCGAGGAGATTGGCATGGGCCGTAAAATTATTGCCATCGATAGAAAGTCTACAAGAGTCCAACTTTCTCTGAATCACTCGAACCTTTTCCAAGAGCTGTGGGCAATCTCGACCATCAATCCCACTCCGAGCTTTTTCGATAAGGGTAAGAGCCAGAAAGAATCTCGCGAAATAGTTGTAGCGCATACTGAATAGAGAATCCAGAGATTTCAGCAGACTCTCGCCAAGCTGCAAGGCTTCGTCGTAATGGCCAAATCTATACAGTACGGCGAGCCGATAAGAATTGTAGATCGTCATGGGACGTGAAGGCTCACTAGCCTTTCCTTGGACAAGTTCGGTGTAGTCCTCGGTTGAATGGTGCTCATCATCCATGACAAACTCAGGGGTGCGATAGTCTGTTTTGCCTTGCAAAGCTCTTGCATATTGTAGGACAGCAGTCAAGAATATACCACCACGGAGATCATCCCTCCAGCCCGGAATTAGTTCGTCCTGATCAAGGACGAATGTCTCAACTTCTGATAGCTCTTGGCTTGACCACACACGGTAGGCGGCTGACACGCCTGTGTTTAATGTCTGCAAGATCTTGTCGCCAGCTGCAATGGTCGCCTCGAGGCCCCTTTGAAGCAAAGGAAGTTGTTCCGTTACATCGGCTTCCATGTGGCCCAGAAAGAGTGAATGGAGTGTAAGTCCTCGACCATTTGTATAGGCTTCTTGCGGGAAGGCGTTCATGACCAGCTTCGCGGTTTGTCCCAGATTGAGGCCAAACTCAGTCATGTCAAAACGGCCTATGGCTATCGATCCGAGGTGAATATACCCCAGCGCAAGCTGTGGAAAGATGCCCTTCTTTAGATAGAGATCAACCAGCTCAAGCGATATCTGGTAGAACAACAGTGGATTTGTCCTGTCATGATTAGTTGCTGCTGAGAAGTGGATGTGCCATTGAGCTTACCAGAACGCAGTGGAGACCAATTCCACCATGACAGCACCTGTAGTGATTAAGTAGTTATCTATGTGACTGAGGTCGATGGTTAGGTCGGGTTCGTTGCCCGCGAGCAGTGGAGCAATTCTCCGAAATTCGACATCGCATTGCTCCCAAGTCTTGGGCTCGAGCTTGTGTCCAAGATCGGAAAGCGCTTGCGACATGGATTGATATGCCGCAATGCCATCGCCTTGCTGCGCATATATACGAGACTGTATCATAAAAGCTGCACTACGGTCGGAGGGATCTTCCGTGTGATCGAAGATTTCGTTGATGATGGTATTTGCAGATTCAAAATCGCCCTGAAACCAGTAAGACCCAGCAGTCTGTGTCATGAGGGTCAAGACTTCAATATACGTGGTATCCGCACGTTTGTCCGTGGTGTCCCACACGTCTTCTGCGAGAAGTGCAAGTGCGTACTTTAGGAAATACAGGGCAACCTGCCGAGCCCCTTGTTCACGCGCCGTCTCAGCAGCTTCGTAAAGAAGTTGTCTGAAAGGTTTAAAAACGGGCGCACGTTTTCTGACGACGTCTATGGCAGCGCAAATATGGCGGCTCTGGTTGAAAAGCACTTGAGTTGGACGCGAGTTATTCCAAGGATCATGCTTCATCATAGCACAAGCAAGAACGTAGTGCATCTCCTTTTCGTCGTAGGACGTCCTCAGGTTTTCGGCAGCGCCCATGTAGCGATCGTGGCTAAACCGGAATTTGTCCTCCTCATCCGTGGCCATGATGGCGAAGGACGCCAATGCTGATTGAAGACCTCCTACACAGTCCTTTACGCGCGGCGGCAGAAGCTGGGGTGGGGAAGATTTTGAGCAATCACAGACCATGACCCGATTCAAGAGTGAAAACTTGAACGAGCTGCCCATGAGACTTGCCCAGCAAAGCAGTGATCTGGCATCCTGCGGAATGTCATCAAGTCGTTTAAGTAGCGAATCGCTGGATGCGAAATCTTCATTCCCAGACTCGGCCAGCTGATTAAAAATTGCGTCGATATCGTACTCCCACTGCGATGACCGCCATGAGTAGAAAATGCATTTGGACTTGTGCAAGCGGTCCATGATTTCTCTTATAAAAAAGGGGATACCCTCGGTCTTCTGTTGAATGACAGCGACGAGCGGAAGGACATAATGAGGGGACCGGTGTAATATCTGCGCAACGTACTGAGATGTTTGCTCTTCGGTGAACGGCTTGAGTTCGACATTGGTGGCTTGCTTGAGCACATTCCGTATCTTGACAGGCAGAGCTTCCTCTGTCCTGAACGTCAGGATCATGACGAGTGGAATTCGAGCATTAATAATTGTATGTATTAGATCCAAGCTCTCTTCGTCGGCAAACTGCAAATCATCCAGGCAAAAGCAGAGGAATTTGTGCATACACAGGAGCCGTAAGAAGTCCAGAAAGGTGTGAATGAAACGACGATCTCTGACCACACCTCCTGCATGCATCCAATCTGAAGCGGTATTGCCATTATCGCCAGCCTTCGCGAATATCCCGTAGGGATTATCACTACCGTCAGCAAGATTCATCTTTGCCTGATGAACATTGGGGGAAATGAGCCACGGAGGGAGCTCGAGGGCTGTATGCAGTGAACCCCAGATAGGACGCAAAAGCGTCCTGAGCTGCTGATGGAATTCAGTAGTGACATCGCCCTCGGTAAAGATCTGCCGGAAGAGCGAGGACATGACCTTAAAAGCGGATTCGAAGGGAGCCTTTTTCAGCGAATCAAATTTGGCCGAGGCAAAATATCCCTTTTCGCGAGCGTTGGCCTGAACGAGCTGCAATATTGAGCTTTTACCAAGACCAGCTTGTCCGGAAATACCGACCACTTCGGTTTTGCCTTGAGGGCGCAACTTGTGCGCCGTGCGAAGTAAGGAATCCTTGGAAGATGCAGCATGGCTGGAATTCGAAGGGTGAATGACACTTGAACTTGAAGGGTTGAGGGCGGGTGATATAGGATCCGTACTCACAGTTGATACTCGACTATCGTGGGACGTCTTGGCATCATGGGACACTTTGCCATCCTGAGGTGGATCTGAGCTAGACAGGTTGGCACTGCCTTGAACTCCATCATCCTGAGCCTTGGACGCACTCGGAGAATTGCCATCGACAATCGAAGCCCTACTGCCCTTCGAAATCTTAGTCGATACGGTGCTTGCACTTTCTGATTGCGCAATGTCCATGAAACCATTCTCCAGTCGTTCGCTAGAGAAAGTGGAAGAAGATCGCAAGATTTCAAGTTCTTGTTTGGTTATAGCCGATCGCTGTGATGCCCTCGAAAATGCCCTCATCAACACGCGTCTGATAGTGTCAAGCTGCTCCTGTCGACCAATGAGTTGGCTAGGATGGTTGAACGCGCTAGAGATATCCCTGGAGCCAAGCGCAAAACTTTTCAGATTTTCAGCGTCTCCTTCTTCCAAGAAACGGTTGCATTGTACCAGGTCGTAACGAAGGCCGGAGGATGAATGATATCGATCACCCATGTTTTTCTGGGTCATCTTTTGAATGATCCTGGAAAGGATATGGGGCACATCCGGTCGTCTGGACTCGATTGGGGGAATTCGTCTACTCAGAACGTTTTGCATGATATCGAGGGGTTTATCGCCCGCAAATGCGGGCTCATCGGCAAGCATAGTCCAGAATAAGACCCCCAGACTATATATGTCTGTCCGACTGTCGGGTTCTGCAGGCATGCGACCCGTCTGCTCAGGCGCGATGAATTGCAGCTTGTGCTCGACACCGACCTGCGATGTCAAGCTGCTCCAGCCAGCCGAAGTGAGTCCATTCTCGAAAGAACGGGCACCAGAGCCAAAGTTGATCAGTCTAACAACGCCGGTCTCCTTGTTGAAATGGAATGCGTCCCCGCGGAGGTCGCCATGAACTAGCTCGTCGTTGTGATGAAGTTGTTCCAAGCATTTCACTGCGCCCATGGCGAATTGCATGAACAAGTGTAGACTGGTCCTTTGCTCGGTCGGTTTCTCTGATCTTTCTACCTGTGCCGCTGCCGTATCGTTACAAGTGATAGCTCTATAGAAGTTTGGTCCCATCTCGACCTGTCAGTCGTAATATGTCAGCATCTCGAGAGCCCAGCCATGTTCAATAGTCGGACCCACCATGTCAATAAGATAATTACGACCGGGACTTTCTGATATCATTGCGACGAGCTTAGGGTCTCCAGGTACCCTGGGAGGCATCCTAACGAACTCAATGGTTTTGATATAGCAGCTTTGATCTCGCCCAGCGTCCTTCCCTAATCTTTCGGCGAGCTTGAACTCGCGCTCGAGGCGCAGCGCATGACGAGAGACACGAGCAACAACGAGCTGGCTACTCGGATCTTCCGCCGATGCTATAGATGATTGTGTAGAAGCTGTGTCGTCATCATCGCTGCCTTTGAAGCCATTTGGGCTCAGTGGGGAGGGTGGGTGCGTCGAGGAAGGCGGAGCGCGCCTCCATCCCCAGATATGCCAGTTGTCGTAGGACTGGAACGGAATATAAGTCGGCTTGCTGGCGTGTCAGGCATGGAACAGGACAGACTCACCGAGTGAAAAGGCTCCATAGAGGCATCCCATTTGTAACCAGGAGCGTCATGCTGTAACCGGGCGCGCAGACGCGAGGCAATATGGCGGTTGTCCTGTTCGGCTCTTGTTCTTTCGTCCATATCTGTGGACGGCATCTTGATGAGAGAGGGCCGCACTGGCTTCTCCTGCACCGGCAACCACGAAAGGTGGTGCTAGCGAACGGGCCTGAGATTCGACATGCCGGGAGAGTGTGCTCTGAGAAGGGGCGCCAGTCTGTACACGTTGGCGAGGGTGTGTCTAAGGGCGAACGCAAGGGCGGCAAAGTGCAGCTGCGGTAGAAGGGGTGGCGGAGAGGGAGGGTTGTGGCAGCGGAGAGGGTCGGCGGCGGTGGCAGCGGTGATGCAAGTGAAGTTGGCGGCGACAGCGGTGATGTGCAGCAGCAGCGACGTTGGTAGCGTTCGCGGCAGGGCTGGCCTCCCGGCTTGTTCCCGGTCAAAACACGCCCAATCGAACCGTGATCGTCGGCGTTTGTTAAATGCTTGTTCGCTAAGGACTGCCGCGAGTGATGAAACTTGAGAATCCAAAATTCCCCAAATCAAGACATGCGGTCTCCTGTCGCCATCCAATTTTATGGACGGCACCGAGGTCCTGTGCGACGGACAACGCCAATTGAGGCCTGATCTCGATCGCAAAAGCCTAGCCGACGGAAAGGGACCGCGTCTCATAAGTTGACGGCAAGGGGTTTGGCCTAAGCAATAACGGCAGAGGCAAGAACAGGTTCAACGTGGAATTTTTAGAAATATCCCAAGCTTGTCATCTGCGACGGTCAAAACCTTGGTGTCTAATACAATTCATGTATCGTGATCATTATAGAAGTCGCCAATGAGTCCTATCTCCGTCACCAGCGGTCCGGAGTCGTGGAACCGGTCTGCCGACACGCCTGCTGTATACACAAAAAGAAACAAGCTTTGTCTTTTCACCACTATTTCACAAACAAGCATTTTAGATTGGGCGGGAAACTCAGCACTGGATGCAATCCCGGCATTCCAAGATCCACTAGGCTTAAAGCACGTATCTGAAAGCCGGGTTTTGTCGGTCTGTCAAATTACCCCATTTCTCTTCCTCATCCGATCCCATCACGATGCTCTCGTGTGTGCGATCCCGCCTCCTGTTCTCCCATGCGTAGTACAGCGCAAGGCCGGCCGTCAGAAGCGCTGCGAAGGATAGGGTGACTAGGACTGTCAATCGAGCGGGCTGATATAGCGGCGCGTCCTTTGCTCGGAATGTCTGCGGACCAATGAGACTGGCAATGCCGAAAGCTGCGGTCACAAACCCCATGGCGATCGGCCGTTTCGTATGGCCAGCGATATTGGAAGCCGTCCACTGATATATGTGCGGCAAAGTCGCTGTGCAGGTATTAACCAAGTAGATGCCGGCCAAGATCCCTGCTTTGTTTTTGCGAGGCATGAATGACATGAGGCCGGCGCCTAGGATCGAAGGCATGATTAGGATAATAATCCACAACCATCTGTTGCCCATCTTTCGCACCGCGAATCCGCTTCCGAGTGCAGACACGATTGAGACAATACCACTCAGCGAGTTGAGCAACGCAGCCGACTTTGGCGTATACCCAAAGTTAGCAAGCAACGTGGTGGAGTAACTACTGATCACGCCGCTGGTAATGGCAACCTGGAGACCTATCAGTTTCATTGGCCTCACCAACATCGTCGAGCTTAATGCACTCACCGAGATCGTGATTGCCACCAACCACCAGATCTGGATGTCCAGCAGCAGCTCCACCAACTGTGGCGCTACGAAGTGCTTGTTTACTACTCCCGTCCGGTTGACTGAGATGTGCTGGAGAAGTGCCGCCTTCTCAATATTGCTGAGGTACTTCGCCTCCATTGGATACTCGGCAACGAAGAAGAAAGTGAAGAAACCAACAAGAATGGTTATAGCACCCATCATGACGAACATGATGCGCCATCCAGAGAATGCTGGATGGTGAACATGCTGGAAACCAAAGGATTCAAGCCCGCCTACAATCTGACCAACACCCAGGCCGCAGTACCAGATAGCGTAACGAGGCGCTTGCTCCGACCTCGTATACCATTGGCTGATGAGGAGAAGCAGACAGGGAGCAACTCCTGCCTCAAAAACTCCCACCAGAATCCTGGTAGCCAGCAGTGACTGGTAATTCTGCGATGCCGCCACGCATGCAGTCGATATGCCCCACAGTATGACGTTTACGCCCAGCCATTTCTGAGCCGATACTTTATTCAATATGAAACCTGAGACACATTCTTAGCCATGGGCATGAGTAGCTTCTATGCTACTTACCTGTGGGCAGCTCCGCGATCGTCAAAGCCGTGTAGAAGAATGTGTTGGCATTACTGAACTCGTTGCCCTTTAGTTTCAATTCCTTCTGTAGGCCCATAACATTTGCATACTGGGTACGGCCATCAGTCCCAAGTATATCGGCTACGCAGACTGGATACTTACGTTCAGGATCGCCTTGTCTAACCAGCACATGCTATAGCATAGAAACAGGTATGGCACCAGTCGGTAGTCGATTCGACGTCGTAGCTGATTGAGATTGACCGCGAGGACTTCATCGACACTCACGTTCAGAGATGCTAGGAAATTAAATGCCTGATCAGCATCCCGGGGCGTTTGGGCTGTGTTCGTCGTGGAGGTCGCAGTCGCAACACCGGTCGGTTGCTTCTCTTCTATGGAGGAAGTTCCTGAAGTCATGGTGTCTAGCTATCAGAGCTAGGGTGGCTCCGGTTTGGAAGAAAGGTAATCTCTGAAAGAGATAAAGAGGAAAGTGAGTACGAAGAGAGAAGGAAAGGAAACGGACCGAAAGGGCTAGAGATTAGGGTTCGTACCTTTTGTAAGAGCAGCTGGAGTATAGCCCAGCCACTGCCCTACGGAGGTAATGACTTTTACACGGCGCGGACATGGCATCATGATAGAAAATGACAGGCCAGTCGGAGCTTCCACGTGCTCCTTGCATAACGAAAATGCAGGGATCCGGTGGCCACCGAGTCTCGGGAATCCTTCAACCTACTGATCCGCTGTGCGAGTGCGAATATGGGCGTTCAACAGCAGAGAGAATTTGCAATGCGGCGCCAGTAGCCAGGTTAGGCAGGAGCAGAGGAGGAGCTGAATAGGTTTGGCGGTAGCACAGTAACGTCGACGGCGTCTTGTGTGTGTGCAAGTGTGCGTATGTGTTGGTAAGAAGTGGGAAGGATGGGAGTGCTCAGCATTGAGTTTTGGTGGCCCATAAGGCGGACAGGTGCACAGCGGTGCTGACGGTTTACTTTTGACAGCGCGGTACTACTCGTACGAACAACAGAGTCTCCACCTTTCTTTATGAAGCACTGGTGGTCGAACCAGAGTAGCCTTGTAGATCCGAGGCAAGCGGCGTCTCCGCGAATGGAGACTGTGGGAGGTTGGGAGTGGGCAGCGTAGATGCACTAACCCTTATGGATCAACCACCACCTGTGTCGTCCGCGTTCCCCTCACGGCGTCCAAAGAGGGGCACGGAGCCCAATCTGGGGATATACGGTCCCGACCTCCGGACGGACCAAAATCCACTTGAGATGCAAGCGAGAGATGAGCAATCTTGGCGCAGTTTGCTTCCACAAATTGGGCGTGCCACTACGTGATCCTTGCCGTGCAAAAACGAAAAACAGCAGATGATTCCATAAATGTCCAACCACATCGCTTGTGCTAGCCGTGCTGCATGCACCCGGCGGGGTGTTGTTTGTGAGAAGGGCCGGTGCGGCACCAATCTCGATCTATCCTTATCTTGTGCCTTCGTCGCTGTCAGCTCGTGACCATTGGTGCTGCGATTGAAGGTCGTCTACCGTTGGCTGTAACCAATCTGCGAACGGGGTGCGGGGCTGACGCGCCCCAATGCAGCAAGCCTTAGTGTGCGTCAGCCACTATGCGAGGTTTCGGTCGGGGAGGACACCAGCATCCACTACCTCCAATCGCGCAATGTTCGGGAGTTGTACATCGTTAACGATGTCGTAGTACTGCCACTCTGCGTCATCCGTCCTCGTCAACCGTGTGCGTAGCCAGCTGCCCGACTATCTCCGCGCTGCAGCATCTATTGCGTGCTAGCTTGATGATCAACCATGGCTTGTCTCACTTGCAATGCTGTGCAGCATGACAGATGCCCGTCGCCATGTTCGGACGTCCAGTCCCTGCTTGTGGGATCCTGCAACGGTCGATGCGGGAGAACGGCTTCAATGGAGATAGCGCAGGCGCCGAATAATCGTCGAGACGCAGAGAAGCTTTCGGCCGAGCTGAACGACCTGATGAACATCCCATGTCGAGGTAAAGGCGATTGTGATTCATCTGTTCGCGAAGCTCGACCCTCGCCTTTAGCTGCTGAATTCTTAGCGTCATTCTTTACAATCAACATTCGCCTTCCAGGGTCGCTGGGCGAATGATGGCTATTTATGAGCTGACCGACATGCGGGGCCTACGTTGAGTTGACGTGCAGTCGGTCTGGCATGGAAGTGAAGACCAGGACTCCTCTGTAGAGCTGGCAACGGCACTTCGGACGACCAAGTGAAATTGAAGTCGGCAAGTTCACTCTCACCTTTCCCCAAGATCTTGGTTGCGTTCAACGACCAACCTGATGATCTCGCTACCTAAACATTGGTGTTTTAACATTAATTGCTTGCTTGCTTGCCAGCAAGTCGGAAAATAATCAAGATGCACTAGCGCCGAGATTATATGCATCTACATTCTCCCATGATCGCTCGAGGCTTGTGATCCCGGAACATGTTGCACAAATCGCCCAATCTCTTCACTCGGGTGAAATGACTTATTTGCTTACTTCACCTGCTCGTTTGTTTCTATTGTCCAACAGCCTCTTTTTGCCATTGCACACATCCTACTGTCCTCCAACACCAGGATGAATTGGATCTATCACGGCTCCCCGGAGCTGGAGCAACAGTCCAGATATCCTATGATCATTGGTAGCGCTTTTGTTACGATGGTACTCATGGTAGTGACTGTCATCCTCCGAGGCTACGTTCGTTTGAAGGTCGTCAAGAGCCCAGGCTACGACGACTTGCTCATTCTCACCTCCGCGGTATCTGACTAGTTGCTGTCCATCCAAAGTGCTCGACTGACCGAATCTAGTTGACCTCGCTCGTCTACACAGCTGGCGAAGTCGTCCAGACTCGCTACGGCTTGGGTCTACCCGTTGATAAATACCCTGTTGAAAGCTCGCTTATGGCGAAGAAAGTGAGCGGTTCACTGTTTCTGCCGTCGTCAGCATTTAACCGTTCTCCAGCTCAACTACATCTTTCGACCGTTTTATTGCCTTTCAGTAAGCTCGTGGAAGGTGGCTCTTTGCTACTCTTACCTCCGCATCACCGACAGGATGCCGACTCGCGGCTACAAACAGGTCATATATGGCTCCATGTGGTTCACCTTGGGCTTCACCATCTTTTACACTTTGACGGTGGCATTTGCCTGCAACCCAGTTCACAAGTACTGGTACCCTAACGCACCCGGGTTTTGTCTTCCTTCTCCAATGGTCTACTACATTCCAGCTCTTATCACTATGGTGATCGATGTCCTCTTGTTCTTCCTCCCAATTCCGCTGGTCCTCAAGCTGCGCATGGATCCTAAGCGCAAGTGTGGTCTAGTGGTTGCATTTCTCCTGGGCTTGGTGACCACAATTTGCTCTCTCATGAGACTAATCGGCAGTTTCCAAGTCCATTACAGAGGCGACCCGGAGTATTTGCTCATGTGGGGCGTGGCCGAAATGAATGTTGGCATCATCACCACATCGCTGCCGACTTTGGCGCCGTTGCTCAAGCGTTCGACCTGGACACCCAGTCAGCCAGTTGCAGTGAACGGATACAGCATGCAGCCGACCTCCGTCTCCGCACGGCTGCAATCTCTTGTCCGTCGTCCAGATCGAGCTAAGATCAGTTCTCTGAGGGCTCATCCGCAGTCCACACATCCTTTCACCCCCAGCATCACTCAAGACAGTCACGAAAACATTTTGGGGACCACCAAGACGGGCAGAAGTGGAAGCGACGCTTTCGCTGAGAAAGGAGGTTCGCAATGGCCCGACGATCTCGTCCACGCAGCATTCCCGCACCTCTCAATGACCACGGATGTTGATGTGTCTACTAGCAAGCGCAAAGGGATTAAAGTACGGAGCAACGATACCGTCAATGGCTAGAGACACTTTCCCGGGTTGGAAGAGTCGGAGTCTTGAGGAGGCAGAGATTCGCCTGTGCAGATGGTACTTCGGAGAGGAGCATCGATAGCACAGGCCTGAATGTGACAATACACTTGCGTTTCATCTGAGTCGAATGGCCATTGAATGTTCACACCGGTTAGGGTAGAGGGGCGATCAATCAGGTGAGCAGAGAGCAGTATGAATCTGGTTAATCTCGGGGCCACGTACTGCACCACATTCTCAACCAGGCATCAGTCCCGTTCTCGGACGGAGTAAGAGCTTCCGGGTGGTACCACGAACACATCATAAATGAATTGGAAGTCATGTATTACACCCAGTTGTCAGCATCGCATAACTTCAAAAAGCAAATGGAACGATCGCCTCATATTTGCAGCACAAATACGTAACCTCACATTGTTACTTCTATAGCTATCGACAAGCGCAACACTAATATACCATTACATGGAGCACCTTAGTGAAAGTCTCACAGCCTTTCCCCAAGCTACCACCACCGCCATTACTAACGCCTGCCCAGCATCATACTGCCCCCGGACAATCCACTCCATCGCCTTCCGACAAGCAGAGATGCCCCTAACCAGATTACCGAAACGCTTCATGATCGCGTACCTAAGCCATACGCGCAAGCAGCAGTTGACATCAGAGACAATGTGAGGCGTGAGGAGGTCGGGTAGGGCCGGATTGATGGCATTCCATCGAAGGATCGGGCTCGTGCCAAATCAGAACGGCAGATGTATAGTAGGTACGTCTATATACTTGCTGCGATGCCGCGCTAGATAGGAAAATGCGGGCCAACTTCTACCTGGTGTATACATTGTATTGATACTTGTATGTCGTGGAAAGGGAAACGTAGGCATGCAGATGAACACAACTCATGCTCAACTAGAGGCACGGAGTCTTCTTCCGAGCAACATTTCCTGACACAGTCTTCATCCAAGGGACTCGAACTTACTTGAGCCATGGGACTGGCATCGTTCACCCAGTGCGAAGAGCGGGAAGCGACCCCCACGCGCAGGACATCCACTCCAAAATGAACAGTGCACAAGACTACCTACTCTCGAAACGGCCGTTGAGGGAGGTCGCGCGGGGGTTTGCATACAGTTCGTGAACGCTTCGAGGATCGGTTCACGGAGAACCAGTGGAGCCGGTGGAGTGACAGCCCGTCAAACAGGCACCTGTGTACTTCTGAGGCACTAATTGACGTAGCTCCCCTTTTATGGTGACACTGCATTCTCAACGAAAGAGGCTCAGGCTCCCGCAGCACACCAATCGATGACGTCTACCCCGGAGCCTAATACTCACAACAACTGCTCGTGTTGATTCATGTCACTAAGCAAACCCAGCTTAGGTTGGCAAGGCAAACTCTGAGTAACCGAAGAATGGTTCTAGATTGACCTTTTTACGCTATCATGTTTCAAACTAACATCCCTCGGCTGTGGAGATTGTTGTTGAAGATCTCATAACGCCGCCGCTGGATGCAAAAATTTTGTCGTGACATGAATCTATGTTGAATTTTCCTTCTCCTCGGGACTCCCTTTGTCCCTATCCCGCCAATCCAAATTCGTTTCGACTTCAGCTGCCGTCGTTCAGGGTATTGCAGCATATGTCACCGACGTCTAAGACTTTAAGCTCGAAAACAAGAAGAATCTAGTGCAAGACAACAGGGACTCTGGTCATTGCAACTAGAACTTGAGAGTCTTAGGCTTCTCCCAGGTGAAGTCCTGGTTGGTGAAGTGACCGTTCTTGGCAGTCTGGTTGTAGATGGGGCGGGTAAGGTCGAGCTCCTTGACGATGACACCGGGGCGAAGATCGAAGTTCTTACGGATAATCTCGACCAGCTCAGCCGACGACTTGTCCGAGGTGCCGTAAGTCTCGACAAAGAGCGAGAGAGGCTCGGCAACACCAATGGCGTAAGAAAGTTGTACCAGGGCCCGGCGCGCAAGCTTGGCGTTGACCAGAGACTTGGCAATCCAGCGAGCCAGGTAAGCGGCGGAGCGGTCGACCTTGGAGTAGTCCTTTCCGGAGAAAGCACCGCCACCGTGGGCGCCCCAGCCTCCGTATGTGTCAACGATGATTTTGCGACCGGTCAAACCGGCATCACCCTGAGGACCACCAATGATGAAAAGGCCGGAGGGTTGAATCTAATGAGTCGGTCAGAACAACGCATTGAAAGCATGTATGATCTGTGCAACTTACGTGGTAGACGGTCTTGTCGTCCAGGTACTCGGCGGGAATGACCTTCTTGATGATCTTCTCCTTGATCTCTTTCCGCAGCTGCTCAGTGGTGATATCCTCACTGTGCTGGGCAGATACGACAACGGTGTCGACACGCTTGGGAACGACGGCTCCACCATCGTGAGCGTACTCGACGGTGACCTGGGTCTTGGTGTCAGGCCTGAGCCATGGGAGCTCGCCACTATTGCGGGCATCGGTCATGGCCTTGTTCAGCTTGTGCGAAAGAATGACGGTCAGGGGCAGCAGCTCAGGGGTCTCATCAGTGGCATAGCCGAACATGATACCCTGGTCACCAGCGCCAAGCTTCTCAAGAGCCTCCTCGTAGTGAAGACCCTGAGCAATGTCGGGTGACTGCTCCTCAATCGCAACGAGCACGTTGCAAGTCTTGTAGTCAAAGCCTTTGTCAGAGCTGTCGTAGCCAATCTCCTTGATGGCGCCACGAATGATCTTCTGGTAGTCGAGCTTGGCCTTGGTGGTGATCTCACCGAAGACCATGATCATGCCGGTCTTGGTGGCAGTCTCACAAGCGACCTTGGAGAGAGGGTCCTCGGCAAGGCAGGCATCGAGGACAGCGTCACTGACCTGGTCGGCAATCTGAGCGACACGTTAGCATCTCCTGCGCCCCTGCCTGTGGTCGTCGGTGGGTGTTCGTACCTTGTCGGGATGGCCCTGCGGAAAAGTCAATTTTTGTTTGCAATTCGCCCCAGTCAATTGACGCTGCTTACCTCGCCGACAGACTCGGACGTGAAGAGAAAGGTGTTGCCGTGAGCGACACCGTTTGTGTGAACCATCTTGTCTGAAGGTCTTGAGGCGGGGAAGGATTGGCAGAAATGCGTTTCGGATTCAATCTAGAGGCAGGATGAGAGCAGCAGAGAGCAATTGCTGGCTTCTGAGGTATATCGCACGAAGAAGGTTGGTGGTGAGGAAAGAGAACGAAGAAAAGCGGGAGCGGATAGGGAACTTTTTTGGGGGGAGGTTGATGGTGGGGGGCTGAGGATAAAGCAGGAGGGACGAGGGTTCACAGCCAACGGGGGAGGAACGTAGGACAGGGGCAACGTGGGTCGAGAGGGTAGCGAACTCGGCTGATTTCTGATTGAATCGTGACTGCCTGATTCGATTTTTTCGGTTGATTATGGCGTGACGGCAGACGGACGACTCATAAACTCGAGGAAATTCTGACTGGGACGCATGGAGCCAATTGCAAGCCGCGTCGCGGACCACAACCCATCTTCTGCCGGTGTCTGCCAGCTTCAACCCGCCGTTCCCTTCCCCCAGAGCCGAGCCTGACCCCTGCCGAACCTGACGCCATTTTTTTCATGTCCATTCAAGATCTGGGCTTTGGCCACCCCAGGGCCCCGGCTTGCGGAGTTTCTATTGCGATACCAGCATGGCGGTGTGTGCCGTCGTATACTACACAGGTCCTTGGCATTGGCCCTTTTCAGACTCGGGAGTGGTGCATGACGGTTTGATTGCATGAGCTGATACGCGGAGAAGGCATGCGCACAGAAAGGTCTCGTCATGCGTGTGACATAAGCAGATATATCTCACGAAGTCGTCTCGTGTGTACTGGAGTAAATTTTTATTAGTAGTGGAGTACCAGCACGTACCTCGGCGACTTTTCCTATTGTGGAGTTGGACGGCAGAAAAACCACGTCCTTGGCATGTCACACAACTTCAAACCCAGTAAGTTAGTCGCAAATCGTCGCATCAGCCTCACCAGAATAGATGCGCCTTTCGACTCCAAGTGACGCGATAAATATAGCGACAAATTCACCACGTGACTCAGTCCCAGTCTCGACCTCGAGCCTGAGTCGGGATGAGCAAGTTCGGAGTTTTGGCTATCGGGCCTGCCGGTGCAGGCAAAACAACCTTCTGCTCTTCGCTCATCCAGCATCTGAAGAACAACCGTCGATCCTGTTTCTACATCAATCTTGATCCTGCTGCAGATGAATTCGTCTACCAACCGGATCTTGATATCAAAGATCTCATCTCACTCGAAGATGTTATGGAAGAGTTGCATCTCGGACCTAATGGCGGACTCATATATTGCTTCGAATTCCTTCTGGAAAACCTCGACTTCATCACCGACGAGCTTGAGAATGTCACGGAAGAATACCTTATCATCATCGATATGCCTGGCCAGATCGAACTATATACTCACGTGCCAATTTTGCCTAGTCTGGTTCGTACACTCACACGCGGAAGTCTGAACATGAATCTTTGCGCAGCTTATCTTCTGGAGAGCACCTTTGTCATCGATCGAGCAAAGTTCTTCGCTGGCACATTAAGCGCCATGAGCGCTATGCTGATGCTTGAGGTCCCGCATGTCAACATCCTCAGCAAAATGGATCTGGTCAAGGGTACAGTGGCAAAAAAAGATCTCAAACGATTCATCGACCCAGATATCAGTCTCTTAGACGAGGCTCCTGCCAACGGCCTTGTATACGCCGAGGAGGACGAAGATGCCGACCCACGGGAGTCTAGAAACGTAATGTCAGGCAACTCGTTTCAGAAGCTAAACCGGGCTGTTGGGCAGCTCATCGATGACTTTTCGCTGGTGTCGTTCCTCAAGCTAGATGCTCAGGACGAGGACAGTATCGGGGCGATTCTGAGCTATATCGACGATGCTATCCAATATCATGAAGCGCAAGAACCACGAGAGCCTGTGGACGAGCTTCAGGATGAGGAAATGGCATGAGCCGCTCAGGCACAATAAACATCTGGCATCTGGAGTCGAACCGACTTCCACCACGCCAAGCACTCTGATTAACGAGCTAATGAGGAATGAATAGCCAGCACAATAATTACAAAAGCACTTCATCAGTCACTAAATGCATTTAAGTGTCATACAAGAATCGCTCTTAGCCCACCGCTCAGCATACCGGCATGTCGCGGGCTTCTAGTTACCACCCGCAGCATAATTGAACGGCGAGACCTTGGCGCCGTAGGCGTCAGAAGGAGCTTGACCTTTGTTCTGGGCATTGCATTTCTTGAGACAGCTGGCTATGCCATAGATGGACCCAGTACCGACAGCTGGAATGCCAGAAGCGGTAGCATTGGTGTCGATATTCTGGTAGCCCATTGCAGCATTGACCAAATCCGCGTTTGGAATGTTGAACAGTCCGTTGATCAGATTCGACGTTCCAGGATCCTCGCTGTTGAGCGCCGAAACCAACTGAGCGTTATTGCATCCCATGTTGTACATGCTATGCACGGCTCCCTGTGGGAAGATGGTCATCTGACCTGGTTGTAGGACTTGACTGATGGTCGGAGCCCCATTCTCGTTGATCATATATGTCTGCGTGGTGCCGTGGACAGCAACGACAAAGTTGGTGGCCCGAGGATGGAGATGGGGCGGCAGCATAGAGCATGGACCAAGGTTGAGCATCGCCACTGGAGCTCATGTTAGGCATCACTGTGTCACCGGCTTAGACATAACGCTGAACTCACTAGTCATGCCCGCGCCGACTGTGGCGGGAAACGTAGCGGCATTGGCATTCACCACACCACCAGGACTGAAGGTCGAATAGGGTTGAATGTTGAAGTCAAAAAACCAATCTGCATTCGTTGACAATAGCGCCATCCTGTCCAGGTTGGTGGCGGCAGCTTTCAGTTGAGCTACCAACTGAGGGAAACGGGTCTTGTCGACAGCATGTACCGAGGGCACAGCTAAGGCCAGGAAGGCGGCGGCGAGGGCTCCCTTCATCTTGAGTTGGTATTTGATGAGCGGAATAATCGGAGTATATGAAGCACACGACAAGGAGCCTATCGAGATTTGTGATGAGATGGCGTGAAAGTGGGAACTCGCCACGGGAGGGCAGAAGACCAAGATCTTATACCTTTGTTTGGCATGGTGAGAAGAAAGCTACTTTGCCGTGATGGCTCAAAAGGATGCACACACCGCCGCGATTCGGTCGATTAGCATGGTTGAGCCCCTCCTGTGGCTTCGACCGACGTTGTCACGTCTGCCAAACAGGTACGCCTCAGGAGTCCCCAGATGAACCTGATGTGGAAGGTCACTGCATGCGCCTCCAACAGCTGAAGCAGTCCACTTGACGCTGCTCTGGGCATCAGCAACTCATGCCGAGAAGGATTCATGCTGTATCGGCGGTTGCGCCGGACATGATGCGGGTGGTGGTCCATGATCGAGGCCACGATGTGCTCGCAAGCTCAGATATTAGGCATCAGCTCGCAGTGGACCCACGCTCAGATCAGATCTGACGAGGAACCACACGGACCAACGGTCAGTGACAGCACAACGGCGAGACTTGATTGGGGTAAGGACAACTTCACGCGTCGTGCGGCTGGGATGGGGCAAGCAGCTGGGAAGCCACTCACCCCCTGCGTCCAGATGCTCCAGTGCACGATAGACTATTGAATTCAATTGATTCAGACGTTTTTTTCATTGTCATTTGCTGCCGAAGCAGCAGAACTTCTGAAGCATTGTGGGCGGAGCGAGCATGTTTTGGAACGTGCTCAATTATTAAAGATGACCAGCGTGGACAGAGACACGCATCGAGAGAGGAGTACGTAAATCGTCGCAGGACGGACGACTCTGGTATCCCACAATCCCGGCAGACGGTGGTGGCCTTAAATCAGTAAATGGTCAGCATCAGCCACCAGTTTTCTCACGGGACGCACACCGACTCGCCTCGACGTAGCTGCAGGTGCAATGCGAGGTTTGCAACCGGGTAAGGCGGCCATTTCTCGGCCCCACCTCACAACGCAACAAACCCCTGCAGTCAGTATGGTTGTGGAAATACAATACCGTCCGAGCTGCAGGAATTAGAGTCCAGACTTGCGCCGTGAAAGCCTGTGAGCGCCATAGGTAAGAAAACAAGAAGCGGGATGCTTTCTTGTCCCTTCCATAGGTACGCAAAAAAATAATGCCGTGCGGCTGATAACCAACAGACCATGGGGTCGCTTCGCCCCCACTCCGCTAAGCCTTAACGCACTGCTTCTTCCACCGTCACTCAGATCCTTCGATCCTTCAATTCATCATCGACTCTGTACATCCATGCACGTGGCTGAAGCATCTTTTAAAGGCGGTGTTGGTTGCTGACGGGGTCCCCCAGCTGAACTCATTAGACTGGCCTGGAGCTTTGCCCAGCTTTGCCCCGCATATAACAATGATACTGTACGGAGATAAATCGAAGCATTAGATCGGGACGGACGATCGCGCTAAAGCGACCCCGAAAGACAAGTCTAACTACGCCGAAGACCAGTTGAACAGTGATAGAAAAGATAGCTCGCCAACCCAGCTGTAATGTTCGTGTATACGAAGGCACTTTTCTCAGTATCCGATCATGGATGGTACGTTGCCCTCAATGCTGCCCCTTCAATCAGCGGACACCAGATGTTAGCATCGAAGATAGACCCCATAGCACTGAATGCCCATGTGCCTCGCTGTGCTTTGGCCCACCCATGAAGAGTCACAAGGCTAATTGATGGATATGACAACTGATTACAACCATGACATATCATGTTGCTGGTAGTAGGTAAGACTACCTTACCTTTGGTATATGATCTCGAGAAATACGGGACTGCTTCAATATCACTTACCAATAAGCGATGACGTTCAACAAGATATGCCCACGAAAAAATGTCCTCATCTCTGTCGGCAGACTCCGGAGATGAAATGGTTGCTTGACTCGTGTTCAGAGCTCCACATGACTTCAGATTTCCGTGCTTCCTCCGAAGACCGGCGAGTAATGTTATAGCGGATCGCCTGTTCCAAACCTTCTTGGCCTCACTCTGCGCCGTGCGGCATTATCACGCTGTTTTCAGGCCGTCAATGTTTTGTTCGAGTTTTTCGGTGTCGAATTTGACTGGCATTGGAAGGCGTTTGTCGGCATTTTGGTATTAAATAGCCCGGTACCTTCTTCTTTGCATCATATACCCTGAACCCACGTCATCACTTCTTCCGTTCGTTTCTGCACTATATTTTATCGGTTTTACGCACCTTGACGCAATTTGAGCATTACAGCATCTAGGGACTCTTTGACTAGGTGTCTCATTAATCTCGGTGGTATGGCAGCTTCCCCAAGCACCAGCCAGCCAGACTTGTTGGCACAGAGCTCAACTTCGCTGTTGTCCATCGACTCCGGCAGCCCCTCTGATCTGATCTCGCTAGCAAAGGATGTTGACCATATCAAGGAGCTTATTGGCCTCAGCAATGCTGGCCATGGTGAAGGAATCACTCATTCCATTTTCCGCCGATCCAGTCGCGTATACGTCAGCCAATCTCAGATCCTCAAGGAGCTCGACCGATTGAAACGTCGATTACGCAAAGCGGAATCTGCTTCGCCTACTGCGCCTGCGGACGCCGTAGATCCTGATAATGAGGACGAAAGAGATCTGGATCCCGTCAATGCAGATGGATATGTCGATGAGGTCGAACGTCTGAAGAGCGAGATAGAGAGAGTCACTAAGGAGCGAGAGGATTGGATCGAGGATGCGGAGCGTCGAATAGACGAGGCTACAGAAAGACAGAGTCAGGCATCCCAACGGGCCGAGTCGTCACAGAAGGACTTAGAAGACTTGAAGATTCGGAGCGAATCTACCGAATCCGAGCTGGGACAGCTCAAAGTTGGCTTTGCTGTCTTGAAAGAACAGCATGAAGCTACACAAGCAAGTCTGCAAGAAGCTCAAAGGGGCCTTAAAGCAGCAAAGGACGAGCTCACAGTGCTCTCAGAAGACCACGGCCGGACTTTACGCGAGCTGCAATTATCGCAAAAATCAATCAAAGACCTGGAAATTGAGCATGCTGAAACGACCAAAGCCCTGGAAAAAGTGGAACAATCATTCTCCAATTTGACCCAGACGCAGTCCGAAACCCAGCGACTCCACACTATGCTGCAATCTCAACTTGACAATAAGAGCGAGGAAAACTTCAGACTCAGTAGCGAGCTTGAGTCGTCGTTGGACAACATCACGCATTTGGAGAAGGGACATGCTGAGACTCTCAAGTCGGTCGAAAACGTGAATAAGCAAGTGTCTGATTTGAAGCAAGAGAACTCCGAAATACGATCTCAGCGAGACACAAAGTCTGAGGAGAACGTGCGACTTAGCAATGACTTGCAAAATCACGTCAAAGATTTCTCCGCTGCCCGACAAAAGCTCGACAACCAAGAAGCCAAGGCTTCAGAATACATGGAGACGATCAGCAAGCTCAAGGTCGAACTCGCTTCCTTGACCGAGAAGGCGTCTCAAGACAACGTCCAGCTCGAAAGTGAGAAGAAGCGTGTGCACGACGCTGAAGATCAGGTCCGAACACTGACTTCGCAGCTGGAAAACGAGCAGAGGACTTCGGCGGATAAGCTACAGGAAATCCAGAACGAAAAAGCCGATCTGGAACGAAGTTTACGCGAAGAGAGAGCTGATCTGGGAAAGAAAACAGACAGCCTGTCCGCAGAACTGGCAGATTCTATCAGACATCTTCAGGACGCCCGAAAGGAGAGCACTGATGCGGAGGGTGAGGTTCAAAAGCTACGGAATCAGCTCGACGAAATCAAGAAATCTATGTCAGATGCCGAGGATCGAGCTCGAAATTTGCAGCAGCTGCTGCAGACAGAACAGAAGACATCTGGAGAACAACTGCAGAAAGCTCAAAATGATATCGCAGGCCTACAACATAAACTTACTGAGGAAAAGACAAGCCTAGGAGGAAAACTGGCTGACCTGACTGCAGAGCTTGCCGACTCTTTCCAGCAGCTTCAGGGGTCGCAGAAGGATATCACAGAGGCCAAGAGCCGAGCTTCTGCAGCCGAGGCAGAGCATAAGGAAGCGATCAAGAAGGCGGAGTCAGAGCGCGCTCAAATTTTGCAAGCGCTTGAAGAGTCCAGAAATGAGCTATTAGCGAAGCAACGCGAAACGGATGAGTCATTGAACACCAAAAAATCTCTTGAAGAGACTAAAGAAGCTCTTACTCGGGATTTGCAGAAATCGAACAAAGCCCTTGAAATCGCACGAGCTGCAATTGAGGAGATCAAGCACAGGAGCGAGCAAGAGACCAAAACCAAGATTGTCAAAATTGCAAAGTCCCACCAAGCAGAAATTTCCGCGTTACAAGACAAGCTCAAGCTGGTTGAAAACGAGTCAAAAGCTCGGGTCCCAGAAATTCAGGCGGAGGCCGAGAAGCGTCTTGCTGAGGCGAAAGACAAAGCAGCTAATGAAGCTCGTGAGGCTAAAGCTACCCATGAGCGCGCACTTGCCGATCTGCAGAAGGTTTATGACGACGAGAAAGCAGCGGCCGAGAAGCGCCTTGCTGATGCGAAAGAAAAGACAGCCGAAGAAACCAGAGACGCCAAAGCCACCCACGAACGTGCGCTCGTCGATTTGCGGCGTTCTCATGACGACGAGAAAACGGCTCTCGGTAAAGCCCACGATGAGCAGAAGTCGCGAATGGCCGAGGACGCTCGTAAGGCAACCGAAGAACAGATCGAAAGGATCGAGCAAGAAGCAAAAGCCAACATGTCCGCGGCTCAGGGCTTGGCTGCCAAAGAATTGAAAGAGGTGAGGGACCAGCTATTACAGGATCTCGAAAATCTCAAAATTGCACACGCAAGTGCGATGGAGAAGCTCGTTAAAACCCATGATGAAAAGGAAGAGCTCTGGCGAAAAGAATTTGCTGCAAAGGTCGCCGATATGTCGTCACAGTTGTCTACTGTTACAGCGAATCATCACACTGAACTCGGTAAGATGGAAAACACCCATAAGATTGCGTTCGCTGAGGCGACAAAGAAGCATGAAGATGCATATAGGGATTTACAGCTTAAACACGACCTTCAAATGGCACAGAATGAAACTCAGCGGTTGGAAAAGATCCGTCTGGAGACCTCGCATGCAGAACGCGGCACCATGGTCGACGATCTTGAGCAATCTATAGCTCGCGCGCAGGCTGAAATGAAAGACAAAATGGAAGCTCACCGATCGCAGCTACATACGCTCCACGAACAACACGCCGAAGAAGCACTCAAATCAGACAGACGGTATGAAGAAGCCATAAGTACAGCTAACACGGCATCTGCGGAGTTACTCGAGCGACATAGCATGGAGATGGATGAGCTCAAGCAGACACATGGGAAAGAGCTCCAGTCTTTAAGACAACACCACGAGGGAGACTTGAGAAGGGCTCAAGAAGAATCAACGCTCAAGCAACAGGGGGTGATCCAATCGCAGAAGGAAAAGCTTGAAGAGGTGTTGAAGCAATTGTCTAAGCAGCATGACGAGCGGATTATCGAAATGACAAAGACACACGAGGTTAGACTTGAAAAACTTGAAGAGTTCTATGGAACTGAGACAGCCAAAGCCAGAGGTGATTTTACCGACCAACTTGCTCAAACTAATCAGTCTCACGCTGAAGAGCTCGAGAGACAGCAACAGGATTACGAGGAAAGACTTCAAAATATGCAAAACCAGCTACAAAGCAAATTGGAAGAGAAAGAGAAGACCCATACTCGTAAAATATCAGAGGTAGAGATCAAAGCCTCTCAGGATGCCAAAGTTGCCGACGATCAATACCACGTGGAGTTGGAGGAGATGCGATTGCTACTGACAGCTGAACAATCAGCAGTCCACGAGCGGTTCAGTCAGACGCTTCTCGAGTATCAAATGCTCTCGGACGATAGCGATAGGCTTGCTAGAGAAATCACCGCATTGCGAGAACAACGTAAGCGAGACGAAGAACAGAGACAGAAGAAGGAAGCTGAGCTCGATGATCAGCTTATTGAACTCCGGGTCGAAGCAGAAGCCGCTCGGCAACAGGCAGAAACGCTCAGTCAAGCCAACGAGGCACTCCAAAACTCGTTGGTCAAGGCTAATGAGGAACGCGACGTTATCGTGGCAGAGCTCAAGAAACAGGTGGCAGCTGCTACGACCAGCGAAAGCAAAGCCAACGATGAGAGGGCTGCTCTTGCAGTCCAGCTTGAACGCTTTCTAAACCAGGCGACGCATGACTACGCTCAACAATCGCAAAGTGAAATCCGCAATCTTCAAAGTCAACTTGAAGACTCTAAGGAGAAACCAATGGGCATGTCGTTCGAACAATATTTATCACAAGCGCAGACAGAACTCTCGGAGCTTGGTAGGGTCATTTCGCAGAATGAAGCCGTATTTGCCCAAAAAATCGCACAGCACGTCGGCGATCTGCAGATGGCAAAGAACCAACTAGCGCTCGAATATAAACAGAGATTTGACGACCTTGTTCAGAAACGGCAGAACCTCGAAGATGTCGCAACTACAAGGCATACAAAGGAACTGGACAGGGCCAAAGAACAGCTGAAGCAGGGATTCGCTCCACCCACACCTCCATCATCGAGCAGAAGACACCAGAAGACTCCGCAGAGGCAGGGTTCAGCTTTGCCAGATTATCCATCACCCGATCGTGTCGACACGCACTCATTGGCTTTGGTGCGAGCTGAAACTCGCCTAGTGGCTGAGCATGACACGCAGTTGGCAAAACGCAAATCTCAGATCGCTCTCACGCATGCATCATGCTTCGCAGCACTTACGACTGAGTACGATACTGCTATTGCTCGATTGTTTGATGACCGCGATGATCTGGGTGGTGATCTTGCCATTTCTCCGGATGCCTTCGAGAACACTCTGTCCCGTATGAACCGAGAATCATTCAGACTAGAGAACGAACGGGCTGCCTCTGTGGGGCAGCGGAGCCCCGTGACACCGTTCCGAGACTCTGGCTCGCAGGGTAGTCCGGGCTCCTTCTCCGCCTTTCACCGCCAACAGAACAGTAGCTTGGGTCATAAGCAAAATGTAACGCACAGCGGTCCCAGGTCTCCTAGCGGCCAATCGATTTCGCACAGCTTGTACAGCCAGCGCCCGTCGAGTCCTCCTGATGGGCCACTTGCTCGTCGCACTGTTGCTAGCCCTCGCTCTAGTCCGCTGTGGGCCAGACCTGGCGGGCCGCGGGAGACAGACTTTGGAGTTGCGCCGGAGGAGTTTGAGGTCTCTTCAGGCCGAGAAAGTAAAGACCCCGTTAGAGATCTCGACATGAGGTCGGTTACTCAATCCCCATCCGGGGGATCTAGAGGGCATAGACATTTGAGGCATGCGAGTGGCAATGTGGGCAGGATCTTGTAGTCCCGCCGAATGGTCCTCATGTGGTCCTACTTCTTGTATATAAATGGATGCCTCGTCCAGACTGGTGTAATAGGACTTCGCTCCTCATTCATAGAAATTCGATAATACTCATATCTGCAAACCCCTACTTTTGACTTTGTAGTTGGACAAGTATTGCTTGTAAATGGGTAATTTCATGATCGTATTACTTTTGTGGGTATTCGAAGCATATCCTCAAGAAACTCAATACCGTCCCCATGATCAAAGCAAGGGGCACACGCCTCGCAATGCACGCAATGTCCCTTCTCCTAGAACGAAGAGACTCAGATGTCATCGTTCAATAAATCCTCCAAGTCATCATCGTCCCACCCACCCTTCCTCCTCTGCACCGTAACGGTCTCTTTCTTCTCCTGCTGCTCCGACAACGCCCCAAGCATATCCTTCAGCTGGTCCTCCGTCACCTTCTGCCGCAGCTGCCCGCTCCGTGCCAGCCCGATCAACCGGTTCTCCACGTCCTCCGCTCTCGAAGCTTTCACCAGCCTGATCCGGCCGAGTCGGTCCAGCGCCGCGGGCTCCAGAATCTGGCCCAGGATTGAGGCGCGGGCTTCGGCTTCGCGCTGTCTGTTCGCGGAGTGTTAGTCAATTGCGGTACTTGGTCAGGAATTGTTGGAGACGTGCCGTTGCTGCTCTTGTCCGTCTTCACCTTCCTGGCCGCCGCCGCCACCCCCGCCACCCCCGCCTTGTTGTTGGAGCTGCTGGAGCCGCGCTCGGCGGATCTAGGACTAGGTCAGCGGAGGTACAAACGGGGAATTGGGTCATGGGATACCTCTTCTAGATCTGCGTCACCCATAGTGTCGGAGGGGTCGTCACTGGGGTCCCGCGTGTATGTCGTGTTGTAAAAGGCGTAGAGCAGGCGATTTCTTTGCACATGAGATGGAGTGATGCGATTTTCCCGATGCGGGCAAAACAGCCCGCCAAAAGTCACGTGGAGTGCCCCGCAATCGATCTCACGTCCTTATCCGAGCGATTGGAGGAGCGACTTCCCCTCACCAAGGCTCCTTCGGCCGCCATGCCGCTGTTCACCGGTCAGCTGTGCGCAGATTCCTGTACTACGGCTTATCGTCCGATTTGCGATTGGCACAATGTGATCCCCGTCGAGTATAGCGATGCATTCGTCATAAGAGATATCAGATACTTCATCGCAACTTTGCATCGCCTACGGTCTCTCTCATTCTCTTTCCTCATACGGTTTGTCTGATTCATTAGAGACTGCTCCTTGTCGTTGCTATTCCATATTGATACCTTGCGTTTACCTGTTGTCCATATGCAGAATTTCGTTTCCTGGGACCACCTCACTCACCATAAACCATGATTCTTGCACTACCTCTACTTCTGAGCTCGCTGTGCCTGGTAAGCTGGATCTTCTATTCCATTTGGCGAACAAAGGCCCAATATCCGGTGGTGGGACGAATTCGATCACTACTTGGTGGAACCACAACATCTACAGAGAGTCAAGAAAAGCCCATTGTCAAGGAACATGGCGTGACAGAACTACAAAAGTTGTTCCCACCGGAACGACGCAGCCTCCTTGATGGTAATACCACCTTGGCAAAGCAGCGAGAGCAGGCATTACTCAATCCCGAAAGTTGTGTTTCCGACAAGAGAAACGTTCTAGAAGAGTCATGTGCAAGTCTTTTGACGCCGACAGGCTTCACTATTGCTGAAATCAGAGCTCTCGAGAGCTTCCCTGACTATTCCCTGCTTAGTGGCGTCCCCTCCCCCACGCCATATCCAGATTTCGATATCAACAAGGCTCTACCGAGATCCTACCGGCCGTTCAGATGGGCGTACCACCAGACCATGTGTAAGCAGCGATGGCCTCATGACCAATCCCCGATTGTAACGATATACAGCTCTTACCAAACTGGAGCCCGACTGGTGGCTCGAGCTCGAAACCACATACGTCGACCGCATCAAGCAGCGTCAGGAGCTTTTCACAAACCACCGTGGTATGGTGATGCAGACGCTGCCCGGCTCGGAGATTGCCTGCAAAGAGTTGATGGAAATGGTCCTACAATTCCTGTGCGCTCGTTACCCGCAATACTTCCAACTCACCCCGTCCTCCTCACCAGAAACGTTCCACAATCTCATCCTATCAACCACGACCGACCTCCTCACCACTCCCCCCATGCAGATCCTTGCTGATAATGTCCCCGAAGACTTCGCCATAATGCTCCGCTGCCCTTTTACAGGCACCTACTCCTTCCGCGCCGGCATTCTCTGCTCCAGCCTGGGCTGGTCCCTCGGCAGCAAAATCGGCCTCCAGCTAAACGACATCCACGCTCCCATCCCCGACTATGCCGAAAAGATGTCCTTCAGCATGGACCGCTACTTCGCCAAAAAGCCCGTCGACAAGCCCATCCAGCGTGGCTCCTGGGGACTGGAGATTGGCAAACCGCTGTTCATGCCACCCGGGGATCCGCATGAAGGACTCCGCGAGCGGCAGAATCCCGCCCACACGCTGGACGACTGCCATCTGCGCGTGGACTGGCAGACGCTCCGCCGGCTGCCACTCAGTGGCGCTGTGGTGTTCAACTTCAAGGCCCTGTTCACGCCGGTGGCGAAGTTCAGGGAAGAGCCGTACGTGCCGAAATTGTTACTGAAGGTATTGAAGGAGGGGAAGAGGGAAATTATCGAGTATAAGAATACGTGGCATACGGAGCATGTGGTGGTTCCTGCTTTGGAGGAGATGGTGAGGTACCAGGAGGAGCAGGGGATGGTGGAGAAGGATTGGGAGGAGCACACGCTGGATGAGAGTCCGTTCTTCCCGGGGTGGAGGGAGAAGTGGATCGCTGAGCAGGGGTTTGCGCCGCCTGGGTGAACGGCGGGATGTTGTTAAAGGAGAGTAGTCCCAACGGAGGCGAGCAGGGCAGTGCCGCGAGGCGAATATATCCGAGTTAGGACAGGTTCAGCGTATGTGATTGACCAATGACTGTATGATAATGCAGCAGTAACATCATATCGTTGACCATGATTGATTAGCGATCTTGGTCTGTAATACTAGACCATTTCGAGGAAATCTAGGCTATCATCATAAATGGCAAGGCAATATTGGAGTCAATGGTGATGCGAAACTAGATGAGAAGTCATATATATTACAAGACCTTCCGCCTGCTGCGTCCTACTGAAATCTCCGGTCTATGATATTACTTCGGCGGCTGGGCTATGCCGCTTGCTAATTGTTACATGGCTATTGATCTAACTACATTATGTGCAATATATGTTCTCCTCTTCTCTTCGCTTTTTGGCATTAGTCTTCGCAGTCGTCCTGGACGACTACTCTTATCGTACACTTACAGTCCGTCTATTCCCATTTTATTGTTGAGCGGCCTGAGCAGCTACATCTGTCTCTTCCCCCGCCTCCTCGAGCCCACTGCCTTTCTCCTTCACAGGTGTAAGATCCTGGTCTGCTTCTGACTCCTTCTCATCGACCACAGCTGATGTTTTATGCGGCGGAGTAGACAGCCTCACAACCGGCGCGGAAGCGTGGTCCTTGACTTCGATAGTCTCGCCAATCGACTGCGGTGTGTCGACCTCGGTCTGGTCTTGCGTTGCCTCCGTCGACTCGGCGCTCTTGCGAATTTTCTCTTTGCCTTGGTCGACCTGTGCCTGCATCTCCTTCAATGCAGTAGGTACGACGCCACCACCAATACGCGACCAAAACATGCGCTCACGCAATCGAACTGCCTCGTCCCAACCCGCCTTGATCTCCTCATCGTTGGCGGCCTTCCATGTGCCATCGCGGCACATGCGCAAAAAGGCGGCAAAGTCGCACGTGGCGCGCAATCGGTTCAGACAGTACTCGCAAAGTGGGTGGCGCTGAGCAGACGGATCCTCCGAAGTGCGGAATCGGTGCCGCCGCGCGTAGATCTCCTGCCGCCTGTCCTCGCCGCACAGTGCACATGCGTAGACTGGGCCATATAATTTCGAGGTGCTGGCAAAAGGCTCGATGACCAGAGCTCCGGCAGTAATGGAAGTGAGCACAGTGCGGCGTGCAAGCCACGAAAGTCCGGGTGCCAAGTCCAGCCGGAGTGTGGGCTCGATATCTTCGGTCAAGCATCGCTTGAAAAATTTGGAATCCTTCAATGGTGGTAGAGGTGAAGATTGAGCATCTCGTGGTGAGGACATGGAGGGCGTGCTGGGCGTATGAAATGAGCCGGGCAGGTGAGGGGACGAGCTAGAGGCAGCAGGATTGCTCGATACGGCGGTGGGCGAGCGGTTGAAGGCAATGTTTCCTGAGGATGATCTATTGTGAGTAATCTGATTGATAGCGCGAGAGGTCTTGAGAAGATCGGCAAAGTCATTATACGACTGCAGGTCGGTACGGATGACAGGAGTGAGAAGGTGAGAGAAACGAAGAGGGTGATCGGGCTGAACTTCCGCGTTCATGCCGGGCGACAAGGGAAAAGATTCGAGCATACGGCTCATTTTGTTGGAGTCGGTGGCTGGAGTAGACGGGGCAGTGGAAAGATGGGTAGCTGTCTCGGTCTCGTCGCGCTCGGAACTCATCTTCTCCATGACGGTTTTCAAGTCTTGAAGCTGTTCTTGTTGCGAAGCTAATAATACTTCGGTATCTGCAAGCTGTGCGCGTAGCTGTGCATTGCGTTTTTCCGCGGCCTCGTTTTCCCTTCGCGCATCGGCAACCATCTGGTGGATTTAGTATACAGTGCTAATGAAAGATGGGGGCGCAACATCTTACAGTGTTCGCCTGCTCAAACAAAGATGCAGTCAAACTCTCCAACTCGATCTCCATTTGTTTCTTTGCCTTGTCTGAAGCCTCTCTTTCGCGCCTAGCCTGGTCCAGCTCAGATCGCAATTGTTGGATGTTGGAATCCACCTCGACCTTCTTCAGCAGTACGCCGTCTGCTACATCTTTAGTGTGGCTCGCCTTGTCCCTTTCGAGCTCTTCTATCCTGTGTCTCGCGGCCTTTAGCTCGATATGAACTTGCTGCAACGAATCGTCGAGGCTCGTGCTGTGGTTGATCGCATTGATCAGCTTTGTACTCAGCATTGCGACTTCGCCACTGAGATCTATTTCGGAAGATGAGGGTCGTAAATGGGGCGTCGGGCTCGGAGTCCGAGGATCTGGTAGCGTGTTGAGCAAATCAGGATCCACAGGCGAGCCTGCGCCATTGGGGACATGTATCGTTGCGACGGTGGCCATGTTTGGTATGGCGCTTGCCGATTTTGCCCTCGTGACAGTTGCCCGCGGATCGAGGGCAGAAGCGCTGCCGGAAGTAATATTGAAGCTGGCCATGACGGGACTGTTAGATCTCCAAAACATGGCTGGCGGCGTGGGCGTGCGATAGCAGACAAGGAGGAGAGTGAAGGGAAAGCGAATGGACAAAACTCACTCGGCCACCTTGGCGGTGTTGTATGCCAACGTCCCTTGGTTTGGACGCTGGGAACGAAATGAGGTTATGGGAGTATATTTCGCAACCGTTTGCTTGTCGATAGAAGACGTTTCAACCCGAGAATGTAGATGGCGCGGACAAATTGGGAGAGAATGGCGAAGGCATGAAAGGTGAAGCGAGTGCCCCGGAGGAAGACGGTGATTGTGAATTGAAGTGTCGAGGACTGTGATGAAGAAAGATTAATGTTTTGGGGCGTGGTGAGGCTGAAAGTCGAGAGATGCGAGGTGCAGCCTAAGGCTTTTGGCTTGCAGGGTGGCAGCTGCCCAATCCAGCGGGTCGCCTGCTGTGGAGAAGTATCCGCACCTTGACACCTTGACAACCATGCCCGGATGACGTCTTCCAACACTATTTCTGAAGTTTTGTTTTAATGCTTCACGGTACCACAATACCCCCGATTGACCGCGTGTGCAACAGGATATTCACCCCACGTACCTTGCATCGGATTCTCAAAGGAGACAGATTACATCGTGAACGATGCTCATACTCGCTCGTGTGCTTGGACTTCGCTAGCCTTACCGCTGGGGGCCGAGCATCAATAAAATTTAAAAACCGTCGAGGCGCCCGGCACTCTTGACCGTTGTGCTTGCCCGACTGTCCAATCTCGATGCCGTCTTTGGAGCCGCTCTAACGGCGGCAGCGATTGGAGGAAACATTTAATCTGAACTGCCCGCACATCGTCATGCCTATCCATACCAATATAAACCGAGAAGTTTTGGTACCTACATTGGAAGGGCTACGGCTGAAGGTTCATCGAGAAGCAAATTCAGTCTATTATCTTATACGTCGTCTCAACTATGTCTCGCTCGTCTCTCGGTCATGTAGTTCTCTAGCACTTAATTGGTCCTCAAAGTAGCCTCCAACCATCAAACCCGAGTAATTGCAGCTGATGGCGATGTGGTGCATCTGCTTTCATAAAATAATCCCCAAACACGGCACCAGCACCCAAAATGGAAGGCCCGCCCGTGGTTGCGAAGTCGGCAATGCGGGACAAAGACCAAGTGCGGAGCTACGGGCCCGAAAAATCACGGCGAGAGTGAACCTCGACCATCTGTTCAGGGACCGTCCCAAAGATATTTTGGGCTTTCAGATCAGATAGCATTCTGCTTCTGCGCACGTCCGAGTATTTGTGCAGCGCGTATGATGCTGTTCACCCGCATTTGACTGCTCTCTACCTCTCGCCTCAAGGATTACCCACCCCTCAGCCCTTGCAATGTCGACCGCATCTGAGCACAGGTACTTGCATGTCCTCTACCCTTCGCGTTTCACTTGACTGACTATGCCTCCCAGAGCATGGCGAGGCAGCCGTCCTGCTAGCATCAGTCGCCCATCTGTTCCCCAGTCGCGTTCCACTGTCGTCTCACCTACTGCTTCCGGCGCCTCCACTCCCACTCGTGCCACCAAGCAGGACAACAGCAAACCGCTCGCTACCACTAAGCCGGTAGAGCAGACCACAGAACAAAATAAGCAAACACCTGCACCGGCGCCTTCCGGAAATATATGGGATCAGAGAAAAGCGGCCGCTCAACAGGCTCGTACTGCGAGTGCTACCGGGCAGCGCGACGTGAAACAGACCCCTGCTCAGGGCAAGAAGACGGATCCTGCACCGAGTAGCACAGCTCGTCCAATCGCGAGCGAGGAGGGTCAGAACCAGAGCCAGAACCAGAGCCAGAACCAGAGCCAGAACCAGAGCCAGAGCCAGAGCCAAAGTCAAAGCCATACTCCCGTCAACAACTTCAACAGCGCTCAAGTGCGCAGCCTGCTGGCTGCAGGTATGTCTCAAAAGCACAGGTGTTGCGCCTTGACAGTACAGGGACCTCACTGACCTTTTCGTTACAGACGCATCCTCGCTGAAGGTTTACCACATTCAGGACGCAGGCGCTACGAACAAGCAGACGTCGGGGACAAAGGGTAAGTCATACGAAGCAGACTAAGAAAAATTCAGCTGAAGTGTTGTTGCAGGTATGATGGCCAATGGGCAGTCTTTTTTCGCGCATTTGAGCAAACAAATTGCTCAGCTCCAAGCATCAAAATGATTTCGTGCATTGCGACCTGATCTTTCCTCTTATGGCAGCTCAAAAGATAGGAGCACTGCATGCATAGATACCCGCAACGATGAATGGCAAATGGCAATCGTTTTAATTACTTTACAAATGGGTATCTCGTCTTCTGTTACACTTTCTGATTGCCGGAGACGCCTAAGATTCCGCCATCTTCCGCCTCTGGGTCAAGCGACCATTTCCTTATAGGTCCGATGGTCAGATCACTTCTCCAACCCGCTGCATACATTTCACATCCTGCCCATGCGATCATGGCTGCATTGTCGGTGCAGAATTGAACTGGTGGGAAAATGAGATCGACCTTGTCAAAGCCCTGAACGTCCAGCATCGATCTAAACACATGACGGAGGAACTGATTGGCGGCCACGCCTCCAGACACTACTACGGTGCTGACCTGTTCCCGCTCAGCCGGAGGTAGATCTTTGAGATGCAAGATCAACCGTCCGCAGAGATGCTCAAAAGCCACGCGCTGCGCCTCCTTAGCCAATACCTGCCTTTCCTCATCATTAAGCGCTTTCGGTACTGGCGTGACGCCCGTAGGAGAAACAGCGCCAGTCGCGCGTTGCACAGCTGTTAGCAAACCAGAAAAGCTATATTCCATGCGTCGGACACTACGTCCACCTCTACTTTCTCCCAAGGGCGGACCCAAAATCCATCCCCACTTTGATTCGCGACGTTCGAGTTCCTGGCCGCGATTCTTGGGCGGGCTGTAATTGTAGGACGCTTCGCCGTTCGGGAATGCGACAGCTTCCAATGCTTTGCCATACGGGCTGGTCAACAAGTCCGCAGGGACAATGAGCCTGGCTGACTTGTCGAGGTACTCTCCGATCGCAATATCGCCTGTGCTAGCCAGTACACGATGCTCGACTAGACTGTTGGAGGAGATGAGTATGGTATGCCCGCCCGAAGCCAGCAAGCTCAGAAACGGAAAGTCGGGATTGAGAGTAGATGGCTTAGCAGCGAGCGCGGTCATCAAGCGGGGTGTCAAAGCATGGGCTTGCATATGATGAACTCCTACTAGGGGAATGTTCCACGCAAGGGCGAGGCCTTTTGCAATACCCAGGCCCACGCTCAGATTAGAGCGCATCCCTGGACCTCTGGTTACGGAGATAAAATCAGGCTTCTTTCGAAGCTGACCATCGTCCGAGCCCCATAAGATATCAGTAGAGGCTGGAATTCGATCACCATCCGAGAATCTCGGAAGCTGTAGCAGCGCTCTCTGCACCAGCAAGCCCAATGATGCCTGATGTGACTCGAGAGCCACTATGGGATGGATGCCGCCATATGCTTCGTTGTTTGCGGTAATCTTGTCGTGAAAATGCAGCTTGGCCGTGACAGGACCAGACTTGTGATCGCGTCGTTCCAGCAGGGCCACTGAAGTGTCGTCACAGGAGGTCTCGATGGCGAGTGTCAGGAGGCCACGCCGCCTCGGAAAAGCAGGTTCAAGCCATGGCTGCAAGGCACCGCGACAAATGGCGCGTCGAGGGGACGCCAGACACCTCCACATGCAATAAGATGGACTGGTGGTTGGCAGCTGAAGGCATGTGAAAGGAAAAACCACGAGCATGGGGTGATAGGAACGATACCCCTGCAGAAGGATCGCCGGTTTGCATTGTTTGTACACATGTGCCCACCAATGACGTCGATCCTCAACCCATCGTGCATCTCGTGTCCTCGGCTGCATCTGCATTCATGGCCTACCCTGCCTGAGAAACAACTTCCTGTTTCTGGACTATTACGGTGTTGCTTCAGTATTTCTCACCTTGGATTACTTGTCGCTCTGGAAATTTAGCTTCTCCCTCTTCTCCAGCGCTGCACCATCCGAACCTGTGACCCCAACACACTCTCACTGGCGTGACCGATTCTCGGTTTGCAGCACAGCTTTTGCTATGATATAACACGACTTAACGAAAATGGCCGACACCCAAAAGTCAACCGATGGACCAGGTCCGTTCGATGCCGACGCCTGGAATCCGCTGAATCTACCGGATTTCGAGAATGACTTCGTCGATGAGGATGACTTCGACGAGTTCGCAAAGGCCTTGACCGCCCCAGACATGTCCCCTTCGGAGGAGGATCTCCTCAACCCCAAGCAGCCCACTGAGTTCATCACCGCCTTGAACGACTGGAAGCCCGTTCACCAAAGAGTCAGAGGCCGGCCAAGCGATAAGAGGAAGGGCAAGACGAGGAAACCTCCGCGCAGAGGTAAGGACGAGACAAGAGAAGGCTGGACGTATAAGCTGTTAAAATGGCCTCTTCTGCTGGGTGTTGCTGGCTGGATCATTGGCCTTGGCATGACATACCTTTTGACTCGAGTCTATATCTACCTCTACGAGCAGACCGTGACGTGGAGAGGCAGACGTCAAAAGTTGCGCGCCGGAATGCGTTCAAAGACAAATTATCAAGACTGGGTGGCGGCAGCTAACGAGCTGGATGACTACCTTGGCAACGACAAGTGGAAAGCGACTGACGAGTATGCGTACTACGACTGCAAGACTATAAGGAGAGTCACTGAGCAATTGAGGAAGTACCGTCTTCGCGTGGACAACGTCGATGCGAGGGTTGATGAGAAGCAAGGCCCGGGTCATCAACGAGCGATTGACGATCTTCGTGGTCTAGCAGAAGCCTGCATCAAGAACAACTTTGCTGGCTACGAGAACCCACGCCTCTATTCCGAGACTTATTATGGTACCAAAAATTTGGTCCAGGCATATGTCGATGAAGCTGCCGCTGCACTCGACACGCTCTTCACCTCACCCAAATTGTCATTAGAGGACAAACGATCACTTGCAAAGCATCTGAGTACAAACTTTGGCCGCACTGCCCTTTGTCTCAGCGGTGGTGCCACTTTCGCATACTACCACTTTGGCATAGCCAAAGCCCTTCTTGACGCCGACCTTCTCCCTTCAATTATTACAGGCACATCTGGCGGAGCACTCGTTGCAGCGCTGCTCGCCACTCGCACCAACGATGAGCTCAAAAAACTTCTCGTCCCGGCTCTCGCTGCTCGCATCAATGCCTGTCACGAATCGTTCAAGGTGTGGTTCAAACGCTGGTATGCCACCGGCGCCCGCTTCGACAGCGTCGATTGGGCTAAGCGTTGCGCCTGGTTCTGTCACGGTTCGCTCACATTTGCCGAAGCATACGAAAGAACTGGGCGCATCTTGAATGTGAGCTGCGTGCCGTCAGATCCGCACTCTCCCACCATCCTGGCCAATTACTTGACCGCACCAGACTGTGTCGTGTGGTCGGCAGTACTAGCCTCGGCTGCCGTTCCTGGTATCCTAAATCCTGTCGTCCTGATGCGCAAGCGGCGCGATGGTAAGCTCGAGCCTTTCAGCTTCGGCCACAAATGGAAAGACGGCAGTTTGCGGACCGATATTCCTCTCAAGGCACTGAATCTGCATTTCAATGTCAATTTCAGCATTGTCTCGCAAGTAAACCCCCACGTCAATCTGTTCTTCTTCTCTTCGCGCGGTACCGTCGGCCGACCTGTGACACATCGTCGCGGCCGCGGCTGGCGTGGAGGTTTTCTCGGGTCAGCACTCGAGCAATACCTCAAGCTGGACCTGACCAAGTGGTTGAAAGTCCTGCGACATCTAGAGCTGCTCCCGCGATGGATGGGCCAAGACTGGTCCGAAGTATGGCTTCAACGCTTCAGTGGCACAATCACCATCTGGCCAAAATCCATTCCATCGGACTTCTACCACATCCTCTCCGACCCCTCAATGGAGCGCCTCTCCCGCATGATCCACGTTGGCCAACAAGCCGCCTTCCCCAAACTCAACTTCATCGGCAACAGGATCCGCATCGAGCGTCTCATCGACGACGCCCGCCGCGCCACTCGCCTGACCCCAGCCTCGGCCTTCCCCACCCCTTCCGCCCAAACAGCAGAGATAAAAAACGTCTTCTCAGAGGAAGACCTGCAACAACTCCTCGCTCAGGCTCGTGCTGGAGGCGGCATAGTCGACGCGTCCACCACGTCGCGCTACGCAGCCAACAGCGCACGCGACCGAGCGCCGCGCCTGCGTCCCCGCCGCGAGAGGAGCGACGACTCTCCCCTCTCGCCAACAGGCAGGGTGCACGCAGCTGGACACCGGCGCACAGGCAGCCTGTCCAAGCGCATCGGAGCGTGGTTCGGCGGGTTAGGACGGCACAATTCGTCGCCCGGCACGGCATCGCCGGCATGGGACTCTGACACGGCAGCGGTGTATACTCCGGAGCAGTCGGACGGAGGGCTCAATGGGTCTCAGGCTGTACATGGACGGCGGACGAGTGTCATGGATGAGCTGGAGCGGCAGAGCAGGGTGTTCTTTGATGACTCCACTGCTGACGAAGGGGAGACGGATGATGAGCTCAGGATGCGAAGTGGGGCGAGAAGGGGGATGGGGAGTCTTAGTGCGAGTCCGAGTGGGAGCGGGGATGAGAGGGTGCCCATGGAGGCGATTGAGGAGCGGCTGCAGTAGGACTGGGCTCTGCGATGATGTTACGAAATTTACATAGACTGAGATGGGCTTATTGAGCTGCTCGCCTTTTGTCTTCAATTAGCGTGTAGGAGAATTCAAAATTGGGTGAGCGAGTGAATAGACTGAACAAAGATACCATTTCTACCTTCTACCATTACTGGGATGTGTTTTACATTTACCATGTAGAGATGCTTGCATGTTATCAAGTCCCTCCTAGCACTCCTACCACACTCCCCTTCACGCTCCGCAAGACAGTCAGAACCCACTCCCATCCCTCCCTCACCACGTCCGGCCTCGTCCTCGCTCCCCACACCGCTCCCCCCAGCATCAACGCAGCCAGCACCGCGCGTTCGAGATACACCCACCCAAACCCCACAACCATCTTCCCCGCCATCCCTCCAGCATAGCGATACTCGAAATCCCCTCTCTTCAAGAACAAACATCTAAGGTAGTAGTGCCACTGATAATGGTGATACATAGCAATATTCGTCCCACTCTCAGGGTCCAACGCCCAGCTCGTGCACCCCGCCGACCACACATAATCCTTCAGCCGTCTGCGCGTGAGCTCAACATCCCTCGCTCCAGCAGCAGGGGTGACGCTCACTGCCACCGGCGAGGCTAAGAGCAGCGAGCGGGACAGGATCGGGCGGAGTAGACCTAGAGTTAGTAGGATCTGGCACTCGGACGTGAAGATGACACTCGAGTGGCCTGTCAGGGTATTGGGCCCCATCAGCGTGAAGAAGTTTGGGAAGCCAGGCGTGACGGTGCCGAGGTAGGCTGCGGGTGAGCCGGCGGAGTGGACTTTCCACTGTTTGATGTCAGATAGAGCGGGGTAGGGGGAGCTGACGGGGGACTTACGTGCTGCTCGAGATCAAGCCCAGCTTCGCCTACGATCTTCATTGGGAAGAGCAGGCGGTGCGTCTCGAAGCCGGTGGCGAGGACAATAGCGTCGGCGAGCACGAGGCGACCGCTACGGGTACGGACGCCGGTCGACTCGATGTGGGCGATCGGATCGTCGGGGACGAGCTCCATGTTGTCCCGCCAGAGACATGCGAGGTAGTCTGTGTCGAGGACTTTCCGCTTGCAGCCAATCTGGTGGCGGGGAATGAGGAAGTCCCAGTACTTGGATGGAGCAGTCTTCTTCACATAGGCTTCGTTGTCCCGAGCGAGGTCGTCACGGATCCTTTGACCTCCTGTGATGTGGAAGCCTGCGAAATCCGATTCCATGGAGGCATAGATGCTGAAGCGATACAGGCGCATGGCAAGGGGAATATACCGCATGACTCTTTTGAAAGTGTCTGAGTAGTATTGGTTGTCCCGCTCAGCTAGATAGTGTGCTTGCCGACTGAATTGCACGATTTGACGGACTGGACCAGAAGGGCTGTGGTTCTTAGGACCGCTGCGGGTCATGACGGGAACAAACTGTGTGGCAGAGCATCCATTGCCCACTACCACAACGGCTTTGTCGGTCCAGTTCAAAGAGTTGTCCCACTGTGCTGAATGGAAGATCTTGCCTTCAAAGGAGTCTGCGCCAGGAATGGAGCAGGGCTTGGGTACGGAGAGCGAGCCAACACTCGACACCAACGCCCGCGCGGTGATCGTATACTTGGTCTTTTGCGAATGATTTGTGACAGAGACGAGCCATCGCTGCTCGGAGGATTGCCAGACAGCGGACTCCACGGAAGTTCCGAAAGAGATCTTGGGGTAGAGCTGGAATTCACGTGCAAGAGCTTCAAAGTAAGACTGGATCTCTGGCTGCATCGAGTACATTCTAGTCCAATCCGATTTCAGGGCAAAGCTGAAGGAGTAGAAGTGAGACATAACCTGGTCTGTTGTTAGTGAACGAGTCCCATATGACATGGCACAGTCCTTGATACGCACATCGCAGCCACAACCAGGATATGTGTTCGCTCGCCAGGTCCCCCCCACGCCATCGCTCTTTTCAATGATCCGGATGTTATCCACGCCCAATTTTCGTCGCAGCTGGATGGCCAGCCCCAAGCCAGATGGTCCAGCGCCGATGATGAGAACGTCTGTATCTACAGCGGCCATGATTGCGACTTGTTCGGCGGTCAAAATAAATTTGTCTCTCGTTTGTATCGTTTTCAGCGGCAACAACCTGCTACTCTGACCGGAAGAATAGCAAAACCAGGAAGACGAGCGGAGGAAGCGGTAAAGAATTAGTGTTGATGATCGCTTATTGACCTACTTTACTCCGTTGTCTCTGACAGTCAGAGATGCAATGCTGACAACGGCGGTATGGAGGATTAAGCTATGTCAGCGGTTTACCTTATCAGGAACGCAAAGGCGCCGCCTCCCATGTGAAGATAAGAAGCAACCACATGCGGGGTTACTGCGGGACCGTCCATCAGATTCGCGGCACTCCGACCATGCAATCCACAATGGTGGGAGGCTCGTGGATGGAATGAGCTCATTGGAGAGTGGGGGGTGACGGTGCGGGGTATGCGGGGTATTTTACCAGGCCAATGGATCACGTGTTTTCGTGCCTATCCGTGCTCCTTCGACTTAGCAAGCGCCGCGACCTCGACAGAGCTTCGAAATTTCGCGAAGTATTATGATGTGCGTCTGATTACACGACAAAGGAACCGACTGACTTCAGTCCTACAGACTAGAAAGCGTGTGCTAGAGATGCTATTGATGTGAAGTGTTAGTTAGCATGGAGGGGGGGGCGTGCTGCGGAGACTGTTTGCCCCAACTTGAGCAGCGAAAAGCGTTCGAGCACAGCTTTTTGTTCGACATCTACGAGAAACATGATCCGGAAGTTATTTTTTGTGACCATTATAGCATTACGATGGAGCCAATGAATACATACATCCATATTTTCCCTTATTGATCTTATCACGACACCCGTCCTTGATACAGCGCCAAGCCTGACCTCTCTCTCAATCGGTCAACCTATTCACATGTTCGCCACTCATACGAATTAACAAACATCACCCCCGACCATCCTCTTAGCTCGGGGTGAAGAGAAGAGGCCATGTCGAATTTCGACTCGCCGGCGGAACTCATTGCCCGCTTCCTGAGGGCCAATGACTACACCGAGGTTCGTCCCCGCCTCTCAACCACTGTCTTAGCGACAACGTATTCAGTCCCTCATTCTGCTCTGTGTACATTTGTGTTCCCTGGGTTTATTTATCTTACACGCGATAAAGATTGCACATTTTGAAATCCTGTGTGCTGACTCATGACCAAAAGACACTGGAAGCGTTCATCCGCGAAGCCGCCCTCCCGGACTCAGTAGGAACGTCGACAGGACCGCTCACGCTCGAGACGCTCCTGGAAGAGAAGCGGACATTCGACCTCAGCCGCGCGTTTGAGAAACTCGGCACCGAGAACGAAGACGATAAAGGGTGGTCGAAGGGCGGTAGGTCTTCCCTTCTGCTTATACCCGGATTCATCGTGATGTCAAGTCGTGCACCTTGCCATCATGGATGCTTATGACTACACAGCGCCAGCAGTACCATCAGTGGTGAGCACTCTACCAGCACCGAGCAATGTCCTGCATACATCTTTCGAGCACTTGGTGGAAGAAGGCGAGGAAAGGTACGTCAATTCTCTACGAAACTTGTTCACATAAGCATATATCATTCCACATCGTACACAGGCTAAGCCTCATCCCAGTGCCGCCGATCACAGTCTCCTCGCCACGACAGCCGACCGCCGACTGAACGTCCTCCTTCTCCCCTCCTTCTCTCTTCAACCGTCCACATCGTCAATCCATGAGTCTCCTGTTCTTTCCTGCGCTACCCTCCGTGGTGGCAGATACCTTCTCACGAGCGGCATGTCAGGGCAGCTTTCGCTCCTCCAACCAGGAAGCGCAAGCCCTCCCTCCCACCGCCGGGACCACGCAAAATATGTGGTCAAGATTGCCACGTACGAACCTTCTTCGGAAACGACCTGGATCGCAACAGCAGGCTGGGATGCAAAAGTCCAGCTTTATCGGCCTGAGCTCTCCTCGCCGAATCTTCCCGCACCGATAGGTACCATCGCCCTTCCCACCAACCCCGAGTCTCTCGCCTTCGTCCCGCACCCGGACTCCGGCCAGCCAATCCTCATCGTGACCCGCCGGGACTCATCCTTCCTGTACTTCTACTCAGTCTCCTCTTTCCCCACTCTTTTAGGCAGGCAAAACCTGGCACCCCACTCCACGGCCTGGGTAGCCTTTACGCCCTCGGCCATCGCCCTCTGCCCCACCGACCCCAGCATCCTAGCCATCGCCACCTCCGCCACGCCCCACATGAAGCTCATCATCACACGGCTTTTGATCCCGCCGCCGACCGGCGACACGAGCGCGGAGGAGCAGCATGTCTCAGCCGCAGCGCAGGCGCGTGCCGACCTTGCCAAACAGGACCGCGAAGCCGCTGCCGTGCTGGTGCATTGCTCGACACTGGCGCCGCAGACGCCGTACTCTACGCCAGCACTGGCGTGGCGGCCCGATGGGACAGGGGTGTGGGTCAATAGCGACGATGGGGTGGTAAGAGGGTTTGAAGCAGCGACGGGAAAGTTGGTGGCGTCGCTTGCAGGGCATGATGCTGCTACGAAGATCAGGTGTTTGGCGGCGGGGAAGGTGAAGACTGACGGCGGAGAGTTGGAGGAGTGGCTTGTGTCTGGTGGCTTTGATCAAAAGCTTATTGTATGGAGGCCGGAGGGGACGGCGAAGCCATAGTCTGAAGTAAGCATGCATAGAGCTACTCTCAACTTGCTTGCGACAGTGCCCGCGTGGTCCGTTCGTCTGCGACACCAATGGCTTCCATGAGTGCTCTGGCATGCGTCCCCAGCGTCTTGTTACTCTGCTTAGAATCGGCAAGCGCCGCTCGTAAAGTACTGATGGTCTCGGAAGACTCGGCAAGTCGTGATTGGAGAGCGCGTATCTCATCGCTTGAGGCACCTACTAGGGCATGTGACGATGTAGTCGAGTCCTGGGACGCTGACCTCGCAGGAGTAGCCACAAGTCTTTCGAGTTTCGAGATGGAAGCCTGCAGCCTGGCCTTTTCCTCGGTCCATCCGCGCTTGTCAGCGGAGAAAAGACCCATTAGCTTAGTATCGTTGGCTAGAATGTTGATCCACTGCGCCTTGTCTCGACTGAAGTCAGCCCGCATGGAGCCAATCTTGCTTTCGCACTCTTCCACTTGCGTTGTCAATGACTTGGTCTGCTCGGCCAGATCTTCGTTCTGGGTGCTCAGGGTGTTGACTTCACTTTCGGCCACCGAGCTCTTGCGCTCGATGGCTTGGCTGCGAAGACGCTCGCGGTGGAGCTTCTGCAGGAGGGATGAGTACTCTGATTGAAGAGTTTGCAGGCTGAGCGTCTTCAAAGTGATTTGACGTTGGAGATGTGCGTAGTGAGTGGACTCGGCTGACGATGACGAATAAGAGAGGGATGGGGCGGATGCTGACGAGAGGGGAGGGTTCGATGTTCCTGAATATTCCTCGTGCTGTAACATGAAAGGAGGCTGCGATGTGGACGCAGGATTACTGGGTGGTATTGTACGTTCATCGTGTGTTGAGACAGAAGGCGGAGACCGAATAAAACGGCATGCTAGGTCGGAAGTCGGAGACGAGAAAGCGTAGTGGTCCTGTCTTGTCCTGGGCGAACGACTCGAGGTGATCTTACCAGTCTCTGGTGCAAGACTGATGGGCTCGCCCAGCCTCCACTCACCTTCACCTTCAATGTAAGCACCGCTAGCTTGGGGGCCGGGAGAGTCGTACTTGAGGCGCTTTCTAGGGGTCTCCGAGTTCATCGGGTACGAATGATTGAATTGCTTCGGATGTGCAATCAAGGACTCTCCACAGTCGCGACGTTCTTCTGGTGAGGAGTAATTCGAGCTCGCTGCAGGTCCTGAATTCCGGCGCAAAACCGAGCTCATGGTGTGACGGAGGGTCCGCAACCCGTGCAGGGAGCGATAGAAATTCGAGACATGAACTTGGGGATTGCCTGAATCGCTCATCTGTAAGGAGATCAGTAATGTTTCCGCAGGACCAACACAAGGTGGACAGACGGTAGACAACCCGCTCAAAGGGTAGTCTGGATCTTCAGCTAGATGACCAATGTCATGTAGTAAGAGAGCAGTGACTTCGGAGAGTTCGCCGACCAGATTTCCAAAGGTCTCACAGTGTCTACAGGCCCCATGCTTGCCGACGTGATCTGGTTGCTCCCCAGCAGGCTTACCATGGATAGAAGCGAGTGGAGGCAGAGAAAAGATAGGAGGCACGGGTCGGTCAACCTGAGGTCGTGTCAACGACAGTTCCGACTGTACATAAGTGAGTGCGTGCGTGTGGCGCCTATTGGTGGAGCAAGACTCGGTCATATCCAACCGGGCGCCTGCATCATGGACCTCATCCTGGGCCAGCCTTGGTCCACTTCCGTTGTCGTGCAGAGATTTGAAAGTCGGACAAGGGGTGGCGTATGACAGGTCATGTCTTGTGATGTTCTGAGGCGCAGACAGTCTCCGTTCGAACTCGAGATGTCTCTGCTCTGTCGGAGCAGCCACTCCGACTAAGAGAGACGAGGCATGGAGAGCGGACTCTCCCATAACATGTCCGGAGCAGAGGCTGGCAGTTGCGTGAAGGGATCACTCGTGCGATGCGGCATCTATTCATACAGGCCGGGCCCGGGTATACAGAAATAACGAGACGACGGATGGCCGCGGAGGGTGGAAGAGCTCATATCTAGGGCATCTCGGGGTGTTTGAAGACGGCGAAGTAGCAAGGGCCTGAGCATGTAGTGAGAGTCAAATGGGGACCGGGAATAGCGCAAGCAAACCCACAGCGGTTCGATTCGCCGTGAAGATCTGTTAGGCGTTCAGGAAGGAGATCAGCGCGGTCGCCTTGGCGGGACCAATTGGTCACGGGATTGTGGATCCTTCGACGACGATTGATGCCGACTCTGGAAGCGAACAACTTCACGCTGCGTGCCGCGGAGATATGGCGGCAGGGACGGGCGCGGATGCTGACGAGATCTGCCTAGTCTTCTTAGTCAAGCCACCCAGCACGCTCAAAGAAGGAACAGGTCGACGTCAAGCTTCATAAACAAGGCAGGCGGCACAGCAAGGCTTCGCGCAAATTCCAGTAGTCGGCGGCCGAGTGAGAAATGGGCAGGCTGCTTGATAGGTCACGTATTAGCCGGAGTGCAGCATGGCGTGCGAAGTGCGAGCTGAACAGTAAGAACAAGGGCGGCGCCCGTTGAGCAGATCGCCGCTCCAATCACGACCCACCGGAGTCAGCCAGCCTCACTAAGCTGCTGACTATGCGCTCGCAACACCAACAGAGAAGGAACTGACAATCGCTGTGCTGTCTGTGCCCAAGTACATACGCCGTGCTCTCATAAGCATCGCCATTTGAGTATGCACCTCGGACTTCTGTCCCTCAACCGATGAAATCGCTCACGGAGAATCAATTAGGCGGCCGTATCGGCTCCGCATCAGTACTTTAATCTCGGTTGCTCCATTAATTGCCTACGCCGCAAAAAACCATCCTCGCGAAGTATTGGGCCGGCTTGCTATCAACAGTCGTAAAAGTCATCCATCTATATTTTGTCCGACGCACCCTGCTATAGGCTGCTACGGCGCGGGAAACTGACGCCCTCAACCGCCGCATGATCCGTGAACCAGCTCACCTTGTCCCCAGCGCCCTCGTTGACCAATCCACACGGCAGGGCACGTCCATCCTCGCTCTCGAGAATCTGCTTGAGAATCTCCTTCTTGCCTGCCCCCGTGGCGATGAATGCGATCTTCGAGGCGTGCAGCACGACCGGAAGGCTGAGTGTGATGCGCTTGGGTGGTGGCTTGGGCGAGTCTGAGATGCTCAAGCACCAAGCATCCGACTCTCTGAGCAATGGGTGTCCAGGAAAGAGCGAGCATGTGTGGCCGTCAGGGCCGCAGCCTAGTAGCAGCAGGTCGAAAAGTGGTAGCTTGACGGAGTCCCTTGCGGCAAAAGTCGACACCAGTGTCTTCTCGTATTGATCTGCCATCTCTTGCACGTCGTCGAGATATTTCTCGTCAACAGGGAACACCTTGGGCTGACCGAACTCCTCGGTTGGGATCTTGTCCAACAACTCCTCCTTGAGCAATTTGTAATTGCTGTCTTCGTGGTTCAGAGGCACACAGCGCTCATCGCAGAAAAAGATTTCCCATTTGCTGAATTGAGCTTTGTCATCGTCTGAAGAGCTCTTGGCCAGTAGCGCCTGCGCCAATGTCTTTGGCAGTGAGCCTCCCGACACACCTACACGGAAGACTCCGTGTCGCTCAAGTGCCGCATGCTGTTGTGAAAGGACGTATTTGCGCACCGCCGACGCAAGCTCAGAAGCGTCGCCGAAGCTGTAGAGAGTAGGTGGCTTGCCCATGGTTGCAGCTGTGGTGCTGAATTGTTGAGGCCGTTGAGGTGATAGTATCGGAGGAATTAGTGGAGTAGGTTGGTGAAAGACACGGTCAGAGCAAAGGGAATAATGATTTGAGTGATTGCGACACTGCCTATCCGGAGCTCTCTTATCAGTGGTGGATACCAAGAGCGGATTGGGCAAAATTCAAGATCTGTTGCAAGCCCGGTCGTCTTGGTAATGGCGCAGCTTCCATAATTGTAGAATGCGTGTGGGAAAAGCCATGGCCTTCCGGTTCTTGGGCGCTTTGAATGCACTGTGACATGGTGACATGCCTGTGACGTACAGCCTTTCCGCTCCGTCCCACCTTGAACCTTCTCGAACACGTGCGTCGGCACTCTTCCTTTTATCTATTTGCTGCACTGTACACGCCATTTTCCGCGGTGACCGACCCGCCATCTGTCGCAGATTTATTGAACGCAGATCCGGGATATGCATGGACATGCACATGCACAAGTGAACCTGCTCATGCTCATTCTTCTGCCTTTTTGCTTGCGTCCGCAATAATGTGGCTATCATCGGCTTCGGGCTGATCGGTCAGCAATGCAAAGCACAGAGCCCGGGCAATATTGGTGAAATCCCAACACGGCTTTCGCCAAATGCGGTGAAGGAGTTATTGGAGGATAGATACAGAATCGCGCCACAACGCACAATACAATATGCCCGCCATCGTAAGGAGCCGACCTCGCCTAGGTACGTGGTCAAGTGGAGCCTGGGTTTTGGGCTCAGAGTATGGTGCCGGACTGTTGCCAATTGGAGGATTCCCGCCGGTGTCTCTTGATTGTGGGACTGCAACGAATATATCGCGTCTTGGTGGCCTGATGTGAGAATTGATTCGTGTCGCTTACAGCAGACTGAACGAGTTTTGTTGGCCGACTCGCTCGCTCGTACTCAAATCTACGCATGGCACATTACGATACTGCAGCCAGTCTCGATCTTTACGCAAATGCGGTCTAGATAAAGAGCGACAATGTTGATTCGAAGCCGCACAGTGCCTTGATGAATGGCATTGGGTTTCATTACTTTGACAAGAACAACGAGTCTATGGCCGGGCCTAGATTTAGCCAGGGCGCGTGCGGCTAATTTGACAGGGCTGATCCGCGACGTGCGACACATGGCTCGGGTGCAACAATGGCACCAACCCTGCTTTTCAACTCGTGACTTCCTCAGTCCAGATCCTCCAGGCTACCAGCGTGAAGTGATCCTTCTAGAATTCGAAAACGTTAGCACATTATGAGACCCTGAAGCCAAGTTCTAATCTGCTACCATGCTGGCTTGGTTACCTGTCAAATGTTTCGGACGCTCGGTGCCCGCTAACGGTTACTGTCCAGACCCTGTCTTTGGCAACGGAGAATTTCTATCGAAGCGAGTCTAGGCCGGAACATAGCAGACAAGGGTTCACGAAAACTTTTGTACGTTCCATGGTCGTCAAGACTTGCTCCATACACCGTGGACGGATTCGAAATTAGTGGATACGCTCGTCTGTCTCTTACAGTGTCGGATTTATCTCGTGGATGCGACCAGCCACGCAACGGGAAAGCAGGCTATGCCAGTGACCCAGGTCATTTGCATGTGTTGATCTAACCATGTTGATCTAACCATGGGTCGAGGCATGAACAGGCGACACGATAAGATACAGTAGAGTAGAGACCAGCTTTATAACAAGTACAACACCAGTCATGCTGCGGCGGTGACACGGAGGGGTACTGGTGACCGGACTGATAGGCCCCGGGGCGTGTTCCAGGTCTTTCGGTCGCTTGAACGGTCCAAGCCTCAGGATTCTGTTGAATACCCTGAGCACGAATACACGCTCCCTTGTAAAGTCTAGTTGTGGGGAAACAGCAGCAACGAACCAACGGCGATACTCGGCGCCACCGTCTAGACGAACGAAGGAAGACAAATGGCTGTAGGGAGTGGCTTGCGAACCAATCTTCTGAGATACGCAGATACATATGTGGTGACAATGGGACAAGTTCGAGTACCCAAGTACAACTAAGGTAGGGTTCGCAGCAATGCTGTATGCGAGCCGCGGATCTCCCGGTGAAGGATCCTGCATGGTGCGGGGAGGCAGCAATCAAGGCGACAGCCAGTGCTGACCCTGTGTATTGCTGCTGGCTAGTCGTACGGGAGACGGTGGAGGCGGAGTGGGATTCGGGGCTTGCTCGGCCATGGCTGGTGAGGGCCGTCGCAGTCCGCATTTGTACTGCGGGCCTCGGCGGATCCGAAGTCGGTGGGAATAACACGGCAGGCAAGTTCGAACGATCAACGTGCAGCTCAGCGTGCGTGTGGCATGGGGCAAAAGCAGCCGGCGGTCTCTTTGTGTCGAGTCGCAGATGGGAGAAACGGGGTGAAGGGCAGGTGGACAGTTCTTCAACGGCCAAGAGCCAAGGCGGTTTCGGTGTGTTCGGGTGCAGCGGCTGTTGTCGCGGCTGGCCATCGGTGATTGGTCTGGCGCTGTGGCTTGAGCACTGGGGCCGTGCATGGATGGATCTCGATGCTGCCCCCAGGGATTTGGCGGCGTTCGATGTTCGATGCACCAGACGCAGCCAATCTGCGATCCAACTCCTCCACCGGCCTTTGCGTTTCCTGATCCGTTTATATGAATGCTGCGGGCCCCCGATCCTGGGCTCACCATGTCGAGCTTACTCCTTGACGATCATTCGAAGATATGTTTTCTTCGCGGGATATAATTCCCCCCTCTCGCCAGCCTTGCTACTTCTCCATCACCCCAGGCCACTCTTCCTCCAGCTCGTCCCCAGAAACTCCGCTTGGTTCACCAGAGTTACAAACTCTCGAAAGCCCAACTGCAGACCCATCAAATCCGCTGCTGGCCATCAGTCTCTCCCCACCACCCATTCACCGGCCGAAGACGTCGAAGATGGATTCTTCCAAGCTCTTCCAACTCCAAATTCAAGCTTCACATCAACCTGAGCGTAGGCAGCGTCCACAGCCACGACCTCTGCAGGATATGCTTGTCCTCAGCGATGACCTTAATGCGGCGGAGTCGGCACTCTCGCCGACTTCAACTGTCACATCAAGCAATGCCAGCTCGACATGCTCGGACGAGATAAGCACGCCGTCTGGATCATCCTTGGCCACTGCTCGCTGCTCGCGATGCCATCGTTCTCCTTTCACGAATAGCATCACACAGAAATCTAACATGGTCGAATATGGCCTCAACCTCTTCTACTGCGTCCGTTGCGCAGACATTGTCGGCTTCCGCCACCGGGGTTGATCCTCGTCCGGAAAATCGCACGACATATTTGACGATGAACACGATTGCCGCCCCTTTTCAGCGAGCCCCATCACTTTTACCAGAATTATACGACGACACTCCAGCTCGCTGCCTTCGGCAGCCAGCACGAACGAGCCATGTAGCGCTGAGATGAGGGGTGCCCGTGAAGAGGGCTACCCGGAAAGCGCATTTCACGACACGACCTCTCCCAGCCAAGAAGCTGACTGGAAGATACTTTTTTGATTTATTCGATGCCGATGATACCCCTGGAGCCTAGACGCAGTAATTGGCCTCCTCTGTTCATACAAGAATTCTTAGCTTACCACGATCGAGAATGAAAAAGCATAAAAATCGTATATTTTCTCATGCCCTGTTTGACTTTGTGAAGAAAAAGTTGCTCGTGGCTCAAGCGGAGTCTCAGATTTGTGGGAAACACATGTGCACCTGACAGGCAGGCCGTTTTGCAGGCAAGGCAGGGCAAGGCAGGCAAGGAATGAGTCAAAATCGTGGATGGCATCGCCACAATGGTGTATGACATCGCCGATCCCCACGCGGGGCAGGCCCTGACGACCAATCAAGAGGGGATGGAAGGTTCTGAAGAAAACCTGAGACGGCAGAGATGAGGGCCCGACTTTCAGATCTCCGAGCCTTAAACTGTAAATTTGAGCCTTGGTCCATTGAAAAATGCTACCGCCTGGACTGAAGACACATGCTCTATTATTTCACGGGTGCGCGGCTCCACCTTGCGACGTTTGTCGCGTCGCCGCGCCAGCTTTGTCGTGCAGCAGTGTCGATGTCGCTCTATATATTCGATGCGGATGCGCAGTCTCTCAATTAATATTTTTTTGGGAAATGCCTTGCTTCCACTGCTTGGTCCTCGGGCCACCAGGCTGCACAGTGGGACGGAGCAAAACTCCGCCAGGAACAAACCATGGAGCTGTGAGAAGCTGGTCAACTCCCCGATATGCGATGTCGCAGTGTGCGTTCTCTTACGTTGCTGTAAGGATGAGCATAACCCCTCATGTTTGCATATCCTGTACTCGTGAACGTTGAGCTAGAGCTCCATGCTTAGCACTGCAGAGCTCGCAAGTGTAAGTACAGTACTGCACGTTTCTAGTCGGGGAGGCGGTCACCCAGCTTCCTTTCGCAAGGCTGCCACATCTGATCTTGGACGTGGCGGTTGCTCGCCCCAAATGCATGACTGGTTAGGAGAGGGGCATCTGTCAGCGGTGCAAGCCGCAACTTTAGCTTATCTTCGCACAACGTTCGCGCATCTACCGCATTGCTCTGTAGCCGCAAAATGCACACACTTGTCGACGCCCCCCATGTGCGAGCATGCCAGCGCGAGGTATAAACGCCCGACCATCACACTCTGACCAACGAATTCCTCACATCGCGCGATGCACTAGTGTCCATCACGATCCATTATTACCGCCCTGCATTCCGGACAAAGAAGCCTTACGAGCATGGCCCACACTTCGATCGTCATCGAGAACACGTGCAAAATCCGGCATATGAGCGTCCTGCAGCATGTTTTCATCAGTGCGCGTCAAACGGCCACACACACACACACCGCGTCTTCCGTGACACGCATCGATTCCATCGCGCTCGGTCTTTCGCCCGGTCCAAGGAGATTTCTGGGATCGCGATGGCAGTCGATCTCCCGCCCCACCCGCGAAGTGCCTGTCGAACCGACAGACCCGAAAAGGAGCACAACTTGCTTGTGCAGATGACCCTGCAGACCCACACGCGTTCATCGACGATCAGTTCACATATGGGTGTGGCTGTGGTGGCTGGTGGCTGGTGAGGGGTAGTAGAAACCTCGTCGGCTATCGGGTACTGCTCCGCGGACGGAGGGGTCGCCAAGTCCTGCCTATAGGTTTGGGGACGGTGAGCGCTCCACGTATTTACTTTTCCGACAGGCTGTAAACGACGCGAGTCTACTTTATCCCCTGTCTTATGCATCTCGAGGGGTAAAACGGAGCTGATACCGATTATTGACAAGGTCCGTTTCAACGACAATGAGCTTGTGTACTTCGGCAGTCATTGTAGATGGGACTCGGCTTCTCCGGAAGCAATACTTCGATTATGCTGTACTGACCTCAACGGGCAACGGTGATACAGCTGGCATTGCTGCTGACCGGAAGAGCTTAAATCAGATGGGGAATCTGCACGGCTAAAGTAGCCAACGGCACTGGATATGGTTCATCATGTCATGGTCATAAAGACGTTCAACCGAATTGACGAGGAAACAAAGTAAGTCATATACAGGAAGTAACGTATGTGCATTCGGTAATGTTGAGGCAAAGCTGTTCGAAGCAGCGAGAGGGTCGAAGGAAACAATTTCGGCTGCAAATCGACAACTAGCTCCTCTGTCACGGATGTTGAAACCCCTGACGAAGCGCTGTGCGTGTTGTCCTCTAGTTGAATTGAGCCATGGCCAGCTCATAGGCCAGTCCCAGAGTCATCCTTGCGTGCTGGATCATATGATCGAAGTTCACGTAATCGATCTTATCATTTGCGGTATGCAGGCGCTGACTGGTGTACTCGAAGGCACTTTCGATGACAAATGCCGACGGGTATCCTGCTTTTGAGGCGCTGGCATGGTCGCTGCATGCATATCCGCACTTCGTCTCGACAAATGGGATGGTGCAGTAGCTGCTGACAACCTTTTTGATGAAGCCCGTAAGTCCCGCGTCAACATAGTCGGTGATAACGCCCACGGACTCGGTTTTGCCCGCAGCCAAGGTGCCCTCTACACTTCCTGTCATATCCTGTTGCTGGAAATGCCGTCAACAAAACGCCAGGCAGTTGGGTGGATCAAGACTTACCAGCATTGCCTTGACATCACGACCCGCTTTCTGGTAAGACGAGAAGATCGCCTGTGAACCGAGTAGCCCACCTTCTTCAGCTGAGTACCAGTGAAACTCGAGTGTATTTTCTTGCTCGCCATGCTTTATCTTGTCGTCAGTCAGAATGACACGGAGGGCTTCAAGGATGGTCACGGTGCCGGATCCGTCGTCGTCGGCGCCAGGAGCTGTCCCTGACATAGGGTCTCGGAGATTGATACTGTCCTGGTGCTGTTCATTTATCAGTATCGGAGAGCCACTTTATCGGTGTGCTATTGAAGCACTTACAGCACCAATGACGATCGTCTTTGCGGACTTTCCTGGAAGCGTGGCGATGATGGAGTTCTGGCCCCAGGAATGCACAAAGGGCTTAGCAGTGGCTTTCAAAGCACCGGCATCGGCAAGCGTTTTGTTGACTACGCCAAGCAGCCAATTAGAAGACTGAGCCCCTGTAGTGGACTTGTAGTAGCGGTTTTTGAAGGAGCTGAGTTTCTGCAGATTCGTCTGCATCGGTCCTTTGTCCAGCTTACTGAGAAGAGGTTTGATCGCAGAGCCGTAGGCTGTTTGTGGAGGAAATTCAACAGCCAGTAGGGACTGTGGAGTTGCGTTGAAGTCTTGTGTATGGGTGATGTCAAAGAACTTCTTTCCTTGCCTCCGCAGCTCCCACTTTTCGTCTTCATTGACCCATCTCTGCTCGCCAAGATCAAGCTCGATCAAGACTTTTCCATTGTTGGAAGCAAGCGAATTGGCCTGCTGCGCCGGCTGAGGGAGCGCGAGTGACAGGGCTGAGGCCGCACATGCCAAAGCAGTGAGTGCAATTGCAGTGGCCTTCATTGTGCTAAACAGTAGAGATCGTGTTCGAATTGGTTATGAGAAGAAATCAAGATCAATGGAAGAAACACAACAGTAATGATGGAACGAATACGATACCAGAATTTGACAAAGGCTTTATAGAGCAATTATTGCTCTCTCCTCTCCATCAAACAGCGTTCATAGCTTCCTATTGCAGTAGAGATCTGCCAAGTAGCGGCAAGAGGTAAAGAGAGGTACATGTAACCTACAGTAATTAAATGAAGGCCTTATACTCCACCTCATATGACCTCGTCAACGTCAATGCGGGAAATTTAGTCTGCCGTGAAATATAGTTCGGCTGGAGTCGAGCAGGCACGAAAACATGTTCCTCGTACAATGACTGTCCATGCAAAGATTGACCATAGCGTGGTGGCCCTCAAGACTCCAACCTTGACACCTTCTCCATGAGGCCCCCTGGGTCTCATGTGATTGCTTGCTCCTGCCTCTTGGCACTGCTTAGCATGGCCTTGAAGCCTACGCCAAGCATCCATACATTTGGCAAAGTGGTCAAGGGGTCAGGATACGAAAGCAGGAAACCCACAGTGCGTCCGAGTTCATTATGGATTTCCTGAGGCGATAATGCAAGAATCAGAATTCGTCATGGTGTAGGATGGTCGAAGAAGTTGTTCACCGAAAGGTCAATATCTGCAAATGGCTGTGGGTCGAGTCTTTTATTAGTCATGCGTAGCCTTTGATGAGAATTGCAGCACATCGATTGCTGGCAGCTGCAATGCTGCCAATCTCTGACTGCCTCAAGACTTGTTCGAGATAAGCACACCATCTGACGAAACAATGGTACAATAGCCTAACTGATCAGGGAAGGAGAATTACAAGTGCCAAGATAGCCAAGTAGCCAAGCTTGTCATTGTGATGTACAAAATCGAGGCCAGAAATCGAGTCGTAGAAACATAATTACCACGAGAATGTCGAATGCGATCACAAAAGTCACAAGATCAAATCCGCGGCAAGCCACGGCTCTTGTGTACAGAGTTGATAGCTGATCTGGAGCCACCATACCTTCCGAGACCAAAGGGCCCGTTACGCGAAATCCTGTGAGTGCGGAGTCGTGAGGCGAGGCAGGCGTCCTGCAGCGGTCACCGCAGAGCCTGTTTCGCGAAGCATACAGCAGACTCGTCTTATCTGCATCAACAAAGCGAGTGCTGTCATCAGACGGACCCTTGAACGCTGTCATGGTAGCGATACAAGGACAAACCGAAGAGTGTCCCGTGCAGTCATTGCACTGTAGGTGGAAAGGGCCACTTCGTCGGACGGTCTCACTGGGCGGATGAATATCGACCAGTTGGGCGACGATATCTCCGGCCCCGTTTCAATGCTTAGGTCGTTCGAGTAGACCCTGGATGCTGGCGGTCAACGGTTCAGTCCCCGACCCAGGGACTTTTAGCCGATCACAGTGCAGTTCTCGAACGGTGCATGCCGAGCTCTCCAAGCCTATAGGCCAACGACAATACCACAACAGCCTGCTCGCAAGGTGCAGGACTTATCAGTCGTCGGCTAATTCGCTGCTGTTGAGCGAGCAGGTTGGATCGTCACAGCGGGCCGGTCAGGCCGAGGTGCAGGTTCTGGCCAAGCCATGCCGTTTAGACAGGCTAGCGATAAGTACACCAAGGCTCCGCGGAGCGGGCAGTATACCCGGATCAAAATGGTCAGCATCGTTGTGTATGGCAGGCCGGTGCCGCCGTATGCGTCGTTGCAGGGCGCACAGGCGGTGTGGTCCAGCACTGGAGGATTTGGATTTCTGTTTCGACGTTACCACAAGCCGGTCGACAGGATGGAAGAGAGGAGAATTGGCCGATACTTCGATACGTACGTGCTTGTACACGCGGGCTGCAAGAAGTGCTGAGCAGTCACTGAAACTTGCATGCGTGGGTCAGACGCATGGCTCGTAGGGGCGGTGTACAGGTCCACTGGTAGCAATTCATTCTAGAGGATGGCTCTTGTAGAACCTGCCAGTCCCGATGGTGATGCATTGCAGCCGGAAAAGACAGTCTTGAGGCCTGGAGGTCGGCTATGAATAGTCGCTGGCAGTCCAAGATACCGCTTTCGTGTCAGGACCAGGTTTGCAGACTATGCGTGAGCACGTCGCAAAGGCTACATGGCCTGTCCGGACGCGGCTCGGACAAACACGGTCAACAAACATGTTCTCCAAGAGACGTCGTTCAGAAACTTGTGTAAAGGGGTCCCAGGTTCTTATGCAGCCACACTGTCGGGTGGGCAATCAGACTCGATCTGGCCCCGAATCTGGGACCCACAGCTCGGATCTCCGGCCCCATTCAGATCCAATCACATGCGAGATCTCGCCCAGCCGCAAGCTTTACAGATTTACGTTTTGATCTTGCTTTGTTCTTTCCACAGTTGCTCCGGCCAGCGTCTCCTTTGCCATTCGAGCAAAAATAAAATAAAGAGAGCTTTTTCTTTTGGCTCCGGTGTCCTGACGCAAAGAGCCAGACCCTTGACTCAGGCCTGCACCTCCCCTTCTTGGTAGGTGAACACAATGCTGACAAACTGTGGTTAGCTTTACCCTCGATTGTGTTACCCCTGAGCGATTTTTACCGCCTTTTCGTGCTATCTCGTGTATCAATCATTATGTCGTCAACTCTCAGCAAACATCCTTTGAAGTCTTGATCCTGGCCCGTAGGCTTTTATGAGTTGTGCTTGCAGATACCAGACGGATACCATGGCTCATTGACAATCAATGCACGGGTCCGACACAGCGTCCCGAGCTGTGGACACAAATGGCGGTCATGATGAATGTGAGACGACGGTCATGGAAGGGATAGAGAGATCGTCTAAGGATACAATGCCAGAACAGAAGGACTCGCCTATGGACGTGGATGGCAAAGGTGAAACAGACGGTATGTCATCAACATGATAAAATGCTATCTTGCACGATGTCTCACTCAGCAATCCTCTGCTTCGACCACCACTAACCTTTAGATATTAGAGGTCTATCGCTCCGATCTCATGGAAGTCCGAAAGACACCAAACGCTGGTCTCGGCATGTTTGCCACCGCCCACATTCCCCGCGGCACTCGGCTCATCTGCGAATCGCCACTGGTCGTCCTGTCTGAATTGGCCGACTTGCCCGACTTGTATCGATTGGTGGAAGCGCTACCAGCGGAGCGAGCTGCTGCATTTTGGGAACTCGCAGCCTACAGGCGGAAGGCCGAGGAAGTGGATTGGATCCCTGCCATCCGCGCTTCCTACGATGGGCCTTCTGAAGACTTCGAGGCTCTTTGCGACAGAGTGCTCGATGCTTGGCTAATCTACGAGACCAATCGCTTCACAGTGCGCTCCTCGAATGGCGCACGGAACAAGATGGGACTCTTTCCAAAAGCTGCACGACTGAATCACAGCTGTCGTCCAAATGTCTTCCATCGTCACAACCACTACATCAATAGGCTGACCATCCATGCACTTACCGACATTGACCCGGGCACAGAAATCTGCACAAGTTATATCGACATCGTGCACCCCACGCAAGAACGCCGCCGCCTACTACGGCACTGGGGCTTCAAGTGCACCTGCGATCTCTGCCGGTCCCGCAATTCGGCTAATGAGCATCGCCGTGGGAAGCTCGAGACTCTAGTCTCCCGTGCCAAGCGTGATGCTGCTGAGCGTTCACAGAAGACGAATGTTCCGCAATGGGACCATGCCAATGCGCTCGGGAAGCTCGAGGAGATCTTGGAGCTCATGACTGAGGAGGAGCTCGATGAGGCCGACACCCGTGCTGAGATTTTGGCACTCGCCGCAGATTGTGCTCTGGCGATCGGATGGGCTGGCATGGCGCGCGACTGGGCATTGCAGGCACTGGAGATCGAAGAGCGATGTCTTGGTTCTGATGGCCAGGAGTGGGAGGCGGCGAAGGCTCGACTTGACAAGGTGGAAAGGGCACTCGAGGCGGAAACGGGGAGCGGCTAGGCATTGTTGTGACGGCTGACCAGGGGCGAGGATTTTGTCACAGCCTTCGTTCAGGATTTCGACGAAGTCGCTTACCAGAGATGTGTGATGAAAAATAAGACAAGTACAAGGAATTGGAACGAGTAGTTCAACGTATGCAGCAAGAATCTGTCAGAGTCCAGTTGGGGCCCCCTTCCTTTCTGAACAGATTCTCTCGTTGTTGATTCTTGTGCATATTGAAAATGTGCCATACATGTAATGCAGAATGAAGACGAAGATGGCACGTGACTTTGGCACCGCGCCGGACAACCGCAGTCCGGAGTTTCGGGTGGGTGAGACGAGAAAAAAAGGAAGGACGTCGAATTATCTGGCCAAGGGTACACATACAACGTCGACTTCAATGTCAGGAGCAAATAGAAAGCAAATGGAAAAAAGGAGAAGAGGGGAGGGAGCAGTAGGGGGAAAAATACAAAAAGATGATCTTGCCAGGAGTCGAACCTGGAATCTCCTGATTGCAATCAGAATGACATACACTCGTAGTCAGGCGCCTTAACCATTGGGCCACAAGACCGGATCTTGTTGTGGAGCTGAAAATTTAGTCAAAATATATACCGCAAAAATTTCTCACCGGGTCTCGGAGATTTAAATTACGACTTCGGAGCCTGACGCTTCCGGGGGGACGCAGCCCGAATGCCCAAGAAGCGATTTGGCATTATGGGTGGTGGCCTGAACGTGTCGTCTTGACCCTCGAGTCATGAATTTATGTCCGCGAGTTTCTATATTCGACGATTCGGAGAAGAGTCGGAGCCTCTACTTGTCTTCAATTCTCCGATCTAGTTATGATCAGCATGCCCAACAGGCACAGGTGGCAGCCCTGCAATGGTTATAGAAACCAGACGCGTCAGCCCACTTGCAAGTGCAGTACGGACAGATCGTGCATTGATTTGTTGGACGGGAGACGTGATGGTAACATATCCGACGAACATGATATATAAACGACCATCGATGGCATATTGTCCAGAGCTATTCAGATCAAACCAAACAGTTCAATTCTTCAGTGCAGGTCACTTTTCCTACTTCTCCATACCAAATCTTCTTTCTTCTTTCTCCAAAACATGCGTTTCCCAGTCATCCTAGCTGTTTCGGCCGGTGCTGCCTCTGTCAGTGCCTACAGGCCAGGAGAGCTCAACGCACGAGCAGTTTACGATGCGGGCTACAAAGCTGGTCTTCAAGCCCGCGCCGTCCAAGAGCGTTCATACAACCAGTGAGAAGAACGAAACGATATGTACATTTTGCACGTCGCTAACTTTCCCTTGTAGCTTTGTTGCCCGCAGTGGAAGCAGCAGCAAGACTCCGTTCAAAATCCACGAAGACAGCACCGCCACCCGTGGGCGCTCTCGTTCCCCGAGCCCTGATCGCAGCGGCAGGCTCAGGACTCCGAGTCCTAGTGTGACAAGAGAAAGCCAGAACGCTGCCAACCAGCAAGCCGGTTCTGGACGTCACCCTCATGGCGATGGGCCTGGCCAGGAGAACGTCGCTCCTCGCATGCGCCGCCGAAGCGGAAACAGCAGCAAAAAGCCCATCAAGATCCATGAAGACAGCACTGCCACCCGCGGCCGTTCGCGTTCCCCGAGCCCTGATCGCAGCGGAAGGCTCAGGACTCCCAGTCCTAGCGTCTCCCGCGAGAGCCAGAATGCCGCCAATCAGCAGGCCGGGTCAGGTCGCCAGCCTCATGGCGACGGTGGAGGCCGCGAGAACGTCGCTCCTCGCATGCTCCGCCGGAGCGGCAACGGCAGCAAGAAGCCCTTCAAAATTCACGAGGATAGCTCTGCAACCCGTGGGCGCTCGCGGTCGCCCAGTCCCGATCGTAGCGGCCGCCTGAGGACCCCAAGCCCCAGCGTCTCACGAGAGTCGCAGAACGCTGCGAATCAGCAGGCTGGTACTGGTCGCCAGCCCGACGGCGACGGACCCGGCAAAGAGAACCGCGCCCCTCGCATGTTCCGCAGGAGCAAGGACAAGAAGCCCATCAAGATCCATGAGGACAGCTCCGCTACTCGTGGTCGATCCCGCTCTCCCAGCCCCGACCGCAGTGGACGTCTACGAACCCCGAGCCCAAGCGTCACCCGCGAGAGCCAGAACGCTGCCAACCAGCAAGCTGGCACTGGGCGCCAGCCAGATGGCGACGGACCTGGCAAGGAGAACCGCGCTCCTCGTATGTTCCGCCGGAGCAAGGATAAGAAGCCGATCAAGATCCATGAGGATAGCTCTGCCACTCGGGGCCGGTCCCGCTCCCCGAGCCCGGATAGGAGCGGTCGTCTGAGGACCCCTAGCCCAAGTGTGACTCGGGAGTCGCAGAATGCTGAGAACCAGCGGGCCCAGCACGGACGTTATCCGGATGGCGATGGTCCTGGTAAGGAGAACCGTGCTCCAAGGATGAAGTGATTTGGTGGTTTGTGGCGAGGGGGCCTTGTCGTTGGTCGAGTTCTTCTAGGTAGCAGCTGTATGAATTCATGTCTTCTGGGTCAGGCCGTTGTGGATTCGTGGACCATCATGTGCGCTCTGACGTTGTGTCTTCGTATGAATGCTTTGTCGCAGTAAGGACAACGAAGGTTGTACCTGGGAGATTTTTGCAGTTGATCCCGTATCTGTGTTTGTGCTGTGGGTGCTATGTCTCCACTTCGATCTGCTTGTCGACCGTTCTGAGCACTGGAGTCTTCTGTGCCCTCCAAAGTACCTTCCTGGCGCCCCGTCTGATCTTCTTGTTGGGCAGTATTATTGCTAGTGTCTCGTTCGCCATTCTCGGTAGGGGGATCTTCCCATATCGTGAATCTCTCTCGTGGCATGTTGCGTGTTCAGATGTCGACTATTCTAATGCAACGTTTAAGTCAAAATTCGGTTATCCTGTCAGTAACACAAGAGATAAGAATCAAGAAGGACATGATGTGATGGAGGAGTTTTGACGCACAACGTGGCTGTGGTAGCAGCCTTGTCAGGGACGTCAGCCACGGGAGAAGGAATTGCCCGGGCATCGAGCCAACATCTGTAGACGCGGCTACCATAAATAGCGACGCTCGATGAGATTTTTGCTCCTTTGGACTCGACAAGAGAAATGCCAAATGGAGTTATTGGTCGCCAAAAATGCACGAATGACAGGACATCGAAACCATTGCCGTGTAAACAAGATTCTTGGTATGGGCATATATTTCTACATAGCTATTTACGGCAGAGTTGGATTTCCTCCACCTTGCATACTCAAACGCGACAAAATCTATCCTACAAACGCCCACTCTGCTCTCGTCTTGCTCGTTAAAATTTATTGGTCCTCTCATCAAAGGTGACGTGGTTCACGTTCCGTCGGAATGTATCGCTCGTGGGACTAGTGAGCGGCGAGGTCAAAGGAGAAGCAGGACGACTGCGACCTCCCGAGATATATGTCGACATGCTCCCATTAACGACGGGACTACCACCTATCGTCAGTCGGGAAGAAGCGCTGGTCTTCCGGTTCAGCACAGGCCGTTCTTTCTCTCCCAGAGCCGACGATGATGCCTCGCTGTGCCGGCTGGATTTCGAATTCACCCGGTTACCGGAGAATATAGTATCGTTGACGGGTATTGATGGAGGAGCACGAAAACGTTTGCGTCCGTCACCTTCATGCGTCTCTGCATCAACTAGCACCACCATCCACACACCGACGGCGCCCTTGTGATTGAGCAAGGGCGTGCAGTGGATCCACCGCGAACGACCCTCCGCACCATCGGCATCTTCCGGATCTGCGTCCGGTCGCGTGAGCCATCGAATTTTGGCTGTGACACTGCGGCCTTCGGTGAACGCGGCCTCTAGCTCGGCACGAACGCGGGATGATCCACCAACGCGGCTGAGGAATGGTGTCTGGAGGATACCTGGGATACGAAGTGATGGCGATGTGAAGAGTATACGCAAAGAAGGGGCAGGTCGAACGAGAAGGTAATGCTGGTACACGCCCTGCAGGCGGCCAGAATCGCGGATGGAGGCCTTGACAACCTCTGCGGCAGTTTTCGGCATGGCAGCTGTGGAGCGGTCCAGCTCATCGGCGGTAGGATCAGTGAGGACGAGGCGTGGTCGGGATGAAATGATCGAAGCAGCATCATCGTCGCTCTCCTCGACTTGTGGCTGGTGCATACGACCCCCGTGTTTGCGAATAGTACCCAATTCGTAGTTGTTGAACATCTCCGAGAGCGATTGGAATTCTTCCTTGCGGGCTGCAGCGTCCTGCTCGTCTGCGACGACGGGATCCGCCTCACGTGCTACGAGTCGACGCATGCCTTCGAGATCTGTAGAGTCCTTGACCAATCCAGAGACGTCGACTTGGGCACCGATGAAGTAGCGGACGACTCCCTGGGAGTCGTGCAGTGGGGCGATCATAAGCAAATTCATGAAAGGCTGTCCATCACGGCGGTAGTTGAGGAAGACTTCGCTGTGTTCCTTGCCGGCTCTGCAGGCTTCAGCAATGCGGCGCACTGAATCTTTGTTGGTGCGCGGTCCCTGAAGAAAGCGACAGTTGCGTCCTACACAGTAGCTCATGCCATATTGCGTGGTACGTTGGAACTCTGCGTTACATATGAGCTTTGTTCGAGCACTAGCGAGTCATGGTACTTACCTTCTGATGCAAAAACAATAGGATTGTCTGGGCGGGAGGGATCAGAAAGACAGAAGACCTCGGCTAAACCCTCGGAAGCTTCCCGTAGATGGGGAGCAAGAGTGCCTGTGATACGTCGTTGCATACTCACGCTAACAACCTGAATCCAAGTGTAGGCGATGTATGCAGGAAGTTCTTCGCGAGCCAGTGCTTCAAATGCATTCTGTGCGCGCTCCTCCAGTGCCCTGTTGGCTGTGGAAGGGGGAGCAGACTTGGTGAAGTCATGGCCATGGAGAGGGTCAAGAGCATCAGTAATGGCGTTGGCATAGTTGATGGCACGAATCGCTTTCAGAGTGTCGAGATAGTAAGTCAGTATGCGCAAGCTGCGGGGCCTGTGCGAGTTGAGAAAGCTGGTGAAATGCAAGAGCAGCTTGGGATCGGCAAAGATCTGCTTGAGGTGATCCTGGGAGAAGAGCTGTTCGCCGCGGCTTTCGATCTGGTACTGTGCTCTGTCTTCCTCTGGAGCTGCAGCGAGCAGGTCGAAGCTCCTCGGGTCGTCTCCGCAGACTGTGTCGAGCTGATCGGCCGAGTCAGCAATTCCATGTGTTTGCAGTGGTGCGAGGGCGTGCTCAGAGGGAGCAGTCGAGGCCTCGGAAATAGACCCAATGGAACTGCCCTGTCGAGTTTCTGAATATGTGGGAGAGGACGAAGAGCTCAGGATGTCGGCATCGGATGAGGCTCTCTGACGTTGCTGGAGATCAAGCGTGGGGCTTCGGAAGTGAGTGAGTGACAACGATGTCAGTGGCAGCAAATGAGAAGACTTACTGGTGTTTGGCAGATTTCAAGGTACGGGTCTGCTTGTCTTCGTGCAATTCTGGACCGCCGAATGAGGGCGTGGCGGGCAAATCACCATCGAGACCAGGCAGAGAATCCATGTCAAAGGAAGGCGTGGGTTGGAACGTAAGCCGGGAATGGAAGTCATCTGCGAATGGCTCGCTAGGGAGAGCGCCAGACATCTTGGACGCAGATGATCTATGTTTGACGGGCGGTCTGATGCCCTGGCGGGCTTCGTGGCGATGCCTGGACGAGAAAGTCGGCTGTGGCGTAGGCTGAGGAGTCGGTGGTGACTTGGAGATAGTTGGAGTGCAGTTGGGATACTATCGCTGTCAGGGGGAATGCTTTGAACAGGTCAGCTAAATTTACCTACCAATGAGTAGCTGCCTTTCCTGTTGGAACTGGATGGAGCAGGCGATCGGGGAAGAGGTTTGGTCTTGTAACGATTGATGTAAGCGAGGGAAGACTCGGTGACAGAATCAGCCCTCCGCTTTATATCAAGACTCGGCATGGTGGTTGTGCTATATTGGCAATTGACGTTCTGTTCTCGAGACAGGCCTGTAGAACCGTTTCCTGCCAATGTTCGGCGCAACGCGGCGATGGATCTCAACCACTCTAGACCGCGATATCACGAGAAGAGGATGATCGATCGTAGTACAAGCCGGTTAGACGTTGCGGGAGCTGGGTGAATCGTGGAGTTCACGAAGAACGTTTGCAACAAAGTTTCAACGTCGAGGGCTGGCGCATCAGTTTAATGGCAAGAAAGGCAACGCAAGGTCGAACTAGACTTTTGATAACCTGAGACTGAACGAAGGGGACGCGCAAAAGGACAATAAGGCGGTTGCCGTTTTATACTCATCGCGACTATCAGTTGGGAAGCGGCGAGACGCGGGGTCAGGTAGTCCAACGTGAGGAAAGCAGGGATGAACAAGCATGGACAGGGAACCTTGTCAGACACAGACGGAGGATGCTCGGACGAGCGCATCATGGCATGCACCGGCATGCGCAATGACACCCGGTGAACCAAGATATCAGCGATGAACAGCCACAAGGTCAAGCCATAAGGCGATCTGCCTTGCGGGAATCAGATCCGGGGGCGCCGTCCGAGCCAGATTAGGTTGCCTGACGAGCATTTCTTTTTCTTCTACACTCGACTTGGTCTGTGAGTGGGGCCGGAGGAGCTGCGGTGATCACAGAGGGATGGAGCTGACGGGATGGACGATGCAGAGTCATGCGGAGCTAGTCAATGCTGGTCTGTCGTCGACCCGAGGACCTGTTTGAGAGGACCGGCGATTCGAGCTTGCACTGCACATGCTATGCACAATGACCTGGCAATGCTTGTTATCGCGGCATGAAGAGCACGCGTGGAAAAGAAAGAATAGCGAATCGTGGGACAAACGCGAAAGATCTGCCATTCGGATATCAAGGTCCGGGGAGGATTCGGTTTGTCAAAAGCAGCCCCGATTTCTGTGATTCGCCAACGCCTGACAGGGGTATTCCCACACCCACCTGCGTCCTCCATCCTCTTCGTTTTCTACCCACGTTGTCAAGTCTTTGACCCTGCACTGGCGGATGCGTTCAACACAACTGTACAGCAATTCAGGCTGTCCACGCTAAATGTTTCACCATTGTACAAGTCGTGTCGCCTTATGCAGCGCGATTTGACATGTCCCGATCCTCGCATGTTCTTCCCTACGCCGTTGCCAGCCCACCGTTCAGGTACAGGACCGTTCAGCGTCCAACAGAGACTTGGTGCGCTGATCGGCGTAGATCGTCTTCAGATCGACCTACTTCGCAATACCCGGCGGTATCTCGCGATCGACACCACGGAATGACGGTCAATAAAGCTGCTAGGATCGCAGTGGAGGCTGTCCACCGCGATCTCCCCTTCTATTTTCTACTCTATTTGAGTTGCGCTCTACACGTCGAGTACGAAGATACGGCAAAGTTAGCATCTGCTTGTCGCCGAAGCAACTTCAATCCTTTAGGCTCTGGCCGGCGTCCCCACATCGCGTCCATGTTGTGCCTGGATTGATTGACGGTTAGCTGTCATAAATTCTCTCTGTAGCTCGCCTGACTTCTGTGCCACCGCCCGCCTTGCATGCTGCTATACCAACAATCCCAACACAGATACTACGGTACCTCAAAGATTTAGTCCAATCACCTCAGAAGCTGCTGCCTCTCCCCTTGTTGCTCCTCATCACCCTTGCCCTTCGGCACATCCTTGTACAATATATAGTGCTGCAAGATAAAGATAAAGTCAAAGATCATGCTAATATTGCCGAGCCCAAATTTTGCGAAATTCCCCGTGAGTCCGCTCCAATCCCCTTGTAAGGCGCTATCAATCACCAATTGACTGACACTCAGGATGCCGCCTGTCAAGTCCAGCAGAATCTGCCCGATGGCCCAGCCCTTGGTAGACTTCGCTCTGTAGTTCGAAAGAACTTGTGGAATATATTTGAAGCATGTGACGACCAATTTCACGTATGATGCTGCGTAGATCTGTTCCGACTCTACGTCAGTCGCCAGTGGCTTCGGCGGTCAGTAGATTGGTCACCTACAATGTCGATTTCCGCCCACGACTGCGGCAGTCCGCGATCCTGGTCCAGGGCCACCACTAATAATCCTACAAGCACCATCCCTGCGATGGATCCGCAAAATATTCCCTGAGTCACCCGATTCGCTCGCTTGCCCGGCATCGCCTTGAAACCCCACAGTCTACTCCAAAATTGGCTGTAGGTGATGGCACAGAGAATGAGGGCGTGCACAGCGAATGCGAAATCATTGGGCCGCACAGTCGGCGTTGGTGCTGATGGGTTCCTGATCGCATACTGACGTCGAACCGTGCTGTTGAGCAGAAAGGCTCCGGTCGACAGGGTGTAGCAGACGAAGCCGAGCACGTTCAGCAACGGGAAGTCCACGGTCAAGCCCAAAGTGTGTTTGCGCCTGAAGTTGAGGAGTGGCTGCGGGTAAAATGAAAGAGACCAAGCAAGAAAGCTGCGTAGTGCGCGTGTCAGTCTGATATTTGGGGACAGAAGCTGTTGACAATGCGCTCACTATGCCCATCCGAACAAGCTGCGAATATGCTGTCAGCATTTGATCATGCGCGTGACTGTGGATGCACAAAGTAGCTTACTCAGAGACTGCCCTCGCCAAACCCTCCCACCCTGATACTTCACTCATCTCGCTGAACACTCGGAGTCGCAACTTGTGAGCGCATCAAGTGAGGCCTTCACAGACAAAGACGCACTATGTATCAGCGCCGACAGGGGTCTGACGTTCATCAGGCGCAATCACGCGATACTTCCAACAGCACATGATCCAAGCGCAAGGCATTCCAGAACTCCCCACGCTAAGCCAGACGCTAGACCGGCGGTGGAGCGGGTCACGGCTACTCCCGCACCTGCGCCAAGCCACCATTCCCAGGCGCCGTAAACTCCGGTAGAACCTACCCTGGCGACATTCGTGACATCCAGGTACGCGACCACATCACGTCCTACCCATCGCAACAACACTCAGCACTAGGCGCGACACACAACTAACATATCGACGCGACTGCGACATGCAAGATACACGAAAGCATATGCTGGTCACAAGCTTCTGATGCGCGCGTCGCTCCCTGACAGCCGGGGCTGAACCTCGCGTCACATTACCTCATCCTGGCCACTCATCATCTAGGAGGTGTTTGCGCCTCGTTATAACACCTGTGAACATGCTGGAAGTCGAGGACCAGGTTGCTGTCAAAAGGCCGGCGCGGGGCCGCGGCAGACCTCCCAAGGTGCCCCGCCCCGCCGACTACGACTTGGAGCCCCCCACCAAGAAGCGCAAATACGCCACGAGAACCCCGACTTTAACACAGGACGAGATCACTCTTGGCAAACCCATCGAAACCCCACGTCGTATTGACGAAATACCCTCAGACGGTGACTTTCTCCCTTCGGCGCTCAAGCCTGACCCGAACGACGACGATGCAGCCTTCAGCCCTGCCATGCCCGATGAAAACCCCGTGTCCCCGAAAACAATGCGTGCGCGAACGCAGTCGAGGTCACGGCGTACGTATGCGCGTACTCGATCAAGAGGAATGTCTGCTGCCACACCACGACCGCGATACAGTAGTGCAGCAGCAGCCGCTGCTGCTAGCCAAGCAAGTGACGGATATAAACCAAGAGAAGAACGAAGTTGGGAAGAGTTTCACCCCGATCTGGATATAGAAGCTGAGTTGATGGTATACACAGCGGACGAAGTGGACGGTCGGGCCAAACTTGAATCATCCATGTCTGGACTTCGTCAGGATATCACAAATCTTGATAGTATTGGGTCATTATCAGCTGGGCTCGGAATCGCCAACGTTAACGGCGATGCCACATATCTGCAGCAGCAAGAATTGCAAGCTCCCACCCCGATGAAGCGGAAACCTGGTAGACCGCCCAGACGGCCCGAGTCTATGTTGTCTGGTCTCGGATCGCCTCCGGCACCCAGAATAATGCCTTTACCTATTCACAATCCAAAGGAGCGCCTCAATCTGCCAAAACCATCGTACAGGCATGTGTCGACCTTCAAGGCTTACGAAGAGGACAAAAAGGTTCGCACGGACGATTATGTGGACAAATCGATGGCTAGCGTGGGCTATCAGGAAAGCGAGCTCTTCGACATTCCGCAGGATATACTACTTCGTCATACTGAAGCCGCTTTTGATGATGAGCTCGGCGCTGCTTTGGTCTTGGCCTCTGACCACGTCGAACACGACCAAATATCTTCCCAAATCGGCGACGTTGAATATGATATGGATGAACAGGATGAACGCTGGCTCGAAGCCCACAATGCGCACCGCAAAACTGAGAACACCGAGGCAATAAAACCGTCCTTGTTCGAAATAACCATGACTCAAATCGAAAGGGAATATTACGCTCTCGAGAAACGTAAGTTAGGAGATCCGAACCGTCGAAGCCATGTTTTACTGAGCATTTCTATAGGAATACCCAAACCCAATCCGAGGCATGCCAATCAAACGCGTCCAAGGTCAAGCTCAGCTGCCGCTGTGAACGGTGAGCCCTGGGGGGCTGGAGACGAGCCTGATAGCAAATGTGCCATCTGTGATGACGGTGACTGCGAGAATGCCAACGCAATCATATTTTGCGACGGGTGTGATCTCGCAGTACACCAAGAATGCTATGGCGTTCCTTTCATTCCTGAAGGCCAATGGTTCTGTCGCAAGTGCAAAGAAATTGGCAGGGGCACGCCGACGTGCATCTTCTGTCCGAACATCGAGGGTGCATTTAAACAAACAAACACTCTCCGCTGGTCACACTTGCTTTGCGCAATCTGGATTCCTGAAGTGTCGATAGCAAATACAACTTACATGGAACCGATCCAGGATATCGAAAAGGTTCCCCGTAATCGATGGGGATTGGTGTGTTATATTTGCGATCAACGCATGGGAGCCTGCATACAGTGCAGTAACAAGGCATGCTACCAGGCTTTCCACGTCACCTGCGCTCGAAGGGCTCGCCTGTTTCTCAAGATGAAAGCCAGTCCAACGAGCGGCATTGATACCACGATACTAAAGGCATTCTGCGATCGACATGTTCCCCCTGAGTGGCGCCGCGATCATGACACCGATACCGCCATTAGGGACGCGAAACGCTATTACCGCAAAACTATGCGGAATCGGCGCTGGGCTGACAGTCAAACAGCAGCCTTGGCCATGGCATCCAACGATGGGCCTATCATCGAACCGACAACGGAGGTCGATCAGGTCGACGAGAAGAGCACCCTAGTCTTAGCAGGCAATAAGCGAAAGAAGAAGGAGCCTGCGAAAACCGGATGGAGACTACCTTCTGGAGCTCCTGTCATTCCCTCGGTCGTCTATGATGCTGTCGAGCACTCGTTGGCGCGTTTTACGGTCCGGAGGCGAAAAGAATTCGTCGTCGAGGCTTGCAAATACTGGACCTTGAAACGCGAGGCTCGTAGAGGTGCAGCACTCCTCAAACGTCTGCAGCTTCAGCTTGAAAATTCTTCAAGTATGGAGATCACTCGACGCAATTTCGTGGCCATGGGTGCTGTGGGCAGGCCGAGACTGGTCAGGCGGATCGACTTTGCCCAATTGCTCCAGAAGGACATTGTTGGTCTATTGTCCTTGGCAGAATCAATCGAGCAGCGCGAAACCAAAAAGCTCGAGGATATCGACAACTTGAAGCAGATCATAGACTCCGTCTACTTCCCCATTCCAGATCTGTTGTGGCCCATCTTGAGGAAAGCAAGGAAATTGGGCGAAAAATCACGTATCTTCGAGGACGGCTTGGACGTACTGGAGCAGAGACTTGTTGAGCGACAATACAATTCAGTAGCCGCATTTTCCTCGGATATAGGCGCCATATTCACAGCCATCGTGACCAAGCCGGATGTTGACTCGCCGGAGGAACACAAAGCTCATGACATCAACGATGATAATTCTCAGATAACTCCCATGACTTTCATGGAACGCCATGCTCTGAGCGTGGAACAAAAGCAGCAAAAGTCGACAGCTAAGCGCATCGTGCGGGCAATCAGAGAACCCCTTGAAGACGCGCTACGGAAAGAGTCCGAATTGAAGGGCATCCCTCTCGAAAAGGAATCTAGCGAGTGGGCCAAGCTTGACGCCCGTCTTGAAGCTTGTGTCTCCAACAGCTCTGAACAAACATCGGTCGAGAGTGGATTGATGGTGAATGGCATTCACGCTGTTCGTGCTCGAAACGGCTCTACCTCAACCTCGGCCTCCGCAACGGCGGGCGCGAGTCCACCGGGCTCTCGCTCAGGCTCGACTAGCAATGCCTCAGGACCGAGTGGGGAAGATGCTAAGTCAACACTCATGAACGGGAAAGCGAATCATCCCGTGCAAGCACCGTCGCCCCCCATCAGTTCGTCATCAAACCAGAACCAAAGCGGCAATTCTCGGCCCTTATCGTCATCAAGCGAGCAGCAGTCACGACGCCTGGCTGAGGACCAGTTCCTGACTCGGGGTGGCGTCCCGTGGTATATGCGTGCATTCGAACCTCAGGGCACTACGATCCATGATGAGCGATGGTTAGGACCAGACCGCTCTCGCGCCATCAGTGAAGCACTCAGCGAAATCGATGACGCAACTCTCAACGACATGGATAAGGACATTGCCAAAGGAGTCAACAAGTCCGCCGCCGCGTTATCCAAAATAAAGAAACAGAACAGCAAGAAGGATGTCACTTCCGCGCCGGCATCAGCCCCGAAGAGGACGCGCACTTCATCTCGAGTCGTGATGCCAGACAGCAGCCCGGCCAAGCCTACCCCAGCAACCGCCCGCGGCACACGCGCAACAAGAGCAGGCAGCACCGCATCCGCCGCTCCTAGCACCAACGGGAATAACGCAGGCGCCCGCAGCACGCGGACAACACGCGCCTCTCGGGGTACCGCCGGGAATAAACTCTTGCTGGGGCTCAATGAGCAACCCGATGCAGAAACGGACGAGGACACCGAAATGGCCGACGCGGAAGACACCAGTGTCCTGCGCACGGCGACAAGCACCAGGCCACGCAGGGGCGGGAAACCGGAGACACCGGCCGCTGAGGCTGAGCCTGAGGATGATGGCGTGCCGGTCGAAACGGAGAAGGAGCGAATTAAGCGCGAGAGGAACGAGGCTTATAACGCCAAGCGCAGGGCTGCCAGGGCAGCAGCAAGGGCGGCGAAGGGGCGCGCTTGATACTGGATTCATGGTTGGTAGGACATAGCGGGGATGGGGTTAGGGATTGATGATGGACTTTGTCTTTAACATTGAGCGTATGGGTATCGGCATTACCTAGTTTTCTTCATGGGTTGGCAAGGGAGGAGATGATGGCTAGTAGGATGGGAGAAATGCGTATGGCTCGTCTCACCGCGCAGTAGGAATCAGCAAGTAGCAGCGCTCATCCTAATCATCGAGAGTCCACATAGCCATAGCCATGAGATATGTCGTTCTCCTACCACACCTCCCCCGGGTCAACCGGAATATCCTCCCCTCCTTCCCTCACCGTCTCCCGCCCCTTGTCCCTCTTCAACGGACGCCTCATATCCCACGCGTCCTCGCCATCATTGTAATACCCTTTCACCGTCCGCCACACGCTGTACCCCATCTTCCTATACAGCCGCACCGCAGCATCATTGCTCTTCCGTACAAACAGGTCCACGAACCACGCGTTCCTCGCATCGCCATGTCGCTCCAACGCTCCCGTCAGTCGCGAGGCGTGCCCTAATCTCCGTGCTGCGGGACTGACGGTCAAGCAAGTGACGTGCACGTGCAGAGGGAGGTAGTTCTGCCCTTGCGCGCCGGAACCTCTGAAGTATGCATCGCCGGGCACGTAGGGGCGGGGCGGCGGGTAAGGGGACGACTCGAGTTTGCCTAATACTGCAGCAGAGGAGCACTCGATCAGCACATATCCTAATTCCCTAGGTCCAACATGGTTTTCCCCCTCTTCTTGGAAAAAGGGTTGAAGAAGAGGGGGGAAAGGGAGAACTTACTGTAGCCCTCAATCGTCCCCTCGCGGTCCTCCTGCACCAGGCACAGCTCCGGCCATTTGGTGAAGTACTCGATGTAGAAGCCAATATTATATGTTTCTGTCAGGGGATCAAGGTTGCAGCTGTTGAACCGCAGGAGGTCGGTCGGCGTCATTTGCCGTATTGAGGACATGGTTGTGGCCGGCTGCGAATCGCAACAGGGGAATTGTACGTATGGAATCCGAGGAGAAGGGTTTGAGGTAGTGATGAGGATAGACGCTCTTCACTGGACGCTACCGCGTATCACTACTGGTGCTAATGTCGTGCTCGAGTGGGGCGAAATGGTGGTGAAACGCGACTGATTGTGCTTCAATATACGTGCACAAAAAAGTTCGCTGCGGGGAGTGGATGCGGGGGAGGGTGCGACAGTTGCCGAAACGTACGCGACTGCCAACGGCCCAAAAAATTGGAAAGATTAAACGGTAGCCATAAATTTGGTTAAAACTTTAACCAAGTTTCGTTAAACTTGTTTGTTGAAACAAAGGGTTAGGGTTAGCGAGCGGCGGCGAGGATTAGGGTAAGCCTATCTTTAACAATCTTTTTAACCAATTTTTCAACGATGGATAGGGATAGTGGTTAGGGTTAGTTGATTAGGGTTAGCCCTTTGGATGATTTCAAAGGATAGGGTTAGGGTTGTACAATCCATGGTTAAATGATTGTTAAAAGTTTAACAAACTGTTCGTTAAACTTTTAACCAAAATGGCTACCGTTTAATTCTTTTGGGCCGTTGGCAGTCGTGTACGTGCGGGCCACGGCCGTGCGATTGGATTTTGGGGGTCACCGGGGATATGGCGGGGTTAATCAATGTTCAACGACGGGTCCGAGTAAGTCCCCAAGCAGTCAACATGACACCGCGGTCTGCTATGTATTTGATAGTTCTGATTCAAAATATTCCTAGTTGATGGTATTCCTGATAGATATGCCCTGGTATCAATCCGTGCCTCAGGAAAGGCGCCCTATAAAAAAGCAACAAATGCCCGTCTCCTGATCGAGGGACAAGTTTCCGCGCATTCATAAACATCCATCCATTGCAATCCGTAAAACATTGCGTTGCCCATCCACACATGCATCCTTGATCATGCCATACATTAGTTGCGCGCCTGTCCGCTCACATGAGATCCTCTCCTGCCCTGCTGTATGTCCCACTACGTTGATGACTAGGAGCATGCATCAGTCCATCGTCGAGATTGAAGTCCTCCTCCATATGCCCGATCACACCTTCGAACGCCCGTTCGTCCACCTCTTGCGTTATAGTACTCCGACTCGCTTCCACATTGACCTTGTCCACGGGAATAAGCTCTTCCCCAAAACACCACGCCTCGGTGCTATCTGATGTGCCAAGCACCTTGTGCATCGTTCTAGAGTCCTTCTCGTCATATGCAAACAGATTGATCTGCCTGAGTCTGTGAAGCGGCAAATACTGCGGACAAGTCTCCTTGTCCTGCGCCACATTTCCTGCCGTCTGTACTGCAAACACTGGTGGAGAAGCACTGGACGCATCTCTGTTCAGGGTCCAGAAGCCATGCACGCCTGCTCGAGAACACGAGGCATGTGGTCCATCGGGATAAATCCAGCCGAGAACTGCAGGCGGTAATCGTGCCGCAGCAACTGGTGGGAGCGATTGAGCAGGACCAGCCTTCTTCGACGCATCCAACACGATGGTGGTTCGTTTTCCTTGAACATGATAATTGCTCTTTACCGTGTATGTACACAAAATCCCATCCGCCATAGTTGAGATCAATCCTTCGTCTTTGCCGGTCAGCCAACGGAAGCATCCTGGTCGTACGATATGGTGCAAGGACTTGAGCCGAATTTTGTTATCTTGGCTGTGGCGCAGGGTATACGCTCCCTCCAGAGCCGTGTTGTAACCATTCCGCACCGCACGGCCGGATGCATATCTCGCAGCCACGGAAGCTTGATTTAAACTCTGTCGTGTTGAAGACACCAGGCTACCACCGGAGTCTGAAGCTGATCGGATAGCGTTTAGGCGACCAGACACGTTCTGCCATCCAGACCGAACGTTATTCATCCACCCGGAGGAAAGATCATGTGGTGAGGTTGAAGGTGACGGCAGGTCGGATCGTGGTAGATGCGCCGGCGAAGCAGGTGAACGGAGGGCGACGGCGAGCGGATCATGCCTAGGTATTTCGTGCAGATGTAAAGTACCTTTGGAGGTGAGGATTCCGACACGGTTCGAGGCCATCGTCCACCGCACATCCACAACAGTAGATGGTGACAAGCGGGAGAATGAGACCGACTTACGGACCATTCCCGTTGCATGTTGAAGCTGTGGAGTCGCCATCGTCAGCTTTGCGGCAGCACTCGGATCTGTGACACGCATTAAGTCCCAGATTGTTGACGTATCTCCGACATGGTTTGTGGTCATTAGTGCTAGCCCGCTAGGAGCAAAGGACAGGAACGAGCATCCATCGACGAGATTGAATGTCGCCATTGGAGCGAGTGGATTCTTGATCTGCCTAAGTTCAAAATCCGCAAGCTTGTCCAAATCGATCACTGATACTAGTGAAGGCTCGATCTTAATAGCTGGCTGTTCCCGACCATGAGCATGCGTGGGTGGAAAGTTTGGAATATTGTCCTCAGCAGTGGGTTTCCTTTGGTTGCTGCTGCCTTGTGCGCTATTAATGGCAGGTGGGCCCTGCCAATAACTCTTTATGATGCCCATACCTTGCTCTCCAACCCATTGAGCTCCTTTTCGAATCTCATTGGTCGCTTGCTTGGTCACCCGGTTGAGCAAGCTGGGTCCGAGAGGGCCATCAATCTCGCAATCGAGAATAGGCGGCGGCGGTGAGACATAAGCTGCGACCCCTGGAGGACCGGGCTGACTGACACTAGTTGTTGCAATACCATCAATAGACTTCTGTGATGAAGAAAGCATAGGAGGCGCTATCGCGAGCCACCTCCTGCTCAGGCCCAGGATAGGTACAGAGCGAGGAGGATCCTCATGAGGACGTGGATCGTTCTGCACACTATCTGGTTGCGGGATGAAACCATGTTCCTTCGTCCTTGTCCAGAATTTGCCAATGCAGCGAAAATTGGTGTCCGAATCCACGATGCCAGATTCGCAAGCGACGAAAACGAACACCTCTCCGCTCTCACCTGAAGAAACCACAATGTGCTCACCTTCAGCGGTGATTGAAATTGAGCCTTCAGGTTTCGGCTCAGAGAATAATGGATGACCCAGCGGGTACTCCAGTGGTTGAGCTGCGGTCCTATACAGCGTTCCAAGATGTCTTGATCTCTTGAGCGAAAGTACTTCAACAGTCGTCTGATAAGATGAGATACCGCGGGGTCGTTCCGCATCATGTCGTCCTGATTCTAGCTCATCCGTCTCATCTATGGTTGGTCCGTATAAAACACATGCTACCAGAGGGCGGTATTGAGCAAGAGGGTCGTTCCCGCCAACGATAGGCAGTATTTTCGCATCAACCACGCTGCCTCGCAGTCCTTCTAAACGACCAATCACTTCACGCCGATTGCGATTGTAGCGACAGATATCGAGAGCGCCCTGACTACCTATCAAGAGCAGATTGCTGGCGGAATCTTGCAGGTCGTGAGAAGCACCATCCAAACTATCAAATCCACAAAAATATCCATCCGTGCCCGGAATGATCTCATTATCGTTTGTGCTCAGACCGAAAGCAGTGTCTGGAATTCTAGAGAAGTGTCGCTGAGGCAGATGAGGTGGAGGGGCATCAGTCAGAGAATTGTGTCGTGAGTTATGCGGGGCCATAGATCTTGAATCCGGTCGTGAGACAGAAAGCCTGGGCGAAGCTGCCACTGGCCGAGGTGACTGGGGCGGTGACTTGTGACGTGAGGGCATTGTTGGCGGTGAAGGCGAGGGAGGTGTGAGCTTTGTGACTGGCGAAAATCCACGAAAAGTCGAGGCTGGGAGTTCCTCATTGTTGAGGGGAGAATTGCCATTCTGTCCAGATCCCCTATTTACAGACTTGTCATCGCCTACTGTTTCTCGGGGCCCCGACAGGGGTTCTACCAGTGCCGGGACCTTGTCTTGGTCGTTATCATGTATTTCTTGCGCGAATATTGGGGGTGTGTCGGGGCACGGCGGTTCCGGGTCGGAAACTGCTGCGTCAGGCGACGAAGATAAGTTGCGGTCCTCGTTGAAAGAGGGCGGTACTCTAGGGATCGTTAAAGGGATGCTCTCATGATATGTCTGCTGATGTACTTACAATAGGTCGATAGGTGGGGTAGAACCCTCTATTCCGCTGCTCTCGTCTGGCTGTTCGCTCAGGAGCTTGGCAGCAGCCGCTGCTTTTTTCGCGTTTTTCTTCTGCTTCTTCTTGCTTGGAACAGCTTTGAGACTATCCTTGCGTTGGGGTTCGCCCTCCTCTTGGACAAAAGCTTCGTCGGCGGATGAGGGCATTCAAAGAGCTTGGAGACAGAATGGCGATGTATACTAGCCCTGCAGCACAGTTGTCGTGTAAGGACGCAGAGATATGCAAGAAGGTTGACTTCAGGAGAAGGACGGTTTGATGGATGACAACAGGTGATTGGTGTCTCAGCTGGGTCCTCACGTCACCAGCCTTGTGACGACGGCGTCAACGACAGACCCAACGCGCGGTCTGTCGTGGGATAGATAGTTATGTGAGCCACAAGCCGGGAAAGTGGATCGAATAGAGGTCCAGGCAAATGGTAGCGCCACAGACCAAGCGGAGGAGGTTGTGTCGAGGTAGATCGAGGGCCCGGGGGACGCGCCTGGCGATAACAGAGCCGACGTGGGGTAAAGAGCGTGCGTGCCGAGCGTGTTGTAGTGGTCCGCGGGATTCGTATGGTCGCCAAAGTCAGGGCATGTATACAGTGGGTCAGTATGCGGGCTTTGAGAGAGTGAGAGAAGCAGGGAGCTGGATCGAGTGTTGGTATAGCTAGCTGGTCGAGGTGTATGACTGGAGATGAGGATGACCGAATGGACTGACGGTGACCGCCTCTGGCCGGGGTTTGATTGCGGGGCGGGGCATGGCCGTTCCTCGTGCCTGCCACAAGCCACACACCTACTCGAGCCGCAACCGGCCACAGCCAAACGTTGACACCACGTGATGAGCTGCGTCGGGCTGTCAAACAGTGCAAACAAAAATTGAGATTCGGTTGGGTGAGCTCACCTCAATCAAGCTCGAGCCCTGCGGAAGAAGAAGCTGGGGAACCAACGGAACAGAAAACAACTTCCGATCCCTTCGTCTCCACCTCCTCCCAAGCTGCTATCGAGCAATTGTTCCGCACACGGCCAGCATGGCGGGGGTCTTGCGCTATTCTTCCAGACTGGTCCAGCGTCAGACTCGCAGGGGATTTCGGACTTCTGCGCTCTACAATGCCGCCCAGAACTTTACCATGCCGGCCATGTCGCCAACCATGACCGAAGGCAATATCGCAGCGTGGAGAGTCAAGGAAGGTTGGTGCTGCTTTCATTGCGGCTAAAGGTACATTTCTTCGCTAACACTTGCGCGCAGGCGAATCCTTCGCCGCTGGCGATGTCCTCCTGGAAATTGAAACCGACAAGGCGCAGATGGATGTTGAGGCGCAAGAGGATGGAATTCTTTTCAAGATCACACAGCAGGACGGGTCCAAGGCCGTCAAAGTCGGATCGAGGATAGCAGTACTGGCCGAGTCTGGCGACGACCTCTCATCGCTCGAGGTACCTGCCGAAGAATCATCCAAGCAATCCCAGCCGGCCACCAAGGAAAAGTCACCACAGGATGAGACGGAAGGTGGAATCGACCAGTCAAGGTCAAGCGAGAGTCAAGCGGAAGCACCGCCAACATCAAAGTCCGGATCAGATTCTAGCGTGTCATCAAGCTCCCAGTCGAAACCATCTACATCCTCAGGCAAGCAGCACAAACGACAGTATCCCTTGTACCCATCAGTCCAATTTCTACTAAAGGAGAAAGGCATATCGAAGGAGGAGACCGACAAAATCCCCGCTACAGGTCCTAACGGACGGTTGCTGAAGGGAGACGTGTTGGCCTACATGGGTAAAATCGAAAAAGACTATTCAGCAAACCAGTCAAAGCGACTCGAAAAATTGGGCCACTTGGATCTAACCAACATTACAATCGTCCAGCCCAAAAAATCCGAAGCTGAATCTCCGGCGGCTAAGGAAGAGCTTCCTGCCCAACCCCAGGACACAGAGATCGCAATGCACATCTCACTTTCCGCCGTCATCGCCACTCAAAAACGCGTCCTAGACACACTCGGCATAAGGTTGCCACTCTCGGTATTTATCGCGCGCGCCTCAGAACTTGCCAATGAAGCCCTCCCTCTTTCGGCTAGCAAATCCAACACAGATGACCTCTTCTACTCAGTATTGGGATTGGATAAGGTGGTGCCACGGGCGAGCCGTGGAAATTACTTTCCACTAGTCACCGGACTTCCTCCATCTCCGCCAGCAGTAGTAGCTTCCTTGCCCAAGAAAGCCGACGTCTTCGATGAGCTGATCGAGACGAAACCGAGAAGCAGGCCTGTCGCTGCACTACCACCACTGGTTGGAGCAGAAGGTGTGGCAGCAGCAATGAACATTTTCAGTGTTGTAGCTAAGCCGGGTGAGGAGAGACGTGTGGAAGCTTATCTGGAGAAGATGAAGCTGGTCCTGGAAGCTGAGCCGGGAAGGTTGGTCGTGTGAACCACTAGAATCCCCAATGTCCATCTCCTTCTGTAGCGTAAAATGAATGATACCAATTGATCTCAAGTCACTTCTACCTTTTTCTTATCCTTGGTTCCGAAGTAGCCCATCAATGTATTCGTCTGCTCCGCGTCAATGGCTTTTTTCTTCTTAGCAGGAGACTTGGTCTGGTCGGCACGGTCTGCCTCGCGCTTCTTCTGCGCATCGGACTTTTCTCCGATCCGCATGAGCTTCAACAGCTCCTCGAATTCTGCGGTAGATACAATGCCACCGCTTGCTTGGACATGGCCGCGCGCGAAGTCATCCCCGAGTCGATCCAACAGGGGGACCTGCGCTTCGCCTGTTGCTCCAGTCTGACCTTCCGTTCCATTACCAGACTCGGGCGGAAGACTAGCGTAGGCTTTGAGCGATTTGATGATATTAACTTCATCCTCGCGGGCCCGAGCGCAACGAGCAATGCGACAACTGAAATTTACCTTACCCTCAAGGTAGCCTTCATTGGCAACCATGACAATCTCTAAGGCTTTGCTATTCAAGTGTCCAGCCCATCGAGTGGCAATGACAGGGTGGACTTGGCATTTACTGCTGATTCTGAATACGGCGATTTTACCGTCGGGACTGAATTTAGGAGCCGTATGGGTACATCGTTCCACTTCGCTCGCTACCTCTTCACGTGCCGCGTGGAGTCGTGAGTGTTTGAGTACATCTTTGGGATGGTCGGCGGTCAATAGCGCCGTCCAGGCGGAGAGCACATCGTAGGTAGCTGTCCGTCTCGGAGCATTCACAGCCGCCACCACATCGTTCAAAGCTTTCTTTGTGTAGGCTTTGAGGGGTACAGACATGTCGGGGAAAGGCGCCGACCATTTGAGCGTGGTGCCCAGGTCGCCATGCGTGCCGACGATAGCCAGCCAGTTGCATTGCTCCTCGACCAGTGGGTGCAGTTCGCGACACAGGAGATAGACAAGCAGACTGGTTGTTACGACAGGTGGGGAATTGCAGGCAGTCACGAAAGTGGAGCCCTCGGGGAAATCATTCTCAGTGGCAAAATGGTGGTCGACGACTAGAGTGGTGGTTTCGGGGGATCGGACAAGCGGAGGAGAGTGGCGGGAGCCCTGATCAAGCACGAAGACGAACCGCGGCTTATACTGCTCAAGTTTGTCACGCTCTGATTCGGCGTGGATGGTGCTGCCCTTCTGGAGTAGATGTACTTTAATTAGATCTGGGGACATGCCAAGCAGTAGTAGCGTACGGTAGAGGATGACTCCGGAGGTGAGGCCATCGGCGTCTTTGTCGGGGCAGATGACAGTCTCAGCATTGGCCTTGGCGCATTCAGTGATGATCTGCCTGGCATGTTTCATCTGCTCTCTTGGGGCTGGCCAGATGTTTTCGCCGCGGTCATCCTGAAGCATGGGGGTCGAGTGGTAGTCCGGAAGATCTGGTCGCTTCTTCTTGGCGGGCGATTGCTTCGCAGCGGGAGGGTCCTTCCGCTTCATGGCGGCTGATGCAGGTATTGAGATAGTGTAGCGGCGAGACCCTAGTGATTGTAACGCAGCGCCTGCCGAGAAGCGTGACGTGGTGATTCGGCTCAGTGAATGCAATACCGAGCGCATGCACGCCACCATCTAGGCGTGAGATTGGGCGCTGAATGACAGGAGAGTGCAGCAGGAGCAGCGAGAAAGGTCCGACATTGATGTCTTCAGCGAGGTTGTCGTAAGCAGCGTACCTGCTGGCACGGCGCATGAGGTGCCTGACGTGTGAAGTTGAGGCCAAACACGATGCACAAAGAATGCATGATGCCCGTGACGTCACGGGATCTCCCTACCTTTTGCCCATTCCCACTCCCGCGTGCTAAGTTTAACAATCTGCGCCGGCGGACAGGCCCCCATCCGTGGTCGGAGTCAGACTGCGTGGTGGTCTGTCCGCTTGGCTGGCCTCAGCTACCAGGAATCTTGTTTTTGCGGCGGATGGGGTTGCAAGGGGATAGGGAAGCCTGACAGCCGTGTTTTGGTGTGCTCTGGGGAGACCGAATGGGAGCTTGGATTACAGCCCGCACTGACTCCAACGCACAGGGATGATTGACGCTACAGTGGTCAGCACAAGCGAGATCGCTGGCAGCTGCACCAGATCAAAGATCAGGCGCCCGGGGCAGGAACAACTGCGGCTTATAGCGCCGGGTTTAATATAGAGGAAGGGGCCGAAAAGGCGGCGGAGAGATTGCACGTTGCATCGCGGGTTGCAGCCCAAGGTGCGGCCCTGAATTTGTGATTCGCCGACACATGGGGAATTTGGCGCAACATCACTTGCGGTTTGATGCTCGGACCCACTCTGCTTAGGCTGCTAAGCTGCAGAGAAGCACCAGTTTGCCCGAGTCGAAAATGGTCGAGAGGGTCGCCGCAGCGTGCCGGAAGCGGACTGGCGCGGCGGACGGACGCGCGCGCGTGGAGGAGCGAACGTTGCATGATACGAACGAACGAACGAAAACTCCGGAGGGGGGGAGGCAGCGTGGAGCAGCATATGGGGATGCTCGTCTGGAAAAAGGCTAACCGTCGGGTGCCACGCTGCCACGATGCCACCTTGCTGGCCCCCCCTTCGTCGTAGGTGTCGGCTGAACGCACGATATGCTGCTGTAGTACCCGCGTACTCGTCCAGGGATGGAATGCTAGAGTGCTCGAGAAGGAGCAGGCGTGCGGCTCGTGACTCTGACGGCTGCAAGGCCGCCCATCAGACCCAAACTCACCCATGGCACGTTCCTCTCCTCCCCCCCGCGGCTCCAGCGTCCGCTCCGCAATTCTCCGTCTTTTTCCATAGCTCACCACACCTCCACGACTGCCAACCTCCGACCCTACCCAGGCCGAGGCCAAATCGCCAGCCTCTTGAGCTTCCTTCCAGGCAGTTGCTGTAGATCCGAGTGACCATATCGGGGGCCCGACGCTGCTCTAAGCCCGTCGCTTTCCTTGTCCAGCGATTCCGTGCTGTCATCGTACCGAGAATCGAGCAAGCTACTGCGAGCAAGCAGCAGTCCAGCGCGACGTAGTGCTGCGAGTACTTCTCCCTGGAGGATCGGCGGCTTCTGACTTTCAGGAACGAGAGCGGCATCCACGACTCTTGCCTCCGTGATTCGCCCGTCATAACCCTGCCCGGCCGCTGCTGCAGCTGCCCGCCGTTCGTTCGACCTGCTCCTTCTTCCCCACCGTCCTAAACAGAGACCCACGGGGGGCTGCCGATCCATCGCCGTATCAGCCAGCAGGGCAGGTATAAGCAGCGCATCCTCCTTCGCCAGCTCGCCGCACGGCTTGGCTGCTAATCCATTCGACCCGGCTCCTCCCAGTGCGTCGGTCGGAGGGGCGCCGAATATCAAACCAGCGGCCAGGACAGCAGCTGCGGCGTGTCCCTGTTGGTGCGCAGCAGCACCAATCACGGGACTGGCACTCGCCGAAACCTCATCTCCTGCGATCCTCTTTTTTCCAAGGATATTGTCGCGACCACTGCTCTGTCTTCAAGAGACTCATTTCGGTCCGATCGTGGCTGGCTGTGGTTGCTATTCTCTGGTTGCTGGTTGCTGGCTGGAGCGCCTGCTTGCTTGCTGGCTCTCTTCCACTTCTGCTGCCTCCACCTCTCCGCCTCCGCCGCCGCCGCCGCATCGCGCCTTGCGCCTGCCGTTGCTCCACCACCTTTGTCTCATTGACTGATTGACAGACGGACACTGCGCGGCGACAAAACCCTCGCCACATCCTCCGACTGTCAAATGCCCCCTGCTCCCTCGTTCTTCTGGCACATCACACGCGGCGTGTGACCACAATGGATCGCGCCTAGTCTGGACTATCCCACTAGACGATCTCTCGTCTGCCAATTGCGGCGACAGCTCATGCGCTCGATATCGAGGCAGTCGAAAGCACGTGAAGGCAGTTCACACTGACCAATCACCTGCGACCCCCACCAAATACCACCACCTATCTCCTATATTGTCCTCCGTCTCACCCCCCAAACAACAAGTTCGCAAACACTGACGCAGCAACGACTACCATGACGGATCCCAACCCTCCTCCACCGGGGGACCTCAGCGGTGTCGCTGCCCACAATGCAGACGTCACACCTCGTCCGACTAGACCTCCATTGGCCGCACCTTTGAGGCTGAAGACTGCAGACGCCTCGGACATGCAGTCAGGTATCGATGCTGCGACAGACGCTCAACCGACTTCCGCTCAGCCCGCAGGGACGGAGCTGCTCAGCACATCGCCAAAGACGGAGCGACTGCCATCGTTCCGCCATATCAGCAAAATCGCCGACGCGGCTGGTGAAGATGCCAGCCGCCCTGCGCAATATCCTCCGCCCCCGCAACCGGTGTATCCACCTCCTCCCATTGCCACGCAATCGCCTATACTACCACACCAACCATACCCCCAAACCAACCAGATTTCACCCGTCAACAGCTTCGGCTTTCCCCACCAGACGTCTCCATCATCGATTCAAAGCGATGCATTCTATCCGAATTCGCCCCCATCCACAGTCTTTTCCGCGCCGCATAACGGCTACAATCCTCGCCGCCAATCCTTTCCCATAACTTCCAACCCTCTTCCGCCCGCTCTCGGTTCCATGACTACGGGATCTTCGTCCGGTGACAGTTATGGCCACCACTCAAGCCTAGGCGACATTTCGACGAACCAGACCACTCCTTTGGAAACCAACGGCCACCATGATGCCACCGGCAGGCCAAAGTACTCGCTACTGCCAAATGTTCACGGCGGACCAGGTGGCGGTCAAGGCCCGTGGTATTGTGATCATCCCGGATGCAACGCGAGTCCCTTTCCGACGCAGTATCTTCTGAAGTATTTCACCCCCAGAATCGAATATGTTGGATGTTTCGCTGACATACACAGTTCTCACGCGACTTCACACTCACCACACCGCCCACACTACTGTCCGGTCGCAGGCTGTCCCCGAGGAGAGGGCGGTAAAGGCTTCAAGCGCAAAAACGAGATGATACGGCACGGCTTGACCCACAACACGCCAGGCTACGTTTGTCCTTTTTGTCCAGATCGGGGCCACAAATACCCCCGCCCTGATAACTTACAACGACACGTGCGCGTCCACCATGTCGACAAGGACCGCGACGACCCTATCCTGCGCGAGGTGTTGAGTCAACGCGCCGGAGGTGGCAGCAGCGCGGGACGAGGGCGTCGGCGCAGGACTGGACCTTGACACTGACGCGCTACGAACCGAAAGAAATTGAAAGAGAAAACACGCAACCCAAAACTAGGCAGCTATCTGATTTTTCGATATACCCTATTCGCACGGCGAGAGAACGATTTTTTGTTTTAACATTGTTTGTTCCCCAAACACGGCGGGCGGCTTTTTTTACTAGACGGGCGAGATCACAACCAATTGCAGAGAAGAAGGAGTCATCTTCACGCACTGGTATCGACTGTTTTTTTTTGGTTCGTCTCGGCTGATCATCCTCACGGAAAGAGAGACGAGGCAGGAGTGAACTCAGGCACGCCTAACTTCCTGGCTAAACCAGGGCGAAAGGCGGGAATTGGGACGGGAACTTTGGCACAGGCAGGAGGGGGGACGGAGTCCGGCCGGCACCACGACCACGTCCATAGGAATTGGGGGGTAAAAAGCACGCGTACGCATGTCTTGCAGCAGAAGAGACGATGAATGCATTACAACAACCACCGATCGTCATGAACCACTCATTCACATTCCTTTTCACCCTTAGCTCGTCCCCCTTGGCGTGAATCGTAGTCCTCCGCAGACCGTCCTCGCCACTGCAACATCGGCATCTGCTCTCCGTCACGGCTCATGATATGTAGAGCTTGTTTATCCCGCAGCCCAGAAAACCAATGCGACCTAATGCCCAACCGACCCGCGGGCATCACACGTATGTCACGTGACGGTCACCCCGAGAGAATTCGACCCATGTGCGCCATCGATCCGTGGTTACAGAGATAGGAGCGGCGCTTTCCGTCCACCACATTAGCCTAAGTCACTACTACATAGCCGTGCTCTGCCCTGCTTCGCGCCCGTATGTGCTGCACGTAACTTTCGCTCCGGCGGCTCTACTTACCCCCTGCTACTTTCCGGCTGGGCCGCCACGCACGCACGCATGTGTGTGTGTGTGTGTGTGTGTGTGTGTGTGTCTCGTCCGAGCAGATGCAGGGCGCAGCTGTCGTCCGGCTGATGGCGCGCGGGTAAGGACCTGCAAGCCGCAAGTGCAGTACAGTCATATATCATGTCGCAAAACGAAGTAGCATCAGCATGAGCATCAGCACCAACACAAGTAGTAGAGGAGAGAACAAAGTTGCAGTACAAATGCGATCAGCAGTACGAGTACATGTGCGACGGCTGCTACCATGTACGACTCCTGCAAGCAAGCGACGGCAGCGGGCGTGCGGGCTCGGGCATGGTGAGCTCGTGGGCACGGGACGGCACATGGAGTTGCTTGGGTCGCACCCCGAGGCGGCTAAATGGGAACAAAGGTCGGCCGACAATAGGCGGCACTTGTACTCGCTCTCTCGTGTCATTTCACGTCACATGAGACGTGCATGCGGCGAGGAATGGGGGTTTGTGGCCAAGGGTGGGGAGCACAAGGAAGCTGACACGCTGAGAGCTGTTGATCGCGCATAAAGTGATTGGACACATGATTGTTATGGTCAAGCTCGACGGAAGTGGGGGTGCAAGGAAGAAGCGAACACAAATTTGAGTGATATAAGAAATAGTCACGGAACATTTCGGGCAGAGAAGAGTTAAGACGGATATTTTGCATGCGATTGATTGAGCATATTATTTCACCAGAAAGTAGTTCAGAGCAAGAAAAAAGAGCATAGTTATCAAAGCCCCTAAATGCTGGGGTTGATGGATAATATATTTCCTTTGCGCCAGGACGTTTTAGCTTGTCCACGAGCGGACAATCGCCTCTCGGGCGCGATCAAAAGAGCAAATTGGGTATCTGATGCGAACTGACTATGAAGTACAATCTGGTTCCACTCTACCACCCGGACCACGTGGGGCCGATCAGATGGACGGGGATGCTGGTGGGACAAGGCGCTGTTAGCCCTGCGAGAAGCACTTGGGCGCTCTGGAACAGCTATTGTCCCACCCTAACCTTGAATTTCCTCCTCCTTTGAATGTTGAAGAAAAAGGACCAAATTCCGATATGAGAAAAGTGAGTCGAGTAAATGGGTAGTACACTATGCGGTTGATGCGGTATTTCGTCAAAGGACATGTCTGGCGTGAAATGGTTGTGTGAGTATGTATGTGGATTTAGAATCCGAAGATGGTGCGGTGCACGGGTGCCTCGGCCTCAGGCTGGGTAGAAGTGGTCGACACCTTGCTAGCTTCACGTCGCGTACCTTGTGTCGGCCGAAGCGTGATATTCTTCTCCAGCGCGAATGATTTAAGGTCGAGATTGAGCGACGATGTATCAATCGTGGCAATAGCAATAGCATCAGCTGGGGTGGTTGTAGAGTCGACTCGCTGCATGTCGGCGGATGAGCCACTACGGGAGGACACTGCGCTGCAATTATCAGCAGTAAGACCCGAATCGGCGCAAGCTTCGACGATGGTGTGGATGACACTGTGGGCTCGCTTGGTGAAATCGTGGGCTTCATAGGTAGGCGGCTGCAACGACCATTTGTCCAAGGTCTCGTGCTTGTAGTTGGGCCGGATATACTGGCCGTCATTGATCATGACACTGCTGTGGCGCGGAGTATCAGCCAGCAGGATTGGCATGCATCGGCGGATATAACGCCACTGCTGATTGAGACTACGAGGGTGAGGCGGAGCCCACTTGCCATCCTCGTCGAAGTTGCTCTGCGGTTGAGCATTCAAGAGCGCAATAGCGGCTTGCGAAGCCGACCTTTGCGCATCCTCGAACACGTCGGATTGAGGGCGAGAGTCTTCGGCGATTTCGGAGAGGTCGAGCTCTTCCTGATCGGGATCAGAGCCGGCTCCCATCATGACCGAGGCGTTGCGAGAGGGATGGCAGGCAACAGAGGCATTTCGCGATGGTATCTGAGCCATGGAAGCGGCACGAGGCGGCATCAACGAATTGTTGTCGGTCAGAGAAGGATACATTGAGAGCAGACGACGCTGTTGCTCGATAAATCGCTCATCGTTCATGTCCGACAGAGTGACTGGTCGTTGGTGACGCCTGCGTCGCCGAGGCATGGTGCATTGGCGTGGTATGCTCCTTTCGTCGATGGCGGGGGCGATGTCGATACCGGCGGAGATGTGATTGACCCAGGACATGATCTGTTCCTCGGCGGAATGGGTGAGAACGAATTGGTCGAGCTCAGAACGGACACGCAAAGCGTATTGACGATCCATTTGGAAAAGCGAAGGATCTTTGTCGTGAGCTTTCCGGCGAGCCATCGGAGGAATCAAACTGGCTAAGCGGGAGAGAGGCGTGACGACAGTGTGCGTGATGTCTGGAGCTAGACCTGCCTCTGCATGTTGTAGTGTGTAAACCCTCAACAATCTTCCCGCGCTTACGACTTGTTGCTTGCCCACCATGGTAGTCTTGAGCTTGTGGATGTAAAGTGCAGTGCCTTGCATGACAACATAGACAGGCCGCCAATCTTGCATTGGAATTGTCATGAAGGGTGAACACGACTCTAGCAGCATCTGCATTGGACCCTCCTTGTGGACAGTGCATGTGTACTTTGGCAGATCTTCACTTCCTTGACGGACTTGTGGTTGGGACTGTGCAAATTTGGACTCGCGGCTGGCGATGGCGTATGAGGGCGGTGGATCGGTAGACACGGCAGTGCGCGAGTAGAAATGATTGTAGTAACTGGTGACACGGCGGTCGGCTGGAGTTCTGCCTTCGCCACGTCCAGGTCGGCGTGTGCGAGAGGATGCTGGGAGGAAGCCTGCTTGCTCGAGACCGAGTATCGACAGAGCCATTGGGGAGAGTTCTGCACTTTGAGTGCTGTGCTGTAGGGAATTAGACCGATTCGCCATTGTTGCTGCCACTGGTGTACCCAACCTGTCAACCGGCTCTTGTGATGGCAGTGAGGCGGAAATAGAGGTGGAAGCTGAATTGTAAGCAGAGAAGAAGCAAGGCAGGCAATGTGGTCTTTTTGGCAAAATGACCTGACGGTTGCGAGGTGTTTGGGCGCAATCGCAAGGCGTTGGGCGTTGTGAGCAGGCAAGGAGACAATAAGGGGTGTGTGAACAGGTCCGGCCGGGTAGTTCCAGAGAGTGACGATCAACGGCCGTTATAAAGGGAGACGTTAGAAATATAGGCGTGTCGTTGGCGGGCTGGACGGAGGAGATCAAGCTCGGGGAGGTGATGTATCGAAAGTATGGAGGGCTGCGCGCGGGCCGGAGGGGGCACAAAGGCGTTTGTGAAACGGTCGAGGCGCGTACCAGATCGAGGTCACGGACGTTGTAGAGAGCTGTAGTGGAGAGATTGTTGCGAGAGAGCCACGGGCATGACACTGCGACTCACCAGGAGCCGGAGTGGGAGGACGGGCGAGGAGAGGGACGAGAGCGAAGGTAAGAGTGAGACTGGAAGGAGTGGGCGGTTGCGTGGAGGGAGGGGATAAAAGTGAAGATGGGACGTAGAAGCGGAAGGGAATTGGAATGGAAGGCGCGAGCTTGGGCGGGTGGACGCCTAAGCCTGGTCGTTTCTAGTTGCAGAATGGAGCAGGGATGAGAGACGAGAATGGATGTGAATAACTTATTGTTGCATTCAATGCACCCAGGCATCCACGCCTCGACCGCTGGCTTGCCGCCAATCACAAGTGTTGCGCCGTCGCTTGTCCACGTCTGCAGCCGCCTCGTGCAGCGCCCGTGGCGTTTCCAGGCCCATCGCCCTCCAACGCAACTCGTCAGCCTACGAGCCCACCTGCAGAGTCAGATTTTCTGCATTTTCGAGCACGAGACGGTGAGTGTGCAAGACCTCAGCCCGTGTGAGCGCACGAGTGCGTGACGACCGTGGTGTGACCGAGTCAAGTGGCTCCGGCACACTGTGGTATACGGTACCTGAGGCACCGGATCAAGCCCTAGCCGCCGCATGGGCTGAATGCTTCATTCCTTTCGGACTTTCACATTCCACCTCTCCTGCTTTGCCGTTTGTCAGCTCGCACCGCCGTTTGGTCCGCCCGGCTTGGGCAAATGTTTGCTGCAGCACTCCGTGTTCATGCATCAGTCCATCAATTAATAGATATTGCTTCGACTATTCTATACTTGGCCGTGACACAGTCCTGGCCAAGCGAGGTGCATGCATCCTGGCCTCACGTGCGGCGACGGCCCTTCTCTCGGCGTCCCGAGACAACAGGCACCCGGACCCGCCCAAACCATAAAACCGCGTCCCCGGCGGTCCCCCCTCTCCTTGATTGCTTTTTGCTGTTTGCTGCTGCTCGCGTACTGGCGCCCGCCACGTGCAGCCAACTAACGAACCGCCTTCTTTCTTCCTTCCTTCCTTTGACAGCTCTCTATTGTATCCACACCCATTCGGTTCGCTTGTAGCCGTGGTCTTGCAGACACGCTCCAGCGCCCAGCTTGCCAGCAGTAATTCAAACAATTAACCTCGTCATCCGTTACAACGCTCTGTTTGTACGTTCAGCGGCCGTTAATGCCATGTTGCGCTGGCTGCGATCCCGAACCCCCTGATAGCTTCCAGATTCTGGACGCCTCATCGTGGCACTTCATTCGCTGCCCGACAGAATTTTTTATGCTTTGAGTGATATTCAGCTGGTTCTTCTTTCCCTTGCTGGCAGCCTGATCAAAAACTCATCGAAGGTCCGCCTGTACCTGTAGCGGACGATCCGTGGTAATAGTGTATGTCCACGGACCTCATTTCAGCCATGGCATCTTCCGCGCCGTGTTGTCACACCCGGCTGGATTCAGTAACCCCGTAATCGCATCTTCCAATATCCGCGTCCAACGACCGTTGCGACATCTCTGGAAACAGTAATTGGCGCAACAAACCTTGAGTCTATCCCGTTCTGCCTTACGCCTCGGCGGCTAGACGATGATGGTTGCGGTCGACTGCTTTCCACTCTTTGCTGTCCGCCGAGTCATCTGTCTCTGACGCAGCGAACCCTGCACTCAACATCCCCGCCATTGCGTCTCCTCCCATGGCAGCTTTTTGCGAGTGTCACCACTGACGTCGCGCCAACCCCGATGGCGTTCGCGCTTGCGAGGAGCGATCAAGCGGTAAGCTCGAGGTCATGTCTTTCCTCGATTGTTGTTCATGCGTTACGTGAGCCTTCAATCACCTGCACGTATCTCTGTGTCCAGGGCTACGGCGTCTCTGGTCATACTCTGCATTTCCTCTGCCGGTAGAGCCTGCAAGCTTGCGTCCAGATCCGCAATGACTGATTCCACAGACCCAATTGTCTGCTCAATCTCTGCTCTTTGCTTGGCCAACGTGTCAAGCAAATCCTGGTTCTGTGTTTGTAGCTTCTCCAATTGACTTGTTAGCTGCGTGTGACGTGTTTCCACAGTGGAGCCGAGGTGGGCCAAATAGAGCGACCGCGCCGGGAGAGTATGCGGTCTGCCATTGCATCAGCACTTGCCGTCGTAATAAATTGATGATAGAGTGCCTACGGTATGGGCGCTTTGACTACGCCGCCATTGGCTTGTTCCTCTGCTCTTGCTTTCCTGCGCCGGGCATCTTCTATCAGCCGGTCTAGGTCGTTGAGCGAGGGAACGACATTGCGCTCGCGAAGGATTGCCTCGAATTCGGATTTGCAGTGCTGCTCCAGACGCTCAACAAAATCTTTGTGCAAGCCCTGCAGCGCATCTGGCACGTTCTTCGCGGGAGTCGGGAAGCATGCGGCAAAGTTATCGTAATTGCAAGACTTGAGCGTGTTGGAGACCGCGTCGTTGTATACCCTGATCAATGTCGCGGCGCGTGCACCCGGTGTTGCAGCGACCGGCGGCGCAGCCACAGGTGATGGCGATCTTGATGTCTCTGCAGCCATCGGGATGTTGAGAGCTGCTACTGTATGAGAGTCATGTGTATTTGCAATTGCTTTGGAAGGGTCGCAAGGAAAGTCGCGTCGCGAATGGTAACTATGTTTATACGCCCAAACCTTTCCCCACAATCGCCAGCTTGGCACAGGGCTGCAGAGCCGCATATTTGCAGGGCACCGTCCATTGTCCGGACCTGGAGATATTTCTTTCAAGTCAGCAGGTCTCATTGTATGGTATCGCGGTTTCAATGACATCGCTGGCGACTGCATGGATTGTGCAGGCTATCAAACGTTCGCCTGTACCCATACTAGGCCGCCACGTACAGTTCAATCGTGTCGTAACAGCATACACGCCGACCAGAAATTTTTGGGCGACTATACCGCGAGAGAAGAAGCGGCCTGTCAGCGCGGTCCTTTCGCCAAGCGGAAAATACCAGCAGAATTCCAAAAAACAAGACCATTCGAAGCCAGCGCAAAAGAATGCTTCAGCTACGGCACAGCATCCCAACCCGAAGTCTGGTAATGCAGTTCAGGATGTCGAACCAGCTCAGCCTTTGCCACAGACGCTGACTGCAGCACGAACGTCACCATTGTTGAAAGAGATTACCGAAAACACGAATAAGCCCTCACAATCCATGCAAGAGCCCTCCTCGCCTCTTATGCAAACAAATCAGCCAAGACCTGCCTCAATACCTTACGAACGGGTGGACTACATCAAAAGTCTATCTCATATCGCTCAGCCAGTATGCATATATCAAGCACCTCCACAGCGACGGTACGCAGTAGTCTGCTATGGATCCATGCTGTTCTTTGTCGCTGTTGCTAAGTTCAATTACAACTCGATCATTGCCTTCGCCGGAACCAATCCTTGGGCACTGGTCTACGCCGGCATAATTTGTACTATGTACGGCGCGCTCGCTATGTACTGCGGTATGGCGCCACAGAAGATGGTGCGATCGATCTACGCTGTACCCACTCAGCATGGTGGTCCCCGCGCCGGTCCCATGCTTGAGGTCACTTTCAAACCTATCCTACCATTCCAGAAGGCAAAACCGCTGCAAATCCCAGCCATCGATATGACCAGGGACGCTGTGGTCGCGGCGACTGTGGAGGAACGCGTCATCGCTGAGTCGAATGAGAAATTGAGATTCAGATGGGGCAAAGCCTTCTTCAGGATGATTCGAGGCGTACTGTTTGATGTGGTCAACATGTTCACTCGGAAGAACTTTGTGTACATCTCTCTGCCGAGGGCAGGCCAGTGCAAGGTGGATCTGCCAGGAACTGTGAACCTTGGAAGGGGGCATGCTTTGGAGCAGCTTGTGCACATGGACCAATCCAAGAGGCGGATTTTCAGGAAAATGTTCTCATAATGCCAATGTGTCAGTGAGGGAAGTCTCCGCGGCTAAAGCGATGTAGTTCTTGTACAACAACTTGGCATGCACACAGCCATCTGTAATTCCAAGGATGTGAAATGTGTCCTTGATCCATTTTTAACCGCTGTTGATGATAGGTGACCATTATTGTTTTTTCCGGTCGTACATATCAAGGATTTGTGGGATTGTGTTGCACTGCAGCCGCGCGGCCAAGAGGCCAGACAAATCGCTGCAAAGCTTCCACCTCAGGCTTCGCTTCACTAAGCGCCAGGGTGGCATTACCAGATGAAACCATCACAACAGCCCGTGACTCGACCATCTCTTACACGGCCGGCGTATGCTGTCCGTCATAGTAGACGAGCGGCTCCGATTTAAGCCATTCGTTTCACAGGCGCCGCTCTGGTTGACACGGCACGGAGGCCCAGCATGAGGCCACTGTTCTCGAATGAGGCCTTCCCATCCAGCCGCCCTCATGTAAGCACCCGTCCGGTGTATCGACAAGAGGCCATCAGTGGCACGGATCACCGAGCACGGTTTCGACTTGTCACTGGTGCGGTCGCTTGATGAGGCTGTGACTGGTGCAACTTGTGTCTTCTTCCAGCGATGTTTGCGGTCTTCCGATGGCCGCCTTTCCATTACCACAAAGTCTGGGTCGCTGCCATCCTCCAGTCCTGAGGGATCGTTTGTATATCTAGCCGTACCGCCTCCTTCGAGCTCCTCATATCCGTCTTTCCATCCTCTCGTTCTTGTCCTTTACGCTCATCTGACTTCTATTGCGTGGCTCCTCTTAATTCGAGCGTTGCAGCATTAATTCGCTCCCCTGTTCTTACCAACACATTCACTTATCATATCTGAGAAACATGCCGAAGCAGCCGCGAGCCGTTGATCGAGCCCGCCGGATCTCGTCTGCAAGCTCGGCATCTTGCAGCAGTGAGATGGCCGACAACACTCGCTCGCGATCAGGATCGCAAACCTCGCAGAACGCCTCAGCAGTATGGAGCACAGCCGATGATGAGAAGTTGGCCTCGGCCCGAGCGGCGGGCATGAATTGGCAACCTATTGCAGCCCAGTATTTTCCAAACAAGACCGCCAATGCGTGCCGGAAGCGCCATGAGCGGTTGATGGAAAGGCGGTATCAGGAGGATTGGGGACAGGAGAAGCTTGAGGAGCTCGCTGTTGCCTACTTTGAATGTAGACAGGAGATGTGGGCCATGCTGGGTGAGAAGCTTGGAGCGCGGTGGACCATGGTCGAAAACAAGGTATATCAATACTGCTCCAGGTACGGCAGAAGAAGGTCTGACATATACATTTTAGGTCATGGAGAAGGGTGTCAAGAACCTCCAGAACATCGCACGAGCTTCTTACCGAAAAAGGATGCGACTTCTCGACTCGGATGACGCCCAGTACCCGCAAGGACTCGAATACCACCATGATGAGGACAACAGTGCGAACATGTCTGACGCAGATTACATCCTGTCCAGACTCCACCGCCCGTCCTCAGCGCCGGCTATGGGGGAGCAGAGACCGCTGTCGCCATCGCCATCGCCGAAGCGCCAGCGACGTTTTGCGCTTGACCTGCCACTGTACGAACCGCCAACATCTGTGATGGGTCCAAGAAGCTTGCAGCCAGTCACATTCCGGCCAACACCCACGGTGTTTGCTCGTCCTGAGCAGCGGCCCTCGACAAGTCCGCGTGACATGTGCAGGATTCAGTCGCTGCTGTCTCCGGAAGAATAACGAATTATGGACGGCATGGGAACGCAAAGGTTATTACTAGTGAGCTGGACTCGCTACTTGATGAATAGACGGTCCCGGATGATATCTTGGGATACGGAACGATAACGATGTACTATTAGTGCCCTGTACAGTAGTTAATGCATGCAATCACGCAGTGCCAGAAATAAAAATCGATGAAACTGCCCTCGACTACGTCACAAACTCAATCGCAGTCCCTCTGCTTAAAATGGCTTAGCGCCATCTCGACCGCTCACCGAACCAATCAGATCCTGTCTCCACAGATTCCCAGATCCAGCCGCAAGTGAGATTCAGATCTCAAATCTCGAATCATGGCGTCACTATCCGATATCCAGCCCCGAATTTGTTTCCCCTGGCCTGGCAAACCGACGATCATCCATCATGCCGAGCACGCTACTGCACATACTACCGCCCCATCGCGACATGGTTCGCGCATGTAGCCATAAGACGCGTGAGAAATGGTGACGTGGAATATCTGCATCGCATGTTCAACGGGGAACGATACCAGGGCCGATTCGCGTTTACGGATGGTGAGATCTGCATTGGGGATCGCATATTGCGATGCTTCTCCTCCCTTCCGCTCTAGTGTATTGGACAGGGACATGATGTAGGTGGGTCTCATCGTTCGAGTCTGTCGCGCACCTTTATAGTGCTTCCTTCATCCTCGATCCTGTACCTTCTCACTTCCTTGCTATAGAGACTGCACTCTCCCTGCACTTCGTTCTTGAGACTTTCGACACTTTCCTAATTCACGAATTGGTCATATCGTGTTCGGCTTTATCGTATGAGCAAGACTCGCGTTGCAACGAGAGAACAAGACCCGATCAGGAAGTTGTCCTAGGCACAGTCCATCTACATTCAACAGCAGCGACGATGCCCAGCACACGCAGCCAGACCAAAGAGGACACAGCACCTACCTGCCACGTGCTCGAATACTCCTATAACGACGACAAGGATGATGACCGCTTCGCCATGACCGCCTTGGTCCATACACTTCGCTTCCACATCTCCGTGGATCCGGTTGAACTGAAGTCCAAGGATATCCGAGACGAGTACTTGAGCCTACTAGATACCGTCCGCGGTAAGGAACAACCCGGAGCCGACCCTGTCAACAGCAAGAAGCGTAAGCGAGACGCCTCCTCTTCAAACGAAGCCGATTCAGGTTATGGTGGATCGTCACCCGCCTCACCCGCCAACCGCAGCGCTACTAGTACGTCAAGCAGCGTGACGCTTGCCGACGACGACCGCGAAGATCCCGAAGGGCCTATCCGGCAGCTACAAAATTGGACCCTTGAGGCTTTCGGGGACATCTTCGCCTCGCGCGCACCGGCGGACGAAGAGCGCCGCCCAAAGACAGTAGCAGAATGGTTCCACGGACCAGTCTTCTTCTACGACCTCACCTGCACCCCAGACGGCACCCTCACTCCCTCTGAGCGCACCAACCCATCTCAATCCCTTCGCGATCACATCGCCACTCTCGTCCCCTCCCTCCAGCTGCCGAAATACATCACAACCCACTCCATCCCAATCTTCAGCACCACCGACCTACACATCGAAGGCACATCCTCCACCCCCTCTCCACTCCACCCAGCCGTCGTCCGCAGCTCCCGCACATCAGAGTCATACTTCCTCAAACTTATCGACCCCACCCAGCCCGGTCCCGCCAAGCGCGAACTACGCATCCTCAAAGACCTCGAGCGCAAGAACATCCACCAGAAGATCCGCGTGCCTCTTGTGCTCGGCGTCGTCGTTGACGACCACCACTCCACCTCCTCCCTACCTGATACAACGACCAAGGACGCGCCGTGCACGATCCTGGGCTTCCTCCTCACGCCCATCGCCTCCCCCACCCCGTTGACGACGATGCTCGACACGGACGTCGCCGAGTCGCACCGCGAGCGCTGGGCGAGGCAGGTGAGGAACTACGTCGACGAGCTGCACGCGCACGGAATCATCTGGGGTGACGCGAAGGCGGACAACTTCCTGGTGGACGAGAAGCAGGAGTTGTGGATTATTGATTTTGGGGGCAGTTATACCGAAGGCTGGATAGAGGAGAAGTATTCCGAGACTGAAAAGGGGGATGAGATGGGCACGGAGAAGGTGGTGGCTGCGGTGAGGGATCCTGAGGGGGCGACGTTTGATCCTGATGAGGAGGAGGAGGGTAAGGAAGGGGAGGAGACTAAGGTGGCGAAATTGCAGCATGAGGATAGTGAAGACGAGGAGGGTGATAATGAGGAGGAGGACGAGGATGTCGACGATGAACTAGATGAGAATTACGAGGACGAGGACGAGGATACAGGGAGGGCCTCTAAGATGAGGAAGCTGCACCATGACGACGAGTAGAGGTCATGTAGTCTAGGCGTGTAAAATTAGAGGTGTGCTGCAATTGTGTACGATAGCTGGAGAACCAATTCCTGTACAATAAATACTTTGGTTTGATATTTGTTTCTCCCAGAAAGGGTGGTATCTACGAAGCTTTTTCTTGCATCATATGCACCGGTCTAGAAGCCATGTCCATTCCACTCATGATCGCAATACTGCTCTTCCTCCTCAGCCACCCCGTGCTCGAGTGACGAAACCAGTCCAGAATTTCTTCCACTCACGCTGGTCTGCGCTTTTCAGCCTTGCGATGTACTCTTGTACGGCGTCGCCCGCGAAGCCCATGCCAGGCAACTCCTGATCTCCGAGGTATGCTTCGTACTGCGCGCCGCACTTGCGAAGTATAGTCCACTGCAATGTGGCTGCTTCACCTAGAGCTGATCGCGCCTGTGCATCCTTGGCGTTGAAGGCCGGCGAGGAGATGAGACCCCATGTAAGTGGCGAGAAGCGGGTCATAGCGAAGTGGTCAAAGCCCGGTAACGCAGGTGATGGCTCTTGCGGCGCCCCACTTCTGTCAGCACCGTTCGCTGTCCCAGCAAGATCTGGTCCACCCCAAATGCTGGTCATGCGCGTCAAGACAGAGAAGGATAACCTAGCTGTGGCGTAGTCACTAGCGTCTCGGCAGAAATGCTCAAGAGTGGAGAGGAGAGGCTCGAAATTGCCCTGATTAGTCGGCGACACGATCACAGAGGCCAAATCGTTGTTTAAGATGACCAGGACGAAATTAAGATACTGTGACTTGAGCTCTGCGAGCTGGATTTCGTCATCCGTCCCAGTCGTTGGCTCGCTCAGCCCAGTAAACACTCGCTGCAGAAGGGGCGTGAGCAATGAATCCAAGATAGACGATATCTCGGTCTTGAAGCCAAATACTACTTGGTCCAAAAGTCGAAGAAAGGTAGCCATTTCGTCCCTGGTTGATGTCTGAGATAGCAAACCTTCGATCCATCTCGGCAATTGTTCAAGGATTCGAGCACCAAGTACACCAAGCATTCGGCTGAAGGAGAACCTTGCGGCTGTTCGGATATGCATGGACGACTTTAGTGTTTCAAGGGCAGCCAAAATTGCTTCTGATGCAGGGTGAAATTGAGCAGAAAGCTCATTCGCAGGCGGAGCACCTGATGACGAGACCCCGGGCATCCAGTCACAAAAGCCCTTTGCCAATGTACCAATCGCCATGATGACATGGTGGACTTGAAGAATGGCCTGCTCATCGCCCCTAGCAGCTGTGGGCACGGCCGAGTTGAGGTCTGCGATAAGTGGATCCAGCACAGATTTGGCGTAATATGTCTGATTTTGGATGGGAATCTGCGTAGTCGACGCAACGCATCCGATGGCTTCGAACAGGTACAGTTGAGCCGTGAAGACTGCATCAGCGGAACGATCGTTGAATTCCGAGCTGTCATCGTCATCGGTCTCATCCGGGACTTCTGCCTTTATATGCAGCAGATCTCCGAAAGATTGCATGACGGTGGGCGCGTCTCCCCCTAAGTGAGTCCTGAGGTGCTTGACAAATCGGAAGAACAAGTACCAAGACCGTGTTCGGACCTTGGCATGATCACTGTGGATGAAACGCACAAAGTTTTCTAGCGCTCTGGGGATCAGACCAGTATTCTGTTCGAAAAATACGCAATATCTGACGCAGATTTCCAGGTATTGGAGCTGAATAGCTGGGTGTGGGTGTGCCGAGAGGTTCGAGGTCACTAGCTTGGTCATCATCTCAACGAGATGTTGTGCAGCGGTACTAGTAGGCACGCTTTTATGGTAAAGTCCACCATTTTTGACAGCGAGCTCGCCGAAGAGGAACATCTCGTACAGTGCCAAGTCGAGCTCGCGCCAGGTGATACTGTTGTCGCCTGAGTCGATTCCGTTAAAGGTAGTAGCGACCAGCCTACTGATCGTTTGCATGAACACATTCTCATCGACAGCAGCAACTGTCTGCTCGAGGACATGTAACCTCTTCCTCAGGTCCTGAAATTCAGCCTCGTCTGTCTCTTCATCTTCGGCGCCCCATTCGGCAGTCTCATCGTACTTCATCTTCGTAATGATGTTGTCCAGAATTGGCTGTAGCATCTGCGCATGCTGAGGAGGCAATCCACTACCAGCCTTGACCCTGCGTCTGAACATTGTGAGAAGATCTGATATTGATGGAATGACTGTTGAACAAATCTCATCATATTCATCAGAGAAGAATCTAAGCAGGAAAGGCATGCAAAGTTGAAGCATCTCGTCCGCTTTCGATCTGGTACCATCATCAATGTTGTCATTATCAAGGACCTTTATTATGTCGAAGGCAGCCGTGTTGGTAAGTCTAGCCACTGTCTCTGCAAGGTCTGTATCATATTGCGAAGTAGATCGATACTCAGATAGAGTAGGCGTGGCAACCAACTGAGCCAACACATCGGTGATGTTCAAGAAGCGCATAAGCTCGATTTTGTCATTCGCAGGCATTTTCTTTGCGATGATTTCAGTGAGTGTATCGATTGCTGCCGCACGCACCTGGCTCTGCTTCGCCACAGGTGGGGAAACCTGCTGTCCAGCCACATCCCACAGACATTGAAGCATGTCCGGATTTACCACCAGCGAAATGTCGATCCAGCTTACCCAGCGGCTCACGCATTTTAAACATAGCTCCACGATCTCAAGGTCGATTTGTCTCCACCGCGAGAGTATCTCGCGCCAAAATGTCGCGATTTTGTTGGTATCACCTCTTCTGATCAAATCTTTCAGCTCGCCATTGCGCTTTTGCTCTTCTTGTGACCGTGGTATCAAGACATCTGCAATTTCATCATGGACTGATCGGAGAATGCGCAGGTACAGCAAAGTGCCACTGGAATTCGCGCTCCCTAGTGTCGGTGAATCTCCTGCAATAGCCCGAAAGTCGTCGAAGAAGGAGGGCCAGGTGGAGCCATACAAGGAAGCAAACAGGTATGTCAAGGTCTGTGTAAGTTTGTTCTGCAATGCTGTGCCGTCAATCCCGGCTGAGTTGGGGGTATATTGCCGGCGGATGTAGTCTAAAAGATTGTCCTTTGCAAAGTCAAGTTCTCGTTGATCCAACTTTTGAGACTGTACTGCGTTGTTCACTACCTCCAAACTGACATGCCGAACAACCTCCGAAGCAGGCGGGGAACGAACAAACAGGGCAAGACAGACTTGCCAGCCGGAGGGATCCAAGCGAAGTTGTTCAAGGAAGGTGTATGCTTGAGATTTCAAGGTCGACTCGGCTGTGGGGCTGAAGGCTATCTCGATGGCGCTCTCGACCTGTGCTCGAAGTCAGCATGGCAGCAAAAAGTGGGCTTGGAAGCTTGATCACCTGAGCATCCATCGCGGCCTGCAATACTGCCTACGAACCGTGCGATCTGGCGGGGAGGGTTCCGAGCTGATAGCCAGCAGGAAAGTCGGGTTCGAGGCCTCAGGCCTACTCCATCGCTGTCAATTGTCGTAGGATCAGAGCGTATGTTTTGAGCTTGAATGGAGGGGCAGTCGAGGGGAGAATGGCGAGCGGTCTCGTGACAGGATCAAAATCCACGAGGTTTCGTCGCGGAAAGGAAGGATGCCGGAGAACGAATTATCAGTTACTGGGGGTTTCGATGAGCAGAACGAGAGTGGGTTGAGCAGTAAGCAATTTTTTGTTGTTTATAGGGTGGAGGTGAAGCGGGCCACTCAAGACTTGAGATGTCGTATGTGCGTGTTCTCTTTTTTCAGGCTGCAAACTTTCCGCCGGCCGACCCCGAAGCTTCGTTGTTGATGCCCATCCGCTCTCCACATGTCTACAATAATACCACTAAACACGTAGCAAAAGAGGTAAAAAATTTATATGAACATTCACAGATGGCATTCCATGTACAAGCTCTGCTGGATATTTGTAGCAACATAGCTATGTCGGATGCAATGTAGCGATTCATCATTACGTTCGTATTGCTCGCCGGCATTTCCTGCCACCACCGCTAATATACCGTTCATCTTACTTGGATCGCCGTGATCAAATGTCTCATCCTTATAGCTTGTGTGAACGAGGGTTGTCGCTTCTAGCAAAATAAGTGGCTGACTGAATCAAGGATGAAGACATTATACGAACTATTTGAGAAGGTATTTTGCAGCGTGGTCCACGTGGTCGTCAGCAAACGTGGACATGAAGTAGTAGCTGTGGTCGTAATCTGGCTGCATGCGGAGATTGACGCCATCCTTGTGTCCTGCTTCCGACGCGGCCTTTGTCAGATTCTCTGGGAGTAACTGATTTTGCTTCAGGAAATTGTCTCCAGTGCCCTGGGGTTCGGTCAGTACGGCAGACATGGCACAGCGGAAGCGAGCATGGCAACTGACCACGTCAATTAGAATGTCCAACGGGCCCTTCCAACTCTTGATCAGCTCCGTGGCATCATGCTCCTTCCACTTTTGCTGTTGGTCCTCTCCGAAATAGCCCTTAAATGCCTTCTGGCCCCAGGGGCAATTGCTGGGGTTTGCAATGGGAGCAAAAGCGGACACGGACTTGTACATGCCCGGGTTCTTGAGGAACTTTGTTGATGTTAGTGACAGGGTATACAACCTTCCGAGGGGCCAGCTTACCAGAGTCAATGCGCCATGGCCACCCATGCTGTGGCCTGTAATGCTGACCCGGTTCCCATCAAGTTGTGAGAAAGAAGAGAAGAGTTCCTTTGGGAGCTCTTGTGTGATATAGGAGTACATCTTATATCCTTTGTCATAAGGCTCCTTTGTGGCGTCCACGTAGAAACCGGCACCTGATCCGAAATCGTATGCTTCGTCTTCACCCTGGATGTTCAATCCTCCTATCATTGAATTAGTATCAGAACATAGCTTGCACCATCACTGAACGGGATTGGAACTTACTTGGACTTGTGTCGGGGTATACTACAGCGATACCTTTCTGGCTAGCTCTATGCTGGAAGAAACCCTTCTCGGCGCAATTGTCGCCCGTGCATGTCAATCCGGAAAGATAGAACAACACGGGGACTTTTCCAGAGTCGGCTTGCGGAGGTAGATAAAGATTTAGCTTCATCTCGCAGTTGGTGGTTGTCGCTTTGTGAGCAAGCTTTAGCAGCTTGCCACCAAAGGACGCAATGGTAGCTGTTGTTTCGAATGACATTGTGGAGGCTGGTGATCGAGATTACTGATTTCGAGGATTCAGTGAAGACAAGGAAAGGAAAGGAAAGCTGAATTGGCTTTTGGCTTGGTTTTTGAAGATGACCAGAACATCGTCGGCTTTTGCTCCGCGTGTTGGCGACTCCGGTGCGTCATGGAAGGTGGGGCAAGGCCTTGAACGGATTTAAATGCCATATTGGGGGCGGGTTGTCCCTCATTCCCCCTCCTTGTCCCCGAGAACGGAGGACGCAAACACTTCTCCGCAATGGCCATCCATTAATTTTGCGTTCACCTAATTTGCATCAAATCACCACTGACGAACAGCTGATTCATGATCATAATGATATTGTATCATTCTGTCTCCCCTGGTAGTCGTCGCTGGACAAAGCGTGCAGTGCATTCGTTTTCTCATATATTACGTGTTACGCATTCATTAGGCAGCTAACAGAATAACATATTCGATGAATTGTTCGTGAATACAGAAACCCCGAGAAATTAGCGGAATTCGAATACTGCATAGCTCAAGATTACGGAAATCCATAGAATCGCCGCTCAGTCGGCTTGGGAACATGTTCCCGTTTGCCCTTCTCTGCTCATCATACGGCGGTCAAACTCAGATTCTTCGATTCAACCTGATCTGAACAGTCAAAAGAATCGTAGTCCTTCAAGGCCTTTTGCGTTCCACTAAGCGCGGGTACTGACAGAGCCCTTCAGTCGCAATGTCATGCAGGTTCAAGGGCAAACGAAGCGACAATGGACTAGAGTGGGCATAGTACCATATCATGACTGGGCGAAGGCCACCACCGCAGCGCAAGAAACCTGCCATCGTGAAGCGTTGCTTGTGAAATCAAGAGCTTTCCAGGTCCATGGCATGCCATCGGTGGAATGCAACTGGATCAACGTATACCTTCCATCAATGTACTAAAGTAGTTCCTCGCATGTCCAATCCTCGTACCTGGGATTGATTAGACGATGGATGTGAAGTCAATGGTCTATAGAGACTTGACTCACCAGCCATCTGGCAGATACCGCCGCACCACAAGGGGAATCTTCTTCTCTCTGAGTTCTTTTATAGCGATCTGCAGTGGGTCCGTCTCACCCTCCACATCAACGAGTACCGGGGCATTCATACTAGGCCTTGGTCAGCGATCTGAAGCAGCACTACAAGTGCGGTTTGCACTACCTGATCTGCAGCGCTCGTGTGCCCAAAACACGAGCCTTTTCGTACTTGGTCATGTATGGTGTTGTAGTCCTTTTGTTGTTCGGAACCTTCTTCTCTTTCAAGCCTTTGACCGTTGTCGCACCCTTTTGCGGCGCTCCATTGGCTTCGCCAGATGTGACAATGTTATTGTGCATTTGATCTGGATCCTCTGTTCCTCCTTCCTGATCGCCGCCCTCACCCTCGACATAATCCTCTGGCTCCGGCTCGAGATCTTCCTCAATCATGTTATCGGCATATTCCCTATAGTACCCTCGTCAGTGTGGCCGCCACAGGTGCAGTCGGACGCGCACATACTCTCCGTCCCCAAAATCTGCTCCCCCATCGTCGCCGTAGTCCTCCATCGTCAATTGCTGTGCCACAGAGCGAAGAGGCGCGAATGTTTCTCAGCAGTAGCTGGAGTGTGATTGAGATGGCGCCACAGATTTCAGCGCTGCCACATAGACACAATCGCAGGATGCACCAGAATTATAGGTGAAGTGTTACGGATGAAAGAAAAGCTGTAGGGCTGAAGTCACCGCGGCTGTTCCCGCTTCCGCTCCCACTCCTTCCTAATTGTGGGGTGGTGGGCCGGCGGAATAAAGTTTCAAGATTTCAACAGGATGCTTTGCAGGACCCTTCTTTTTTTGTTCGTTAACATCCTCGGTTTCATCAGAGAAGTGAAAGACATGTCTGCCATAGCGATCAAGCGACTGCCGCCGGCTGAGGGCCATGGCCATGCTTCCAAGCGTGTCAAATCCGGAGGAACACCCGAACTGGTACATCTTGATCCTCGCCTCTGCTCACAAACTAGCGCTGGAAATTCGGCACCTTCAGACTTGGAGTCGAACATTGAAGGCGTTACGAGCGATATTGTCATCAAAAGTCAACCAAGCACGCCAGCTACAACATATCCCTGCCGTGAAAAGAATTTTCTCTGTGATTTCCCAGGCTGCGGCAAGGCGTACAATCGGCCGGTACGCTTGGCCGAGCACCAACGTTCACACACCAATGAACGGCCTTTTGTCTGCAAGCATGAAGGGTGTGGGAAGAGCTTTCTCCGCGACAGCCACCTGAAGCACCATGTGAAGTCTCAGCACGAGAACCTGAGAGACTGGGTTTGCGACTGGCCGGGATGTGGACAGGCGTTTGCCACTGGGCAGAGAATGCGCACGCACCGCAAACGACATGAAGACCGAGAACAGTTTCGGTGCACAGGATTTCCGCCCTGTGAACAGCAATTCAGGAAGCAGGAAACACTCGAGCGGCATATCGCGTCTGTGCATCTGAAAGATGCGCCATACGTGTGTGAACATCTGGATGAAGAAAGCGGTCAGGCTTGCGAAAAGCGGTTCAAGCAAGCTTCTGGTCTGTCGTGGCATCGAGAAAGGGAGCACGAGTCCACGAAACCAAAACACTTTTGCAATCAATGCACTCCAGCTGCAGACGAGGCTGATAATACATCACAACAGAACGCAAACGGACCTGAGGCGAAGTTGACTGGTTTCTCAAGCTATAGCGAGTTGCAGGTGCATATCAAAGACGTGCACCCACCAACATGCAACCACTGTGGCCATGTATGCAGCACGGCCAGCCAGTTGAAGGCGCATATGGACATTGAGCATGTGGACTTGGAGGAGCGACGAACGATACCGTGTCAAGAACCTACGTGCGCCCGCAAATTCACCAAGAAGGGCAATATGCTGGTGCATTATCGAAGCGCGCATGAGGAACAGAAGTTCGTATGTGGACAATTTGCTGTAGGAGGATCCAAGATCGTACCGGAGTGGGATGGCATTGGAGCATGCGGGCGAGGATTTGCCACCAAGGCTTCACTAGAGAAGCATGTGCGAACTCAACACTTAAATCTTCCACTACAACCGAGCAGAGGGAAGGAGAAAAGGAAGCAACGCAAGGCGAGGATGTCCGAGCACGATCACGGCCATATTCATGGAGATGACGATGAATACGGTCACGAGCATAGGACTACACGCGATGCAGGGTCTGGTCTAGACCACGGGGAGGCGACAATATTTCCAGGAGTCGAGTACCAGGCTTTCGGGCAACTTCCGTGTGCGATAGCGGTGTGTCAGCAACGGTTCGAGCACATGTCAGGGTTGGAAAGCCACTTGGAGACAGTACATGGATTCAGTGCTTTAGCGGCTCTAGATGCGGCAGAGGCTGTCTGCGAAAAGGAGGCGCTCACAGGAGGCAGGTTCTGGGTGGGCGGAGAAGAAGGCTCGGGGTTAGTGGAAGACGACCATGAATTCGCGAACTGTCTAACGCAGGCGCTGGGTGGAGCTGATGTTGTCAAATCATCATCATATGTGTAAGCAGGAAGAAAGGGATACCAAAAGGAAGGTTGAGCTAGATGCGAACGATGTGATAGATGGAAGGAAAGAAGCAATACAGAAGAGGAGATCCTTGCAAATGGCTCGCCTGTCATTACAGGGATGGCGACGAGATTGCGAAGTGACGTGTTTAGCGAGTGGGGAGATCTTGAGCTTCTGCACGATTCGACATGGGTATTGCAGATCTGCTTCGTCGAGGAATGCCGGCCGCCTAAGGGGAAAAGCGAGCATGGTGAAAGCCAGTTGAGGGTTGCTCACATTCACCGGGTGTGTTTATAACCAACAGCCGAGACAATGTTCAGACATGGGCTTGACTCTATGGTGAATAGTGGTGGTATCGCTTTGGAAGTGTATACATGAACTGATGCAAATGTCGGTCAGAGACTGCGACACATATGCTCGAATTTGACTTTGACTGTCGAGGTGGACACGGAATGGAGCCCTGCAATAGAGCGTGGCATGCGGGAGGAATACCTTGTCCTGGCCAATACTTTTCTATGGCATGAGCGCGATCCAATGGAGGTTCGCCCGAGCCTGGAGCGAAGGCGGGTTGATGTTGTCGACCGATCGGTGGCTTCTTTGTGGGCCAACCATCGTATCGTACGACGGGTGGCTTGACGATGGCTTTGAGGCGCCCTGGTGGCGGCGCTATCGGATACCTTATCGATTTGGTGGTGAGAGATTTCAGCTTCAGGAGGCGGTTTGGTCTTTGTCTACCACTGACCGTGTGCCGTCTGTCGGTTCATGAGGCGGCCAGCTGGATAACATAGCTATGTTTGGCAACGGGCAGAGGAAGCGAGGTCAACAAAGGTCAAAAGGTCAACGTCCGGGGCCAAAGCAGGGCAACGGCTGCAAAAAATCCAGCATATCCGGAACGGCCGTTGCGCAATCCAGGAGGTTGCCAATTTGTGCCCCCTCCCTGGCATTCCTCCAGTGTCAATATTGTGTCGATCTTGCTTAACGCGTCCCGGCAATTTACATTATCGATAGTCTCGCGTCTAGACACGACTGACAGTATGAGCGCAGAGGATGCAAGTGAGCGCAGAGAGAGTGGCCCGATTTGGCACCCGCGTTCAGGCCCCCAAGCCACATGATTCAGTCACCGACCACGGGGATTAAAAATTCTGGAAGAGCATCAACCCTGGTTGCACAAGCGACACGAAAGGGCCAGACACGCGTCAAGACGGAGAACAAATGGATTGCAGATCCGGAAAGGGCTGAAGTCGCAAAGTGCAGACAGCAGGAAGGAGCAGCCGAGAAGATCAGCGGCTGCACAAGCACGCACATAACCACACGTTGCAATTGTTTAATCAGATTGTTCACTTCGTCAATCAATAGTCAATCAACCTTTTCATTCGTCCGGTACCGTCGGCTTTTTCCTGCAGTGGCCTTCCACCACCATCCCCCTGGTGCATTTCAGACTTTCGGCTTCCATCGTGCACTTGCAGGGGTTTGCGCCCGTCATCCATCCTTCGTACTTCCTGGCCCTGCTCTCTAAGCTCGGTCCCGATCCAGACCACGGCACACCGAGGCCCGCCCTTGACTCACCTTGACCACTGCTCAGCTATACCGCGTCAATAGTCTGGCCCGCCTCGGGGCTGTCTGCGCCCTTGTGCCCCCTCTGTACCCGGAGCGTGGCTGCACTATCGTGTCTAGTGCCGAAGCATGCAGTATGACGACCCCCATTGACACTCTCCATCCCCCTCGGTGGGCGTCAGCACATGCTATAACCTATAATCTCGTCGTCGCTAAGGTGAGTCGTCAGGCCGTGAAGGCGCAAAAAACGTTTGTTCTTTAATTTGCTCTATCTACCACAAAAATCCCTGCCCTTGCCCTCCTTCACAATCAGAAAACGTCCGCCATTCCACACTACCGTCGACCCATCATCCTCCCAACGTTCGTTCATACGCCCGCTCCATCGTCTGTCAACCTGTCCAACACGCTTGCTCTCCAAGAACCTACATTACATGAACGCCCGCCGCCTTGGTCTCCGTCGTTCGATTTGACACCAACCTTACTTTCGTTCAATCTCAACTTTGCTCTTGGTCTTCGTTGGCGTTCAGGATCCCATGTTTGATCGGATCTCAACACCGGCGTTGCTATCAAAGGGCAATGGAGAAAATTACTATCCTCCGTGATGGGCGGACGGCCAGTCTTGCTAAACGGAAACACATATTAAACTCTCGGCGATCACCACTATCTACGATCAGCCTTTTGCTTCTTCTCATGCTCACACTCCCTGCGGTAACGGCCATCGCGATACCTGCGATACCGAGTTTTGACCTTGTCGACCGCAATAATGAAATCATAATTCACGACTCCATGCCACCTCCCAAAGCCGAACTGGTGAAACGAGACACTGCCAGCACTTCTACACCACAGCCTTTTGATACTTCACTCGGCAACAACTTCACATCACAGGGCTGCCTTCCTTTCTTCCAATCCTTCTTGAATGACGCCACATTCATCGCCTGCTCGCCTATGTCACTATTGCTCCAAACCTCATCTGATTTCTTCTCCGTCCAGAGGGATCCGACAGCACTCAACGCCACCCTTGACGCTTCTTGCAACGTCAATGTCACCGACTGCAGTCAGCTCATGTCGAGCCTGAATACCAAGCTACGCTCGGCATCAGTCTGTGGACCCGACCTTGCGAAGCAGAATCCCATCGTCAGCCAGGCTGCTGCTGGCTTCTCCGCTTACGATGTCATGTACAAGGCTACGTGCCTGCGGGACGCGACGACTAATCAGTACTGCTTCGCCGAAGCTGCAGGCAATGCCTCCGCCCCGACGAGCATCTACACCTACTACCTGCCTTTGGGTCTCAACCTTCCCAGCCAGGCAAAGCCGGCGTGCAATACATGCCTTCGCGATACCATGGACATCTTCGCTGTGGCAGCCACTCAGTCTGGACAACTCCTTGCTAACGACTACACCGGCGCTTCACAGACCGTCGCCACCCAATGCGGAGACACATTCGTCCGGCTCAACATCAAGGTCGCCACCAACAGTGCTAATCCTGGTCGAGCACCTGGTGTCGCATCATGGTTTTTAATCATGGCGCTGTCTCTATCGGCGGTCCTCTTCCACAGTCTTGTGTGAGATCTTCTTTCAACGACAATAGATTTCTTGTATCTCACAGCGGTTATGATACCACTTTTCTTATACTAATGGGGAAGGCGCTCTGGGGTTGCGCCACTATACCCACTGGCTCGCGCTATGCCATGTGCTTTATTCACGAATCTAGTCAAACAGCATAGATGAATGGTCGGATTGGGTGTATGGAGCATCCGGAGAATGAATGTACCAAGTCGATAGAGACTTGGGTATTAATAAAAAGTAGGACTGCAGCCTCCGCGCTTGCATTGGTAATGGCTATTACATATTGTGTAACTCCATGATTTATGGAGACGCCGATTATAGAGTACATACGTTCCTCGAGTACGAACGTCTAATGGTTATTGCTTATTCTGATCACACAAAATCGCCATGTGCCGTATTTATATTACTGTAAATAAGCTTGGTTGACTCAAAGCACGTACGGTGCCTTTATCGTAAAGGAACAACGCAGGCAATCACTCCGCATCCAAAGTCTTCAAATGCGTGGATAAGACATATTCATTATTTCCCCAATCGTCACAATCATGTACATGCAAATCCTCCCTTGCCGTCTTCCCTTCCGGTCGTCCAAGAGCGGCGCTGTCTATTATTCACCTACCGTCCCACCTAGCCTCCCTGTCCCTCAACACCCAAGCCAATCAATCATATTCTCCCCTCACCCCTCCTACCCCCATCGGCACGGGCGGCGCATTCCCCGCCTCAATAGCCCTCGCCTTGGCCGCCGCTCTCTCCGCCCTCCTGCGTCTCCGATTGTCGTCAAAAGCACTCATCTCCGTCCCTGTGTTCGTGCCGGTTTCGTACCCGCCTACGCTCGGCGCGCCGTGCAACGGTGGTGGGCTTGCCACACCATGCGGCGACGAGTGCATTGGCACTGGCGGTGGTACAGGTGGTGGCAGCGGAAGTGTGTCGTGGCTCCCCCGCGCCGGGGTCGTGGGCATGGGGATGTTCTTTATCGGCGCTTGGTGCGCGCGTCTGTATCCCTGCACGTCGCCGGTGTCCGAGAGGTCGGACGAGAGGGACTCCGTACGTGGGCGACGACGAGTGCGGCGCTCACGGCGGCGTGCGTCGCGTTCGGCTGCTGCTTCAGATTCGTTCAGTCGGCGAAGCGTCACGTGGCGGTTGTCGTCGTGGATTTTGACTTTAACTGATACCGGGGGCTCGCCAGATGTTGTGCTTGACTCGTTGTCGCGGCGGGCGCTGGAGCTGCGGCGCTCGGCTCGTCGTCGCTTTTCTTCTGCAAGAGCGCCGGCGGCCAGAGCGGCGGCACCACCTGCTGCGGCTGCCGGTAGCATCTCGTCTTCGAAGCGGACGCGCGACCCATTCGCTTCCGGATACCGGGCCCCTGACGAAGGACCAGGGCCTGTGGGGATGGGTATCGATGTGTCGTCGATGGGATATCCCGGCTGACCTGTGGGTCTCGTGTGGACAGAAGAATGTGCCTCGTCTGTAACAATACTGTGAGGCGCGGCGGCTGAGGCTGGTAAGGGAGGTATGTTGGTGTTGGGAAGATTATGGCGGGAAAGAGCTGGGTTGCTGCCGACAAGATCCTCATCGACCACTGAATCTCCATAATCAGGTCTATGCCGCTGAGTGCGGTTGACCCTATCAGCGATCTCCTCGTCATACCGACGAATTTCTTCCGCCCGTCTCTCTTCCCTTCGTTCTCTTCTCTGCTTCTGCTTTTCCCTCAAATATGCCAGTCCTGTAAATCCAGCAATGGTAGCAGCTAAACCTTGGCCCTTGGTGAGACCGCCAGCTGGCTTAGCCATGGGAGGGCTTGTGATTGACTCATGGCTCGAGACCGATGAGAACGAGCCACTCCGTCGTGGTCGTAGACGCGATGGTCTTGGTGCCCTCATAGGCCGCGAAGGCGACGAGAGCGGACTTTCGTATTCTGATGTCAGGCGATCAGACCTCGGTGGTCCCACCCGTGATGGGCTCCCTAGTGAACTCTCATAGGCTGACGGTGCATGCCGTCGTGTGCGGCGCCTGTCGGCGGGCGAATATGGTGCTTGGCCAGAATGTATCCTCGAGACGTCCGCATGGCTGACACTGCTGTTATCTCCGAGAGGAGGCCGGCTGTAACCACCTATGTTGCTCTCTTCGTCTCGTTCTCTTCGGTCACCGAATAACCGCTTGACTCCCTGGAAAGCCGCTAGGCCTGCGCCAGCTCCAAGTATACGATCTCGCCAAGTGTGGCTTGGTCCAGGTCGAGGCGCCGTATACTTCTCTTCCTCAATGAATGAACCGGAATGGCGTCGAGAAGGATGCTGGGAGTAGGCACCGGACGCATCCGTTACGGAATGCCGATGAGAATGGTGTTGAGAGTAAGGGGCCGATGCTTCTGTCATATCTTCATGTATGATGGTTTCGTTACGATCACGCTTACGACGCGCCCGATCTCTCAAAGCTGCCAGGCTGGCCAGTGCTCCGCCAATCAAGGCCGTGTCTCTAAGTGCGTGTCCTCCACTCTTCTCCCTCCGTTCTTGGATGACCTCTACGTTTCCTGGACCAGATTGTCTACTCACGTAGCTCTCGCGGAAGTCTGAGCCAGTGAAGCGTTCAGATTGGTATCTGTGAGAAAGGACGAAATATACCACGATCCATGCGGCCAGAATCAAGGCATACGTGATGAAGAAGCCCTTGGCGGCTCCGTAGAGGGCAAGGCCGAGAGGAATCTGTGCAAGTCCAAGAATAGCTATTGCGCGGCCCATCCAATGGTGGAACTGTCTCGGTGTCAGAGTGTACTGAGCTATAGTCGAGGGATTGAGTATTTACCATAACTTTGACTGGAATATAATCACGGTCTTTCCTCCTTTCTAGACGACGCATGAGGGCTCCTCCAAGGACCTGCACCAGCACCAAAGTGTACAGCGCCACTCCGATGGCATGGTGGGGATTGCTCAAGCTTCGTTCCGGCCCAACGGCAAACCACCCGAGGATGAGGACAACGGTGATCAAGAAAACGACTAGAATCTGAAGCCAGATGTGTATCCGTATCGCAGTACGCCGTCGCCGTTGATAGAACCGTACTGTGATGATTGAGGTGGGGATGAGGAGGAGGAAGACTATACAGGCAATCGCGCCATGAGCTTTGATGAGGGAGTGATATGGGAGGAGATCTCGGAATCGATTGCCCATTCCTTTACGACTTGTGTCAGTTTCGATCTCTGTTGAAATATTCTTGCAGGCTCACCATTGTACTGAGTGGTCGCGAGGTTGAAGCCAACAAGGTTCGGCAGCAAAAAAGTGTCTCTAGATGAGTCCCAGGTGCCATCGCCGACATGCAGAGTGTTTGACGAATACTGACTGCTGCCAGGCGCTGACAGCTGATCTGTTGACATTGCTCTGCCAGCGCCGTGAGGCTGTATGAGGCTCTTGGCCGGGTTTCTCGTCCGGCCTCGGTCGAATGCGTACGAAGCCTTTGTTTCGTGCTCTTATCGATCAGCCATCCTAATTGTCTGCCGGCGGGGAGCTATGGATAACGGTCGGCGGTGAAATGTGGGGAAGCGCGGATTGTGGAATGTGGTTCAAGAACGAGGTGAGGTCTGTTGTTGGCGAACAATGAGATAGAGACAGCGAATGGGAATTTTGGTGTGTTCGATCGAGGAACTGGACAAGAATCAAGCAGCAGAATGCAGGTTTCTGCTTGAGCTGCAGGAATGCCTCGCACACCTGCATCTCGCCATGCGGCGTCATTGGGCGCCCGCGCCTTCCTTTGTCCGGGCAACAAGCTACCCCAGTACATAAAATACCCCTTTGGGCCAATCATACATGCTTACGTCACGTGAACCATACACACTTCTATATATGATTCACCGCCAAATATTTCAAGTCAGAGGTGTTCAATCCGTGTACGTTCGTGTTCGTAACTCTATACATTATTTACATGCAAGACACAATTGCTCAGAAATTTGTCAAGCGCGAGTCATTGCGGTCCGTGACTACAACTTGCGTGAAGCTGCCCAGACCTGCTTCCTTCTCCAGCATCGACAGTGTGCGGAAGGTAGCGTCGTCTTCTTTCCCGCCGACTGTGTTACCCGTTGTCGGGTTTCCCGAAGCCAATGGGTCAGTCGCTGTCCAGTGGGCCAGCGGCACAATGCCTTGGTTGTCGTTGCGGTCTTTTGCTCCGAGCCATCTCAGCATCAATGGTCGTAGGACTGGCAGCGATCCAAGGATGATCACTAGCCACATTTCAAGCAATCCCCAAAGCATAAATCTGCCAACCACATCTGTTTTACCGTTAGGGCAATGACAAATCCAAGCTAAGTCGAGCGACTTACAGGTGATATCTTCAACATTCTTCCAAACAATCTCTATCATGACGGTCCGAACAATGCAGGCAGCTGTTGCGAGCAAACCTCCAGCCATAAGCAAACACCAGGCTACCTTTGTCCTCATCTTCAGCTTCAAGCCCCATATGATAGAAATAGGGTACAGCGAGAGGAATATGTCGGCGGCGACATTGAGCCCGCCATTGAGAAAGCTCAACGCATTCGAGTACCTCTGTCCGTTGCAGTTCCCCGGGAGGAGCACCTTTGACATCGTCAATACCAAGAGCACGCGACCGTTTCTGTAGTAAGCTCACCTGCCAGGTCTTCTGGATTGGTGTACATTGGAACCACGTTATGATAATGATAGATGCCCAGGAAAGTGCGAGGATTCCGGCCAGAGCATGCATAAAGTATCTTCGGTAAACAACGAGTGGACCTTGAATATCCAGGAACAGCGCTATGATGGCGAACTTTGCGAAGAGTGCTGAAGTGAGGCCCAGTGAGATAGCGATCAGTTCGTACTCGACAATATTGGTAATCTGCGAGAACGTGAGACCCGATAGATGCCGCCCAAGTCCATTATGCAGGGCGACCAGGAGCGGGCCTTCGGATGCAAGCGCGAATACGAGGCTCAGAACGATCCAGAAAAAGTCCCAGTGGATGAGCTTTGCTGCTCGTTGCTGAATTGCATAGAGGCGTAGCGCCGTACAGATGACGCCCAGCCCGGTCAAGGTTGCGAGTGCAGCAACCACAGGACGCTGCTCAGGATCATTGGGGATGTAGGCCATCGCTGGTTGACCTCGAGAAAGTCGTCGATTAGACCATGTAGAGCAGCGACAGCTCAGATATGATACAAAGGTCGAGAACCCCGCCGAGCTTCGAAAGGAATGACGACGAACAGCGCGATCCAAGTCCGAAGCCGGCCGTTCCAAGGGCTTGTTCGTCAAAGGGAGAAGAACTATGCAGACTTCGTGGCTTGGACAAGAAGATGATCGTCACCGTTGAAGCGGTGCGGCCGGATCCCTCGACGTAGGTATATTTGTGATTGAATTTTACGTCAACTACTCCGCAGGAAATGCCTTGCAGAACGGTTCGTGAGACCATGGCAACAGTTCGCAAAGCTCGCAAGGTGAAGATAGGCGACGCTATGATGCTCAGTGCCCTAAACGGGACAGCCGTTCGACTCTAATCTATGAGCTTATGGCGGCGCAACGGTTTAAATGGGTGAGATCAGGCGTTCGATCAAGTGAGATCGACTAGCTTGCGCCTGGATCTATCGATTCATGACGTTCTCGGATCATAAAGTGCTGCTTGCAAGGCTATGGAAGGCTATGGCGAACCTAGGAGATATTTCGGGGTTCTTGTGCTAGAAGGACAACGGATCTAGGAAACGTCAAGGCTGCTTGTCGGAGAATTACCTTATTCGCATCACGCCTCAAAGACAGTGAGCCGCCCGATTAGTCGGTGTCTAAAGAGGAAATCATCTTTGCCTGTGGGAATAAAGAACTGTGATCTGACCTTTGTGACTAAGTGAAGGCTGACACACTTTTCCCGGCAGTGGGTGAAAAGCGCGCCGGGAAAACGAGGAGTCTCGTATAGGCGTCTTTTTGAGGTCTTTGCAGAAAGCACTCAAATCTTGTAAGCGGGACCACTGAAGACATAAGAATACCAAGGATGGAGCACAGTGCCTGTCCAGTGCCCCTCCAGTGGGTGAGGTTGTCCCTGAAAATAGGGCGGGACTGTCCGCGAGCGGGGTGCATGACCCACACCCGCCCCTAGAACTCTGGGACGTCACCCAGTGATCCGCGACCTCAGCTCTCGTGCGCGAGTGCAATCCACATGCCACTGCGAAAGCATGAAATTCACCAACCACACCATATAGTCACGTCGGCCGCCCGGCGTGGGATATCGCGCGCGCAATCACACCATGTACCGCATCTTGCCCGCCTTCACGGCCTCGCCGTTGAACATCACCGCCTACCTCGGCGGCATAGCCCTATTCTCCATCTCTTTCCTGGTCTTCCTCAACGCCTCCCTCTCCTTCGTCATCACTGATGTTCTCGGCCGCCGCTCCGGGGTCGGCAACGCCGTTGGCACACTAGGATTTGCAGACGAGCTTGTCGCACTCGTCGCGTGCCCCCTATGGGGTCTGGTCAGCGACCGCATAGGAGTGCGATGGGTGGCCGTCGCAGGATATTGTGTCATCGGCTTGAGCCTGATATGTCTGGTACAGTCGGCACACGTGTATCCAGATCTGGTCATCTGGAGGATGGTCTTTAGCATTGGCGGGGCGGCTTGCACGACCATGGTCACCGCTATACTGCCTTCCATGACTGCGCCCAGGAACGATGCTCCCTCAGACCTAGGCAATGCGAGTACTTCAAGAGAACCGGAGACACCCAGCAGTCAGAACGAAAACCGACATAGCCTCGTACCGAGCGTCAGCAGCGACATGACCATTACCCCTGCGAGGTTCCAGAGCCGAAAAAAGAGCAATCCATTGATGGCAAGGTACAGAAATCGTCGGAGATCCGTCCACCAGATCGAGACAGCGGGCAGCAGAGTTGACCCTCCCATGGATGCCAGCCGGCTAGCAGGATTCGTTGGCATGTTCACAGGCATTGGTGCACTAGTCGCATTGGCTGTATTCCTTCCTCTTCCTACCCTGCTCGGTACCAACGTCACCAAAGCCCAAGCCGTGAAGAACAGTTTCTATATCGTCGGCGCAGTAGCCTTCTTCGTAGCCATCTTCGTCGGATTGGGACTTCGTGGCTTACCCGGCGAGGACAACAAAGGTCTCCAACATCTTTTCAGATACAGCATGCCCCCCTCACGCAAACACACCCAACTTGAGTCAGGCCCTCCCTCCACCACACCAGACTCCGACCTCACATACCTCGACCTCGTCCGCTCCGCTGTGATCCTAGGCTTTACCGACTCCAATGTCGCCCTTGGCTACATTGGTGGCTTCGTCGCCCGCGCCTCCTCAGTCGGGATATCCTCCTTTATCCCGCTCTTTGTGAACGCCTACTTCATCCGCGAGGGGATCTGCACCGACGACCCCGGCGACGAGATCCGCAGGTCCTGCGAGCGCGCGTACAAGCTCGCCTCAATGCTTACGGGCATCTCCCAGCTGGTCGCGCTGCTCGCTGCCCCGCTGTACGGCTTTTTCAACGCCCGCTACGCCCGCCAGCGCTTTGCCTCTAGAGTTCCACTTGCTCTCGCCGCTGTCGCAGGGATCGTAGGCTACGTTGTGTTCGGACAGCTGCGCAGCCCCGACCCGAAAATATCTGGCGGTCAAGCAGCCATTCTGGCGGTCATTCTGATCGGGCTCAGCCAGATCGGCGCCATCGTGTGCTCGCTCGGAGTGCTAGCGCAAGGCATCCAGGCATCATCATCTCCAGCATCAGCGCCGAAACCTTCCTCAGATATCGGCCGGTATCAAGGTGAAGATGCCCCGCTTTTGGAAACTGCTCCACCTTCTTCGTCGGGCAAATCTATCGATCGTTCTCGACTGAAGGGCTCTATCGCCGGCGTTTACTCCCTCGCAGGTGGAGCGGCCATTCTTCTTCTTACAAAGTTGGGTGGGCATTTATTCGATGTTGCTGATCCAGGCGCGCCATTCTATCTCCTTGCCGGGTTCAATGCCGTTCTACTCGTCGCTGTGGTGGGCATCTCCACGGGCACGGCGGTGAAGCATTCTGTTTCGGAGAGGGAGAGGGACTCGGCCGAAGACAGGCCTGCTACAGTGGGTGAAGAAGCGGGCCCACGTTTGGAACAGTCGTAGATCACATAACCTTCATTACGCCGTATAGTACGTATTCTATGACATATAATTGCCCCTTGGACTCAATGAGACACTTGTGAATCTGGAAAGTCTATGTTTGTAGCTTGAGCAATGTGGATCGCAACTTCGGTAAAAGGCAAATACCACAGCCAGCCTTGAAAGTGATTGCTGAAACTAGAGATTACTCTATTACACACCCTCGGGTATCCCCGCCACCAGGCCGTGAAAACGTGAAGAAAGGACGATGCTAAGCTACTATAGTACAAGGTGCCCTCATGCACGTCGTCCCTTGTCTCTTGAATTTTGAGTCTGTACATGTGCACCCTTGTCAGCTCTCCATCTACTTGAAATGAGCAGGTGTTTCCTCCACACTTCCCTCCTACGAGTCACCATTAATTTGGTGTTCGTCGGCCTCATCAGGCCCAGCTTCAACGCCCCCAGCCTTGTATGACCGCAGGGCCGATTGTTCCTCCGTGTCCCAATCCGTGGTCGGTCTGTCCAGAGAGATATTGATTGCATCAACACTGTCCTTGACCACCGCAAAGGATAAACCGTAACTCAGCCTCATATTGTCCATTCTCTTATTCGCTCTCTCCGCATTCGATTCCAAAGCTGAAATCTTGCCACCGCTGTTGTTGACTTTCTCTTCACCCCATGATATGAATTGGTTAATCCTCGAGTCCTGCCCAGAGGCTTTTGTTTCCAATCCTGTGGCTTTCTCTGCTAGATCATTTGATTTTTGCTCCAGTCTCTTAACCTTCTGCTCCAAATCAGCCATCTGTGTCCGGAACGAGTTGACTTCAGATGAAGGCGGTGCCTCCAGTGCCAGCCGCCTCGTCTGCTCCAATTTGTCAAATCTCTGTTCCAAATTATCCACCTCCGTCCGGAGCGAGACAATTTCTTGTGATGGTGGCGCCTCTAGTGCTAGCTGCCTTGTCTGTTCTAGTCTATTGAATCTCTGTTCCAGACTGCCCACCTCCGTTCTGAGCGAGGCGACGTCCTGTGACGGTGGGGCCTCCAGTGCCAGCTGCCTCGGAGACGCAGAACGATCGTTTGATGCTGAGGGATGATTGCGGTGGAGAGCGTCAAGTCTCGCTCGTAAATTCTCACATCTTTCGTCCAGCCTGTCGACGCGACTCGATGCTGCGTTGCCTGTATTGATTGCGGCTGTCACTAGGCTGAGTAAGCCAGCAGAGCTTGATTCATCCCTTGCTGAGTCACTTGCGGCTCTAGAGAGGCTCTTCAATTCTCTTTCAAGTTTCTCAAACCGCACTCCGCTATTGTTCATGAATAGATCAAACTCTGCTGTCTGGGTAGCCAGTGTCCGTAAGCGTTCACCGACCACCTCAGGAGAGCTACTGTGAGCGGTGAACCATTGGTGAACCATGTCAAACGTGCTTTGGGCCAAGGTTTCCCAATGCTCAGGTTGCAAACTAAGCCGGTAAGCCGGTGGCACCGCAAAGGCTTGTTGTAAAGCTTGAGGACTGTTGGGCACTCCTGGTGGCGCAGCGAGCACGACAGGGCCAGATATAGGATTGGCAGCAGCAGGTGGTGGTGGTGGAGGAGGAGGAGGAAGAGGAGGGCGTTGCTGCGGTCTTTGAGGAGGCGTTGGTACGGTGTGACGGAGAACGCCAGGAGGCGGCCCAGGAGGCGACCCGTGCGGAGGAGGTGGCCCAGGGGCTGGTGGATGCTGTCCGGGAGGCGGGCCCGGAGAGGGTCCAGGGGGACCAGCAGTAGCACCAGGATGTCTAACAGACGCAGGTCCAGGAGTGGGACTGTTAGTCAAAATTGCGTTCGAAGGGGCTCCGTTCTGCAAAAGAGCTTGCTGGGGAGGTCTAATATGGTTTTGAAAATGCCGGACAGGACCTGCAAGGACATCCATGCGTAGCTCTAGCGACCGCAAAGCGCCCTCGAATTTTGTCATCTTATGCTGTTCGGGGTTCGCGTCTCGGTGTTCAATTTTCAGAACTTCCAGGTCCGTGAAAAGATTCTTCAGTTCGTCTTGCATATCTTGTTGGTACCCTATGGACTGAGTGATGTGTTGTTCCATTTGTTTCCTAGCCTGCTGAATGACATCTAGTATTGGCGTTGCTATTTGTAGTCGCAAATGTTCAACGACTGGCCCAATGGTTGCAGGGTTGTTGGCTTGGAACAGATCCTTGATCTGTGCGGCAATTATGTCAGGAACGCGTGTGGTGTCCGATTGTTGACTTGATTGGAGTGTTCTTTCTATGTGTCCCTTGAGTGACGCAAACTCGGTAGCGTTTGGAAGATCATCCACTCTAGTCTTCAGCTGTGAGACATCACGAATCGACTTTGATTTGAGACTCGTAATCTCCTTCCAGAGTTCATCATTGCTGTCGCGATTTAGGGCGGTTTTCTTCCCGATCTGCTCCAACTGCTGCGCGAACCTGTCCATAGATTGCTGTCTTTCGGTGTCCCGGTGCTCGATCTTGGACTGTAGCTCAGCTATTCGAGCATCCAGAGATTGCGTTTGACTTTGTGTTTGAAGAGCAGATTCTAACTGCTTGATACGCTTTTCACGGGCTTCTGCCTTTTCCTCCAAACGACTCATGCGCTCTTGTTGAGCTTCAAGAAGCTTCATGATCTCAGGGCGGTCATTGGAATTGCTTGGGGGAGGGGTCGAATGATTTGAGCTCTGCACATCTTGAATTTTCTCAAGAATTCGTTGCAGATCAGCTTGGGCTGATGCGACAGCCTTGGTCATCGCCTGTGATTTCTTTTGCCTGATAGCGATATCTTTGTTGTAAGAATCCTTTATCGTTGGGAAATCAGCCATGTGGGCTTTGATGATAGTGATTGCATTTTCAGCCTTGGTCTCATGTTGCCTTGCGCGCTCCTGCTCTACCTTGGTGCAAGCAAAGCGTCCAATCGCATCTGCGAAGGAGGAGAAAAGGTCATCCATCTTCCTTTGTGATGGATGTTGCTCGGAACCTTGGGTCTGTATGTTAACGTGAAATCATGGTGAGATTAGCATGTGCATTTGACGCACCAGATTTTCCAGACGATGCATCACGGCCTTTACCACCAGGAACGAAGAGAGGGCTCTCTCCGATGACAGTCGTTCTTGATGTACTGTCACCAGAGTCGGACGGAGTACTTAATCGAGCTTGCTTGACTACACGGGGTTCTGCACTGTGGTTGTCGACGCTACCCGGCCGTTTCATGGTAACTCTGCGACCACCAGTTGTGCTACTGTACAGTCAATATGTTACGTTCGTGTGAGAGAGAACTAATGCCAATGACCTGTCTGCATCTCCGACCCGATGGCGAAGACGGGGGTCACGAGCCTTGTCTAGTGGGAGAGATCTAGAAGCGCAAGAATCTCTTCGAATGTTTCTGTGTGGCGAGTAATGGTCGTTTGGAGGACGCTGGTCTGGCCTTCTGTCACGATAAGCATCTCTCGAGAATGGGACGGTCATTTTGAGTGGTGCATAACGAAGGGATGAGATTGCTATGGATCGGGAAACAAGAGAACGAGGACGCAAAAGTGAAGGTGAGGATGTAAGTGGAAGTGGAGGTAGAATTCGAATTTGGATTTGAAGTGGATGTGAATGTGACAGTGTTGTGTTTGTGGAAGTGCATGGTCAAGGGTGGGCAGGCATGTGATCCTGGCAACCAGAATCTTCTGTGGCAACCAAGAAGTGCAGCAGCAACACAGGCTGCCACCCTTGACAGGCAAGAGCACCGCAGGGGGACACCTCATAAGGAAATTGGAATTGGTGCGCAGTGCACTCACCAGAAACGCAGCAAATGCAAGATTTTGAGTGGGACGGCTGGGAGACGCTTACTCTAGATTGTGTAAGTCTGAAAGCGCGCGGGTGAGCGAGTCGCGTGGTTGACCTGCAACGCGTACGTGATAGAGCGAGCTACTTTGCAATCGATCTGCGCGAGATAGAGCGCCGGAGGGGGACGAGCGAGCAGGGGGAAGAGAAAGGACAAAGCGACAGCATAGCGGTCTGACGCTATCTTATGGAGAAGATGCAGAACATACAACACACTGTCAGGCGGTTCGCGTCTGCATTTAGATGAGTGGCTTGGCGGAGAATGCCTAGTTCCCCGGGCCTGGAATAACACTATTCTACTCGCTCAGAGAGAGCACGATGCATGCTGGCAGGGGGTACAAGAGTCGTATCACGACTGGGTCCCTTGCTTGAGCTTGCCAGGATTGCAGCTCTCTTGTGCGACGGACCCTTCCTCCACCGTCTGTGAGGGAGGAATCACGGGCGGCGCAGCTCCATCGTCCCGCCGCAAAATGTCTCGCCCGCCAGCAGCTGCTCCATTTTCCCAAAAGGGGAAAGCGCGGCCGCGTCGAGCAGCCGCGACATTTTCTCGTAGCTGTCTGTCCGTCGTAGATTCATCTCCCATACACTTCGCCCAAGGCTTCCTATTCAAGTTACTCGGTCCGATCGCTGGTCATTGATAACCCGGAAACATCTCACTGCGACGGAATCCCTGCTTTGACCGGGCAATTCGCCCAACCTCTCATACACACCATGGCAGCGCAAATATCCACCATATCAGAGTCCAAGGAGCTTCGCGGGCTCAATCTCATCGCGGCGCACTCACACATCCGCGGCCTTGGTGTGCAGCCAGATACTCTCGCCCCGCGCGCCGTCGCAGATGGCCTGGTCGGGCAGGAGAAGGCCCGCAAGGCCGCTGCTGTGATCCTGCAGATGGTCAAGGAAGGCAAGATTGCAGGCCGCGCTATTCTGATCGCTGGTCCGCCGTCAACAGGCAAGACCGCTATTGCAATTGGAATGAGCAAGGGACTGGGCGAGGATGTGCCTTTTACTACCCTAGCCAGCAGCGAGATCTTCAGCCTGGAGATGAGCAAAACCGAAGCGTTGGAGCAAGCATTCCGCAAATCTATTGGCGTGCGAATAAAAGAAGAGACGGAGGTCATCGAGGGAGAAGTGGTTGAAATTGTTATCGACCGTAGTGTCACAGGCGGCAACAAACAAGGCAAGCTGACCATCAAGACTACGGACATGGAAACCTTGTACGACATGGGCACCAAGATGATCGATAGCATGAACCGGGAAAAGGTCATGGCCGGCGACATCATCAGCATCGACAAGGCCTCAGGTCGTATCACCAAGCTCGGACGATCCTATACCCGGAGCCGCGATTACGACGCCATGGGCCCGGACACAAAATTCGTGCAATGCCCTGATGGGGAACTACAAGTGCGCCGCGAGGTGGTACACACCGTATCCCTGCACGAAATCGATGTCATCAACTCCCGCACCCAGGGCTTCCTCGCCCTCTTCTCAGGCGACACGGGCGAGATCCGAGCCGAAGTCCGCTCCCAGATCAATACCAAAGTTGCCGAGTGGCGCGAGGAGGGAAAAGCCACCATTGTTCCGGGCGTGCTCTTCATCGACGAAGTCCACATGCTCGACGCTGAATGCTTCTCCTTTATCAACCGCGCGCTCGAGGATGAGCTAGCACCTATTGTCATCATGGCCTCTAATCGAGGGTTGGCGCGCGTTCGTGGCACAGATGCTACCATCACCCCGCACGGCCTGCCGCCAGACTTGCTCGACCGGCTGGTCATCGTGAGCACCGCCCCGTACTCCCAGTCTGACATCCAGGAGATTCTCACCATTCGTGCCCAAGAAGAGGAGGTCGATCTCTCCCCCGATGCACTTGCCCTGTTGGCGAAGATCGGCCACGAGGCAGGGCTTAGGTACGCAGGGAATCTGATCACCACGGCACATCTAGCTGCTGCGCGGCGCAAGGCTAAGGAGGTGGGCGTGGTGGATGTGCAGCGGTGCTTCGAGCTATTCTACGACCCCAACCGGAGCGTGAGATTTGTATCGGAGTTCGAGAAGCGCTTCGTGGCCGACGACGGGGGAGTGGAGCTGGGTGGAGTCACAGTGGGTGGAGGCGACGCGATGGAGGTGTCGTGAGAGGTCACTTCTTAATGTACGAGTACGATCAAAGCGCAGGGCGTTGAGGGGTCATATTAGTTCCAAAAATCCAGCAAAGGGAGTGACGAATGAGCAAAAGAGTCATGGGCGATATGCCACCAGTCACGCACTCAGCGGATAAAGACTGGGTAAACCAGGTTCATTCATCGTTTTGAAACGCGCAAAATGAGGCAGCCCTTTCCTCCCGATCCATGGCATCTGTTGCCAGCAACGTATAACAGTCTTCCTGATATGGCCGGGAAATTAGAACCGTGGCCAGCGGACCCCGTGATGCTATGCAATATATGTATATCCCGTATGTAAACGCCGCGTGCTCGTCGTGAAAAGAGTATTTGATGTATATGTTCCGCACACAGCGCACAATCTTTTTTTCCCGCGCACTTAGAGGCTCAGCCTGTCGGTCGATAGGCGATCCGCACTCCTTTCTCGTCGCACCATGCTCAGTTTGTAATATCGCTCTTCGCCGCCCGCCGTCCTGCCGCCGATATACCATTTCTCTCCGCCCCGGCTTGTGGCCACATCCCTAAAGCCCCCTTCGGAGCTACTGTCACTGCCTCGCCTCCTGTTGGCACTCGACGGAATTCCGACTGCCGCTGTCGATGGCGATGATATGTGTTGTGTGCCGGGTCGTTTGGGATCCGGACCATGCATGTTCTCCGCACCCGGTGACGTCGAGCGCGGACGCGTGCCATGGGTCAAGGGTGTGACATTGTGCTGGAGTGGTGGTGAAAAGGGGCCGGGGGAAGCGGAGGGATTGGCGGCGCCGCCTTTCCTTGGATCTGAAATTGCACGCGGTGAAGATAATGTGCCGATTTGTTGTGTTTGCTGGGTCGGTCCTGTATATGATGCTGCCGCGGCAGACCACACAGTCGCGCCTGTGGTGGAGGCGGTTGTTGACGATAACGAGGGTCCGGCTTTGGGGAGTATGGAGCCGTGGGCACGGAAGGCGGTCAGGAAGTTGGAGAGGAAGGGTCGATTTGAAGTCATGGTTGGTGTGTGTATGTGGTTGATGCCGGATGAAAAGGGTGTCGAGAAGCAGCGACAACAGAGGTAATCTGTTTCGGACGCTTCGAAGGTGGGTTATGAGGTGGTCATGAAGGTTTCACTGGACAGGAACAGAGCGTGTAGACAGTCCACCAGGGTTGCAGGTGGTGCAGTATCCTGATTTCCGACCGGCTATGTGGATTCGTTTTCGCCGATGGCAGTGACCGATTCGACCGAGTGGTGAGTGGCTTGTTTGTCGCACGCAGCACACGGCCGACTGCTTACTGTGACACGAAAGTCTTGGTTGCTGAGGCTGAGCGAGGTGACACGGATCCGGTTGCAGAGAGTGGAGGTTTTCTGGAGAAATCCTTGACAGAGGGGGGTGGAGCGAGTGGTAAGTGACTTTGTCGCCATATCATCGTCACCCGCCGCCCGCTTTCTTCAATCGGCGGTTGTCGGGCTGCCTGCCTGGTTCCCTCTCGAAGCGGACTAGCGCATGGCTGACCGACACTCCACCACGCCCGCACATGCCATTACGAAACGTCTGGGGCCCCGCGATGCAATCATAGGGCCGGCGAATCATGCCCGTTTGATTTATTCTTCGTTCAGACATCACGTTGGTCACAATATATCAATTGAAATCTGCAAGAACCAAATCGCTTCAAGCACAAAATACAATCTTGACTTCCGCCCGCCCGCTCGGCTATCCAGTCCAGCGTGTGCCTACTACTGATCCATCGCCCCGCGTTTCCCTTCCCCCTCCGCGGGGTCCGGGTGACAAAGCCCTTCACATAATCCGGTCTGCTTCACCCTATCGGTCCTTTTACTTTTTATCTTGGCTGTCAATGTGCAAGAACATGAGCTAAAAAAAAAGTAGAGGTACACAAAGTTTGTCCTTCGTCGTTGAGATGTCAAGACCTAGCCACAAACCTTACGCACACGCCAGGGCTCGATGCTGTGAGCGACACGGCTTATGACTCGAGCATTGGCTTTTCTTTGATGTCGAAGTTCGCCACATGAAAATGTGACAATCAACTTAAGTAGCGTTGTCCTCCTTGCCGAGACTAAGCAGAGATAGACCTCGCGTGAGTCGAGTAGCCATGGCGCACTTTTCATGTGACGTCGGCTGGGTTGATCTGAGCAGTCTATATTTGCCTTCACCCGTGTTCAACAAAGTCAAGGAAGCCACAACGAATGATTTTATGACCAGTCCTTTCAAAATCTGAGCATACAAGAGATTTGTGTCTAAGGCGACCATATTGACACAGTTTCAAGCCATCCATAACACAACTTTTATGCTGAATTGTTGTTTGTGTTAATGAATCAATCTGAAGTAAGCACGCTTATCCAGATTCCATATAAGTGCCAGTCTACGCTTGAGTTGCCCAACAAACACTTTCAAAAGACATTCCTACCTTGACATATCGTTTCTCCATATCCGCTCTCATTCCTTTGCGCCATCTCCCGAGCTAGACACAAGAGCGTTGGTACGCATATCACTCGCTGGAAATTGCGGCCACCTCGCGCAGTACCAAGGCGGAGAATTGATTCAGGCTTCCGGGTCCTAGCTTTTGATTTAACACTAAAGCTCGTGCTCAAGAGACTCCGGAGAAGTGGAGAGGAGACATTGTGATATTCAGCAATCACTACAAAGAGAAGGAGATCATACTAACCCGTCGCAGACTCAGCTCATAGCGTCAATTCCTCATCATCCAGCTTCCACACCAATTTCTCTCCGCTGAGTGCTTTCGATCGCAACAAGTCGATGCACTTCTGCGCCCTTTCCAACATGTTCTTCCCCTCTACCACCTTGATCTTGTTCGGCTTGATGATGCCCTTACTGACCAGATCTGGTATCACATCCTTCTGCAAATGCTCGGCGTGGAATTTGTTGTCAGCGTACTGATGTGTCCTGACGCCCCGTGGCTCCACACCATCCGCCCAAGGCGCTGCGTTCTGCACCTCCATTTCATAGATCGGTCCACTTGAGTCTGCTGCATGACGGACGATGACAGGAAGCATGATAGCCACCCTGGAGCCCGACTGCGCCACCTTAGCAATGATGGCCAGCGAGTCGTCCTTGCTGCCTATGCAGTCCACAATAAGAGGTACATCTCCTAGCGACTGAAGTTGCTGTACGATGTCTGAGTCATTGTAGTCAAACACTCGATTTGCCCCGATTGACCGCAGCATGTCGTGTTGGCGCTTGGATGCCACGGCAGCGATGTGACTGTAGCCATAATACTTCAGCACCTGAATAGAATACTGTCCAACCGAGCTAGAACCACCCCAAATCAATACTGGCTTGTCCACAGCGGGCTTGTAGCTATCCGGCTTTGGCCAGGGCAATTGAAGTCCTAGATCTGTGACGAGAGTGTGGAAAGCAGTAACCAGATTGGTAGGTATAACGACTGCTTGCTCCGGAGTTATGTTGTCCGGCAACTGCACACGGTCAGCTTTTGCCACTTGATTACCACATGACTTGACCAAGATCAACCTACCTTGCCGACCATGGTCTCCTCCACAGTGGAATACGTCTGCCACGACTTCTGCTTGGGGAGTGCGAACGCAAACCCAAACACCCGGTCCCCTTCGCGGAGGTCTTTGACATCTGGACCCAGCCGCACCACAGTGCCCACTACCGCATCACCCAAGATCTGTGGGTGCGTGACTAGCAAACCCCCTTCAGCTTGGTGGAGCTCCAAAGGGCCTGCAGACGAGTATTCCACCTTGACCAGCACTTCGTTCGTCTCGGGTGCTACAGTCGGTGCCTTTGTGAGCTCGAGTGGTGCTCTCGGTGCAACTGTCACGATAGCAGAGTGGGCCGCCATTGGTAGTTTAGCTTGCAATCGCTAGGTGGTGGGGTCAAAGTAGGCAATTGAGTTGTTCTTGTAGTGCGAAGTAACGATCGTGGTAATCACGTTAGAAGTACCTACTCTTGGTGTATCAGGCTGATGTTTAAGCGAGATGGGCTTGTATGTATTGATACTTACGATTACCAAGCAACCGTGGTCAGCAAGAAACGAGAGTCCATGCGCTTGGCTGTGTACAGCACCGATTGGCGGTTGAAAGCCCATTATTAAGCGGAGCCAGATCACGTGCAGCATCTGTCACCTTGCAATATATGCACGATCTCTAGCTTTGCGAATTGTGATTAGAGACATAGACTTGCTGAAGGTAGGGACGTCACATGGGCACTTCTGCTGGGTCGTATGTTTCGAATCCGTCATCTCTCCGGGAATCTCGAGCGTCCACTCTCCCATGGTGGGCTGCTGCGTCGGCTGCGAGAAGAGGGTTTTCTCGGAGAGCTCCTGACAGATACCCAATGGGAGCCCCGCCGACAGTGCAACAACTACCAGAGCATGACTGTGGGCCTCTCAGGGGTCCGCTCGCCGGGTACCTCTGTATGCACCTTTGTAGCCGCTGCTCAAGGCGATACTTCGTCGAACATCAAGGGAAAACCGGCATAGCAATATATATTTTGATTCTGAGTGCGTGGAAGCTATGATCAGGCCTGCATCTTCCTGCTTACGTCTGCTCGTAACATGCACTACAGGCGGCTGTCCGCGACGCATTCAAGGTGCACTTTGAGCACCCCACCAATTAACACCACCAGGAGCAGCGACACTAGCTCCACTCAGACCTCCCACACTCTTGCCCATTCCCGTGGGGTACTCGTCATCGTCTTGACTGGGCTTCATTATCTCCTGAACGCTCTCTAGATCGCGCATGGTATCATTGAATGCTTCCTCCACGGCCTTGGCAGCAAGATTTCTGTTCCACTCTCGTTTCGACTCCCAGATCGCTCGCATCAGCGCTGCCATGACCTGCTCTAGCTGCTCCACCGACAGTCCTGATGAACGGGCGACCAGTTGATTGTTCATTTCCGCGAGGACTGTGTGATCTGCGGGGATCAATATTGGTGCTCGCATCGAAGTTGGCGCCTGCGATGTTGACGGGTGATTCAAGAGCGAGTCGATATCGGACGACCTTCGTGCACCGTGAGGCTGCGTCGTTGGCGGTCCCATGACCTGTGAGTGTTGAGGGCTCGAGTGAGGTGTGATTTGGGATCCGCCCTGCTCTTGCGTGTCCGGCAACTGGCTCCCACTAATAGGCTCAATCATGCTAAAGTCGACCCCTCCGTTGCCGTGACTCACACCATTACTGAGCTGAGTGTTTCCAGTGTGTCCGCTATCACGATTGCTGCGGTCGCTTGTCTTGTGACCGGATGTTGTGGTACTAGCACTGTTGACATAGTCTCTTGGTTGTGAGCCTGGCGCCATCTGCATGATCGAACTGTGTTGGGACTTTGGTTGGAAACCCTGGGCTGGAGTTGAGTATTGCCCATCCGCCGCCTTGCTATTGTGGTCATCCGCATTGCCCATCTCGATATCCTCCTGGTGATGTTCTCCTACACCATTTGACATATCGCTTTTGTTTGGGGTGAATGGCGGAGGCACGGACCGATTCGCTGGTACATGAATGCCCAGATGAATTGGCCCCGTCGAAGGGTCGGTCGAGTTGCTATCTGCGACAGGCACATTTGATGGGAGTTGGCCGTGATCTGCGACGTGAGCCTTTTTCTGTCCCTCAGCTTCCCGTGCAAGCTCTCGGTAGTATACGGCTTCGCATTCAGCAGCCAGGGCAGGGAAACTCTTTTCGAGATTTGTCATGTCAACTTCGACATTCGCGTACATTTCGTTGGCCTTGAGAATGCGTTCTTGATCGCCCATTGTCTTCGCGTCTTTTGCCAATCTTTTGATATCGGCGAGGAAGTCGCTAGGCCGCTTATAATAACCATTCGACAGTCTCTGTTCGATCGTCACGATCTCCAGATTGTAGTAGAATTTCCCAGTGGCGACTTCGCGCAAACCGTTGACACCCTTCCGGTCCTTGTCAAGCCGATACGGTCGGTACATGTGTTGTTGAGCCTCATCTTCGGCTAGATCTGTTGTCAAGAGGCCAGGGTCCTGCTCGTCAAACAAATATGCGAACGCCCTCTCGTCAACAGGCGGTGACCGGAATTTCCTGTATTTGAGTTTTATCTGATCCATCACTTGTTGGATGTGGAGCTTCAACGTGTTTAGTGTGTGGCGGTCCTGCTTCTTCTGTGACTTGAGCTGATCCTTCGTCGGAGCTTTAGGGGCTTCTAGAGCGAGTGGAGCCTCGGGCAGCTGAGGTATTTCCCGTTTCTTTCTGTTTTCGGGGTCCGGAAACTCGGCGGGTGATCGACGTATATAGTCGATGAGTACCGAAAAGTACTCATGTCGAGCAAGAGCGTCTGGTCGCTTCAATTTGTAGACATTCTTGGCAGAATAGCTGAACAGGTCTCGCATCATAGCCTTATCGGGTGCCTCGTTCACCGATCCTGCCTCCATTACACCAAGAAGTAAGACAGGATCGGTAGGAGGTAAGGCGCGCAGAAGACCAGTAAAGGTCTTGATTACAGAGTCCTGCAGTGAATGGTACCAGATGTCCACATTTGGAATGTAAACAACACTAGGTTTGTGTCGCTTGACTTCTTCAATCATCTGTACAATGGCGGCCTCCGGGGATCGGGTGGAGTCCTTGTAGATATTGGGCAAATCAAAATTCGCGACATACATACCTTCAAATTTGTTCAACAAAGCGGCACCGAGGTATTGTTGACCCATTCCTTGCAAACCATGAATGAGCAATCGAGGCCGAAAGATTCTGGCGCCCTCGAACTCTGGAAAGACCATTAGTCAATATAGAACACTAGACACTAAGAGCAACTCACCTCTTTGTAGATTCTCTTTCTCGAACCCGAATTCATCATCGCGATCATCATACTCAGCTTCTTCCAGCGCAGTTCGTTTCTTTGTCCGGGGCACAATATCTTTGAGCAATGTCTCGACCTCGGCAAGGCTATTCCTCAACAATGGCTCAACGCTCTTCTTGAGAGGAGCAGATGCGCTTGTCGCACTTCTTTCTGAGCTGGGAATAATCTTGTTGACAGAAATCATAAAATCCTTGGCCAGGACCTTGATCTTGGTAGGATCTATGAGTAACTTTTTGTTGCTGGTGTAGATCTGAGGGTAAGTGCCTTGAACAGCGTTGAGGGCTGCTTCTGTGCAAAGAGCTCGTAGATCTGCACCCCCATAGCCTTTTGTTAGCTCGGCTAGCTGGTCCTTGAAAAGAGGCTTGAGAGGAGGATCCCATCCTTTGGTATGAATGTCGATGATGGATCTTCTGGCGTCTTTGTTCGGGAGTGGGAAGTAGAATTCTCTGTCGAAGCGCCCGGGTCGGCGAAGTGCTGGATCGACAGAGTCCGGTCTATTAGTAGCACCGATGACAATGACCTGACCACGGCCGTCCATGCCATCCATGAGTGCCAGCAGGGTAGCCACAATCGAAGCATGGATCTGCTCTTGCTTGCTGGACCTGACAGGGGCAAGTCCATCAATTTCATCAAAGAAGATGATGCTGGGTTGGTTCTTTCGTGCTTCTTCGAACAGTAGTCGTAATTGTCTTTCTGCCTCACCTACCCATTTGGACAAAGCGTCGGCTCCTTTGCGCATATAGAAAGTGACTTTCTTTCCGTTCGAGGAGACGCTGGATGCTAGGGCTCTAGCGAGCAGTGTCTTACCAGTACCGGGGGGTCCGTGGAAAAGAACACCCCGTGGAGGCGTCACATGCATCCGCATGAAGATTTCTGGGTACAAAAGGGGCAATGCAACCATCTCTTTGAGTCGATCGATATGATCTCCAAGGCCACCTACGCCATCGAAGCTCACGTTAGGGTCCACACCTAATGGATCAGCATCGGCCAAAGCTTTTCGATCTTTGACCTTGCCAAAGTTTGCAGGAGCTCCTGAACCTGCCTGGGCAGCATCGGAATTGTGCGGTTGTGGTACAAGTCCGAATGGAGTTTGTGCCTGAGTTGGTGTCATTCCGACTGCACCGCCCATGGCGTGAGATGGCCTGCGCATAGTTTCGTCGTCACTGCTGTCAGAATCAGCACCTCCAGCAGCGGCGGCACCTCCCGTGACCCCCCCAAAGACCGGCAGTGGACCGCCGGCACCACCGAAAGGACCAAGAGTCGAGAAGAGGGTTCGATATGGCCCGGCTGCTTTGCGAGCACGACCCTGAGAAGCGACTGGCGGAGGGACAGCAGTGTCGTCTTCTTCCAGCTGAGCTTGTAATTCTGGTCTGAAGACCCGATAGTCGGGTCGATTGCTCCTATTGCGCAATTGTGGCTCGTATGAGATCTCTTCGGTCCTCCGGGTCCTCCTTGGCCGTTTGTTACGTCGCCTGTCTTCCTCCAAGGAAGCAGCCTCGTCAGCAATCTCTTCAAGGTCCAGCTCGCTACCCCCAGATTCTGAACGACCACTGGCTCTTTGTGAACTCCGATTACGTCTGGCAAGTCGGCCAGAACGTCTTCCCGTCACACTGTCAGACTCATCGCCTTTTCCAGATCGTGACTTGTGAGGGGCCAACTTGTCTTCGTCCGAGATATTCTCTTCGCCTTCGTCTTCTTCGGCGTCAGGCTCGAAGTCGCTGCTTTGTTCGGGCGCTTTGCTTCGGTTTCTGAGTGACCTGCGCTCAGAAGGAGGAGACGCTGGCCTTCTAGTACGTAAAGTCCTGCTGGCGCGTCTGACGATAGGCTCGTCATCATCATCGTCGTCGTCGTCGTCGACCTCAGCCTTGTTGTTTTCCCTACTTTTCTCATCAACTTCAGGATTGCTACTCGGTACCACGTCATTTGTAGGGTCGTGTATGTCTTCGCCGCCATGGTCTAATTCATCCTTCATGTGTGCGTCGTCATCGGTCAGTCCCGCAGCTATTGAGGCCTTCGCACCGTCTTCCTCATCCGGTGCTTCGATAGGCCCCGAGTCTTCTTGGGAAGCTTCCATTATAGCGCTTGGGTGTTTCTTGACACTCTTGCCTCCTCGTGTTTGCCTTGCATCAGACTGATCAACGGAGTTTCCACTTGATCGTCGTGCCATTTCGGCGAGCCTTCCAGAATCGGTGAGCTGGAACATTGGCTCTTCACTCTGTGAAATGCGACTACTCCGCCTAGCTCTTGAGACAGGGAGGTCCGGTGTCGGACCACGTTTACTAGGCGGTCGCCGCGATCGTGTCTGCGGCATCTTTTCGGGTGATATCTGAAGCCTTACAATCAAAGTTTGTTTGGATTGTGACGGCTTGGATCGATTTGATTTTGTAGGGGAAGTTGGTTCGTCGTCTGAAGTTGCCGATATTTCGTCTTCACTTGACTCATCGTATTTCACAGGCCGGCGCGCAGCGGCACGCTGACGTCGCCCAGTAGCAGGGTTGAGCTCCTCTTCTCCGTCGCTTTCGTCTGAAAACGAATCCTCCTCTTCGCTTGACCCGTCCTCGTCGTCCTCAATATCGTCGTCCGAATCGCCGTATCGTTCTCGCTTTCGTTTTGGCGGCTTGCGCCCGGTATTACGGGACTTCACAGACTTTACCCTGGTCTTTGGGCGGGCAGACGATGGTGCAGTGTTGTCGTAGTCTTCGTCGTCCGAGTCGCTCTTGTTTGGGTCAAAGTCATCAAGCTTGCGCTTCGTATTTCTGGACATGTCGGCAAGAAACGCGCGCGGCGAAGGTGTCAATAGATCACGTCAGTATCATGACGCGGGGGTATAGTGGCACAATGTGGTCACAGGCACAAGTCTGTGTGGCTGCCTTGTGCTATCTCATGTGCTTTGCGACGCCGCGTCTTGGTCACTGGAAATTCGTCGTTAATCTAGGGAGTGTCGTGCCGCTAGTCGACGCTGCAGTCCTGATCGGTCCTTGAGCGAAGGTACAAGAACGTGAAATCGGAATTTGATCCAGGAAGAAGATTGTACAATATGGTTGATGGACAACGAAGGGACGGGGAAGGAGTAGTGAACAGCAGCGGAGTGGAATGCTTGTTCTCCTTCGTCCATCTTGGTGGCCTGTGCGTCCTGATAGACCAATTGCGCCAAGCCTCACCAAAACGGGCGCCTGTAATCTTCGACCAACTTTTGTTTTATATATGCTCGCATGACAATATAACAGCCAAAGCAAGGGCAGATTCTAAATATCATTCTACTACAAGCTTCGTCGCGAGGACTGCGCTTAGTCCTGCAGTCATTTGTGGAGCCGAGGAAGAACTTGTCGGGCCTTTGGGTTTTGAAATCGCATGAAGTGGTCATTGAGAGCCCCGTTGTTCCTGGCTGCAGCATCTCTGTCCCGGTCGATCGTTTTGCGGGGAGCTGTCGCCGTTCGGTATGTTATACATAGCTTAATTTCGACCTCACTTCGTCCCGCAGCTTGAAGAGCACGTGACCCCGCATTGTTGTTCGCAACGAACACACCACAATCGAATAATATCTGATATAAAGCATGGCTATGAGTAATGATTCACCTCCTTTCTTCGTATCGAGGGATCTACTGTACATTCGGCCGGCGAATTGCTGCGTGGACGGGATCGTGCGTCAAAATCCCGTGCTACATCGTCATGCCCAAGCCCATATCTCGCATCAGATAATCTTCACTGATCCACTTTGGCATTTCAACATCTGCGGATCTCTCCCAATAAGAGAACGCCTCTGCGATCAAGCTTTAGCTGAACCACCCAGGTTAAGGACACTCTTGAAGCTTTGTCCTTCCGGCAATCTAGGCCGACCAAATCCAAGATCCAGGTCAAGAATGATCTTCAAGGCGTTACGGCTGCGAAGATAAGGAAGCGGGGCGGTCGCTGCACCCATCCCTGTCGCGGGCTCTAATTTGCCTCTAGCACCCGTATCTTCTCCCTCACCAGGCATTGGCAGGAGCGTCTGTAAAAGTTCGTATCCGGCCAGGGTGAAACCAAATTGAGGAGAAGACCGGAGGATACGAGCCGGACCACCTTTAAAGAAAGCTTTAAAGCCTTCCTCTTGCCACACGGTCTTGGCACAATGTCGGAGCGATGTATAGGTAGTATCACCCTTGCGAGCTTCGACCTGAAGTCGAGTCTTGATAACATCACAAGGTGTGGTAAGGTAGGCGGCAGGCATACCTGCAATCGCACCAGCAGTCAAAAGCTGCAAAATACCTGTTATCGTTAGCCTTGGATAAATTTACTCGATTGGTCTTCGACGTACCTAGTTTTTTCTGTGGTGATTCGCCAAATAGGTCCTTCTTCAGGTGATTGTACGAAGGGAAGTAAATGGCGGAGAAAGGAACATCGCGAAGCAAACAGGCGCTTGCACCTTTGTACAGTCCCATCAAACCCAAATTCCTCACAATCCACATAGCACTGCGACGCTCGACACCTTTCTGCTTAGCTACCTCTCCCTGGACTTGCAGTCTGATCTTGACAATCTCCAATGGATTGGTGAAAATGACCTGGCATGCGCCTGCACTGCCACCAGCCAGAATCTCGTAAGGCAGCTTTATGGCACCAGTCTTCGGGTCTGAAAACTTGCCACGGACAAGATCGTTGACAGTGAGTTTGATGGCCTTCTCGGGTGCGACACCAACCAGTTGAGGCAGAACGCCAGAGTAGAGCCCTTTCACTCCTTCGTTTTTCAAGACCTTACTGAAGCAGTCGATCGAATTCTTGTAAAGTAGCTGGCCGACACGAGCTGATCGCTGATTCTGCATGCGTGTCTTGACAAGATCAATAGGGTAGACCATGAAGGCGCCAAAGGCTCCAGCAATGGATCCAAGCACAAAATGATGAGCCGAAGTAAGAACATCATGGAGGAAGGTCTTGCCGGATGTGAGTGCTGCAGCGTGAGCATCGCCAGCCGCACCTAATCGTGCCTCATAACTAGGATGCGATGCTACCCAAGAGGAGTCGAGGACTCTTGCGAAGTCACTGAGACCAAGTCGTCCAGAAGGCTGATCAAGACTTGCGAAATGGAAGAGAATATCGGCCTCCATGGGCGTGAACAACGAGAACCGAGTGACTCGAGCAGCTTCGTTCAAGAAGTCTGTGCGAGTAACCTTGCCATCGTCTGACTTGTTGCATGCATTGCGAACAATGAGTTCAACCAGATCCATATCGCGAAGTATGTTCTGGAACGCACGGACATTTGCGTAGGAGATTCTGCTTCCTGCGGAGATGTTGCAAAGCGAAGCGAGGTTCGACAGCAAATGATCAGAAAGCTTGTGAGACGCACATTCTCGGATGATGCGGGAGAAGTCATCTGGTTCAATGTACCCGTCGCCATCCTTGTCAAGGTGTTGGAACGCTTGACGGATCCGCTCGCCCTGAAGGCCACGCAGCATCTGTGCGAACTGATGGTATGTCATGCTATGCCTCTTCTTTCTGCTTCCAATATACAACGAAGCCCACTCGGAGTTCCAATCAAACGGGATCGCGTCGGGTGATCTGTTGCGGGAGTAGACGTCTTTGAAAGACTCGAAATCGACAAGACCCGTCTGACGATCCGCGAACATTCGATAGGCCATCTCATACTCGGCGTCGGGTTTTGTCAAGAGGTTGTTGAAGGTACTCCAGTCGCTGAGCGTGACTCGGCCTTTGCTGTGTCGATCTGCCACTGCGAACAGTATCGCATATGTCTCCCGAGAGATCTTGTGCTATTATACCATGCATCGTCAGCAAAGTTGTCCATTCAGAGATTGTCCTTGTCCGACAACACTCACATAATCTTCGCTGGGGGGAGCAATGGCATCAACGAACTCCTTCTCGCCCATATAAAGCTCTCCAGACTCCTCATCCTTCCTCGCATGCTGCTCAAATGCCCTTCTCGTCTGGTTCGAGGTCTGCGGGTCCGGCTCTTCCGTCCCCAGGAGAGTCTCCTTCAAAGAGTCTTTAGCCTCTTCGACCGCTGTCGACACGCTCACGCTCGTCATTTTAGACTAGGATATGAATGTAACGATAATAGACGTCGCGCAAAAGCCTCAGGAGACTGCAAGACTTTGAAATAGCGAGGTGTTCCTTTTCAATGGCAGCGGCGCGTTTGAACGTAGGTTGATCTGCGAAGTCCGCCGATGTCGACAAATTATATCGGAGTTCCACTGGTGTTTCTCAGAAGCTCATGGCGATGGTCGAGATGCGGAACGGAGCACAAACGAGAAGCGATCGAAAGGAGAGCTCAATTGGAGAAGCAGAGATGCTCGTTGACTGTGGATTGGCGACTACAAATTTCGTGGAAGCAGAGCACCACAACGCATACCAGACACAACCTCAGGGACCGTCGGTACCTGTGGCCTTAGGAGAACCAGCGTGGCACTTTTGCAATCTTGCACCCGGCAGAATCTCCCCGAGTCGGACTTTGCAAAGCTTGGCAACTTCATCGTAACTTAAATCCGTGATATTTTGCGGGATTTTTCGGGAGCCTCGGCCTTTGCTCCGTTCTCGGAAGAACTTCATAACCCGGTTGGCGCACGTGATCGCCATGTGACAATGCCGTGACTCACATTTTTGATTGACATGACTGCCCCTCGTTAACGGCACACAGACCTCCCTTTAATGTAGATGGTATTCACTTACAGCAGAAAACGTCGCGAGTCTTTCTTTTTTAGATATAGCGGCGGGAGGCATTGGCACTACAATTATGCCACGGCGTCTTGGTGCTATGACTCATGCACGAATTGAGCTTCGTCATGGTCGATCAGTCGCTTAATGCATTGGCGCAAATAAGGCAAGATACCTGATCGAATACATATAAGAGCAGGTAGGTCGAGCGAACAGCTTCTAGATCACCAGCTCTGTCTATCTGTCATTCTCTCCATCTATTCAATCTCTTAACAAGCATCATGCGTATCCGCGATCTTGGTTATAGCCCGGGCACGTTTCCGACGGGACCGTCTAATTCGGTCCTTGACGTTCCCGGAGTGGGAGTTGGTCAGGTCACTCTACCAACAACTTCAGACTTGAAGGACGTCCCTGGTGAAAGACCATGCCCCAAGAAAGGAGTGACGGTCATTCTTCCACGCCCAGTGGACAGCATTCATATACCTTGTCATGCTGGTACCCACACATTCAACGGCAACGGCGAACTTACGGGCCGCGCTCCAATTGAAGACTGGGGCTTTATCAACATGCCGATTGTCCTCACTAACAGCTGCAGCCTCGGTGCTTGCTACGATGGATCATGGGATTTTATGATGTCTGTGCAAGACCGTCGAAATACTGATGCTCTGCAAAGGGCACGAGAGTATGGTACCCCAGTCGTGGGTGAAACCGCAGATTGGTGGATCAATAGTACAGTTCGGGAGACTAAGATCAGTGCTAAGCATGTGGCTGAATGCTTCGAGAATGTGAAGACTCGAGAGCAAGGTGGTGAGGTCCTTGAAGGTAGCTACGGTGGCGGAGCCGGAATGACTTGTCAGCAATACAAAGGCGGCACGGGTACTGCGAGTCGAATTGTTGATGGCCAGGAAGGAAAGACTGGGTTCACTGTCGGCGTCGTTGTCCAAACTAATTACGGCCACCGTCAGCATCTCCAGATTGGAGGCATTCCAATGGGTCGAATTTTTGGCGGGCCTGCGAAAGCGCACAAGCACGCTCCGGACAGCTCACAGCCCATGGACAAGAAAATCGATGATGGGAGCCTGCTGGTCATCATTTTCACTGACGCACCTCTCCTACCCCATCAGCTGAACCGATTGGCACGACATGCGACGGTAGGAGTTGCTCAAGTGGGAACATATGGAATTGGCAGGACATTCAGCGGAGACATCTTCCTTGCAGTTTCAACAGCCGAACACCCCATCGAGCAACTGACCGGGGAGAATGTCACGATCGGCAAGACGACCGAGACATACAAGGTTGACGTGGTCAAGAATGAAAGTATCGACGCCTACTTCGAGGCTGTCGCAGAAGCTACCGAGGAAGCCATTCTCAACAGCATGGTGGGGGCTCGAGATGGTATGGCCGGAATGGATGGTGGATTTGTTGAGGGTCTCCCTGTGGATCGAGTCAGAGAACTGCTGTCAAAGTATAGGGCTCCAATGTTGTCAGAGATAGAACGGGCATCAACTTGAATATATGTTTTTTCATTGGAAAATTGCAGAAGTATTCCAGCCTAAGGTGCCTGTGCAGATGCATAGAATGTAGTGTACAGTAAATATAGCGGCAATATACAAGCGCTTGAGTCACTACCCGGCCGTCGTCTGAGATGACATTGGCCAGAAGAATGATTCATGAGTGATTGTTTCTCGCTGCGAATCTGCATGTGAGAAAAATGTGTGCTTAAGTAATGTACATGCTCGGTACTCAATCAGTACGGCCAGTCAGCAAATGGTTTTGGCTTTAGGCTAAACCAGCGGATACGCTGTTCAAAGCCAATGACTTTCTGCAGATCGTAGTGCGGCTTGGGGCGACTAACTTAATGTGCTGGCCGGACGAATCACGTGCCTCAACGTGTCTGCGCCTACCCACATGGCGGCCTTGCTCGAGTAATGTACATGGGTCTTGCCACCGAAGGAGCAGCTTTCTGGCCAAAGAACAAGCTGGAGCATATCTGGCCAGCACTGTGCTTCGCATGGCAAAAGCATTGTGTTGCTTCAACAGCTCCACTGCGGTGCAGTCGCATAACACTGTACCCGGTACGGTCGATGTTGCCCCAGACAGGGTTCTCCACGGAAGACGACCCGCGGCACGGGCTGATTGGCAGCGCTCAAGGCCTGCCGCCACCTTTGCACAGCTCGCGGGTGCCGGTCTGCAGCGGATAACCAACCGAAGCCGAACGGGGCCATGGACGGCCAGTCGGCGTGGCCCACGAAAACACCGCATATGAAATTGCCTCGTGCCGCACAGCTGAATATGCACCTCGCGAGGTCAGTGAGCCGCGGCGACAGCTGACTTTGACGATCCTGCATGACAGTTGAAGAGCCAACGGTGCACGCACAAAGGCGGAGTTCGCCCTCAACAGATGCCTTTTCTGGCTCGACTTGACAATGGCACCACCACAAGAGAGCTTGTTTCAGTAGGTCGAGTCAGCGGCTTGCAGGTAGCAAGGATGCTTCCTCGCGTCCACCGCAGTGACTTGACATGACATGCAATGACTACGCAGAACATTGAAAAGACATGATATGACATGATATGCTGAACGTCGTCAAAACCCTGAGTCGATCGCACCGTGGTTCAGCTCGGGAGATCCTGGTTCCATCAAACAGCAGGGTCCCCCAGTGGGCCTCCGCCTCGCCCCATTTGCCCAATGCGCGCCCCCCGAGCCAGGGTAGCCTGCCAAACTTCAGCAGCGCCTGACGAGCACACGAGCTCTTTGCACTCACCGCAACGCCGCTCGCGGAGCCGCAGTACACGAGTGCGATGTCTGACCAAGGCTGTGAGCTGCTGCGTTGCCCTCGCTTTGTTGGCAACAATTCTTGCATGTCGTGAGCAGCGCTTGTTGAACTCTCTTATACTAATCAGGTCGGCTCTTTGCCCATTCACGCTGCTATTCGGCTGAACGGTCCGCGCGGACGCTGGATTTGGAAGCTGGCAGGCGCAGTTGATTCGTCCACGCTTTCGGCGCTTCCGAAGCGGTGGCGGTGCTCACTCAGTGGAATATGCAGTGATCAGCTGCCGTACACGCACCCTGTATGCCTTGGTTGGGGAAATTCTTGCCCATTTATTGGCATCTCCCCGACCAACATCGTCCGCTCGGACGTGCTGCGTTCGTTTCGACCATGTCCCCGAATGGATCAAGCTGCAGGCATATGTGCAGGACCTGACATGCACACCGCTTTGCATCTCATCTACTCGCACATACCTCGACATGGATTATTCGGCACCTCGTAATCCGCGGACCTTGAGGCATCAAGGCAATAGACTGTTGCCCACCATGTCCGACTGCGGGTCCTCTTCGCGACCTGCCACCCGGCGGGACGACGAATCATCGTCATTCGCATCGCCGGATCCTATCGAGCCTACACCGGAACCCGGTCAAAATTACCTTCGTCGAGTATATACTACAGACCTTGCGGTGGGGACTTTGCCGTACCATGCGAGCTCGACTGGACACATCTGGACACCAAAGAATCAATTCAGGCCCTCCACTGCTCCACCTCAGCACAGTACGAACTTCAGTAGAAGGCATCCTCCTCATTCACCTCTTCGTGAACCCTCGCCGTATCCCAAGTTGCGACGGAAACCATCTACCATCGGACTCCCGCTCGATACCGTCACCAGATCTCACACTACACCCTCGTCGAGCACCGTACTTCACAGCTCCACCAACACGATGCCAGGTCAGACCGTATCGGAGAGTATGCTCTCGCCACCTGCTTCCCCTCTCTCCCTACGGCACGAACCTCCATCTCCAGTTCTCTCATCTCGGCAGCCAATCCATCCTGCGTTGCGAGAATCGCCTCGTCACGATCGACATTCCAGTTTGACACCTTTCTCAAGTGTGCCTTGCAATACTCCTTCAACACGATACACGGCTTCTCCAGCATTCAGCATGGCTTCCAATCAGACCTCTGCAACATCTTATTCCCCAAATCTAGTATCCACCACTTGGAGAGTACAGCAGAGTCCCGAAATGTCAGGTGCACGACGCGGTCCATCTCTTCCATCATCGCCTAAGGCGTTCCGTAGCCCCCAAGAATCGCCTTCCAGCCCGGGCGTCGTTAGCTCCGAAGCTGCTCAAGCTCCAGCTTTAATACCAGAGCTTGCGCATCTGAACATGGACTCGAGACCGCGCCTACACATCCCGTCACGGCCTCAACGACCCGCGGGCGACGACATCGATGACTATGCAAATGATTGTCGATCTGTGCCTGTCATTCAAAGTGACATCCCCGCGTCTTTCGCTGCGACTTTTAACGCCACGCGTCCATTGTCCAAGGACGAAGATAGCGAGCCGCCTATGTCACCTACCTCCAGTATATCGAAAAGTATCTTTACCTGGGGATCAAGGCCCGGTACTAGTGATTCACGAAAGAGAAAAGACTCTGCGATATCGTCTCTCTCCCCGACCAGCTCACGTATAGAGAGTCCACTTGAGCCTCCATCAAATCTTTCCACATACCCATCTCAAGTATCTCTTGCAAGTAATACAAAGACCCGTGGAAGACTTGGTAGACTGTTCCGACGAGATAAGGATGAGAAACCACAGCCTCAAGCCCCAAACAAAACTCCTCGGAAAGGTCCCGTTGCTGGCACCGGTCATGAGGGCTATGGCAAATTCGGTTTTCGTGGCCGTAACTTCAGCTTAACGAGTCTAACGAATCGGGCCAGGTCGAGTAGCAGAGACAGTAAATCTAGTGATGCCTCGTCCCACAATGGTCTGAATATGTGGTCCAAGAACACTAGCCAGACTGATATAAGGTCGTTTCATCAACAAGACTTTGCATCAGTTGCACGAAAAAGACGATCTTCGATAGATACGCTAGAGCTGGTACGCAGTGGGCTGATCAGTGACAAACACCTTCCCCCGACCTTTCAACCACCATCAAGGACGGACCGGGTTCCCGGGTCGTTTGATATGAAGCGGGAGCAAGATAATTACCATGCAGAAAAGTCTGCTTCGCCAAAGCGCCAAAACTTCCTACAGCGCGCTCTAGCACGACAAAAACCGAAGGATAGCACAAAAGATGGAATAAATGGTAACGAGCGGACCGGTCAATGGCTGAATGCAAACCTCGGATACTATGCATCGGTCTCGGTGGGAGAGGGGATGGGTCTTGCCGAACTGAACAGGCTTGTGGAGCTCGTCCGCAGCCACGGCAGTCCAAACGACGTTGCATTACCTGTGGCTTCTGTTCCATCGATGCAGGAAAATCCACCCATAGCAAAACGGCCTGAGTCGTTTCGCCTCGATTCTTCTGAATCACCAGAAGTTCTGCACGCCGTTCTTGCAAAGCCCACAGTGTCACCCACCACCATTGACGTGGTAACCGAGAACACATTTCGAACTCTCCGATCATCAAGCCTACATGCCCCTGCGGTTAAGGGCAATGCGTTCTCGTCATATACACCAAATTCGCACCAAGACGGAAGTTCTAATGCTACTACCATCTCCAGTCCTACAGGCTCGACCGAAGAGTTCTTATCTTTTCCGGTTCGCAAAGATTCCCAGGTCTCATACACATCGGATTCCGGGGTGCTAAGTGTCAATTCAAATTCCACAGTCCATGCTGGTGAGGAGGGCGCTCCTGGTTGGTTGGGTGACGAAGATATTTGGAATGAATACAATGATCTCATTGACGAGGTCATGCCTGTGGAGTTACCTGCAGTGCCAGCAAAAGATTCACCAGGTCCTCCCTCCCCTAGCTCTTCTCTGGGAGCTCCATTCTATAATGACGAGACCTACAATTCCTCTCGTTCTGAGTCAAAGCTACTTCCGCAGATACACGCACTGATCAGGGATATCGAGGAGCCAGAAGACGATGATGAAAGTGCCGACAGGGGTGTAACGGATCGCTTCTCGCAATTCCTGCAACCTGCAGCGACGCCCAGTACTCCTTACTCGCTCTCGGACATCATGGCTGGGTACGGAGACAGGACGGCAAGCTACGCGTCCACAAAGGCCAGGCAAAGCAACCTGACAGAGGCACGACAGAGTACGGAGAGTGGATACTCATCCCTTTACAGCCGCATGTCGGGACCATCGCGCCCACTTTCCAAGCCTGAGTATGGCGATCCGATCAGCCCAGTGCCGGAAGAGTCGGAGTCGGAAAAGCGAACGGACGTTACAAGCTCTCCCAGAAAGGGCAGACGTAGCGCAGATGCAGACTTGCGGTTTGGCGCCTTAATGACCAGCAAATGGCTGTCCTTTGGGAGAGTGCTGTTCAGTCCTGCCCACAATGAGGTCAAGAACGGCAGCGATGTCAGAGTTTTGATCGTCGATGGTCTCGGTAAAGGTGTGTATCTATTTGCAATGGACGAGCGTGCCGGTGGCTTACACTTGTCCAGACTGGTCGTATTATTGCGCACTGACCTACCCAAATGCTGTCTTCTACAATCTCGAAGTTAGTCTTTCGGAAGGAAAAAGTTCGACTCGTGGACAAGATCTGGCAAACTACAAGAATGTGCGACACACGTCAGTCGGGGCGCCCTTCCCATTTCCTCGGGGGTTCTTCACAGCGGTAATATTCCGTTTCCCTGTTGCTACGACAGACAATGCGTATCACTCGTGCATCTTCGAATGCAAGCGTGTGCTTCGGCCAGGCGGGTTCTTGGAAATCTCCGTGCTGGACCTGGACATGATGAATATGGGATCTATTGCGAGAAGAGAGCTGCGGAATCTGAAGATGGATATGCACAGCCAGAACAATGCGGTTAGCCTTCGCAACCTTGGCGACACGATGCTGACATTGGTGGGAAAACGTGGGTTTGAGAACATTCAGAGGTGCATGGTTGGCATACCAGTGGCGGGACGGATACCGAAAGGTGAAGACACATCCAGTGACAGTAGCGGACGCTCATCTGTCGGGGCCGCCATGTCAGCTCATGACCGAGGCGAGCGCATCACAACAAAGGATTTCGCAGGCATACTCTACAGTCAACACAGCAACTCTCCAACGAAGGCAAGGGACAACGATGAAGGCATCACGAAGATGGTGGCGAAGGTCGGCCGATGGTGGTATTCGACCTGTTATGGCAGCGTGGCGGAGGGTGACATTAATATTTGGGATCAACCAGGCCTGCTTCGCGAGTGTGAAAGGCAAGGAACCGCATTCCGGCTTCTGCTGTGCTATGCACAGAAGCCAACTTGCCCGCCGCGTCGCACAGCAAGTGTCTGATGCCGGAATGCGATTACGAGTACAGAATTATGGCACACGCTATGGGTAAACGATGGTCGGAAATGAGTAACGCGGCATCACGAATGGACGATGGGAAAGATCCGAACACTTCGACGCGAATATCGAGGCTGGACCTCTTATGTTATTAGTAGTATTTGCCCGGACCCAAGGCATATTAATGAAGACCACGATTGCCACGATCAATATGATTTGTGAAGTCCTGTGCAAGGTAGTGTGGGTGGAGGTGTCTGAGGCAAGCAGGGATACACCCGCGGCCATAGAGCTAGTCGGGCTTGGAATGGAAGCTGACTTTCTTCCGCTCTCGGCAACACTTCTCCGACCAACCATCCACAAATAATATTAATCGTGAAGGCGATAATGTCGTCGTCCGAGGAATTTGTCACAGGTTCGTGCCTGTGCAAGGCGGTGACCTACAAAGCAGTGGGGGCACCCATGTTCAAAACCTTGTGTGAGTCTGCGTGGGTGTAACCCGACCCAGGCTCGCTGACAGCGACAAAGGCCACTGCTACAACTGTCGCAAGGCAAGCGGCGCACCTATCATGGGCTCGAGCGTGTATTTGATGAATGTGAGTTCAGTTGATCGACGGGTAGTGTTTTGCTCGGTTCACTCATCGTCGTGTCATCTGCAGCAAGTCGTCTTCACAGGAAAGGAGCACATCAAGATCCACGAGGATTCGGCCACGGACAGTGGGCAGCCTTACAGACGCCACTTTTGCGGGCGCTGCGGTAGTCAGATCGGCGGGCAGAGCGCCACGCACGAGCAGTTCTTCGCCGTCAACCAAGGATCACTGGACAAGGAATTTGTTAATGAGTGGGAGCCGCTGGCGGAGCAGTATTGCCAGACGAAGGCAGGCTTCTTGCCGCCGCTGGTGGCCAAGGGCGGGGAGCATCAGTTCACAGGCAGGTACGTGAGGCACATGCTGGGGGCGAGGGTTGAAGATCAGGCGGCCTGAGGGGCCGGATTGGGGGCAAAGCAGTGCTTTTAGCGTGGAGTTGAGAGAGTAACTGTGCGAGTGGGTGGCCTGGGGCGCGGACATGTAGAATGCCCCTGTATGAAGAATGAAGTGAGCCACGAAGCGTATTAGTGTATTGATACCGCATAAAGGAGGGTGGGTACCTGTCCCAAGAATGCTCAATATTCTTCCAAGCACATGAAAAGACTGCTTCGAGGCCTTCAGGAACAATGGGTTGTACTGCACCGAAGCAGGGACAGCGCCTACAGCAACTCCCCGATTGGCCCTAGGCTCCGGGTGCCGACAGCGACCCTTGATCCCCTCCCGACCAACCATTTCTCTTCCTCCACTTTATCCTGTATCCCCCTCCATCACCACGGCGCTTAGTCGACGCCCCTCTTTCGCCAGATGGCCCTCTTGTAGCACTGATAGAGTGCGTAGTATACCGCTTCCATTGAGCCGCTTCAGAAGCGCAGAAAGATAGGTCTTGCCCCCAGCTTTCATTCCATTCACTTTCCTCTCCCCTCCTAAGCGATATACCGCAGCTCAACAGCAGCGCGTCCATGGCCTCAACAGTCAAAGAAGTCTCCACCTTTGACGAGAGCGAGCGGTCGTCCGCACTCACCATGCCCAAACGCATATCGCTGACTCGCCACTGGCGATGGCCAAAAGTCATCCTTGTCCTCTTCGTCCTCGAGATCGGCCCCACAATCGCGGCTCTGGCGCTCTACGGCATCGCAGATCCAGACCTCTACCGGACTCGTCTGTGGCAGGATGGTTATGCGAATGGTTTCAACAGCAGCCCAAGCCAAATGCTCATCGCCTACGCAAACCACAAAACACCGCCCACCACTCCTCTCGTCTGGAGCCAGCAGTGCGCAATATCCCCACCAGTATGCCCGGTATCAGCCCTACTAACATCTCTTAGCATCACAACGTACAACCTCGTCATTTCCATCCTCTCAACTTTCATCCTGATCGTCAAACCCGTCCTCTTTATCATGCACATCTGGCTCCCACTCCTCTCATCTGTCATCCACGCCGCCCTCGCCGCACTCTACCTTTATTCGACCTACGCTCAACTCAGCCCTGACACCTCCGACCCCTTGCACCCCAACCCCGGCGCCCCATGGTACATCACTCACTCTTGCTCCGTAGCCCACTCGCGCTCGAACCAGGGCTATTGCAAACAAGCCAAAGCCTCTGTCGCCGTGGCGATAATCCTCATGTACGCCCCTTGTCCAACCGTAGAGTACCAGCCAACTAATCGTCCACGATAGCGTGATCTTCCTCATCCAGCTTGGGCTAAGCATACACTCCTCCATCCCCAGCGCCTTCGAGCGCCTCTCGCGCGCCCAAGACGAAGAAACCCTTCCCGCCACGTCCCAGACCGTGCATCCCATCTACGGCCCGCAGACTCCCTTGCCTTACCCTGCGACCCAGAAGGCGGACTTCGTCGCCGCACATCCCCTGAGGAGCAATCAGCCGCCGCAGCAGGCTGTGGGTGCCGAGACGCGGGAGGTGGCGGAGAAGAAGAAGGGAAAGAAGGGGCCGAGGGAGATCTGGGCTTCGTTCGGGAGGAAGGAGAGGAAGGAGGAGGTCGGGGCGAGGGGATGGCAGGAAAGATATCTTAAGCAGGCGCAGTGAAGGACGCTGGATAGTTCGTGTTGGATTGCAGGTGAAAGTAATTGTTCGGTCGCTCTTACCGAGGGGCTAGTTACGACGGGAAATACATTACGCACGTAACACATTTGTTCAAATGCAAGATCATGACTTGAATTAAAGGGCAACTGTCAGTGCACGCTATGCTGTCGCTCGCTTCCCCCATGCAAAGAAGGAAGGCTTCATGCTCGTAACCAATCCACCTCGAACCGACGAGGCCTCAACGCAGTCTTGAGTCCAAGGGTATGCGCCTAAAGGGTCCCTCCCAATCCTCGATCCAATTACAAACTCGCAGATGTTCAGGCTTGAGAAGAGAAGCCCCATTATGATCCCTGCAACCCATCGCTAGAAGGAAAGCAATCGCAAATTGGCGCCTATGCTCGCTATGTTCATTAAATCGTCAGGACCGTCGCCGATCGTTAAGCCACCTCTACCATCACCGTCCACCTTCTTCCCCTCGTCTGTCGCCGGAATATGTCCCCTTTGCCTCCTGCTCAGAAGACAAAGTCAGGCCAATCCCAGCCGTGGCGGCCCTTGCCTCTCGCGGAAGGCGTGGTTCGCACCTCGTCATCCGCAGGTGGAGTGCCCATGCCCACTGGGCTCTCATCATCGTTCAGTGGGATTGAGATGATCTCCTCCATCGAAGGCCTTCCCTTCTTATGCTTGGTCTGATCACGCAGCGCAGGTGATGACGAAGGAACATTGCTGTCTTCTTCCTCCTCGATGACTTCTAGGCCGCCGCGCTGGGTGTCGGTGCTGCGGCGCGGACGGGTTGGCTCAACGGCCGCCGCTTCGGCTGGACGGTCGTCCGGTTTAGTCGACTTGGTGGTCGAGGTGCGCTTTTTGGCTGCGGACCCGGTGGACTTGCGCCTCTTCTTAGGGTCGGGAACGTCATCTGAGGATCCTTCGTCCGCATCGGGCTTGTATTCGCCGTTGTCGTCGCCGGAGCTCTTACGCTTCTTCGACTTTGTGGATCTTGTCGTCTTGCGTTTAGGTCTGGTCTTCGCTGTCTTTGAATTGTCTTTTACCCACTGGTCATAGTCTGAACCGTCCTCCGGGAGAGACTGAGTCGGCAAAGACTGGATGGCGGCTGACTCATTTGCTTCCTCCCAGGTCTCACGAGGCTCGTTGGTCGGCAGCAAAGACTCCGTGGCTTTCTCAGGCTGGGCACCTTGACCGCTCTGTGGTTCGGTGTCCACATTTGCCCGATCCGGCTCAGGTTGCGGAACTCTGATGTCTTGTTGACTATCGACTCTCTCGGTTGTGAGCTCCATGTCAAGCTGACTTGGCTTGAGGTTGATACCGAGTCCTTGACCTTCAGTGGAAGCTGTAAGGGTGTCGTCATGCATGTAGACAGCATTCCCTGGTGTTTGCGCCGAACTTTCGTGACGGTCGTTGATAGTGATATTCATGACTGAGGAACCTGCAAGCTGGATATCCTCTGTGTCTCTCATTTCGTCGTCAGACCCGACAGAGTTGTCAGCCATCGCCGAGAGTGTCACAATTCTATTGAGGCCTGGTGCATGCGCGAGAGAGTTCAACGATATGAAAGACGGGTCATCTGGGGTGACGGCCTGAGCGGCGTCATGCGATTGGTGATCAGCCATTTCTGGATATAACAGACTTTCAGAAGGAAGGGTAGGAAGCAAGCCTGGTGTGAAGGGTATCTTGCGGGCACTGTGGATCTTGAATTTCGGGGTGTACCTCTCGTAGTGAGAGCTCAGTTCTGATGCGGGTGAGGCAGGATTGAGAGCTTCTTGAAGTTCTCGGCGAGCTTTGTCGAGCTGAGCCTCAAGGTCACTGATACGCTTGTTGAGCCTGCGTTGCTGTTTGAGCCCTCTAGAAGAGGAACGCCTCACGCTTTCGCTTGAGTAGCGCTTAGTGGGTGAAAGTGACGGGGTCGATACCCGGCCTCGTGGCAAGAGATTGATCTCTGAGCGTGCTTTCCGAAGATTGGAGAGCGATCGGCCACGAACGCTCGCAGACAGTTTTCGGCCCCTCTCTAGCGTTGCGCCGAACGTGGATGTAAGGGTGTCGCCAAGGTTACTAGTAGAATTGACCTTCGTCGAAGAGCGATCATCAATATCGCGGTGGACTTTGATGTTCTTGAGAGTAAGATCCTCCTTAACATCCTTGTAAGTTTTGGTGAAGGCGCGGAAGGCATTTAGAGGATTGATTGAATTGACGAAGCGTGATAGCTTGGATGGAGCTGTCGACCCGTCGTCATCCATTGAGGTGCCCGGAGTGTGAGCGGTGCCACCGACCGATTGATCTTCGACAAATTTGGATTTTCGGGGAAGGACATATTCATCCGGGGTTGAGGGGCTTTCGCAAGGGCGGAAGGTTGCGAGACTACGCTTCGCCTTGACACGCCGTAGCATACGCTCTCTGGATATTCTTTTGTCATATCGTGAGCGGGATGATCGCGGCGAGGATGAAGGAGAATCCATTGTAGAATGGATTGGTCTGTGTTGGACCCGAGTGCATGAAGTAGCGCGGAGCATTGAGACAAGAGTCGTCTACAGCATCCTGTTGGTTTCCCGAACCGTATGTGGACTGCGGAGACTGCCAAGTATGTTGTTGACAACGCAGAAGCTGGAGCAGAAGTTGAGGCTGAAGCGGGAGCGTTGGTGATACGCGTTGTGTCAGGGTCCGAGCTTGGTTTATTGTCCGCGGGCCGCCCCGTCGCAATCCACATTGTCAGACTTTGGGTGCCTAACTGCGGCCCGCGCGCCGCAATCTTCAACTACAATATCACCCCGGGCGCCTGACCACGTCGACAATTAATCAGGATCTCGCTGATCTTAATGCGTAGCACAAAAATAGTCAATCGAGGTAGATTGATGAAATTGACTATAGACTAGGCCTCCCTCTCGTAGCTCATCATCACTGTCATGAGTATCAAGACGTGCGCACGTCAACCAGCTCGGACAGAGCGAAGAGTCTGTTGGCCCCAGTCATAAAACCCCTCGCTTTCGGGAAGCCCCCAAGACATGGAAAAGAGATAGGAAGGAGTGAGATTGAGGCTTCCGCCATGGTGTCAAAATTGGGTATCTATGCAATATTTCGAATTAAAAATGAGCCTCGTCTCAGTGGTCATAAGGCAGGGATTTCGTGATCTGCCGTCCATCGGCACGCTTGTAGCTCATGCGCAGTCCGATGGGAGGACCATCTTCAGCCGCTTCGTCAGGATCTACTCGCAGAGCGGAGGCGTGGCCCATTGCGATACCGACTGTTGGCCGAGCGCCACTGCGCATAGGGCCGTCTGTGTGAAGTGTGTCGAAGACTTGACCGTAAGATCGCTTGCCGTTGGGTGCGAAACCGTTATCGGGCGGACCGAATGGTTTAAACGATCTTGGTCCCTCTGAAAACACTGGTGAGGGGCCAGAGCTGGCTGGAGACGAAGGTTCCAGTAATCTGGATGGGATTTGGTTGCCAGTGTTCAGTGCTGGCAGCATCCTATGGGAAGCGATTGGACCTTGGGGATAAGGAGCTCGATATACCGGCGCACCGTTCTTCACTGATTCGTGTTGGTACGATGGCTCGGCAGAAGGGTGCGGAGTCGGAGGACCTTGCTGGGCTTGTGGGTGATGCGGAGCGGGAGCGTAATTATAGGCCGCAACTGGGCCAGTGCTGGCTGGTGAATGGTACTCCGCACCAGGTCGAGCCTCGGCCATGCTGCGACCAAATTGATAGTGTCCTTCCGCTACAGGAGTTGCAGGGTGGCTAATCGATCCGTGGTGCGAGTGTGTAGGAGCGGGCGGCTGCTGCATGGGCTGTTGGTTGTAGGAGTGGGGATATGACGGTTGCCTGACGTGTTGTGGGGGAGGCATAGCTGAGTGGGGATAAGAGGCCCCATGGTAGTATGTGGCAGGGTAGTTAGCCACAGGAGATTGACCATATGGAGCCGCGTATGGCGCGGGAGGGGCGGCAGGGTAGGGGTGGTGCGCTGGAAGGCCTCCTTGGGGATAAGAATGACCTTGCTCTGAGGATCGACGGGAGACGGCAGGCGCAATTGACCTGTGGCTTTCGACACTGGATGATCTCTGACGATGAGGGATTTGCGAGCGTTCTCCAGCAGGGGCAGTGTACATGTCACCACCGGGTCCTTCACTGCAGCCGTCGATGTCTTGGCCATGCTTTCCTCGCTTGCGTACCCGGGCATCCCGGCGGATGCGCACACGACAGCCTTGCTCGGCGACAGTGCGGCTGAGTTCGGTGCTTTGGTTGAGTCCCGGGAACTTTTTGGCGCTGTACACGATGAATGGACGAGACTTGACTTCGAGACGATGAGTGACATGACCGCCGGTATGGGGTTCCGCTTCGTCTTTGACAGTGACTTTGTCTTCGTCTTTGTCCTCCTTGAGTTCCTCATACAAGTTGAAACTAAGGCGGTATTTGCCTTCATGGCGGACAGAGAGATCCGGGAACAGGAAGTAGCCGGCGGGATGAGGCCTATCCAAATACACAAGACCAGATACAGGAGTACCTGTTAAGACAGTAGCCTTCCCATCCTGTGGCACGCGCCCTTGAGCGATGGGTCGGGCTTGTTCGAGGGTCGCATACAGAAAGTAGTTGGCGTTCATGGTGAAAGTGATATCATTTTTGGCGCCCTCGCCCTCGAAGATCTTGAGCTCGACGATGGGCGGAGGGTCTACAGGATGACGGTCGGCTGAAGCTGTGGCAATTATTAGCTCAGATCGAGTCTTTGGGGTGCGATAAGAAACGTACACTTCGCTCCAGAGCCGCATGCGCGGGCCTTTTCGGGTTGTTGTAAAACGGTGAGCTTGTATGTGAGCTTCTTGCCCTCTTTGGTGATTCTGGAGTAGTCCGCCGAGGTCTCATTGTCGACCATAATGACATGGTCCATGGCTGTGGCGTCACAGTTTGGTATGTATGAATGACCGGTTCAACCAGCGATACGGTCCGAGACAAGTATATATACGAAGAAGGCGACGATAATATCCAAGCGAGGGCAGCAGTGGGTGGGCAAAAGCAAAAGCAGGTGCGATGCGGCAGGCGCTGAAAAGAATCGATGCTGAGCAGGGAAGGTGCGATCAGCTTTTGTGTATATAAGGCGGCGATGGGATTCAATTCCCTTGGGTATCTGCCGCGGTGGCCAGGTCACAAGCAGGGCAGCTCTCCAGAAGCGCCGGGCAATCGAAAAGGGTGGAGAGTCGCAGCTGCCGGAGGACGAAGGGCAGAGAGGACGGCGAGGTGCAGGAGGATATGGAAGAGGGAAGACGGGAAGGGTTTGAGGGTACAAGACGACTGAGAAGACAACAAGACCAGGGTGCAGCAGTAGAGGGGGTGGTTATACAGGGCTTGTACAGGCCATGTCCCGAATGGATGGTGACGAGAGTGCACCAGGCGCTCGGTCACGACACTAGCAATCACCGACACAAACGCAATTCAACGACGCTGGTGCAAGCGAGTTCAAAGGAGGGTGCACAAGGACCAGGACCACCAGGCCATCGCATTAGCGCGCCGCGATCCGTCCTCCAGAGTTTTGGTTCGTTCGCCCGCACCGGGTCCGTGTGCACTTGGTCTGCCCGGCTTGCATCCAGCTGCATTCCCAGCGCAGCGTCCCAGCGTGCCCACGCCGTGCTCTGCCCGGCTGGGCGCAGACATCATGATCATCGTCACCACGTTGGGGCCAAAAAGCACTGATGAGCACACCGCGTCGCACCACGCTCGTCGACACTCTGAAACACCACCCGTCACAACGGCCGGGCAAGCTGAGCTCTCGTCTGCAGCTTGGTCGTCGCCGCTCACTTGTAGTGTAGTAACTTATGTCCCTCGCTCCAACCGCCCGGTCCAAGCGAGGCCGCGGAAACGGGCGAGGGCGACGAGGACGGCAGGCGGACGAGGATCGATACGCTACGGTTGCGCGATGTGCAGCGCGAGGGTGATCCAGCGTGACTCGCACTGGAGACACCGCAACACCAATCGTCAACGTAGTCCCACGCCCGGACCCGCGCCTGTGGGAAGGAGGGCAGGGCGTCGCCTCCTCCCTTGCGTGCCATGGTGTTGTGCTGCGTGCCGACGGAGGAGGCTGGTCGCCTTGGAACGGTGGGTCGGGGCTACTTGGGACACTGACCACCTCCCTCACAGCCAATCTGCAGCCACTGGCGTTCTCCCAGTGCCGTTGCAGGATGACGGGCCGCAACCCAAACCGGCCAGCCTGTACCCGGGTGACAAGAACCCCACAGCGCCAGCCCGTTGTCACACCAGACCGTCTCTTGCGGAGCGTCGATCGCTGCTTGTTTCTGTCGCCCCTTGACCGAGTTCTGAGCGAGAGATTCGCGCGGGAATAATCGCCTGCTTCGTCCATCATCATTCACAACGGTACTCTCGCACGCACTCGAGTCCGGCCGGACCTCGCCTGGCCGCCACTGCTGCTGGGCTGCTGCTGCCGATTCCGACACGCCGGGCGACCGGACCTTGCATTGACAGCAGCCACCGCGACGGCAGCTCTAACCGATCTGAACATGAACGTGGGCACCATTCTTCACCGACTGCCAAAAGAAATGGTCTATGAGGGGATGTGGCTGATATGGCCTGCGCACATGTATCCAGACCCGACTCGGCGACCACAGTAGGCCTTTCCCCCCCGGGCAGGGGTTACACGTTTCCTCCGTGCTCTCGATGGATTCTCCACCGGAGCCTTGTGCAAAAAGCATAAATCCATCTCATGTGAGTGACTGACATGTGCGATCGGGGAGGGTGGAGCCTCTGGCTGGTGGCCTTTCCTCGTCGCGATAAGTCTGCTCGGCTGCGAATACTTGACAAGCAGATCGACTGTCACTCATTTCATTCTCGAAACCCAGTGTCGGTCCGCCATGGTTAGAAGAGGCTGGAGTCCCATGGGACAACTCGTAAACTGCCGCCGTACCTGGCTGTCAAGCCCCGGAGACTTTCTTGGCGCGGGCTTCGATTTGCTTTTTGTGTCCAGCGCAGCATAAAAGCGTGGGCTGTCATAAAATTGCCCACGGATCCAAAAGACCGGGCCGCTCACGCTATTGGCATCCAGCGCATGCGGAGCCCTGCTAGCTCCATTTGGCCCCTGCCACTCTCCCTCGTCGCTTCTGCAAGCACTGCGCTTTTTCGTGCTCCTTGGACATCACAGCACTACCAACTCGGCCTACCCTTCGCTTGCGTCTCGTGCTGTTGGCGCAACCGCTGTCGGTCGTCCATTTGCGTCCGCGCAAACCTTCCCAGGTGCGGTAGACCTTCCTGGCACAACAGAACGAGTACAACAGCAGCACAATATTCTAGTAAGCTCCTACGTGACATGCAAAGCACTGACGAGACTGCATCGTCAACCGCTCTTGGGTCTCCACTTGACTGTGTGACACGCTGGCCTCGCCTCGGACTTTTTCCTGTGCCTGTCGACTGACGTGATGTCGGTGTTGTACAAGTACCAATGACCCCCCTTTGCTGTCTCCACCATTTGCTTTAAACCGGTCCGGGACCGTTTACCGCTGTGGTGCAGCGACTGGGGACCCAGCCTTTGGACGCGGGCGGGCATCGTTGACCCAAACTCACCGAACGGCATCCTCATTGTGAAACGCGACGCTGCTCATGCTGTATATGCACCCGTGCAATCGAATCATTCTGGTGGTAGGATACTGCACAGGTACAGTACAGTAAGAGACTCGGAGGGTGCACCGAGCCGGGCACCAACGTGGTCGATCCTGGCAGGTTTTATTTGGATAGTAAGGCGTCCCCCGGTTCAGGTCGCTTTCGGTTCGGGCCCCCTCAGGTTTGGTAGCCACAGCCACACAGCCCTCTTGCCAAGCGGCCGAAAATCAGCCGTGGAGACATCGCGACGTCCAACCATGTCGCTTTATTCTCAATCCTGTGTAACTGTGCCACGTTCGCAACCCGTGAGGATCGACCAGCAAAGGACACCATTTCCTGGCTGTGGGTACTGCACGTTCAGCTGAGATCGAATTTGGAGAAGAGGTTTCACGATTCTGTACAGCTATTTACCAATCCGCTCGTCAGGCTGAAATTGTCAGCTTCCCTTGCCGCCGCATTCGTCCCACCCCGAGTAGCTATCTGCAATTCCAAATTGGGATCTCTGCACCTTCACGTGCAGATGTGGTCAGACTCATCCTTCGACGAGGGTTCGCGTGGTGGTACCGCTTTGTTAAAAATACTACAACCACGAGTAAAGCGACGCAAATTTCGGAACACTTGATACTGGCCCATTGGCTGCTTCGTTCCGAGAACAACGCGCTCCGACACAATAGCCAGCAACCAAAATCGCAACATGTCGGCCCGAGATTCTCAAGACGTGTTGCGCTCGTCAAGCGTCTGTAGAGTGCGATGGTGACGCAAAATGTATTCGAGGGGCTCATGTCGAGTCGCATCGCAGGCGGCAAGTGCCGTAGCGCGAGGGAGATTGCAAGTTGCTCTGGACGTGTTGAGGGCGATGCAGCCGGCGTTTCTGTCGGCTGGGCCACGGCGGCTTGCGGTTGACTGCGGCGGAGCTGTACTCTTGTGGGGTCGGGTGTCGGAAGTCTACTCCGGACGTGAGGAAACCCAACGAGGGTTTCGGAGGCGGAGGGGGCGAGTGAGTCTCATCGGGGACATGGCGAGCAGAGATGTGGCTTGGGCAGCAAGAACTTCGGAATGCCCAGATCCTGGTTGGCAGCTCTGTGGCCAAGTCACCTTGTTTCCCATGGCGTTCCGATGGGCACGTGGGCGGATCGGTTCTCTGGTTTCAAACACGATGAAAGACGGGCCTATTACTGCCATGAGGCAATGCCATGAGGCATTTTCGTGATGGAGGGCCTAAGGCCCTCAGCGCAAGGGCGAAATAGGGCTTGCCGACGACCCAGGACCAATCCAAGCACTTGAAATATTCAGCCGAGCGCTGCTCAGGCTTTGTTTCAGATTCCTCCACCTGGCATCTCCGATATCTGGCATACTGGAGCATGTGCTGCTACTTTGGTCTATGCAGTGACACGGCCTTGGTAATCGCTACCAAAGTCATCGATACCGTCATTTCGTCCCACGCGCTTGAAGGAAATAGTCCGCCACCAATGACAGGCACTCAACAGAGGCTGTGTACAAGCGGCGGCAGCCTTGCGACGCCTGGCTGCGACAAATCACGACTCATTAACGCAGTGGCACCACAGTCACTTCGTACCAACCCCGGCTTTGCGTGAAAATTGGTAGGTGTCAGAAATGCATCTACCTCAATACTGGCGGGGTTTGGCCCCTAGCACAAGGCCTTTGGTAATCCCAAGTCCACAGCCCAAGGGAGGGCGGTTGCCAAGTCGCCGCATGCACAAACTGCCGGGACCGACATGCCTTGACATCAGTCTTCTGGAAACCTGACGTGTCAGCGGTATGCTTGCTTCAATCTGACGAGGTCTTGGATCATCAATGAGGGATTTCAAAGCTTGCTTAACAATTGCAGATAGTCATTCTCTGTCTAGAAGCGCACTTTTCCTGGGCTGCAAGATCGCAGTATCTTCGCCAATCGGCGTTATGGGCGGGGGTGTCCTTGTCAATACTACATCAGAGCGTTGCACTTTCCATATCATGCTTGCTTGACCGCTAAACCCAAGACTGCGTCACCACGTTCAGGACCTCCATCTGACGGACTGTAAGGACGAGTGTAACGCTGCGCAATGCACCAATTGCCCTAGGTTTTTTCTTTCGCAGATCTGTTATGGTAGGCCATATCAGATATCTCCACTTCTTCAAGCATGGATTCAGTCTGCACAGCAACGTAACATTGGGACCGTGTAACACTTACATTGACTGCAGGAGAAGTTTTTGACTGTCAAACATGGCCGGGCATGCATCACTTCTCGGAGTCGCTTCGACAACTGAGTGTGCCATATCGATATGCCCGATGATGCTAATGTCGGTCCGACATGTCCAGGACCTCTTTTGTGGAAACACAACGAGAATCGGCGGCCGCTAAGGCATCGAACAAGCGGGGGGGAGGACGATGAGACAGATCATAGGGCCTGTACATTCGTCCGGCTTAGGTAGACATAAATTTTCGACCTTGCGGGCTGATGGCTCACGGAGCACTTGCTCAAGAAAGAGCACAACGCATTCGTTGGGGAGCCACGAGGCCGTCACTTCCAAGAGTGGTGATGATATCGTTATTCGAGGTAGGAGCGGTCCGCGCACAACGTTGAACGCATGCTCAGTCCACCTCGACGTCAACTCTCGAGAGACGCAATGGCGTCGTTCACGAACACTTTCGGTGCCCCTGGGCGAGCTTCCTCTAGATACCCGTCTTCACAGCGCTCTAGCCTGTCACCCATTTCAGCCGCCGCTCAGACACTCCTCAGCTGTTTTAGTAGGATACAAATACTGGTTTGATGATCTTGTCAGTAGCTACTCCTCACATTCCTACATCAGTGCCGTCGACCAGAAACGGGCGAATCGAGCTGGTTTCTAATCAGGGCAGATCAACGGCATGTGCTCTCCTGCTGTCAGCTCCGAAGGAACTTCTCGGAAGCCAGCATCTACCGCGAAGATTGACAAAAAGCGAGAACGACGGCGCTGCCCGTGCAAGGGAATTGATCCTGGCAGTTCGACAAGCACCGCTTCCCACAGTTGCATATCCCGGTATACAGCTCTCTTGGATGTAGTGGTGAAATACAAGACGAGCATACCACGGAACAGTACTCTGAAATACAAGACGAGAAATTCCCGTCAGAACAGCCAGGCAGTACTGTTCCGTGGTATGCTCAAGACCAATACCTGCTGGTCAGCAAAGAGGGAAGGTCAGACGCAAAATGACCCATTGAGCCGCAAGTATATCAATCAAGTCTAATAAGGTAAAATTTCTTGTCGGCGCCATCTGTTGCCAATTCTTAATGGACGGCGCCAAAAGTAAAGCAATTCCAACCATGAAGTAAGTCTAGACTACATACTGCGTGACGCAATGGAATGGACTACATTACCTTAAGGTTTCTGACGCAGGAGGTCTGCAATGGCGGACCCGGCTGCCTAGATTCAAACGTAAGTTGCTATTACATGAATTACAGCAAAGTTCAGAACTCAACTTCGCGTGAAGGTCGAGTTTTCAACGTCTTTTCGTTATGTTTTCTATTGCTCCCGGAGGCACTTATTCTAATTGTCAGAGGGCACGACTAGAGAGAGCTTCGACCAAGCAATATTGGCGGCACGCGACTTGGACAGAGAGGCACGAGGCATGAGGCCCGTGGACAATGACAAGTATGATGTTGGCGGGAGACCGAGCTGTCTCTTCGTCTCAAGCACGAGAGACTACCCTTGCGAACGGAAGGTGCTAAGCATTATTGGTTACAACATCGTGTCATTCAACGTTCCTTGCATTAATTGAGCGAGCGGTGTAACTGTAGTCGCGATTGAGCACTCATGGTCATTATGGTAATACCAGTAATACCAGCAGTGGTGTATCTAGGCCTTCCGGCAAGCGAAAGGGAAGCGAAAGGGAAGGGAAGGGACGGGAGATGGTAGAGGACGACACGAGAAGTCACACATAGGAAATCTATAGTGATGTTGGTGTTTATTTATCATATATACGTGGAGATCTTCAAGGGACCCCAGCGAAGTGAATGAACTGAGGCTACCGCACCATGTTACAACCACCGCATTGACTCCTTGATATAATGTCAGCATTTGATTGTATATCATGCGGAAGTCCGCTTTAGGTCAGATGGCTTCATTGAAGGTCTCAAAGTTTGTTGTGAAGTTCCAAGAACCCCACAAGCCCCCAAGATTTCGTTGAAAGTGCGGAGGTTTTTTGGCAAAGCATGAACAATTTTCCCTTGAACTTTCAACAAATTTTAGTCAGCCGCATCATGGAGGACTTGTAGAATCGTCTACAATCAAGCACACCTTCTCTTGTCAAATTGCCGGGAACCGCACCATATCTTTGTGACCTTGGACATGTCACATCCGATTATTATGTTGTTTTGGCGAAGTTACGGCAGGAAATACTTTTTACCTCTATAACGATATTGCGATATTGCGTCGAAACACTGAAGTTGAGCCTCGAACGCTTCCCAGCACAGTCCCAGCGTACAGCTTGCTCTACTATAGATGAAAAGCAGTACTCAGATACTATACAAATCAGATGTTGTAGTCATGTCAAACGAGCCTACCCCAGCAACTCACCAAGACTCAAAAAATTGCTATCCGGCGACATGACAGGACATTCCTGGTGGTCAGCAGCTCCTGACCTGCCCTGTGAAACTAGTCATGGAGCAATGTCATGATTCCAAAGCGGAAATCTCGTCGAAAATTTCAGGCAATTGCAACGGTTTCGATCTGTAATGCATGGGAAATAACTGAGTCAATTACTGTATGAGGACAGCTGACGCTCTGATTTCCTAATTAGGCGAGCGTGGTCGCCGGGGTCTTGTAGCGCTTGGCGAACTAAATTTATCGGCGAGAGGTCCTGCGCAGAAGTGAGTATTGACACGGTAAGGGAAGGCACGGAACCGGAAGGGAAGGGAAGGGTAATGATAAGGGAGGAGATTTCTTTAGAGCTTCCCGCGGGAATTAGGCAAGACTCATTGACTCATTGGTTTCCCATGGGTACCCTGCGGTGAATAGGGAACTCATCGGGGAAAAAATTCCTAGACACAAGCGCAGACATCGTCCCAGATACGATCACCCACCCTGTGTCGTCGATCGAGCGGCGCTTTCTACAGAGCTAGGCACCATCCACTCGCTCATATGGGCTAAAGATGCAAAGGACGAACGCTGAATGGCTTTCAGCAAGCGAGTTTCAGCTACAATACCCATCCCTTGCACCGATAACGAGACTTCAACACAAGCAGACAAACTATCAAGCCGACACCTTTTCCGTCTGGCCCGTGAGAGGGACCACGCGAGGCTCAGATTGCTTCTGCAGATTGCTTCTGCGACGACAAGGCATTACCAGAAATGACACTGCTGTGTGGGGTCGGCAATCGTAGCATGTATCTTATGGTCAGAAGGCTTTTCACAGGTACTATGCGGACACAGCAGCACTTAGGCACTTCGTCTGAGACGTTTGTGAAGAGGAAAATGAGAATAGTGCTTTGTGTGGACCTATTACTACTTAATTTAAGGTTAAAGTAGGGTGTTGAACGAAGCCAGTGTTTCATTGAATTTGAATATGATGCTTCGTAACACTACCACAGGATATTCTATGAGTCATCACTCTAGTTCGGGAAGTCAAATTCCTCGTTAAACAACGAGCGTGAGGAGGAAGAACCTGACCGAAGAGGACTTGTTGTAGGAGGGCCGTCTTAAAGCATAGTAGGATGGTAGCCTGGTTCCTTAGGGGGTGTTGAAAGTCGTCAGGGGGGTGAATACTTTGCCCTGCGAGCCTGGCACTCAGCGCTGATACTGTTCCTGATCACTCAGGATTGGTCAAGCTAGCCATTAGTGTTAGCCTCTCCTTCAAAATCGAGGAAGGGTACAGCCATACCATCGTGGAGGTGTCTCGCAGTGGTCTTTGGAGATGGAAACCGGAGTTGTTGATGGCCTCGGCCGCCGCCTGTTTACTCTCTTCACTGGACTGCTGAATGGCTTTCTGAACCTGTGGTGGCGGCATGACTGGCACGAAATTGAGGTCTTTGGCAGCAGCTCGGGCGTTCGATTGGAGGTTGTCCGTGATATCTGCTTGGGCTTTGCCGACCACATCGCGGACCCCTTGAGCAGCATCCTTGCAATACTTGGCCAACTTGGCTTGTTTTGCGCTCAACAACTATGACAATCAGTTGTCAGCAGACTTCGATACAGCCTGTGCGTTGTGCAGTATTACCTTTTGTGCTTCCTCGGGCCTCTTCGATCCGTACTCAACACTCAACTCACCAACTATCTCCAACCCCTGCTGAATATATTTGATGTGGATCTCGCTGTACATTGCCGAGATCTGTCTGAACAATTCAAAGTAGGCTCTGATGCCAAGGGTTGAAGTAAAGATTTTCTGTGTCCTGTTTAGTAGATATCAACCGCGATTATGACCGTGTGGCCTTACTTGACTCTGAAAGTCGGTAATGTTGAAGCTCAAGATGCTCGGCGATTTGTCGTAGTCGGTGATCGCCTTGATATCGGCAATGAACGGCTTCACTTGGTCATCAACCACGTGTGACACCAGGTCCACAATGGAGTCGAAGAAGGCTTTGATACGGTTGATTCGAGCCTTCAACTGGATGAGGATCTCGATACACTTGACCAAGATGGCTTTGATTTCCTCCTGCAACAAATCAGTAAATGAGCTCCGCTCGAGGTGTGGCGAGCATCCTAGACTCACCAATGAAATGGTGGTCGCTTGGAGGCCGGCCAGCTGTCCTTGGATTTGGCCAATAGCGGTCTGGATGTCAACAAGCTTGTCGCCAGCCTTTTGAAAATTGGTTGAGACCGTCTCCATTACCGAAGCGGTCGTGTTCAGCTTGGTAGTTGCTGCGTTGATGGTCTGCTGTCGAAGTCCACCCCTCTTATCTCGGGGGTTGCTATCAGCTTGTGGTTGGTGGATCATTGGTGCCTAAATAGCGTGTCAATTCACTCCACGCTCGTCAAACTATGACTGACCTACAGATTGAGTGACGGTGACATTCTTCCCCTCGGCATTGAGTTGGACAGTCTTGGTATAGTTCGCCATGAGGTTCTCTTGCCATCCTTTCACTTTCGGATCGTTCGACTCCGGCTTCTGTGAGCCTATGGCATTGAGGTCATCCACTGTTCTCTTGATGTCGGCACATGTCTGCGACATATCAGTTTTTTCTGTCAAGGACAAATTGAGCGGTCTCCCTGACCTCGATGGCGCTGCTAAGAACACTGCTCAGGGTCTTGCTGGGAGGATCGTTTGAAGGACGGAAAATGTTTCGAGTACCTTCAAGCATTGCAGCGATGAAAGCGATATTGTTGGTGTTGTTGGTATTATTGACCTTCTGCAACTCATCCCAGTCCGGACCTCCGTTCGCTCCACCAGTCACCAAAGAAAGTGCCGCATTTGTATAGGTCATGGCCGGGGCCACGGCGCTATAGGCAGGGTCATTTGCGTATTTCGGCAGCGCATTGGGACATGGATTTGGAGCATATGTCGCTGGGGGAATATAGCTCGGATCGACGGGTCGGTTATTGGTGAAGCCACCTTGAATTCCGCCATGGTCACTTGTGAAGATCTGCATGGGCTTGGTGAATCTGGTGGTCATACTGAAATTCTCGATTAGAGCCGGGACGGCTTGATTGATAGCCGTCGTCAGACACTCGGAAAGGTTTCCGACAAGCTCTTGAGCAATAAGATCCCACCTGCAATCAGCGTAAGCTTGACACAACTGTCATACGAGCTCACGAGCTTACCCAGTCGGGAACTCATTGGCGGCCTTTTCGTATGCTTTGGTGGCTGTGTCAAGGCTCTTGCGAAGAGTATCCATGTTCTCAGCGGCCGCTTTCTTCGCTTCTTCATGACTGGCCAATTGCGTCTGGGCTGCAGCGAGTTGAATTGCATTGGCGGCCTGTTTCTCTGAGGCATTGGTGGAGGTCTGAACGCAGCATACATGAAGCTCGCAGACCATAGCCAAAAAATTGGCGAATGTTGTTTCGAGCTTGGCGGCTGCTCCCTGGCACGAACCCGCAACGTTGGCGAGCGTGTACATGGTCGGTGCGAGCGAATCTTTTGCTGACTGAGCATCGCCGAGAAGTTGTATGATGTTGTTCACCTGTTGAAATGATCAGCATCATCGTGCCCTTGAGATGATACGGTCGGCGTACAATCTGTTTGACAGTGTTGGATTTCAGCGCGATTGCATCACTCGACCTCGCTGCTTGCTGGAATGACGCGGTACCAGTATCGGCACATTGAACCAAGCAAGCATTCAAGGATGCATTGCCGCCAAAGTCACTGGCCATTCGGTTAGTCAATAGTGGAGATATGCGAGAGGAAGATGCTTACGATAGATGTTTGAAGCCACCCTTTGGAGCCGTTACAGTGATCTTTTGAGCTTCTGGGACGGTTGATGCGATGAACAGGGAGCCAAGAAGCACGATGGTTGTCGGGGCGGCGCTGAGCATGTCGTTCCAATTGTATGCAGGATGGAAAAGTTTAGACTGCTTGACATCTTGCACGTATTCGGCAACAGATAATTGCTTCTGTCGCTGCTGCAAGGCCGTAATGTTCACAACTGCCACATTGGCCTGCTCAGGCGTCAATGACGCAGCGGAAGTCATGCTAATTGTATGATGCTGACAAAGGAGCGTGGGACCAATGACAATAGAATTGGGATTGGGAATTGGTGCTGCTGATTTGAGAATGACGAGAGAAGATTATTGATTTGATGGACACAGACGACGGAATTGTATACTAGATTATGTGTCAGACGGAGACGACATGACCTCTACCGAGTCGCATACAGGGCGGGAGCGCAGCGGCAACCGCTTGCGAAGTAGGAGAGATAGCGGCAAGCATGATTCCGTGGCGCTGGTGGAAGCTGCGACCTTTGCATGTTCACGAATGGTCTCAGTCCTTGGCTCCTCTAAAGACCGCTTGTCTGACATAACGATGTCCATGTGAACCAGAGCCGCAAAGTTCCTCTGATGGGGGAAGTCGAGCATTATCTGGTCAGTCGCTTCAAGACTTGAGCCATATACTTGCCGTTCTGCAAGGTGTGCTTGATACAAGCGCTGCAGATGATGCCATCGCTGTGGACCGACCTTCACTGGATTGTCAAAGAAGTCACGGGAAATCGCGTCATAGTAAGGCGGGCCCCACAATTGGTGGGGAAGCGCTGTCTATGCAGTAGAAGCTGTTCAACCACAAGAAGGCGCATGTGGGGGAGGGCCGGTTGTAGTTCTATTGAGACCGAACCGCCACCGCCCTCACCTGCCACAACCTCGTCCGTCAACGGCGCGACATGTACAACATACCGAAATGAACAAAGAAACAGAAGGAGCACCGACCGGCAGGGGGGAAATGACCCCAATGTCGTGGTCCCACCGACTGCGGTCGTGCCTTCCACGGAAGCACGGGGAAAAGTGATAACGTGAAATAATCAATACATATGGCTGATGTGGGATGAGTGTGCCCATCACTATACATACATATCAATCCTAACCACTGTCTTTATCGACAATGTCCCGATACGGACAACTCGCACCCCCTCCAGCCCAAGACGGGTGGCGATATGGGCAGCTCGTACAGTCTACAACCTCGCTCGATTTCTCCGACCGGCGTGCGCTTCTCGAAGCAAAGACCAACACCTTACAGACTGAATTCGGCAATTTACGATCCAGATGTAGCAACGACACCTTGGAACGACAAAGACGATCCACTGAGACTGTGACGACGGCCATGAACACCCTTGTTGCTTTCACGGACCTCATTGGAGGATATATAAGCCCGGGAAATCCGTCACCACAACTGCGCGACGCTCTGAAGGAGAGCATTTCTGCGTGGGAAGCTGCGGAGACTTCTGCCGCCGACTCTTTCAAGGCTCTTTCGAAGTTCAACGTCGAGGCACGATCTCCAAAGCACCCTTTTTGCACTCGTCTAACTGACGACACTCGTAGGTTACAAACTTCAATGATCAGGAAGTCACTGGTCTGCATATTGAGTTAGAATCTCTCACGGCAGATATTCAGAATGACATGAGGTGGAGGAAAGTGACATTGTCCACGTGGCAGGAGCAAGCTCGGGAGGCCAGCAATCGCATACCAGAGCTTGAGCGTGCCAGAGACGAACTTCGTTACAAGCGTGATGACGCGGAGAGGAAATGGATGCTTGCCAAAACCCTTGCGGTAAGTAACTACCTCTATACGCTGGCCTATAGGACATATAGCTGAAACGAGACGGATCCAGGGATTTTTGGGGCCGCTTGCATTCCTTGCATTCATGGCTGTCTCTGCAGCTTGGGAGATCTACAAAGCGAATTTGAAGGACTTCGATTGTGCCGACGACGCTGTCAAGACCGCGGAGGGACTGGTCGAACGGCCAGAAAAGAGGCCCTATCCTCACAAAACAAGGCCGACAATGCCCGGGAGCAGCTCGACAAAGTGCAAGCCATGGCACCTATCCTGGAAAACTTGCTCCGCCGGATCAATCTCGTTATGCAACAGGACGAGGAGATGGAAAGGGATCTGTTCATGCTAAAGCAAAATGTCATCAAGGCGAAAGACTACCTAGGCCGAGCCTTCAACCGTATCGACAATGCTCGCTTCGCTGTCTTCAGACCCGACTACGCCCTATCCATCTTGCAAGTCTTGAACGCCATGCTCGATGACCCCGTCACTCATGGCGTCTCCCGTGACATAATTCAGAAGTTGCGGTATATCGGCCATCACGACCCCTCCGTGCTAACAGTGGAGGACGACTCGTATCCCGGCCGTCCGTTCTTGGACTACCTGGAGACGAGACTGGTAGCGGTCGTGCACGTCCAGACCGTGGAGACTCGATCCGGCGTTCAGCAGAGATCGATGCTTGATGGTGAGCCCAGATCCTGCATGCTCTCACCAAGACTCCAGCTGTTGAGAGTCGCTGTTCCCATACAAACAGCTGTTGCAAAGACCCATGCGAGTCGTGCGAATGATACAATGACGAAGGAGATGAGGGACCGTTCAATGACTTGGGGCTCAGGGGACCTACCGGAGCAGGTCGATGCTCTTACCGCTTTTGCAGTCCAGAGCTTGTTCTGAGAGTGCTGTCGAGCTTGAGCCTCCCGTGCTGTGTTGTTGCCACCTTTCCATTCCTCCTAAGCATTCGAACCTGAGCACAGATTTGATGATATGAAGAATGCAAGTTCATTACATTCGAGCATTATATGACCATTGTCCATCTCAAGCTTCATCCTTCACCCTTACGAAGCGTGGGCTTGCGGCTAAGTCCCTTCCGCGTATTAACATCGTTGATGGTGATCTGGTACAGCAGGTCAAGATGCGTTGTGGATGCTGTGCTCGTCCAAAATCTATATAGAACTTTCTTGGTGGCGAGCTCGTCGAAGGCAACCTTTGGACCCTTCTATAAGCTAGCGGTAATCAGGTTTTACTGTCCTACAACACCCGTCCGCGAGCATCTTCTTTATTATGTCTGTAATATCGTACGCCAGTCATAGAACTATCTCACGTTTCAACGAATGCATCAAAACCCACACCTTCACAAGAAAGTCACCTGTGTTACTGTAGCTTCTAATTTCAACCACGCATATGACCACCATGTCACGGGCTAGCGCAGCAGAACGGCATCACAATTCGCGCGGGACAGATGACTGCAGTCGCACGAGATCCCAACGAGGATTACAATCGCGCGGCAAGCATGCCAGCTACCGGACGGAAGTCACTACAGGCCTACAATGGCAAGAAATGTGCCGTTCCACTGCTGAAATCGAAGATCGCCGCACTCAATTACGGTTATTCAGGGCAATTCATATCGGAATCATGCAGATCCACGAGCAATATTCTTCCTAAATGTCCTTTTCGGGGAGTTTTGGTTCCTCGGTTCTAGAAAAGTCTATACCGGTAGCACACAGGAATAATCGCAGGCCCTGTAGCTAAATTTCCAGGCATGAGTGAAGGAGGAGAAGCAAGAATTAGTGAAATGTGACACGGCATGAGCTCTCCAGTAGACAATATGACGGGCGGTCAACTTGACTGACCAAGAGTTCGAAACACGAAAATGATCGCTGCACATGGGCGATGTTATAACAGTGACACCACTTTCATAGCACTTGTATGCTTATTGTAGGCCCACGTTGGCTGGTGGGGGACTGAAGGACATGGTGATGAATGATAGGTAGCATACTGGGTTGCATTCAAGGTGGGGCTCTTGCTGATGGGGTGGAACCGCAGCGATTCGTAGCGGCTGGGCAACAACACAATCTGCAGCAAAGTACTGACATTCACTTCTTCGTCTGCCACTCCATATGAGAGAGTGTGCATAGCTTACTATGACATGATTGCTTAGGTCTAAATGTATAGTTTTAGAACAAATCACCAGTGTTGGCTGCTTTTTTATATTGCTTCTGTCCGTCAATTGCTTGACCTCTTAAGTTGTTGAGATGCCCCAAATGTCGTTAAAGATTAGCGAGACAACGGCTAAATTGTCGAGAGTGTAGCCCCGACATTAGTAATTTAGGTATCTCCTCGCATTCAGTAGACAATCATACGGTTTGGTGCTTGTATGGCATGGTACCACTTCCTGCGGATATCGAGGACATCATAAATATATGAAGCACGATTACGAGCAAATTGATGGGCAATCAGTTTGACGGCGTATGAAGTTGACCGAATCCTACTTGTACGGATCATGACTGCGAATGGCATGAGCGACTTGGCGCTGAAGGCATAATGCCCATCACGATGGAGGAGCCGACATATTAATTCGACCCAGATTGTCAGCGGTCCTGAAGGTACAATGAAGTCACTGGAAGTCGGGCGAGATGGCAGAGGGCCGCGAAGGGGAGCTCGAGCATCAATCCTGCAAGGAGGTACCAGAGCCGGGACCGAGCAGGCATGGCAGAATATTGGCTGTTTCACAAAGACGGTTTCTCGATGGGTCTCTAGGTCATTTGAGATATTCCAGACGCATCGCAGTAGCACCTCATGATGCTCGAGTGATTGCAGTTCAGAACTACCTTTCAGCTAGCTATAGCGTCGAAAGCCGCCCGAGAAAATCCACGTAGGTAAGCTTGAATACGTCAAATGCTTGCTGGTCGACCATACCACTTCTCAATAGTCCAGTACGTCCTCTCGTTCCTACTTCCAAATAGCCGGCATGCTGTCGAAGAAATGAATGAGCGGATCTTGGAAGTGGGAGCTTTGCCGGCAGAGGAAGGCTTCGGGCCTTCTGACGCTGTCATACGTTCCGGTTGTCCTGGAGCTATTCTTGGTCAGCATGTGTTATTCCTTGCACTTCGCGAGAGACCAGAAGACAGTATTAGTGCCGTCTGACAGGCCAATGCTCTATAAAAGCAATGCAGACCTGCAGGGCTCTCACACGCGCATGATGTGCGAGACGACGATCACGGAGAGACTGATACCTCTCAAAAGTTATGGATATCATTCTGACCGACAGATGCATTTGAATAGCTGCAAGGTCGCAGATAAGGTGCGTCCGCGAGCTGCAGCTACGTGCAGGATTCAGGGGAAGCTTCACGACGCCAAAGTCAGCCCTCTGCGATCGATCGGACGAGTACAAAGGAATTTGTTTTCCTCGACCAGGCAGTGATGAGAGTACTTCGTCTATGAAGATATTTGTGTGCAAGTATTGTACGACTGCTGATACTTGGGGTTCACCCTGGACGATAAGTTCTACGATATGATAAATTCACGATAGTTGCACTTGTCATTATTTTCTGGTATCACGCAAAGGGTTGTGAGCCGTTTGTACGATGGCCCTGCACGCTCGGTTATGGCAGGCCAAATCCTCCGCAGCACCTCTCAGTGATGACGCCGGCGAGTTTCCCGCCGGATTTGCCTGAGAGCGTTACGCGCGGGCTGCTTCGTGTTTTGTGTATGCATGACGGATGAAGTTAAACGTACTGATCCCGCCTTCCGGCGGATGGCTCTACGGTGTACGTTGTCCCGCAACGTAGGGTGGCACCAGCCGACCCTGCGATGGTTCAGATTCGCGAGGTCAGTATCAATGTATAAAGAATGTAGATGGAGTTCGCTGGCCCTAGCTAGCGACAGAGGGTTTGCTCGAGATGTTGCGAAGTATGTAGTCATGAGGTCACGCGACGACCGCCGCCACCCCCGGACAATCATCCAAGGGTGCACACGATTGTGCTTCCTTTGCAGGAATGCTGAATGCGGCTGCAAGGCGTCCCGAATTACGTTTGCTTTTTGAGCTTGCGAGTTTCTTCATGGTCGAGGCTGGGGGGTGATCGAAGCGTCGGGCAAACTTTGGTACAGGGGATGATCTGCCGCGACGTGTTTATGGGATTTGCTATACACAAAGAGAAGCGCCCCAGGCAACAAGCCGGCCTACATCCGGCTCAGGGTCACTAGGGAGCAGAATTGCGGAGATCCTGACGCGAGATTCGGTGGATTGCAAACGGGGGTTATCGATTTCTATTGTTGTATCAAGCCAGGAGTTGCTACAAAAGTGCGACGTGCTCGTACCTTGCATGCGAGCTTTTTTTCCTGGCAGATCAATGCACGCGTCAGGTTCGCGTGCAGCTTCTTTCTTTTTTGTCGGCGGAAAATCCAGGGCACACCGCACAGGGTTTCCAGCTACCCGCTTCCCGCTAGCCGCTGCACCAAAACGGCAGGAAGCGCCAAGGCTGGTCCCGAGCACCTGCCATCACTCCCGCCCCTGCGTCCCACACGTCCCCGGCCGACCACAACCACGGCCACCTCTTTTTCTGCAAATAGCGGACTCCATCTGCGCGCGCCATTCCTCACCTCGCCTCCTCACCGCACCCACGGCGACATTATTCACCAATACACAGCGCAGCATCTGCGCGCGAAACCGTCGTCATGACGGTCGCCGTAGAGAGCTGGGATGACGACGCAGATTTTCAAGGCGACCTGTTCGCCCATTCGGTCTCCACTGTGCAGACGTCACTATCTTCGCGCCTGTCAGTCAACTCGGAATCAAACATCGGCGACGAAGACTGGCAGGTCCAAGTCACACCAAACGATGACACTTCGACAACTCACGCCATACAATCTGCGAAGCGCGCAGGCGTCCCAATTCCTACAAACGTACCCGCGTCGGCGCTGGTCGGTGGGAGCATAAAGAGGCTAGGGAAAAAGAACTCGCGACAACGACTAGACGATGAATGGGGAGAAGATCTGGACATACCGTCCGTTGGAGGGCTCACCCTCAAGCCACGAAAAATAGAACCCCTGCCGACGACTATTGATGACGACAACGAAGACCGCGATGATTTTGACGAGTGGGCAGATGGCAGCCTGGGCATTAGTTTCGCAGGGACGCGGAAGCAGGGGCGCAACCGCAGCTCGTCGACATCTGCCATGAGTCCGAGCCTCGGAAGTCAAACCGCGGAGAGCGAAGAGGACGAACTTCGGGGATTGGAACTTCCCGATGGAACTTTTGACCTCAAGGCTATGCTTCACAAACGTCAAGCTAATGAGGCCGCCAAGTCAACCGACTTCCCGGACCAGATCGAACAACCACAGGCACAAACACCTAAATCGCCAAAGTTTTTGCAAGAGACAGATGATTTCTTTGACGATCTGGAGGTCGACGGCGGCGATGTTTTTGATCCAAAGAAGCTCACCTTGCACAAGAACATCAAACAAAAGCCGTCAAGAGCCCCACTACCGATACCGACCCGCATGCCAACCACCACTCTCACCTTCACCGACAAGCCGGCCGCCACACGCATCCCCAGACCGGTGCCTAGTACTAAGCCTAATACTTCTCGCCTGGAGCCTGTCATGGAACCTGGTGCTACATCTGTCACTCGACACCGCCTTCATCCAACAACAACAAGCGCCCAGCTCTTGCGTTCGAAACGGTCCATGCCTGTGATGAAGAGCAACTATGCTATCAGCTCCAAACCTAGTGCCCCGTTCATCCCTCCTGGTACACATACTCAGTCACATCATGTGGCCGCCAAAGGGTCAGCCTATTCTCTTAGGAGAGATTCCGACCCAAACAGAGGGCTTTCGCCTCCACCCAGATCATTTTCACGGCTCTCGAATGCTTATGTTCCAGATACGCCTTCAAGGACATCCAGGCGGACTGACTTTGCTCCCAAAGACCTCGCCAGAGAAGCCGCCGCCAAACGAACGCTAACGAAACCGCAGAAGAAGCGTTTCTTCGGTGATGGGACTGAGCTCGAGTCGTTCGACGATCTTCCTACGTCGGCGACCAAGGAGTCCAAATTCCTCAAGCAGCCGTCTACTAGGACTGCTCCAAAGACTATGCGTAATATCCCAAGTCGACTGGACCTCAGAGACCACGGCACTGGTAGCAAATCTGCGTTGCCTGATCGTATGATGACCCCACTTCCTGGGCCTCAAACTCCGAAGAGCCCCGTCAAGGTTTTCCAGGAAAACAACAATACCCCCCGATATCTTCGCGATACTGCTGCAAGCAGGATAGCTCGTGAATCTAGGCTTGCTAATGCTACCACTTCCTCTCGGCCCCGTAGTGAGGGACCCCTCATGCCAGTCAGCACAAATTGGAAAGCTCAGATTGCTGCGCGTAGTCCTCACACCAGTCCGAGTGCCGCACGAAACAAGGGACGGAGAATTCAACCCGGGCTTATCAAACCTGGTGATGCAAACATAACCAAGAGTGAGTGATTGATTGTGACGTACTTGTTCAAAAGATTATGCTCATACATTAAAGGCGAGAAAGGAATGACTTATAACCCTATCACACATCGATGGGAAGGCAATGAAAATTCTCTCAATGTTTTCGATTTTCCACCGCCTTTGTCGACCCCAACGCCTCTATCACATCAAAGATCACATTCGTATTTGGGTCACCATGATCCTAACCCAGCTCCAATACCGTCACCTCCTCGGCCTGCCTTGATTGCTCCCATGTCTACAAATAGCACACAAAACATTCAAGTTGTAGGCGGCATGGTTTTCGACCCGGTCAGAATGTGCTGGCTGAAATTCAAGCCGGAACAACCGCAATCGACAGTAGCGGCTAGACATTCGCCGCAGATTGATGAGGACGACGACGACCCGTTCGCAGGCATTGATGATCTCAAAGAGAATGCTCCTTCTGCTCTCGCTGGGTCTACTAGCACTTCGTTTGGCCCTTCTAAATCGACTGGTGGTGGCCTGGCCAATGAAGAATGGCTTGTCGGAGAAGAGTTTGACCTTGGACCAGAGTTCATTCGTAGACAGAAGGAGGAGGAGATTATCTGGCGGAGAAGGTGCGAAGCGTGGTTCACGGGTTTCGACGACGGTCCACGTAGAGAGTCTACGAGTTGGCGATGGCGGATAAGAGAGATTGCGGGAACTCCCCGGTGATCGAGAACATTTGTTCGCCATGAAGCACGATGATTTCGGTGTCCAAGACTATCGCAAGTCTTGTCTAATGTCGATTGACGACGCAGCGATACAAGAGGCCAAACACAGATTTGGTCATGATGAGATGCCGTCATGATTATACCAATTTTGACAATACTGTGTCTTGCAAAGACCAGTGCAGATCAATTTGATTGCTATTTCTCTTTACCCAGTTGTACATATCATGATAACCAATCCTCCACTACGTACGAACATTTTCCATCGCCTTTGCATAATCTACAGTGTCTACAACCAATTAAATACATTTGTTCGATCCATCGCCCTGATCGCAGTGAAGTCATATTGAGTGGATTGCTTGGCATTCCGAGGCCCGCGTCTCAGCTCTCACAAACATCATCGAGTCTCTAACTTCTTCAAATCCACATTCGTGTGCACTTCAACTTCGCTCACGAGCGCAAAAATTTCTGCACAGAAGGCGTTATATATCCATCCTCTTTCAACTGTTCCCTTGGTTCTTTCATTCCAGACCACATATCTTAATGGCTGATCTTCAAGAGCTGTTCAGTCGGCTCAAGAGCTCTGGCGGGGCCAACGGCGTTTCGTCCTCGTCTTCTTCAAACACTGGATCACAGCATCCATCAAACTACCAACCGCCCTCAGTATCATCCCCTATCTTCTCCCCACCATCGCACACCCCCAATCCGACAGGTTCGGCAATCTTGAGTCCGAAAGTCTCTTCCACTCCCGTTCAAGATCCAAAAGCAGCGAATCTTTTGAATTTGCTGCGATTTAACGGACGTACACCATCGCAATCTAGTCCATTGGCTGCTCTGCAGAATGTTGGATCCAGTTCAGAAAGTCCGTCCGCTGGCGATGTTGCTACCATGTCTGGTGGGCCGCAATTGCCAAAAGATCAGCAAGGAAAAGGAACTGGGATAACAGCTTCGGTTGGGAACGCTCAGGACTTTCTCTTGAATCTTTTGAATCAGCCAAGCAAACCCTCCACTGCGACCTCGCCACTCCAAGCCCCACAGCAGTCTGCACAAGCTGGTCAGCCGGGTATCGCATCATCATTGGCCTTCAACGATGAAAAACCAGTAATCCGATCACGAGAAACAACTCCCGTGAGAGTTTTCGGCTCTGTAGAATCCAGAGAGACTACACCTTTCAATCCGCCAAAGCAGTCACAGAGCAGCGGCATGTTCACCTACGTCAACCCCTTCGAGCATCTCTCCGCTTCAACCCCGCGCAGTAAATCACCAAAAGGTCCGATTGAAACGCATGCTCTTGCCTCGAAGGTTGCAGCTAGTCCAGTCAGAACACCCGGAACGGACAGTGAGGAACCACGTTTAGCGTTTAAAAAGACTCGAACGGTTAAAGAACCGGCTGCGGCAAGCCCAGTCATCAAGCAAGAGCCTGGTGAAGATATACCAGATTCGTGGCAGAATGCCGACTCCACAACCCAGCCAAAAGCTGTTCAGGTCTTCAATTTCCCTATGCGCCCCTTCGTATCCATTCGCATTGATAAAAGTCCTGAACCTGGACGTCTCGGGGGCACAGGCGTCATGGACATCGTTAGGTTGAAGAAGGATTTCGACCAGATAGATAGAGTACTCGTCACAGCGTCTCAATCGCACATTGCGTACGCCATGTCCAAATCTGGGGGAGTTAGGATCATTCGTCAAGACTCAGGTAGGGACAAACAAGTCTTCAAATCTAGTCAAGAGCGGATCTTCCACCTTCAAATCAAGGAGGCACATGACAACAGCGCTTCGGATTCCCTTCTAGCTGCTGGGATCAATGGCTCCGTCTTTTGGACAAGGATTGATCTGTCTGAGGAAGACAAATTCCAGGGCGTCAACCTTGAGGCCAGTGGGTTGATCCTACCACCAATTAGCACGCAAGATGAAAATACGTCTGGCAGTCCTGTCAAAACCAGGTCAAAGATGAGCTCAAGACATCAGGATCTTTTTGCGATCTCTCGAGGTAAATCCATACACATTGTCACTCCTAGTGTGGCGAGCTCGGCAAAGTTCATCGACTCCAAGAGCAGGGTCGTCGACGCCGTCAAGTACTTTCAGGAAAAGAACTTGAAGATATCGACTGGCAAAGCCTGCAAAGACTTCACGTTCAGTGAAGATGACACAACTATCGCTTCCCTAGACAAAGCTGGACGCATCAAGTTCTGGGATATCAAAGAGCTTTCCGAGGCCGCAAAGGGACAAAAACGTGCCAACATCGAGTTGAAGACTTCGCTTTTGTCTTTCGCGACCACCATGGCGTCGGAGAAGATTTCACCAACCTCTATAATGTTCGTGGACAAAGAAAGACCTTGCGTCAAAGGGATTGCGCTTCGCTACTTACTCGTCGGTTTCAAGCAGAATCATTCACTACAGCTCTGGGATCTCGGTCTTGGCAAGCCTGTACAAGAGTTGCACTTCCCGCATGAGAAAGATTCGGACGCAATTTGCAGCATTTCCTATCACCCGAAGACAGGAATCATTGCATTGGCACATCCTACCAGAAACTCCATCTATTTTGTGCATCTATCCGCACCACGTTACCACATTCCCAATATGGACCAAGCCAAATACCTGTCCTTGCTTGCTGACAATGACCCCAATCTGCCAAAACCTGAGTCAACTGCCATTATGAGTGGCATCAGGGAATTGTCATTCTCCTCAAAGGGCCAGCTTCGGAGCGTGGATATGCTTGCGAACCCTGCATCAACAAACTCCGATGCGGACGGTAACGATACAGAGGAAGCTCTCTTCGAGCTTTATGCAATGCATTCAACTGGTGTCACATGTCTGAACATCAAAAGAGCTGATCTAGGATGGGGACCTGATAACAAAGTCATCAAGCCCAATGACGCCGAACAGTGTGGTTTCGTCGCTATTTCTCCCATCTCAGCCGCAGTGGAAAACTCCTCAGGAAGCGAATCGGCACCAAAGGTGGCGAATAAGGTGTCAGATGCTCTGGCCGACAAATCACGAGAAGCTTCACCGGCCAAGTTACCGAGGACTCTGCCCGTCAGGTCTTCAGGATCTTTGCAAGGCAAGTCACAAGGTGCTTCGCCGGGCAACTCGAGGGTGGCTTCACCAGAGAAATCTTCGGCGGCATTGCCTGTCAAGATTTTGACACCTCTGACAAGCGCACCGTCACCTCAACCGAAGGACGATGTGGTGGAGTCAATCGAAACCCCTGCAGAGCCCGTCATCGAGAAGCACGTTAATGAGTCATCGGCCAGCAGGACAACCTCTCTGGTAGACCGCACTAAAGATTCGGAAATGTTCTCAGACACACTCAGGACTGAGCTTGAAGCGTTATACCGACGTATTGAAGGAGACAGGCGAATCCAGGATGCGGCAGCCAATGCTAGACAAGATGCTATACTCAAGCTCGTGTCTAGCACACTGACAGATAACGTTGAAAAAAGTCTTGGCAAAATTGTGTCAGACGTTCTCACTTCACTTGTGGAAGGCGGTCTCGTTCAAGGCCTTTCTCAAGAAATGAAACCAGGACTCAACTCTGCAGTCAAGGCAGCTTTGCAGGATCGAGAGTGCTTGCAATCGCTTCACGAGCCATTATCACAACGAGTGCTAGCCAGCATGGATGGTCTGGTAAGGCAGACCATTGCACCTATGATATCGCAGACTATCGCTCAAACCGTAACAACAACCGTGCAAAAGACCATGATCGAGGCCGAAGCGAGGATTGCGATCCAACGTGCGGAACAGGACAGCAAACTGGTCAATCTGGTCGAGAGCATTTCTGGAAGTATGCAGCGGATGACAACGACCCTAGCAGGCTTACAGGAACAAGTGAGCGCTTTGCAAAGTCAGCGACCTTCCGATGTACCACAGTCGAGATCTGTGGTAGCTGTGGTGGACGTCGTGGACGAGGAATTGGATGAGGTAACCAGCCTGATGACTGAAGGGCGATTCGAAGACGGTACCATCAAGGTGGGTCAAGAAGTATCCGATGGCTGCTTCGTCTTGGGTGCATGTCAGCTGACTTGTTTTTCTAGTGGTTGCAATCCTCACGACAAGGCGAGCTTTTCGATCGACTTTTTGTGCGGGTTAATCCGCAGTATCTTCAGAAACTCTCACCCCTGGTCAAATTGTCGGTCTCAGCTGCTGTCTCATCGAGTTTCGAGCAAAACGTGAACCAGAGATTGGACTGGCTTGGTATCATCTTGACCAGCACCGATTTGCAGGACGCGGAAATTGCTGCAGTGGCCCCAAAGATCATGCAAGTCCTGCTTGGTCGAATTCAAGGGGCGTACATGACGTTTGCGGAGATGAATCCGTCAGACCCAGTGTTGCGCAAGTTCTCCAACTTGTCCAAGCAGATCACGGATATTGGCAGGGCAATGGGTTAGGGTTGAACATCTCGAAATTGGGATGTACATCAGAAAGCGTGCCAATAATCTATCTTCGTGATCAATATGCGCTCAATATGCGCTCATCTATATCTCCGAGTAATACAAGCCCTTTCTTAAAGATCACTGTGGCAAGCAGTGCCGTCGAAGCATATGGTCTGGGAGTTGGATGATAGGCGGGAGGATTGGCGTGATAAGGGTGGTGGGTGCCATCCACCACCCAGAGACGCAAGTCATGACAAGATTAACGATTTTGGAAAATGCACAGAAACGGTTCCCTCTGCCTCCCTCGGACGCAGTACGAGTTGATCTGATCGACTTGAGCGCCTTGAGCGCCTTGAACTATGTATGTATGGATGTGATGCAACGAAAGCATATTGTTCTTAGTCAGCCACATCAGCCACACCCGCCAGGACGGCACACGGCACGGCGGGCACTCCGGGCACATCAACCCAAACCCTGTTCGCTGGCAATCCTCTATCAGCCCCCACAGTGCTCAGGGTGTGTGTGACTGCGGCATCATATGGTTCTGTGGTAGCTCCCGCATGCGCATCAAGCACACTCCAGCTTCAGCTGCATCATTCTACCCTTTGGTAACCTTTTGTTCGTCCCGTCCAATCCAATCCACCCATCTGTTCGCCGCCGTCGCCTGCTCCCTGTCATCCACATTGTCGTTTTGGGCATGGTGCCGTCCGTTTGTCGGTTGCGCCATCTCCGGACAACCTGAAGATCCACCCTCACTCACCCACCATCGTCGTCATCACATCAACCTTGACTTCACTTGAATCCTTATATCGCTCTTTCATTCGCAATCGCGGTCGCAATCGCAATCGCAGCTCGCAGGCTTCACAGCAATTGCGCATTCACACTCTAGTGTCATACAGACGGCGCGTCATAATAGCTCTCGATACTGGGCTATTCGGCAGCGCGCGCGCAAAACGATTCAGCATATGCAGACCTTATTTCTCACGGTGAAAACGGCGGAGCCATGAAGAGATAGGATTGAACACATGTGGAAGCAACAATGGTCATAAGTCGGACTGACATCAGTCGGAATGACGTCGAATCCCTGAATGCTGCGATTGATCGCATCCGCAAGGTTATCCCGGATCAGCCTTACATCCAAACTATCCCACAAGATGGTTCGCGCTGGGACCACCATCATCGCGAGTCCGCTCGCGTCTGGCGTGGCCAGGTACCTTTCGAACGCGACGAACGACCAGATCTCCAATACCAAACTTTCTACTACCACGAGCACGGCACGGATCTCATACATTTGCGCATTCACTCCCCACCACCAGAGCCACGTCAAGCAAGAGCAACTGGCTCAGAAGCGCCAGGGAGCTCAACAGCCACCCCCAAACATGGACCTAAGAAGAAGATATCGCTTGCAGATTACAAAAACCACAAGACGAAGGGTGCCAGTGTAGAGGAGTCAGGGAAATCAAACAGTATAGACGGCAACTTGGAGGGCGTAAGGGAGGAAACCCCCAAACCCAGCAGACATGACAAGGCGGAGACGCAAACAAGGGATTTTGCGGACAGTCAAGGGGCTGCGTCACTGAAGCGCAAAAGGTACTGGTACGAATCGTGTCGCTGCAGGTAATATGCTAACCCTCTTACCAGATCACACGACCGAACGTCCCACGTCCGGCCTCCTCGTGAAAGTCAAGACGATATCAGCCGCCGACGTCGGCCTTCTCCAGAACCAGAGAGGACTGAACGACGAGAGCGATCCCGGTCGCCTGCGTCATCGCGTAAACGGAAGAATGCACAAGCTCAACCCGAATCACTACCGCTACCTGTTCCATTGTCCCCCCTTCAGCCTCTCATACCTGGGAGACTATCGCCGCTGGGCAATCTCCTGCCGGACATGTTGTCACCCAATCTGCCTTCCAACATCGTTGCTGAATTGGAGCGTCGCGCGCAACTACGCACAACGTCTGACGCAACGAGGTCGCCATCAGGAGCACCACAAAAACCATCCCATAGAGACAACTCGGATATGTCCAAGCCCAACGGAGCTGACCGTGACAAGCAATCCGGGAAATCCCTGCTGACCAACATTCAGCCTCCACATTCTCATGACTCACCCAGGCCACGACCGGAAACTGAGACTGTGAAATATACTCAGAGCGCCGACACCCCTTTGTCAGATGAAGTTCATGTCAAAGCAGAACGCAGTGAACGACCGAAACTCATAGTGAAGTTCAAGATACCTAAGAGACTGCGTTTAGACTACCGACGTCTACTCCAATTCAAACCACGACCTGCATCCAGAATTTCGCAAGATGGCGAGGCCGCTCGAAAGGTTCAAGGTCGGGATGCAACCGCTGCTGCCACGTCATCGGAACGAAGGGAAGATGCCGAAACGGTAACAAGAGGTAGCAAACTCGCGCATCGAGACGATGACGCTGCGACCAAGAAACGGCGCAGACTTTCGCCTTCACCTTCACCACAGCGTAAGCATGAAATCTCAGCTAAGAAGTCTGTTAAAAACACGACGACGCCATTACAAGCACCATTCCAATCGCCGCCCCTACCTTCACGCCAGCTCGCAAACAACCACGCCACTCCTTCCTCCAAGAAAGTTACAGGTACCGCGATGACGCGAATGTCATCTACAGACGGACATGCGCCATCTTCAACTACTGCTACACCAGCGTCTACGACATCGGTCGCTGCAGTTGCTGGTGCTGGTGTCAGGCCCTCGCCGTCCGTGGCGCCATCACAAGCTACAGTAGAGTCGGAAGCATGGTCTGCCGAGTCCAATCGCCTGCTTGATCTTGGAAAGACACTCAAAGCAGCAGCCAGACAACACGAGAAACATGACAGTGTCCTTTCGTTGCTCACCAACATCGAAAGCCTCTGCGCTTTCATGCTGTCCTTCCACGCTACTGACATGAACTACCGGACACAGAAGCCTGCATTGCACCTGGTGTCGGTGCGGCGGACTTGGATGACATTGCATGGGTTTTGGAAATTTGTGTGGGATCGTGCGGGTGAACACCCAGCACTCAAAGCTGCCGTGGGAGGCTTGGGGATGGTTTACCTGGCCCGAATATGTACATGGGCGGCAGCGAACAGTAAAGAGCGCGAAAAGGAGGGCATCGAGGCGGCATCAATGTTAAGCCGGGTTGGATCAGGACCGAGGACAAGTTTAGCGGCTGCGCGGAAATTGTGGCCGGAGACGTGGAAGAAATACCTAACCGACGGCGACGAAGATGTCAGTATAGGCACGGACAATGACGATCTAGGACGGCCGGGCAAGTATGCAGGTCCGCTCGAGCTGCCTGTAGGGATTCAGACGCCTACACTCCGGGCCATCAGGACAACGCTGTCGATGCTGGGGGAGTGGAAGACTAACGACCATGGCAAGCCTTTCCAGCCTACGCTGAAATTGGTCAAACGAGTGTAATGAACGGGGTGATTGGGATTTTGAGCGAAGGCGTTTGTGAGAAGGGTGCCATGTGCACGGCTCCGACTTATACCCGGGATGGAGTTCTTTGTGACTCCTCGTCCTCGAGTCGATTGTTCTATAGACTATACGAATGTTTGCATCAGTGCACATACAGCTATGCCGTGCAAGTGAGGTAGAGCTTCTCTTGATGTACGCTAAGTGGAGGGGGAATCTTGCTCTACAACAGCAGGATTCTGGGCTGAGTTGCAGTCCAGGGTGAAGTCAGGGTCTCTCCGTTCGTCCCGGCTGGGCAACCCGAGACAACCGCAATTACTCCTACTTCGCTCCGTCGATGATTTCTGTTGCTTCTACAGATAACAAGCCATGGATGGCGTGAAGGAAATACCAGGATTTTATTTCGGTGCGTGCCGAGGCCTGAGTGGGATCGGAGAGCAAAGCCTGACCAATCGCCACCGCAGACACAGAGAAGAAGAAATACTTCCGCATACAGCCTAACCACATCGCCCCGGGGGCAAAGCATTCTGTACAGAATGTCCGCCGAGAGCGGAGGGAAACGAAAGTCTGCAATAATTCTAGCTCCAATTCCGCTGATATCGCTAATTCATCGTCACAGAGGAGGAAGATCTCGGAGAGACGCACCCAGAATCTCGAGCGCGACTGTATAAAGCGACCACCAGTACTACGAAATCCCCTGACTGCAGCTGGCCTGCTTCGAGAATGCGGCTACTCACAGCCCAGCCAACTGCGGCGAGCGCAGGGCATGACACTGACATCCGATCTGGAGAAGGACTTCAGCCTCGACCTCGGTGCTTGCACAGGCTGTGGGCAAGTCAACACCTGCTATGACTTTGTGTCTCTTCACGGCGGAAGGACTCTAGCCTGCTCTGCCGGGGCCACGGCAGCGATAGTCTCGACGTGGGACGTGACGAAGCGGGCTGACGAGGGTGTAACTCCGTACGTCCTCTACCCGCTTACCTACTTCTCCCAGACTCTTTCCCCCTTCTCCCCCCCCTAACATTAATTCCAGCCGCTGCAACGCCCGCTACGGCGTCCTCGACTCAACCGGCACCAGCCTAAGCGGCAACTCCTCCAACCTCCTCGTAGCCACCGCCTCCATTTCCCACGGGCCCAACGTCCTCATCGCCCGCGCCGTCGCCCCAGACGAAGCATCCGACATCTCCGACGACGAAGACGACGACCTCCACCCCATGGCCCTGCACCTCACCCTCGGCGACGCCACGACTGAACTCACCGGCTCCGCAACGCAGGACTCCCCCTCTCCGTCGTCGAAAGCAGTCGTCGTCTCCACCCGCGCCGACCGCAGCGGCGAGGCCCATCTCCTCGACTTGTGGCGCGGCCAGGTGGCGGGCGGGCTGAGCGTGCGCGACCAGGCGTTCCGCAGCACGGACTGGCTGGACACTAACACGGCTGTTATTGGAGCGCGATCGGGGGCGGTGATGCTTTGGGACACGAGGAGTCAGGGGTCGACGGTGAGGTGGAAGCACCCTAGTCATGCTAAGCAGGTTTGTGCTGCGGGAGATGGGGGTGGGGTGTGGGTTGCGTCGACGGGGATGGTGAGGAAGTATGACACGAGAATGGCGGGAGGGGGAAGGGGTGGGAACAGTGCGCCCGTGTGTAGTATTAGGTCGGAGAACTTTTCGGCGGATATGCAGATTGCGGTTTGGAAGGAGACGGGGACGGTGGCGGTGGCGGGGGAGAGGTACGCTGTGGAGCTGTTTGATGAGCGGTCCGGGGCGAGGCATGGGTCTGGACCGGCGATTGAGGCTGATAGGGAGAGGTATCGTGTTGGGAGGATACGGACGGGGACGGACTACGACGGTAATCTGTGCCTGTTCTATGCGTTGGGGACGAAGGTTCATAAATATGTATTCTGAGGGATGACGACACGAATTTCATACTTGATTAATGCTGGACCATGGCCATTGTGTGCCGCTAAAGCTCAGCAAAAACCAGTGAATGACGAATCATCGTCGCGGAATCTACCACTTGACACCGAGGAGGCCCCTGCAAAGATCCTTTGCAGTTTCTTTGCTCTCATGCTCAGTAAAGTCAGGCCCATCATTACGCTGGTCCCAGACGATCGTTTCGATCTTAGCACCACCGTCACTCGTTCGTCTTACCCGGAGCACGATCTGCTCCTCCCCAGTCCAGCTTCGGGAGAAGCGCACTAGTATCTTCCCGTTTGAGTCTGGTCTGTCGGCCTTGATAGCCCACTTGTCGTCCATGTCTCGTGGTTTATAGCCAGCCTCGAGTTTATGGAAATCGCTGTTGCTGATGCGCACACCCCACTGAGCGAGCATTGGCCGCCCCATTTTGACATTGGCGTTCGGCGCATGATCTGAAGAAAAGGTTAGAATTCTTTCGACTCTCAACGGGGAGTGGCAGGATAATTCTGTAGTAAGAATGATGCTATGAGCTGGCGGGCGGAGAAAATGGTAGATGAGAAGGCTGGCGGTAAAGGAAAACAACTACAACCAGGACATCTCACGAAGTGAGACAAGAGTGCAGCTTACCGGCAGATTTCAGCTTGTATATGACCTTCAACATTGTTTTGTTGATCTCTGGGTTCTGGGTCTCGGCAATGGCCGAACTGCAAGCTGCAGCAGGATCTCCGCTAGCATTCAAGTAGCCGATATAGTATTCGTTTCCTGGGTAAGCGTTGGAATCCCAAGCATATGTTGTGACCAACAACAAAGTCGTATCCTGTAACCTTGCTGACGGGGCACGTTGATTGAAGACACATTTTGCATGGCATTGGGATGCTGCTTTTGCCACGTCCATTTGCGTCTTAGCGTCGACATCGATATAGGCGAACTCCAGCACGGCAATGTTCTTGAGGTTCAGATCAGCGAGGCATTGTGTGAATACCTCGACGTACCACCTTGACTGTTCTTGGCGCACACCCCAAACGCCGAGCCCCAGGCCGACGATATTGAGGTAGACTTTCTTGTGAGCCTCGCGACCTCTCAGGTCAGCTTCTAAAAGCAGAGTCTCTATCGTGATGCGCATCCTGGCTTTGTAGCGAGCTTCAAAATTCGAGCCGGGGAAGTAAGCCTCGAAAGGGAAGAACCTGGACGGCGGCTTAGAGCCAGAGGGTGAGAAGCTATAGGTCGAGTCCATTCTCCCACTTCGTTCGAATCGGGCGCCTACCAGCCCAACCTGAACACCTTCGCGCTGGTAAGTGTTTGGCACTCCCTCAATACCGCGGTTGTGCCGATTCCCATCATTGAAATAAGGCGTGTATCCCGATACACCGATGAGAGAGGAAACCATCATCTCATCATAGGAGAGGTAATCCTTCATGGGTATATCCGGGTGTTCGTGGTCGCTTCCGCACCTGTCCCAAGCCGAGAACCCGGAGTGGATTTTCTTGTTGTTCCGCAGGAGAGTTGTATCGTTGGAAGTGAAGAAGACAAGCGGGCGCTTCTCGATGAGTCGTATCAGGAAGCTGTCGGTATTCCATTTGATTTGCGAGGCGTACACGTTCTTCTCAGTGGTGGTGCCATGGGTTTTTTTGTACGCGAGAAAGTCCTTCGCGATGCGATAGACAGCTGAATGAACGATGATGCGGGTCGAATTGATGTACTTGTGGACATCATCTTCGCCGAGCCGCTGGGATTTCAGAAGATACTCAAGGGTGGTAGAAGAAGAGACAGGTCGGAGATGACGAGCGTGAAAGTCGCGGGACCTGGAGAAGAACGAGGAAATAGACATAGGTTCCATGTGTCTACCGTTTCGCCCTTCAAGAGGATGCAGTCGTCGCTCTTGTGGTATCAGGAGTAGAAGAAACAGTGTATAAGATAAGAAACAGGGACGGTGTCGTAAGCTGCTCAATCAAATAACGGCAGAATTGACAGTCAATATGTACAATAATCGTGAAAGAGTGTGTGTCCGTTTATCGAAGATGCGTCGAGACTCAGCCTACGGTGAGGCTGAAGCACTATACTTTCAGACTCGGTTGGCTTGTACCCACTTGGTAAGTGACGCTAACCATAAGGCACTCTGGAATTTGAGACTCCTTTTGGTGATGGTACCAAGTGGTGGTATTTAAAGTTGGCATCACTTTTTGGATACGAAAAATTGTACAGGAGAAGACTCAGATCAATATTGAGGCAAGTCAGTTGCACGTGGTATAAGTTGCGTCAGTTATGCTTTGCGCAAACGAGATGTAATCCATATCACGTGAATTCGTGTAATCCACGCGTGACGTCGGAGGCGCTTTGTACTACTTCACGATGATTGCCTTCACCTGAGCCTATGCTATTTTAGAGCTTCACTCAGCTCAATGATTTTTTTTCTCTGCTGTCCATCTAGTCAGCGATACTGCGCGTCATTGCGAATATTGTCAAAATGCCTCGCACTGGTGCCGGTCAAAAAAGAAAACGGTCCGAAGTCGTTGATCTTACGGGCGATAGTGACCACCAAGCTTCCAGGGACTTTCAATCCTCACATTCCGGGCCTAGCTCTAGCTCACAAGCTGGACAGAGATCCTCGCTTTCATCTCAAACGTCCTTCGATGAGGAGGATACCTCCAACGGCGATGAGCTGATACAATCGACACAACCTCAGCACGCCGATGCCGAATCCTTCATCCCATATGGGATTCAGCATTGCAAAGTTGTCGGCATTAGATATTACAATGGGTATGCTGCAAACAAAGAGCGTGTCCTGCTTCGACGTGAACCAGGAAATGCTTACGACAGGAATGCAATACAGGTGAGTAGGCATCGTTCATGAACAGCTTGTTCCGGGACTGACCGGAAAACCTCTCCAGGTTCTCAATGTGAGAGGCGCACAGATAGGGCATTGCCCTCGCCAGATTGCTGCCAAGTTGGCCAAATATATGGACTCGCACGAACTCATTGTCGAAGGCACACTCGCCGGAAATCGAGGCGAATTTGACATTCCGCTCAACATAGCTTTCTTCGGGCCCAGTGAACCTGAAGCCAAGGATCGACTAACCAGCAATATGTCGAAAGATAGACTGGACCTCAGCATCCTGAAGAAAATGGATGCCGAGGAGAAGCGGCGACGTACTGCAGAGCTGAAAAAGGTCACCAAAGGTAAACGCAAGCAGGCTGATTCTACGGCCGACTTCACAAATGCCGGCATCACCATTGGTAATCCGGAAAATGCCCCAGAGGTCGATGATTTCATTGAAGGCGCCCAAGTCTACAACCCGCGCGAGTGGACCGATGTGACAGAACAAAACAGCGCCCAAGAAGACCAGTTGAAAGGCATGCCGAAAGCTCCGCAGCCGGACCTCGTTTCAACCAAGTTGTTGCCATTCCAACTGCAAGGCCTTGCATGGCTGCTGCAAAAGGAGAACCCTATACTGCCAAAAGCGGGCACGGACGAGATTGTACAGCTATGGAAGAAGACATCGAACGGGCTATACACCAACATCGCCACCAATTTCTCGCTCAAGAACGAAGAGCCAAAGCTCGCTCGGGGCGGCATCCTCGCGGACGATATGGGTCTTGGGAAAACAATGCAAGTCATCAGTCTTATCGCTGCTGACAGGGCCAAGCATGGAGATCAAGGGCCTACATTGATCGTAGCACCTGTCAGTGTCATGAGCAACTGGAGCACTCAGATTGAACGCCACATTGACCCCAACAATCCTCTGCGGGTTCATACCTTCCACGGATCTGGTCGTAATCTCATGAAGAACGCAGACTTTCAGAACTACGACGTTGTCATCACTTCCTATGGCACCCTGTCTTCCGAATACCTACCAAAAGGCTCCAAGCAGCCTCCTAAAATGCCTACTCAGAATGGTTTTTACTCCCTGCACTGGAGGAGAATCGTTCTTGATGAGGGTCACACCATCCGCAATCCGCAGACCAAGAATGCCTTGGCTTGTTGTGGTATCGATGCGTATGCCAAATGGGCACTCACCGGCACTCCCGTCATCAACTCGTTCAAGGATCTTTACAGCTTAACAAAGTTCATTGGGCTCAGTGGTGGCCTCGACAAAGCCGAGATCTTCAACAGCGTGCTTACCAGACCAATGAAGGACGGACAGCAAGACGCACGACTTCTTCTGCAAGCTCTCATGGCGACCATCTGCTTGCGTCGTCGCAAAGACATGGCGTTCGTGGATCTTCGACTGCCAGCTCTTACTGAATATCTACACTCGGTGGAGCTGAGCAAATCTGAACAGAAGAAGTACGATGCTCTGGAAAAGGAAGCTAAAGGGGCTCTGGAAACGTACGGCTCGGCGACTGGCGCAAATGATGGACAGAAACGAATACAGACATACAGGCACTTGCTTGAGGTCTTACTCCGCCTACGTCAAGTCTGCAACCATTGGAAACTGTGCGAAAATCGAGTGTTGGACCTCATGTCGCTCTTGGACAAGAAAGGTAGCGTAGATCTAACGCCTGACAACATCAAGAGCCTGCAAGACCTGCTCCAGCTCTCCATCGAATCCCGCGAAGAATGTCCCGTCTGCATCGACGACCTGCATGAGCCAGTCATCACGCCCTGCGGCCACTCCTTCGGCCGTACGTGCATCAGCCGCGTTATCGAGACGCAGCACAAGTGCCCTATGTGTCGTGCTACATTGAAGGACGATTCGTGCCTGGTCAATCCGGCAGTCGACTGTGGAGACGACGCCTCACAGAATCTGGGAGACGATGATGACTCGACCAGTGCAAAGACGACTGCCTTACTCGAGCTTATTGCTGCAACACTCAAGCGGCCCGGCTCGAAGATGGTCATCTTCAGCCAGTGGCGATCATACCTAGACGTCATATCCCCACACATCGCGAATGCAGGGCAAACCACCGTCCGCATCGATGGAACTATGGCTGCCCGAGCCCGTGACGAGAGCCTGCGACGCTTCGCAAAGGACGACAAGACGCGGGTGATGCTCGCATCGCTAGGTGTATGTGCAGTAGGCCTGGACCTTACGGCAGCGGACACGGTGGTACTGTGCGACTCGTGGTGGGCGCCAGCCATAGAAGACCAGGCTGTTGATCGAGTGCATCGGCTGGGGCAGACGAAGGAGTGCACTGTCTGGAGGCTGGTGGTGAAGGGAAGTGTAGAGGAGAGGACATTGGATATCCAGAAGAGGAAGAGAGGCATGATGGCCGAGGCGTTGAGGGAAGGTGGAAGGAAGGAGAGAGAGAGGAAGAGGGGACAGATTGGAGACATTCAGCAGCTGCTTTCATAGGCCAAGAAAGGATATGCGGAACTACACTGTCTGGTCGAACGGGCAGCGGGCGTTGCTTGCTTAGCGCGGGAGTTGAGTTCGAGAGTCACTTTCTTGATTGGTAGCGGGACATGGAATACCCAGTGGACGGTGTTCACTTGCTTAACGGAATTTTGGACGACGGCAATGACAGAACATGATCGAAAGCATCTTATGAAAAGTGCTAGAGTACAGATTAATGAAGCTCCTTCATGCAAGGGCTAAAGCACGACTAAATCCCGAGTGATCCCTCAACATGCGCGTCAATTCATCACCTTTCCATCTCCACTCTTCCTCGGAATATCGATGGGTTTGCTGGCGTTCTCATTTCTCTCGTGATGATCAATCTCCTCATCCTCGTACCCCTGCTCATCCTCCCTTATCCAGCGCTCGACCTGTTCCAACCACTCCTGGCATCGTTGCTCATCTTCCTCCCGGCACACTGGGCAGTTGTCCGACATGATGAGCTCAGTCAAGACGGACCGGTTGTCCTTATATTTGCAGCGCTGATTGGCACGGCCAGCGTAGGCGCAGGTCTCGTTGAAAATGACATACATGTGGTGACAAGAAGGGTGGACGTAGAGGTAGAAGTTGCACATTGGAGAGCTGGCGTTTTGGTACGTGGAAGGATTGATGGATGTAGTCGAGTATTGGTTGTAGTAGTGACTTATCCTTAACAGGATATGTGCGACACCACCTGGATATCTGACGACGGCGATGTAGGCTCAGACAGGGAGATTCGGCTTGGCAGGACGAAGAATGGTCTTCGGAGGGCGTTACGACGAGCGTGCTTTATAGGGACGTGATAGCACACGAGCGGAACGTCATAGACCTTGGCTCTGTGTCCAGACGGAACGGCTCATGGGGTGATGTGGGCAGTAGCGGCGTGCGCAGACAACGAAGCTTCTTATCAATGAGGGGATGATGATCAATCATGTAACCTTACGGTCTGTTTCACAGGCCAGTCTGGGAAAGAGGCAATAATGAAGCACACCTACCATGGTTTCGACGCGGACGTGATCACAGCATTTCAAGACTATGGTATGCCTCGAGGAGGAAATGGCAAGCAGAGTACAAGTACGTGATATAAAAGGGGAGGAGGTGATTGAAACGAGCAGGACATGCGGGTAGCTGCAGTGAAGAGAACTATTCTGATATACCCGTCATGCCGCGGGCAAGCGGCCACAGAGCCAAGTCAACAGCATAGAAGCGGTTGATGCTGGATTGGACCTGGACATCGAGCTATTTTGTTACACGGCATGGTGCTGCAGGTTGGCGAAGGTCACACCATGCGCTTGCAGAAGCTAGCTTCACTAATCAAGGCACCGTATTGCCCGCAAGAGTGGCATCCCCAGTTTCGTGGCAGCATCCGCTCGCTTTTTCGCGCGCATTAAAACTGAACACTGCAGTGTGCCGTGCCTGGAACGCTGCAGGCTGACTTTGTGCACAATTGTGGGGCCGTGGCACGGAGGCAGCAACTTGGCCGAGTTTCTGTGCCTCCAGGTTCAGCACGCAATCCGGCGTTGTGACAACTGGTATAGGTTATTGCATATCCTGGCAGCTGCCCCAGCACCAAGAAGGCAATAAGAATTTAGGTGTCGGAGAATTCCCAAGGTGAGGTAAAGTTCGAGAACCATGCCAGGCACTACCGTGATGGGTTGGCCATCACGGTATTCCGTCGACATCATGCGGGGTCCATCAGGGGCAATGAACGAGAATGATATGAAATCAGTCATGGAACATTAGTTATGAGACAGAGAACAGCAAAGATATGACAGAAATCCATGATGTGGCAATCATCGGAGCCGGTCCGTGTGGGCTGGCAGTGGCAGCGAGACTCCGAGAAGAGACCCCGTCAGCCATATTCACCGACGAGGAGCAGAGGAGATATCACTGGGTAAAAAAGCACAAAGGCCAGATGGCAATCAAGAACAAAAAGACGCAGCTCGTCACAGCCGCTGCTTGTCCTACCACCACCAGACGCGGTCCGTCCATGTTGGTACTCGATGGCTCCGGCGATCGCTGGATGTCGAGGTGGAACACGCTCTTCAAAACTTTCGACATCTCGCACCTACGGAGTCCCATGTTCTTCCATGTCGACCCTCGAGACCGAGACGGCCTTCTCGGATATGCACACGAACAGGATCGGGATCATGAACTGATGGAGATTGGCGGCTGCGTTGGCCAAGAGAGGACAAAAAACCAACGCAAGAAAGATCGAGGACGAGCTGGCAACTGGCGCGAGTCCGCCATCGACGAGAGGGATCGTAAGGACTACTACACCCCCTCGACATGCCTGTTCCACGACCATTGCGAGTGCGTGATCGAGGACTACGGATTGAGAGATCATGTGCTGAAGCAAGAGAACGTAGCCGACATTGACTTTGGATATGTCGATGGCATTTCCGAGGTTGACCGCATATTCTCGTTGACCACAGACAAAGGTGTCCAATATGCAAAAACCGTGGTGTTGTCGGTCGGTACCGGAGGCATACCAGAAATCCCCGACTCGCACGAACGAGGATCGATTGCAGGAGCATGCCACTCTATGCATATAAAGCAGTTCCCAGATCTTTGCGTGCAGGCCAAGGTTACTCGAAGACAAGAAACAACCGTAGTGGTCATTGGTGGAGGACTGACAGCAGCGCATTTGGTGGTGAACGCCATAAAGTTCGGTGTCACCAAAGTGCACATGATTCTGAGAAGTCATCTGAAAGGTATCATTCAAATCAGTTAGAGCAACGTGGCCGTCCGTTAACAATAGTAGTCAAGCCGTTCGATGTCGATCTTGCGTGGCTGGGAAAATTTAGAAATGCTGAGATGGCTGGTTTCTGGTCTGCGGATACGGACGAGGAAAGAGCGACTCAGATCTTTGAAGCACGAGGAGGCGGTAGCATTACTCCGCGGATTCACAAGACAATAAAGAAGCTGCTTGCAGCTGGCAGTCTCGAGATCCACACCAACACCGTCATCACTTCGCGGGTGTTTGACTTGCAGAGTCGAATGTGGAAGATCGAGACAGAGCCAAAGCTGCGATTGCCAGCTGTGGATTACATCTACTTTGCGACGGGTGTGGCAACAGACTATGCAAAGATCCCGTTCATGCAGACGTTGTTGAAGAAATATCCCGTAAACGGGGTAGCTGGATTGCCATGCTTGACTGACGACATGGCTTGGGACGACGAGGTCCCGTTGTATGTCACAGGCAAATTGGCTGGTCTGAGGCTCGGTCCAGGCGCTGCCAATTTAGCCGGAGCCAGGGTTGGCGCGGAAAGGATCGCATGGAGCATCCAGGAATACTTGGGCAGTGACGCATGTGAGGACCAGGACGAGGCGGAGAGCAAGTACCGGCATGGAGTGGGAAGCCGATACGACAGCTTGGTCGAGAGCGAGGGCGATACGGAAGATTGATGATGCGAGGTGGACATGTCGATAGATTGCGGCTGAAGGGATAGAGTATGGGTCTGGCCAATTGCAGATGACGCCTCACCGCTCTTTCGTGGCGCCCGCATCTTTGTGCATCTGATGACGGGGACTATCCCAGCTCAGGTTGGGCAGTCCATGCAAACGCATCAAGGTGGAGCCTGTCGCGTCGGGCGCCGGCTGAAGCTAACAGCAAGAAGGCACGAACTAGACGCGGTGGGCGTGGGTTCGTACCTGCATTGACTCGTGCTCGCGGCAGCAGCTTGATGTGAGATCCCCAAATGCGAGCAGGTGTTGGGCAGCACGCATCCCGGAGTCATGGGCCTTGGGCTGTGGTCGTAGCGAAATCGGGTGACAATGCATCAAGCACTGGCGTCGGAGGCGTTGCTGCTGTGTTGTGCAACCTCGATGCTATTATACAATCGGCTGGGTCTGATGACATCCGCGGGTGCCCGATCGAGCAGCCATTGCGCTGCACCGCACGCTTTCGTTTCCAAGTTTCCAGACCCGGCACCAGACATTGGGTTGCGGTGCCGGGTTGCGGTGCCAGGGAGTATTGTATTGCGTACATCAATGGTTGGTGATGAACAAAGAGAGCAGAGGCGGAGGAGTGGTGCAGTGCACCTTCCTCTTCCCCTCCCCCGTCCCCGGGACGCGTTGGCAAATCCCCGTGCCGCCAGGCCCCCAACCAGCAGCCAAGTCGTGGCGCACATGCATTAAGAAAACCCCCAAAATTGCAGCAGCCTCACCTCACCGACACCAACTCCCGCCAGTGCGGTATTCATTCGCGTTTATTAATGTTCAGGGCTCCACTTTGTCCTCCACCGTATGCCTTATAGACCCCGTCCAGCCTCACATCGTCTTCATGCTCTGCTCATTTTTGGGCAATGCTGGTCACCCAATGCAAGTCGCCGTCCTTTTTCCTTGACCGCATCGCGTCTTCTTTTCCTATCCCATATCCAGTTGTGTAATGATTTGATTTGTCTCTCACGAACGTCAAGGTCATCTGAAACTTATGTCTGCATGAAACTGGATGAACTACTTGGGCTGGTACTTCTGCTCTAATTTACGACTACACAGCATTTCCGGGCCACCGAGCACAACTCAAACTTAAGCAAACCAGAGCATGTCACGATAGCGACATCATTTCATGAATTGATGACATTGACGATAGCACTCGATCTCACAGCCGCGGAACACCTTACAAAACGGCCATCTGACGGCCAGCCTCATGCTCTACGCTCACCTGGATGCTTCACCTTCATCGACTGGTCTCACTAACTGTATGCCTGTAAGAATAACACTGGTATCTCCCGCCACGGCACATCCATGGCTGCTTCCGATATCGACCAGAAGATTCTCGGCCGCATAGCCAAAGATGCCGGAATGTCAGATCCCTCTCTGTCCGCCGCTCTCTACCAAGTGCTGGGCTTGTCTGTCATACTGTCGCAGAAACTGTATAGGGCTGGTAGAGTAAGACGTCTGGACATCACAAGAGACACCAAATCTATCCGCCTGTACCACCAGATCATCTGGCTCTCCAGGGAAGGACTAGCAATCACTGAAGTGCTCATCATTCCTTACTGCCAAAGTCCCTCACAACCCCCAAAATGTCGGGTCATGGCAGCCAAATTGAGAGCCTCGTTTTACCACGTGTTCTGCCTCTTCCACAACCAGCCACCAATATCTCTCTCGACACCGCCAAAGCTATCTCCAAACGACAACAATACCTCGTCTGCGGCCTCAGCCCGTGATGTCCGACCTCGAACGGCCGTGTTGCGAGAAACGATTCCCTCCATGGCGTCCGAAGCATCGTACATCACCAACCCGTTCGCTCTGTCAGGCCCGGCTCAAACATCCCCACCTCCGTACCCTCCTCCACCTGTGCCAGCCCTCCACTCTCCAAGTCCACGGACACCACTACATCCTCCCGGCTTGCAAGGTCTCTCACCTATCCGACGATCACCTCCCTCGACTGCCGACTTCATCATGCCTCCCCTTGATTTTGTTCCAGCTACAGCAGCTTACTTCACTCAAGCGAACACACTCGCCCGACAGCTACTCAGCGGTTCCGATCCACTGAGGCTTTCTATTGCCTACGAATCATGCGCCTTCACGCTCGAGTGTGCGAAGGATATGACACTAGCCAGAGATCGTGCCAAGTCCATCATCAGAGCTGTGTACGCAGATCCGGAACCGATGGAGGATTCTGACTTTCAGGACGCCGCAGCTTTGGTGCAAGCGATAGCTATAATAGCCAAGCGAATAGAAATGTCCGACCTTTCCATCCAGTCTTCTGGAAAGGCACACAGTCCCTCGCATGTAGGGACCAAACGAAGCCCGGCACAGGCCACAAGCCGGCAACAACCAGCCATACGTGTTTCTCCTGTTCGACCGCGCAAACAGCGCTCTCGAAAGATGCAAAGGGAATCCCTAAACGTAGCTGCAAAACCACAAGCAACGCCGAATGCCGAACCCACAAGAAGCATAGCTACGGCTACAGCACCATCTGTGACCCCTTCTGGCACTGTTGCCGAAAACACGGCGCTCAATCAACCTGAATTTTTCGCATCGACAGGCAAATCGGCACAGCAATCCAACGGAGGAAGCCAGGGCTCCAGTACTGGCAATCTGAGTGAGAAGGAGCGGAAACGCTGGAGAGTTGAAATGGCGGAGCAAGACCTGGAAAGGAGGAGAAACTCGGCCAGCCAGGCAAGCAGTGCTGGAAGAGCATCTTGACGGGGTTTAATACTACACGAACGGGGGGTCTTTTGCAAAGGAAAAGTTATGCATAGATCATAAGCGACGACCAGCAGCCTTATCACAGACATGAATAGGCTATAGTACATGCGACTTCGTTGTGCTGAATACACTCCAAAATTAGCTTAAAGTGGAGCACGTGAACACGCGTGGGGACTTGATCCCAAATCGCGTTTTGCCAGCGCGCGTGCCCGCATTCCACTTCAACTTTGTGGAGCCGATAACACCAGCGGCTACTTGCCATCCTTCTCTCGACAAATGCGACAATACTATATATGCACAATCATGCGGCGAGTATGCGCACACCCGATTCAGTAGCACATTTTACTCTGAAACAATGGACGACGAGGCGGCCGCTCGCCAGCAGCTCTTCTATGGAATCACCTTCACAATTATCCCTAGCGACAGAATAACCGAAGAACATGGCTCCGAGGTAGATTGCGCAACCAGAAAGGCAGTGCAACAGCCACTGATGCACAAGTAGATACGGCAAATACTCTCAGACAATGGCGCAACATTCATCCCGCTTCTTCAAGATGGAAGCCTCGACCAGGTCACCCAGCTCACGCATATAATATCCTCGCACATCGACTTTCCTGAGTATGACACCGCGCTGGACAACAGCATCCACGTTGTCAAGCCGACTTGGGTGGAGCAGAGTGTCATCAAGAAGCGCCTTGTCCAAGCCCGTCAGCATAGTCCTGATCCAGCTCTCATATTCCAGGACGTTGTGGTCAGCTACGGCGATCTCCCGGATGCCGATAGGGATGCTATTACTGCCGGAGTCATGGCTATGGGCGGCATGTATAGCTCGGCAATGACTAAGCTTGTCACCCACATTGTCTCTTTGACGGAAGATTCGGACAAAATACGCTTGGTCAAGAATTTGAAGCTCTCCACAAAGGTCGTCCTACCGCATTGGTTTGACGACTGCCTAAAGCTAGGCAAGAAGATCAGCGAGACACCATATATCCTACCAAATCCAGAAATACTCGAGCCTGGCAGCTTCTCGAATCGCAGGGTAGAGAACCAACCAGACCTCCACGGCGCATTGACCGCTGTCGCCGGGCTCCCTCCTCGAATGACACCGCCTCCTTCCAGTCCAGGAGATCCAGCAACCCCTAGGAAGAGGCTGAATGTCTTTGCCGGCAAGAAGATATTCTTCTCGAGAGATTTGAACGTACACGACAAGCTAGCCCGCACTCTAGCTGATCTATCTGAGCACAGCGGTGGTAAGCTCACGTCCGTGGTTGAGGAATGCGATGTCTATATTGGACAGTATCGTGATGGCTCCGAATACATTGATGCGTCGCGCGCACAGAAGATTGTGGGCAACCTATCATGGTTCTACGATGTCATCACAAGAAATCGTTGGATGAGTCCGCTCAAGAAACTTCTGCACTACCCCATACCCAGGAACGGAATCGACGAGTTCAAGGGTTTGAAGATCAGCCTCTCGAACTACACTGGCGATGCTAGATCATATCTCGAGAACGTTATCACTACTGCTGGGGCTGATTTCACAAAGACTATGAAGCAAGAAAATACTCACCTTGTGACAGCCCACAAGATATCCGAAAAGTGTGATGCTGCTCAAGAATGGAATATCCACATCATCAATCATCTTTGGCTTGAAGAGAGCTATGCAAAGTGTCAAATACAAAGCTTGACCAATCCTCGCTATACTCACTTCCCTCCTCGGACGAATCTGAGCGAGATCGTCGGCAGGACGCCGATCGATATTGGCCGCGTCGAGGAATTGTACTTCTTTGATGATGAAAAGAGCCCGCATCCTTCGACGGGTGCGGTGAAAATCCCCAAAGCATCATCTCGTAAGACTGTACGCGCATCAGGCACTGCCGTGCATGAGAATGGGCTTGTGCCTGAACAACGCACTCCTTCTGTCTCACGACATGTGTCCGAGAAGGAGAATGAAGCACCTCCATCGACAGCTCGGGCTTCTAAGATGAAAGCCGCAGCACAGCTTGAGAAAGCGGCGGTGGACATTGCAGCGTTTGAGAAGGAAAAGAAACGGAAAGGTGGAGTAATCCACGGTCGTAAGAGAAGTAGTGACGAAGGGCAAGATGAAAAAGACGTCAGTGCGGAAGGCAGCGATGACGAAGAAACGCCTGCGCCTCGACCAAGCAAGAAGCAGAAAGTGAAAAAGGAGACTGGCCCACAGGAGCAGATGCCTGTCAGGTACAGGATGCTCACAACTGGGGACGAAAGGTGGAACAAAAAGAGCAAAAAGGAGAACGAGGACAGGGTAAGTTACCTCTGATGACGGACGAATACCTAGCTGACCATGTCAGAAAACGCTTCGCAGTCTTGGAATCCAAGTCGTCACTGACCCTACAGAATGTAACTTGCTTTGCGCTCCTAGGATATTGCGCACACGCAAGTTCGTTATGGCTATCGCTTCTGCTCCAGACATCGTCAATACAGGATTCCTGGACTACGCATTAAAAAACAAGACCCTGCATGATTTGGGCACGTATCGATTACAAGATCGTGAGATGGAATCCAAATACGGCATAAACCTTGCAGAATCAGTGCAACGAGCCAAGGACAACAATCACAAACTCCTGCGAGGCTGGACTATCTATGTGACGGACAAGGTCGCCGGTGGATTTGACACCTTCAAAGATATCGTGGAAGCCAACGGAGGCACAGCTATCCCGTACCGCGGCAGGACTGGCGTCCACTTGCCGCGTCGTCGGCTGAGGATAGACGAAGACCCCAACGCAGGTCTCGAAAGCCAGAACCAGGGCGGTGATCAGGAGACGGACTTTGTGTACCTCATCAGTGGAACAGAGGACGAAGAAGTGAAGATATGGCAAGTATTTCGAAAGCTCGCGGAAAAGCAGGATCTCGAAGCACGGATCGTCAAAACGGATTGGATATTGAATTGTGCGATGGCACAGCAAGTCGAGTGGGATGCAAAATGGGAACTCAAAGAGGACCAAGTGCCAGGATGGGCGCAGAGGAACGGTGAGTAGCACGGCAATCCGATCCCGACCACGAGGAGATGTATAAAATATCCAGTATGAAGATCAATGATCAAAGAGAAACCACTGAGGGTCATGTGATATTGAATCAGGTGACGGACGCGGATCCGCCGGATTCCCCGCGTTGTGGCGGTGGCGAGAGTTCGGGATGTGGCGGGATCTGCAAGTGCTGGACCCTGACCTGCGACTCACATGAGTGACAGGCGACATCCCTTACGCAGGCTCTCCCTCTTCTTACACATTGTTCACTACTCTCCACTCTTTCGTTAATCGGAAGTTTGCTACTTTACACAACCATGCCTCCGCTCGCGGGCTATTGGCATAGCCTGCTGGCAAAGCATGGGCATGTCTGGAAGTACGTCATGCACCCTTCATCTGCGCTTTAAGAAGACTAACGTGCAATCAGAGCGGCCTACAAAGAAGCCACAAAGGCTATCGAGGCCAGAATTTCCGGACGTGTTCCTGCTGCCGCCAATGCTGAATACGCTTATGCGCACATTCCGACTCGACAAAGCGTGCACTCCGTTGCTCGCATTCGCCAGGGTCAAAGCGGTTGGTTGACATCTAAACGTCGTTTTGATGCCGCGGTACGATACTTTACCTCGCAATCTCGAGCTGTCAAGGATGCGTCTGCTCGTCCAAGGTCGTCGTTTCAATCCGCAACATGGACTACGATTCAACAATCACCTGGTCGCGCTCCGTTCGCGTCCACTCTGCGACCAAATCTGACTGGTGGAACACTCGGCCGCACTGCTGGTGGCTACAGTCTTGGTGGAGGACGAGCTGGAGCTCAGCGACATTTTTCCCATGGCCCTGCTTGTCAGGCGCATGTCGTCCAGAACGTTTCTCAAGCCGTCCGAGCTTTCTTGGTTGGTGGACAGAAAGCCCAGTTCAATGGTGTCAGTTCGGTCACCGGTGGCAAGAAGTATAAGGCAGTTTCTAGACTGCAAGAAGAGACTGGACGCAAGATGAAGGAACTGCCTCGCACTACACCGGGTTCTCACGTCGACTTCAGCATCAACCCTACCATTACTGCGCTTACCTCACTCCGCAATGTCACCGGATATAGCAAAGTCGAGGAGCAGCACCTAAACACCGAGGGACTTCTGGATGTCCTCTCCACGGACTTCTCTCGTCAGCTGCAGGAGCTTTGTGCCGTCTTGGCCGATCTCAGAAAGCTGTCGGTATTGGGAGATCTTCCCATCACTTATTTGGACTCGTCGCTCCGGGTCCACTTTCCCGGCTGTGATGCCGAAACAGTAGAAAGCCTTTGTCAAGAGCTTGGAGTGCGACGCGGACTCGTCATCCAAGATGAGGACTTCGACGCTTTTGTTGGAACGGAGATGGCACTTCTGTTCCCATTCGCTCCCAGCGAGACACCTTCAGAAGCCGCAGATCTGTTCGAGGATGGACCAATCAAGCATCATATGCCTGTACAGCAGGTCGATTGGCGGGCTATGCTTACATCATCTGAGCAAAGTTCAGCTTACTCGACCCGCTCCGAATTCGAGATGGAAGACATCGCGGAAGACAATCCGTGGGAGTCGGTAGGCGAACACAGTTCCGACTTCAGCGAAGAGGTGTGCTCCTCGTCTCACTCGCCTCTGGAGTACCAGGGCATTGAAGGCATATACCGCTTCATCGAGCAATGCGACTCGGTGAATAGGCGATAAATGCTGAGTTATACTACCAGACTGATACCCCTACTTTCCTTTGTTATAGCATTGGCTGGATCCCGGAAATACCTGATGAAATGCAAATAACCTGCTATGATTTTGTGTGTCATTTTCACCGTGCTGTGTCCATGTAGTGTACGAGTTGTGTCGTTGGTCGAACGGTTATGCGCACGGCCATGCGGTTCCCTGAGAGAGAGAGCAAAGTTGCGCATGATTCCGAATCCGATCTCCATCCCACTTCAGCCCACGGCCTCGTCTTCACCGCACCGCCAAAGCCAACCTACAGCACTCAATAGATATCTCGTTAACTCGCGACCGAGCTCCGAGCCACTCTACTGCCACTTCGCATCATTACAGCGCTCGACTTTTTGTGCCCGACAGACCCTAACGCGCACTGATTGGCGCCTTGTAACGGACCCCCACTCGAACGATAACAAGAATTGCGCATGAAAACAATGACGGACGACCATAATCACTAAAAGAAAGAATCATTCTCTTGTGCCGAGAGACACAGGACCGGTGCGCGACACCTTGGTTGTCGAACACGTACGGCCACGGCGACACCACGAGAGCGAAGAGCAAAGATTCATACAGCCCAATCAATAAGCGTACACACGTCTGCACCGCCGGTGCAGTCGCACTCATATCGATATACTAATCTCCACTGCACTACCTCCGCCCAACATGTCCTCCTCCTCACAAAACGCCGAGTCCTGGATTTCGCTGTTCTGCTCGCTCGTCGGGCATGAATACTTCGCCGAAGTAAGCGAAGACTTCATCGAAGACGACTTCAACCTGACGGGGCTCCAATCACAAGTGTCGATGTACAAAGAAGCGCTGGAGATGATCCTCGACGTCGAGCCGGAGACAGACTACAGTGGGGAAGACGACGACGAAGACGACGACGAGGACCCCTCCGAGCTCAACAGCGACGACTCTAAGCGCCGAGACGAAGAATGGTACCGCCAGCGTGCCGAGCAGCGCCGCGCCGCTCGCGTCGCCCGCGACTACTCCGCCATCGAGTCCAGCGCCGAGATGCTCTACGGCTTGATCCACCAGCGCTTCATCACCTCGCGCCAAGGCATCCAGCAGATGCTGGAGAAGTACGAGATCGGGCACTTCGGGACGTGTCCGCGGGTGCACTGTCGAGGGGCCAAAGTCCTCCCAGTCGGGTGCTCAGACATCCCCGGCCAGGATACCGTAAAGCTCTTCTGCCCGGCGTGTCTGGACGTCTACGCCCCGCCCAACTCCCGGTTTCAGACCGTCGACGGGGCGTTCTTTGGCACGACATTCGGGTGTCTGTTCTTCATGACGTTTCCGGAGCTCGACGTCGCGGGGACTAGGAAGGCGGATCCCCCGCTTAATGCTGGTCAGCAGCCGGAACAGCAGCCGCAGAAAACGCAGCAGGCGTCAGAGGCGATCAATGGGGTTGCAGCACACAATCTCGCCCCGGGCCTGGGGAAGGGCAACATTTTCGAGCCGCGTATATATGGTTTTAGGGTCAGCGAGTTGGCGCGCACCGGCCCGCGCATGAAGTGGTTGCGCCAGAAGCCGGAGCGGCTGGATGAGCTGGATGAGGTGGCGATTTGGGAACAGAGTCGGCCGGTGGAGGAGATGGAGCAGGACGCGGAGGAGGATGTGGATGTGCAGGACGAGGAGGAAGGGGAGTTGGAGGATGAAGAGGAGGAAGATGTGGCGGACGAAGAAGAGGATGAGCAAGGTGTTGAGGGCGAGAATGTGGATGATGGATCTGGCAGGGGCAAGAAGGCGAGGCTGCGGGCTAATGGTGCGCCTGTGGGGGCGTGAGGGCTGTGCTGTTGAAGGGGCAGAAGGACATCTATTCGCCGATTACGCTGGCAGAGGCGAAAAGACAGGTCAGCGGCGGAGCATGGTGGGCTGGAAATGTTTTTGATTTCTCTTCGTCGCGGCCTATTTTGATCAGCCGGTCTTTACTGGTAGCCCACCAGCCCCTTTATTTCTATTGCTTCTCGTATATCATTTGTGGGGGGGGCACATTCAGATAGGTTAAAGCACAGCGGCAGGGAAAAAAGACCGGACGAAACGTGGTAGTGTAGTAAATGATGTACGAGGCAATGTCTCATCCTGTTTTCCTATTTAGATGTCTTGCATCGTTTGCCCTGCGGTAAAGCTCAGGTCTTGGTACTCTGATTACATATGGTTATATCCAGCGTTGCATCGACGGCCTCGTCAGCCCTATACTAATTGACTGGAGCAACTTTTCGAACCTTTTAGTCTCGCCTCTTGAACTACTCATCGTCGTCATCGTCATCCACCACTGCTCTCCGCCTCTTCGCCTTTGGCGCCGAAGCTCTGACATCCTCGTCGTCGTCCTCGCCCTCAGCATCCTCATCATCGTCCGCTGCCGCAGGCCGAGACCTCTTAGCCGAGTCGCGATCAAGCACGATGCCATCGTCAATATCATCATCGTCCTCCTCGTCAACTTCCTCTTCTTCATCCGAGCCTGCAACGAAGTCGTCGACCTCGTAATCGTCGTTCGCAAAGTTCCCGCGACGCCGACCCAGGTCTTCGTCTGAAGAATACTCGTCGTTACGTGGGCGGCGGGACTTGGGCTTCGAAGGCCGAGCAGGCCGTGCACCACCCTCATCGTCCTCGAGCATGCTTGCGTTCAGCCCACCACCGTAGCCGCGCGAGCTTGAAAGACCTGCCCGGCCCATAACGCGACTCGAACGTTCGCGTTCGCGGGTCTCGGCTGCCTCGCGGCGCTTCTGGGCGCGCGCCTTGTCTCGCTCTGCCAACTCCGCTTTCTTCCGTCCCAGCTCGGGGTCTTCAGATACGGCGATCATCTCGATGCCGGTGGTGGTGTTGCCAGCCTTGCCCCGGACTGCGGCTGCCAGTGATGATTGCAAGCGCTCGAGCGCGGCGTCGGTGGTCTTTTGAGATGGGAAGATAGAGAGTCCGGCTGTGATCTTGTGGGTCACTCGTAGAAGACCAACATTCTCGTGGGGCACAGTGAGGTAGGTATAGGTCTCTTGAGTCGAGATTGGCTTCTTAGCCGTTGGCGTTGGCTTCTTCGGCTTCTTCTGTGTGGGTGCTAGAGGATTGCCGTCGATTTCGTACTGTTGGCTCGGGTCAGATCCAAGTTGCAAGGTCAGAGAGCCATCCGACCAGCGGAGAATGCGCGCATTGGATTGTAATTGAGATGGGTCAGAAGGAGAGTGCCGCCAGCGGACAGTCGACATGGCGGTGTTGAAGGCAGAGAAGGTCGGAGGTGGCTCTTGTCGTGAGTGATGTTCTTTTTCTGGAATTCTGAAAGAAGGCGTGTCAAACATGGTCGACTCGATAGACATGAACTCGGGAACCTTGAGGAGATACATCTGCGCATGTCAACATGGAGCACCAGGAACCGAAGTTTTTACACATACCTCTCCATCACTTGGCTCAGGTTCTGGTTGCCGACCGAATTCGCTGTATTGTACGAGCTCTTCCCTCTGATTATCTGGTTCGGGCACAGGCGTTCCTGATGCAGCTCTATCATTCCTGTCCACGTCATCGCCGGAGTCCAGCTCCTCGTCGTCTAATTGACGTCGTTTGCTGCGAGTGTGTGAGCCTCCACTCCGACCTCGGTTCCGACTGGCGTACTTACGGCGGACTTGCAGCATCCTCCTCTGGGTCGTCGCCAAAGAGATCGTCCTCGTCATCCTCGAGATTTTCCTCCACTTCAGTTCCAGAAACCCCATTCATCCTGCCGCCTCGTTTGTTAGACGTTACTACATCATCCTCGTCGTCATCTTCGTCGAGGTTGTCGGGAATAGGGTCATCCTTCGAAAGAATGGCGCTGGTGATGGCCCCACTGGCAGAGACGGAGACAGGTTCCGCGATATTTGTCGCATTCGGTGGCGGTTCGCTGATGAGCGTGTCGACGTGACCAATGGACGCCATGAGACTGGAGCGCGATTCGGCCTTCAAGTACGCGCGCGTCGGCGAAATTTAGCTGGGAGAGCGGCGCTGAAGTCTGTTGGATTGCAATGTATTGAAAGGATGGTGATAGATGAAGAGATGGGAGATAGACCTCTGAGTAATGTTCACGGGGCTCAGAGTGTGAGCTAAGCTGTCAGTGTCCGTTGAGCGCCGATTGAAAGGTCCTAAAGCTATTGTCGGATTGGTATTGTAGTTCTTGCTGGAGGTTGGACAGAAATTCTACGCAAACAGTGCAAACAGCCAGCGGTTTTGCGAAGTCTGCAGTCACGTGAGCCGATAACCTGCACCTCCTCCACATTCGTGTCGTTGCTTGGTATAGGGGTCCTGGCCCAATCACCGACTTCCTCCTCACCGTTCTGTGTTCGCTGCGTGACCAATACATATCTCGGCGTATGTGTCCTTGATCCTTCTGCACTCCGAGACCTCGCCCTTCGAAACAGCGCCGCAGCTCGCCCTCGGAACCGGTCTGTTGCCGAAGTGGAGAGACGTACCTCGCATCTCCAGCCCGCCGCAGCCTCACCCTAGCACAAGCCGCTTCACTTGAGCTCAGGTTCCGGCAGCGACAATGACTTCTTTCTTTTCAAATATGTAAGCAGGCAATCCTTCCTTCCCAAGCATTCCACCTGAAAGATCCTACCGAATTTGAAACCAATTGTCGGTCTGTCATAACAGCCGCCTCGCCCCCTTGCCTCTTTGAAGAAACAAGCACTGAATTTGTCCCAGGCGGAGTGGCTTCGCCCGCGGTAACAGCAACAAAACTCTGCAGACAAAACCAGGCAACGGGGGCCAATCGCCCACTGGCTTCGACCATTCGCCTTCGCAGGGCAGTCTCAACCAATCTCCTATGCCGTCCCCCTCGCTCACATCCGAGAACCCAATGAGCTCAGACTTCGGGAACCGGCGGACGCCTTATTTCTTCCGCGAGCAGTACGCCAATCTGATTGTCAAGGGTAATTTTATGACACTGGCTGCAAAGCCAGTTCTTATCGAAGAAGGTGAATGGCTAGCTCATCAAGGTCAAACCGCTCCACATTCTGATTGTTAGCTTATCCACTGACAATTCCTCCAGTCGTTGAGCAGAATCGCCTACTTGACGGCATGCTCAAAGTCATTCAGGAAACTGACCGCAATACCGGCTTGCCCATTTGCAATCAACACACCTGTCCGTCAATGACTGCTGGACCCGGTGTGACTTACACTTGGCTCGACGCCAACAAGAACTCCGTCCGGGTTCCTGCACCACAGTACATTGCCTACGTCCAGCGCTGGATCACCGGCAAGGTCACAGATCCCTCCAATTTTCCCACAGAGACCTACACTGGCGCACCTCCCTCACTCAACACCCAATCCTCCTTCTCGCAGTCCTCGCCCACCACAGATAACTGGCTAGGCAAATCATCAGGCTTTCCCGCCAACTTTCCCTCCGACATCCGCAACATCTACCGGCAAATGTTCCGTTGCTACGCACACATGTATCACAACCACTGGCTCGAGTTCTGGCACCTCGGCGCATACAAAGAGCTAAACACATGCTTCATCCACTTCGTCAACGTTGGGCGCCTCTTCGGTCTTCTGACAGACAGAGACCTTGAGCCCATGGGTCCACTCGTCGATATCTGGCTCGAGAAGGGCTGGTTGCCTCGCCCGACCAGTGCAGGAGGGCAAATGACAGCCTCCTCCAGCCGTGGACCTAGCAGGGCCGGTAGCACCGCTGCTGATGCCGGAGCGCAGCAGAGCATGAGTCAGGGCAGTCTGGGGCAGGGACAAATGGGTCCGCCGGGCAGTGCGGGTAGCATGTGAGGGACGAGAAAGAGCAAGATGTGGCGCATGGAATAAGCAAACGACATTGTGACGATCAAAAAGTGGTCGATAGTCGGGGATGGTCGAGATGCATATGGCACGGCCTCAGCTGGTTTGAGCCGTTGTGGGCTGGTGGGTGTATCCTTAGGGGTTGGAGAACAGGGCACAACAGCATCAAGTAGCCAGCTTTTTATCTTTGGCAGAGAGCGAATTCGCATATGTCTGGTACGAGAGATTTCGGCATTTACAGCATTTTGAAATGGAGTGCCTGTGCATCTGTTCAGGTTCTACTATATTCGGCTCTATGTGGAGAAAAGGGAAATTTGCAATCGAGCAGTATTTCACAGGTGTCATTTCGTATAGAGAGCATTATTATCTGGACCTATGTGGAGCTTTGAGCAGGGAATGGCGCGCGCACACTGCTAGCATGTGAGAGATATCCAGCCGAGGCGGCCTCCCATCACAGCCGAAGGGTCTCGTCGAGGCTGGCCTGAAGTCAAAGATCAGGAACCTGGCACAAGTGATGCAGATAGAAACCGTATCATTGAGGTAGAATGCATGCATATATGGGACACGAGGGACCGAGAAAGACAGGCACGGCACTAAATCGAGAAGAGAAACGCAAAACTCCCCCTGGTCAATTGCCTGCAGCTGCCGACTTAACTGACTGATCTGGTTTCTTTGGAAGAAGAGAATAGAGAATCGCGCATCAAACCCCATCCTCCGCTTTGCTACACACAAACATACGACAACTCGTTGCAGCTTCCGTCCGCTCCCTTTACCATGCTCGCAGCAAAACGACCCATCTCTATGACCGTGAATTGCGCTCGCACAAGTCGCAGCCAAAGAGAAAGAAACCCAGCCGTTTGCACCTTGGGGATGAAACAGTCTTTCCAAGCTCCTGCGGTTCCCGCTCGTATGCTCTTCCGAGAGTCCGATGTCGGAGCAACTTGCTCTAGTTGTGGCCAGCCTTGCGGAGCGAGTTGCTCAGCCATTCAAGACCCTCGTAGAGACCGTCACCAGACGTAGCGCAGGTCGACTGGATATACTATAGCACTGGTTAGAACGAAATGCCATATTTTCTGGCGTTGAGATGGTACTTACCCAGGCACGCTGCCTCAAGCTGTGCAGACCGAGCTTGTCGGTGATCTCGGCCGCGTTCATGGCGTTCTGTGTCGATTGTTAGATTGGTTTCCAACAAGTAGATGCGCATGCAACATACCGGAAGATCTTGCTTGTTAGCGAAGACGAGCAAAAGAGCGTCTCGAAGTTCGTCCTCGTTCAACATGCGCTGCAGTTCCTCACGGGCCTCGACGACACGGTCACGATCGTTAGAGTCGACGACGAAGATGATACCCTGAGTGTTCTGGAAGTAGTGCCTCCACAGAGGTCGAATCTTGTCCTGTCCACCGACATCCCACACGGTGAACTGAATGTTCTTGTACTCGACGGTCTCGACGTTGAAGCCTGTTTGGTTATCGTATATCAGTATCGATTGGCCGTGAAGAAATTTTGGCTCTTCGATAAGGCGCCTCTCAACCATTTCAAAGACACGTACCGATTGTGGGAATGGTTGTGACGATTTCACCGAGCTTCAACTTGTATAGAATGGTGGTCTTTCCGGCGGCATCGAGACCAACCATCAGAATTCTCATCTCCTTCTTTCCCCAGAGACGGTCGAACAGCTTTGAGAAGGTGAGACCCATTTTGACGGTGTGTTGCGAGCCGAAGCTGCTGGATTGTATCTAGAGTCGGTGAAAAGGAGGTGTTGGGAAGTGTCTGTCTGCGGATCAAATTCTGTCAGTGTCTCGAAGATTGTGTCAAGCGACGTGAGTTTTGATGCGCCGCAATGTTGCGGACGCAAATACCAGGCGCTCGCTGACGCCTGGCAGAAGCGCAATGTGTCCGTATGGAGGGGGGCTGAGCGCGTGCTCCATCCAGAGGACCGCATTTCGCAATCATCATGGCAATTGATGACTCGAGGGGAAGCGCAGGAGACAATACGTACATTTGAGCGATATCGCGATACAGACGGGATGAGTGGTCGGCGAATGTGAGAGTGGGTGGAGGCCGAAAATAATCTGGGAATTGATACTCGACTGTCGGGCTCACACAAATCCCAAACGGGATTCGCCCGTAGGCTCAGGTGGCACGCTTGTCATCCAGGGAGCATCACGTGATACCCCTCGTAAACACCTGGCTTCTCAACGCCTCGGCCCCCTTTTACGGGGTTCTCGGCAGCAACAATACTGGGGCGAATGGTCAAAGGACACGTCCATTATTCATCAGGCATCACTTAGGTCTATCTGCTATTGTCATAATGACCATCATTCTGTCGCTGTTGCTGTTGCCTGCTCTTCAGCAGTCAACTGACTTTCGGCCTTTCCGATCTTCACAAATCCTGCCAACATGATCAGAGCCAGGCCGGCGCACCCAACTTCGAGCCAGAAGGCGTTCTTGTACATCTTAGCAGTACCCTGATCACCGGTTTCAGTGACTACAACATCCGCGAACCCGAGCAGCAATGCAATACCCAGCTGCATAATACTGTTGACAAGTGCACCTGCCAAACCTTGCCGGTGTTTTGGCATAGATGTAGAGATAAAGATCGTGGTAATGTTGATCGTTGTGTCGACTGCAAGCGTAGCACAGAGCATTGCTGGGAAAGTCCACGCCCAATAATTGGCGCCTGTTGGTGCCAGAGCGAACAACAAAGGGGCAATCAGCCAGGTGACGCCGGCGAAGATGAGCACAAAAGTCCCCGGGACGATATGCAGTACATAACCGCTGATGATAGCGACGGCCACGGCACCCGGACCGAATGGAACGTACCAAGCCACCAGCTGCATAGGTGTACCGCCCATGACATCCGTCATACTGTTGAACTGTCAACGCTGGATATAGGCAAGAAAACCAGTCAGACTTACTACAAAGTCGCATAAAGCAGGTATATTCCCAAACTGCCGAAGCTGAACAGTAGTCCTATGACCAAAGGCTTCATATGAGGCACCCGAAACACATCTGCTGGTAGGATGGGCATTTCGGCAACCCATCCTTCAATATAGACAGTGATTGCCAGTATAATGACGCCTAAGATAAGCGTGACTAATATGTAAGGAGTCTTCCAACCATTCGGAGCATGTGATGCAGCGGTGATAGCAAACACAAGGAGTATGAGGCCCGAGAAAGTGGTGACAGAGCCCAGCCAGTCCATCTTTACACCCATAGCTCGCCTTTCTGCAATGTCAGACGGGACACAGAAGAACCCGACCACAGCGACCATTGCAACCAGGATAGTTCCGATGAAGAAATACCACCTCCAAGTGGTATATTGTCCAGCTACACCAGCGAAGAATATCCCCGCAAAGAACCCCAGCGGAGCCATCGCTCCCATGGTAGAGAAGACAATATTTTTGCGAGGTCCCGGGCGATATGTGCTACCAAGCAATAGAACTGCCGCCGGCAAGAATGCTGCTGGTCCAAGCCCCTGCAAAGCCCGACAGAAGTCCAGCATCAATTGATTCTGTGCAAATCCAGCAACCAAGGACCAAACTGCGTACCAGACGCAACCACCGACGTAGAGAGGGTAGCCGCCATACATGTCTCCCAGCCGTCCGAGGGGTAGCAAGGTTGTAGATACAACGAGAGAGAAAGCGCTGGCCGGCCAAGTGACTGCAGCTTGGGGAATGTTGAGCTCTTTGACCAACACAGGAATAATGACGGTGAAGCCGCTGACAAAATACTCGGTGATGAATTGGGACATGACGACCGCGAAACAAAAGCCGATTTCAGACCACATGGTCTTGAACACTTTTGGACGTTCACGTCCAAGGCGCTCTAGCTCTCGAGACTCATCTTGCTCGGTCTTCGGAATGGACGAAGCATCTTGCTTCTCCGTAGGTTGCTGATTCTGCGACGTCATACTAGTTGCGGAGTGGGCGCTCTGCATGAAGGAGAGGAAAGGTGTAAGAACGAACGAAATGATGATAGATGCATACAATCTGATTATTGCACTCAGGATCAAGGGTATTTCACATGGACAATCATACTTATATGTTGTGTGGGCGGAAAAGCCATTAGATGGCGGTTGCACCATTAGAGCGAAATGACGCCCTGGAGGGCGTCATAGGCTCAGGCCGCTTCCCGATTTTATGTCGTGAAGTCTCGGCGATGAATAATGCCATTCTAGTATGGATGGTGATCGATTGCAAGGATTTGTGATTAGGCAAAGGTCAATCCGCTGCATGTCCGCAAAAATGTCGTGGTGGCCGCTATCCAGCACCTTGGTTGTCGTTCAATTAGCAGCTCTTACATAAATCGGGGATGTTACCGCAAAGGTCACCAGGTCGCCCGTCTCGCCAAGTCTGCGTTTTCCCAACCCAGTGGTGCTTGGACCATACAGCGGCAGCCTTATGTAAGCAGGAAAATATAGGATAAATTTCTTCTCCAGCCCACTGCCCTCTTTTCTCATCTACATCAGTAGGTGACTAATAAGTCATCTGTCGAGGCTCCGCTACGGCGGCTTGCTGAAGGTTATTCAACGTTTCATGGATTTCCTTCCGTTCCCGGCCTCGTTGAAGAACGCGTTCGTCTTTTCCTAATCAACTGTGTGATTCCTGGCTATGGATCAGAGTTGTGGGATGGCCGCGACAGTTTTTTTCATGCCTATCTAGAGCTTGTCTATGACTACATGTTTGACCACGCTTTCGAGTGACGATGTTCGAATCCGGCACCCCTGCTCGCGTAACTAAACTCCATGCTGTGATGTTGTGTTGTCACGCCTGGAGCCTCCAATGCAAGGGCATGTCGCATTTAAGATGCACGACATATCCAGTCGATGGATAGCAGTCTCTATGACAAGGATGACATGGGTTGGCACGGCACATGCATTGTTTGATGAAACGAATTTTCTTCCAGACCCGTCAGATGACCTCTATTCGAATGCCAGACTATCTGATGGAAAGCCTCCGAAGACGGTTTTTCTGTCTAGTAGAGACGCTTGGGAGGAGACATGGAAGCCTTGACAGTCAAGCTGCCTACATTTTGCCACCCCTTTTTGAGCAAGCTTACCAAATAGTTGATCGAAAGCTATTACATGTTAGTCAACGTATATTCAAGTGCCAGGCCGGTGACATGAAATGCCAAAGTGAATCAAGTGCAAAAGTGATGGAGTGGGAAGGGGACGATGAAGTGCCAAGCGGATGATAGGGTTCCCAGGAGGATGAAGAGCCGAAGGGAATGAATTGCAAAACAGAGGTTGGGTATAATTTGCCAAACTTACCATAATGTTGCCGATCAACTCATCCTCAGTCATCTCAACATTGCCGACAGCGACGCCCATGCACAGAACCTTCTTCAGTTGGAACTTGATGGTGGACTTGACGTCAGTAACCTTGGCAGCGAGGTCCTCGTTGTGCGAGACGGGGGTGGGGAATTTTCCAGCTAGAGATCATCATTAGCTCGATTTGATATCCTCTTCTGGAGGTGCAACATACCCTTGGACAAACCCGGACCCAAGAGACGAGGGATCTGCTTGATGAGAGCGTCGGAAGCGAGGAAGGCATCGTATTTGCGGGCGAGCTTCTTGATCAGCTTCTTGTTCTTGTTGAGCTTCTTCAAGTCGTCGGAAGACATGGCGTCGATTCCATGGTGCTTGGCACGGTCGATATCGTGCTGATCACCGAGAATGCTGTGGTTCTGTCAGCTCCTATATCTTGGTTCTCGCATTCATGTGACTTGCCATATTGACATGTTAGGTCTCGGGACGCTCGGAAGCTTGATCGTTCCGGAGAAACTAGAATCGTTAGCATATAAGGGACTCGCGATTGTCTTGACACCAGATATTGTCCGGTACTCACCGCTTGTCTCGCTGCGGGTCATAGTTCTTGAGGCCGATTTGAAGCTCGACTGGAGCTGTATTAGCAAGTGCGTACGATGCATGTGGTGTGGTATAAGATGTGTGGCGTATCGGATGCGGAGAGGTTCTGGACGGCCCAGAACAATGCTGCGACAGGCATTGACACCCACCTGTTTCAAGGAAGTTTCTCTTCTTCGTTTCGGTCGAGTACGTCAAGAGCTCCTGCACGTTGGTGCGCACTCCGGCGACTGTGATCTGGATAGATGTCAGTATCTTCAAAATACTATTTCCCTTTGTCCGACCATCGACGCTGATCGCATAGGGTTGCGCATACCTTGGACATCTTGCTGACAGTCTTCCAGAAGAAACAGATAGGTTCTTATGGTGAGGATATTGCGCTGGTGCCTGTAGGAGAACTCTTGAGTGTTGTCAAGCAGAAAGTTCGAGGTTGGTACGAAAAGTCTGTGCCGTAGGAATGCCCGAGGAATACCCGACGGGCTGGCTTGGCAATGTCTCCAGTGGGGTGCAGCCAGCCAGTCTTGCAGACTGCGGCAAGCGGTTTCGCTTCTTGATTTCTGCGGTAGAACAACACAATGCTGCCGGAGAATTCATTATGATTTCGAACTGATACTTTCTATGGAACTCTACTGTATTCCCTAGATGCAGACGTGTCTCGCGCATAATTTATTCTGGAGTTACTGCTTGTCTAATGATCGATACAACTCCATTCGGTAAGCTTTCCTCTCTGGTCTTGAACCCTGTGCTGTTGGTGCTGGCTGGTAGGTTTCTTCTGCAACGATAGTGAATCCTGCAGCTTGGTAAAGACAGACAGCCCCTGAATTCACGGTGTCGGCATAAACACTGATACAGAAATTGATTCCTCCTTTATGGCTATCTTCGCTGGCTATCTCAAGTGCTCGGTACAGGAGAGCCTTACCAATGCCCTGTCGACGATGACCAATCGTGGTAAACATTCCAGAAATGTGGTATCGCATATCTGATTTTGAATTGGTCTCTTGATATGGCGCAGCTGAATTTGGGTTCGTCCATGGGGATTGATTCGCCGATATATGACGCTTTTCGTCAGACGATCTAGGTCCAAGCATAACCACCATGCCACACCATTCGCTCTCAAATGCCTCGTTCGCAGTTCCTGCGCCTTGTGAACATGTTGGAATTGCTACCAAATGCCGTGCGGTAGGATTTGACAGCCGCTTGATCCAGAAGTCTCGAGGATTTCCCACCTCGCCATCGTAAGACGAGCCGAACGCCTCCGGAACACTCTGAAGCGACGACAAACGAAAGCTTCGGTAGCGATCAAACAACCGTTCTTCGAATGCAGAAGTCAGGGGATCTTCTCCTATAACAGGAAGTTGTATGATAGTATAAGCGCGTGTGGCGTCGGAAGTCATGTCTTGGAACGGGTGGGGGTTTTGCCTGGAAGCGCTTGATGTTCAAGAATTTCCTTCGATGCTAGGAAAATGAGGCATTTCATGCGCATGACCTTTGTCTATTTTTGTGACTCACCTGTGGCCTCTAGGGAAGTGGCTGGACAGAGGAGCAGAACAAGACCGATGTGTCAGAAGGACCTAGGCCGAATTGGGGAATGACAGACAGGCAGTCACACGACGCCACCTCGCGAGCACTTGGCTGACTTTCACCTGCAAAACATCGCACACATGACAATGAACAGGTGGCAGCATTCTGTTTGATACAGGTAAATGATTCACTCATTGATCCTTGTGATTTTGATGATTGTCGCATTGGCTGCTGGCTAGTTTCATGATCTCGATGATGAGGCATTTAAATAAACCCTGTAAGCCCTGATCGACTACGCTTGCATGCGCTATTTTGGTGACGGTAGGAATGGCTCGTCCTATATCTCGCAACGATTCTGCTTTCTCTCCTCAACTTGATTTTGAACACTTTTACGCTACTTCCATTGCAGCTTTTGATCTTCATAATGCCGGCTTTCGCGACATCGACGAGCCCGAAGGGCTTCAGACTGGCTTGCAAGCCATCACCAGCTGCATCAATCGCAATTTTGTCCTGGACTTCTCTGATCATCATGCTTGGGCAGGATTTGAACTCAGCTCGGCAACAATCATGGACCTCATCAAGACCGGCGGCTGGCCAGGTGAAGCTAGCACTCGATGGATCGACATCTCTTTCCCAACCAAATCCAAAGATCTTTTAGAGAAGCTGGCCTATCATTACGACTTCTCGCCAAGACTGTTGGCTATGATGTGTTCGGAGCCGCAGACGGCGAAGTCTTCGACGGCTCAAGAGAATGATCCCAGGAAATGGCCGTCAAGCAAGGCTGACTCGCTGTCTTCAAGCCAAACGGATGTAGAACGAGTGGCGGAATCCATTGATCGTGAGTCTCTGAACTCAACGAATCCAGCTCGGACTGGGAACCTTTATGAATTGCTCGAGGAGGTATGGCATTACACTTGTGTCGATCAAGGTGCAAACTGTAAGCTATCACGGCTAGAAAATGGTATGTGACAAAACGACACGGCTGACATAGTATCGATAGATCTTTGTCTTGGCTACAACTCTATATACTCGACAGGGGGCGCGAAACTCTCCCAGGATCAATTGCCGAGCCAAGCAAGAGGACCAATACCGGGGTGCGTTGGAGCATGGACCTGGCTCATTCTCTGCAAGGATAGGACTATCATCAGTATCAACGAGGACCTCTTTCCGAATCACCATGGTAGGCTATCAGCTCCTCAGAAAAGCATTTATCTGCGTACGATACAAAATGTTGTCAATGTCTTTCGATCTCTCTCATTGGCCATGGATCCCACTGCATCTCGCTTGAACAGACTGCCGATTCGGAAAAGGCTTGCGGAGGGCGACAAAGCGGCAACGGATCGAGCTCGAGACGCACCTGGGCTGCTTTTCTATTTCTTGTTCGAGAACTGGTTCAACAGCTACTCCCTAGTGACAAGAAGGGATAGTCGGTACGGTACCGAGCTACAGAAGATTGTAAGGGAATTCAAATCCTAGTCGTTGATGATGTGTTAACAGATATGTACAGCGCAGTGATATGTTCAAGCGGCCGGATTTGACCCAGATTGAGCGTCTTGACCAGGTGGGCAATGATCTCAACATACTCAAAAGACACTATAAGAGCTACATCCGCATCATCGATCGAATTACGGAAGTCTCGGGTTCTAGTGACACTGCCAACATGTCTAGCTCGCAGGTAACGGCAAGAATGGTCGATGGTGACGACGAGGTTCAAGCCATCATCAGGCCGTCCCATGTTGACGATCACCATACACAAATCGGCATCAACCCTGGTCCCGCCGCGTGCGTTCGATTTGAACGATTGAAGGACATGATTACCCTGTACGCACTGAGTGAAGTCAAAGATTACCTCGAGAAGAAGCAAGCACTTGTTGATATGGTAAGTTTGGTCTGGCATGATGCAAAAGCAAGTAGGGACTGACCTATACAGAACTTTCAACTCATCGCAATCAAAGAGTCGCGAGATGTGGAGCGACTGACAAGAGTCGGGCTGTTCATTACGAAAGCAACAATCCTCTTCCTACCAGTCAACCTGATGACCGCTTACTTTGGATCAAACTTGTCCAACCAAGAATATACTGTTGCCCAATATTGGATATCATTTTGTTGCATATTGGTGGGATCTTATGTACTTTTGATGGGATTTGGTGTTGTTTCTGGTACCATGGAGAATTGGACCTTTGTTTCGCCTTTAAGGACAAGGATTCAGAACATGAGAAGGCGGAAATGAAGCCCTTGGGAGTTTATAAGGTTAGGAAGAGCATTCCGTCGTCGGTGTGTTTGAAGCGTAGCATGGAATGGATTGAGCACCAGAGTGTAGATGGTCATTATTATCACTTGAACGCTTGAGTATATGTACATGGTCATATGGCCAGTAGCAAGGCCTTCATGTTTTCGAATTAGCCTTTTGCCACTGCTCGAACGCAATCTCCCATGGCGCACCGCCTACACCTCCTAGGGCGTCCTCACACCTCTCGCCCATGATCTGCCAAGTCCGCCGGCGGACAATCTCCTCGACCATGCGTTCGTTGCGCATCAGTCCAGCCAGACGTTCTGTTCGTGGCTCTCGTGGAAAATATCTCCCCGAGTACGGATCCAGCCTCTCATCCACAACACGATCCCTCGCTTTTGCATCCTCAATCTCTCTGAGCAGGTGTTCTGGATCGTCCGGATCCGGGCTTGTGGCGACGCCTGCACAATACGTCATGACGTCCTTCCGGGCTTGCCACGAGGGAAACAGCACCTTGTTGCGAAATGATTTGCATGAGTCTGAGGGAATTAGTCGCCTGGCTCGAGGACCAGCTTGTCTCGATGACGTTGTTGATGGATCAAATTTGTCAATGGAGGGAGCCAGGAGGGAGTTAAGATTCTGGCTGATGGTATCATCTACTGTACTACGGGAGATTCGAAGAAAGTCTAGAGGATGAATCAATCGCCGTGCAAATGCTTGTATGCTACGGGTTATACCTCGTAATGCGGTTTCGTTGAAGCAAAGCGCTGGTGACAATCCCGGTCTCTGAGTGGATGATGCCATGTTGTGTCTCGACGGGCCCGTTGGTGGCGGGGTCGGCTTTGGCGGAGATGGGGGCGAAGATGAAGCCCAGAAGAGGAAGAGTCCAGCCAGTGTGACTTGTGTAGAGCTATAACCAATTGATATTCAGAGAGTCGGTATTGCGATGTAGAGTAGGTAGTACAGGACCGATCCGTGGAGCCGAATGCAAGGATCTATGCTTTGGATCGTTCTGACAGCTGTCGCTGGTGCTGCACCTCATAGAAGTCCTTACGTCATCAGCCTGCGGCGCGTTCGGCGCGTCTCGCCAAATCAATCAAACGCGGGACAGGCACTCAAGCATCCTATTCCGGATTCACCTGTTGTCGACAAGCAGTGCTGCCTGTCTTACAAGCTCATAATTCCGATACTTCCCATACTGGTATGACATGGTCGCGGACACTATCTGGTCACTCTCTTCTATACATTATATGTGATTTGTCCCCACGACCAAAATCCTTAGTTTCTAGTGCGCTCAGTTACTATCACTTCGCGCGGGCCCCTGCTTCTATAGGACCCATCTACACGCGGTCGGTGGTTACTGGAAGAACAATGGCGCCTTCTCAGGCAACGCTGGGGTATGTTCCTTGTGCCCAACAGACCATTGGGTGCGACGATCGAAATTGTACGTTCAATACGGGGCCTAGGCTGATTTCTACCTAGCAAGTTCTTCAGCAATCCGAACGGAACGAAGCCCGCTCCAAAGCAGGCGACTCTTTCCTTTTCCAAGAAAGCCGATGCAAAGAAGGAGGAACCAAATCAGGGAGGAGATGTCAAGCTCAAGACAGAGCCGCTCGACGAGGAGGATCTAGATATGAAGGACGCCGCGAACGGCACCCCACCGTCAACTTCAACCATCAGGGACCAGGCGGGGCCGAGCGATGAAGACTCTACTGCAGCAAGAAAGCGGTCGATTAGTCCTGAGTCTGTGCGATCAGAAGAGGAGCCGCCAACGAAGAGACAGCGTAAAAGGGCGAAATCTCCCGTTCGAGGGGCGAAGGAACCCGGCTCTTCCGATATCAAGAAAGAAGACTCTGAAGAGAAGGCATCAGATGCTGCAACAACATCACACACAAAAGCTGCAGGTTCCGTACCAGAGCCTGCTGTGTCCAAACCGAAAATAGAAGTTGAGGAAGAACAAGAATCTACGGCAACTGACGATGTGTCAAATGGGGAGGAAGCTGAGTCCGAGGAGGAGAAGCCCGAGCAGGCCGCAAAGGCACGCGCAAAGATCCAGAGCACGCTCAAATCCACAACAAAAGACCCCTTCCCTGACTGGAGGCCTGGGGAGCCTGTCCCATACGCCGCTCTTTGCACTACCTTCTCGCTAATCGAGAACACGACCAAGAGACTCGAGATTTCGGCCCACTGCTCCTTGTTCCTGCGTCAAGTCTTGAGACTTACTCCAGAGGATCTCTTGCCCACAGTTCTGCTTATGCTTGGCAAATTAGCTGCAGACTATGCTGGAGTTGAGCTTGGAATCGGTGAGTCACTCATAATGAAGGCTATCGGCGAGACCACAGGGAGAAATCTTGCTATCATCAAGGCCGACCAGAAAGAGATTGGAGATCTTGGCTTGGTGGCCGCGAAGAGCAGATCAAATCAGCCGACCATGTTCAAGCCGAAGCCTCTCACCGTTCGTGCAGTCCACCATGGTTTGATGGATATTGCAGTGATCGAAGGGCAAGGAGCTCAAGGCCGCAAGGTCGCTGGAATCAAGAAGCTTCTCTCAGCAGCCGATATCCACCTAGCGGGAAAGAAGAACGCGGTGGACATTACCAAGGATAAGGGTGGTCCAAGCGAGTCGAAGTACATAGTACGTACACTTGAAGGCAAGATGCGTCTTGGTCTTGCCGATAAGACAGTCCTCGTCGCTCTGTCTCACGCGATGGTCTGGCATGATGTCGCCAAGGAGGGCAACAAGATGCCTGGTCAGGATGTCATTCTCAAAGGTGAAAACATGCTGAAGAATGTTTACAAGTAAGTGCTCAGTCAAGTGCATATCTCATGTCCTCCACTGACATAGCATAGCGAGCTGCCTAGCTACGAAGTCATCATTCCTGCCTATCTCGAGAACGGCATCTTTAACCTCCGCGACTCCTGCAACCTTCAGCCAGGCGTACCTCTCAAACCCATGTTGGCAAGGCCTACAAAATCCATCACAGAAGTCCTCGACCGTTTCGAAGGCAAGGATTTCTCGTGCGAGTACAAGTACGATGGCGAACGTGCACAGATTCATTTCGTCGCCCACTCAGCCAAGCTGGACTTTGCTACTCCCGTAGCCGCTTCCGGGAAAAATGAAAAAGGGGTGTCCAACATTTTCTCCCGCAACTCCGAAGACTTGAGCAAGAAATATCCAGACGTCTTAGCGAAGCTTCCAACGTGGATCAAGGACAGCACACAAAGTTTTGTTTTGGATTGTGAGACAGTGGCATGGGATGTCAACGAAAAGAAAGTCTTGCCATTCCAGCAGCTGATGACCCGCAAGCGCAAGGATGTGAAAGTGGAGGATGTCAAAGTCAAAGTGTGCGTTTTCGCCTTCGACTTACTCTATTTGAACGGAGAGCCACTGGTCAACAAGTCCTTCCGAGAACGGCGCGAGGCCATGCGTGGGGCCTTTGAGCCGGTCGAGGGTGAATTCGCCTTCGCGGTGTACAATAACACATCGGAGCTGGAGCAGATCCAGACTCTACTGGAAGAATCAGTCAAAGCTTCCTGCGAAGGTCTGATGGTGAAAATGCTTGACGGCCCATCTTCGTTCTACGAGCCGTCACGACGATCTCAGAACTGGCTCAAGGTGAAGAAGGATTACCTTGCGGGCGCGGGCGACAGTCTGGATCTGGTAGTCCTCGGCGCATACTACGGTAAAGGCAAGCGAACGAGCGTATTTGGCGCATTCTTGCTCGCATGCTTCAATCCGGAGACCCAAAATTATGAGACAGTTTGCAACATCGGCACAGGATTCAGCGAAGAGATGCTTTCGCATCTGCACGAAATCTTGAACCCCATCATCATCGAGAGGCCCAAGCCGTTCTACTCGCACTCGTCGGGTAATAAGGATCAACCTGATGTCTGGTTTGAGCCCCGCTATGTCTGGGAAGTCAAGACAGCTGACCTCACTCTTTCGCCGAGGTATCGTGCCGCTGCAGATCAAGTTTCAGACCCCAGTGGACAAGGAAGAGGTGTCAGTCTGCGATTCCCTAGGTTCATTCGCGAAAGGGAGGACAAGAAACCTGATGATGCTACAACTGCAAAGCAAGTCGGCGTCATGTACAGGGAGCAACAGGTGGTGTCAGGACAGAAGAAGGCAGCTGTTGATGACGATTTCGAGTACTGAGGCGACTAATTGATGCCTCACACAATTGGCAGCTATGGACGGCACGTAGCATGACAGACATCGATAGCACTCATATGGACAGACAACGATGGTAGTGACGAGCAATCAACAACGCCACGATAGTATATACTAAGAATAGCGAAGTGCATAGATAATCAGAGGCTTGTAATCCGACGTCACCAAAATGTTTCGCATCGTCTACTAGTGGGTCGCGAATACGCCGGAGCATGAGCTTCGCTAGAAGCTCGGAGAAGACTTTGTTGCTGAAATCCAGAAGAGCATGACTTGGCTGCTCATCTAGGCGAGACCTTCCTACAATGGCGGCCAAGAATTTGAGCATACACAAACTCGCCCGCTTCAGTGCCACCGCCCGGCTGGGCAACGTTGTGGACTATACGGTGGTAAGCGTTCTCGAGGAAGTTGTAGATGGCCACTGCCTGTCTCGAGAGAAGGCAGATGAATCTTTCGGGGGCACCTGATTTGTCTATCCGATAGGAGGGTTCGGATCAATCAGTTGGGTGCTGATGGCAGCTTAGCAGACCTGGATCATGCATTTAAGATCCCTCAGAGAGGGAGAAGTGTGAGCTGCAAGGCGGTCAGGTGGACATGGGGGATGTCATCGCATCGGAGAAAGCAATGGGGCTGTCTATGCCGGTATTTCAAATAGACGCTTGCCAGCTTGATGGCCAGTCCGACCGAGCTGTTGGGCACGTCGTGCTTGAAGTGCTTGCGGTCGGGCGGCCACAACACACCTGGGTTCTCGTTAGTGGAATTCTGTTGAGTGATTAAGTCGAGGTTGAGTCGAGGAAGGTACCCGAAGTGCTGCCAACAGGGAGTGTAGAAACACTAGGCAGGACGAGCGATAGTGGGAATCTAGTGTAAGTTTACCTCGTCCGAATGGACATGGAACACAACGGGTCAATGGTCTATCATTCGTGCGCGGTATGAAAACGTGGTATAAGTTTGACTTCTGCGCCTAATTCAGTGAAGGCGACAGCGGGAGCAGGTGAGGTGCCCTTATTGGTAGGTCACGTGCTTTTGCCTGCTTTCCGAACTCACCGCATCCGCTTCGCTTTCCTTCTGCCGTCTCTTCTCCACTATCGGTCAACATAACGACTCACGCCGGATCTGCTTAGAAACCATGTGGCAGCAGTGTGTGTCCGGTCTCCCCACTGCCGGATTGTCGATACTAGTAGTCTCGTGGTCAAAAATTCCGTAAGTACACAGCCTGTAATTGTGTACGACAGCTTGTGGTTATGGTTGTGCATATAATTCTAGATGCAAGGCTATTCCTCACCGATCAGACCTTGGTTTCTAATCAGTCTATTCTGAACTTTTAAGTATCACTCGACCACCAATCTGTCACAACTTTGGTATTACGTCGGATTGAGCATCGGTAACACTCCATTCGTCCTGGTTTTCTTTTGCCGTATTTCGACCAACATAGCTGCTCGTAAGAAAGCTGCTGAGGTCAATACATTGAGTAGTATAGTGACCAATCGCTTTCCTAATAGAGAGCGGGCCTGATGATCTTTTGTATATGATACACCACGAAAGAGGCAAGCCGGTAGGCAAGTCATTTCCCTTCTGTCCTCTGTCAGTCGAATCATGCTCAGCACTGTTGTTTTTCCACCGCAATTGCCAATTCCAAATATGTGCCGACCTTGGCGATCATCTCTAGATTCTGATCGTCCACCTTGACCAGGGAGCGTACAAAAGGACGCTCTTCACCCTGTGTGGCTTCCACCTTTATGTACACCACGCCTTCTCCCGACAGAATTGAGGATAGCAGTGCAGCAACAATGCAGATCACCACTGCAATTCTCCTTGCATTTGCCGCGGCAACCTCGACCGCCTTTAGCCCACCACCTCCACCGCTCTGCCCCGAGCAGTACGACTCCTCAACAATCTACAATTGGATCGACCCCAATGTTCACACCGTCAATTTCGACACTTTGCAATCCAACGCTACCAGGAAGCCATTGGATGGCATTGTCCCAAAGAAATATCAGCCTTTAGACTTCGCTGCATTAAACTGGGTAAGTCGACATCTTCCTCGTCGCCCACTTTGCTCACGCCCACGAGCTTGCTTTTCCTTTCGTCAACTGTCTTATCCACCACTCCATACAACTATTCATCCAATCTCAACCACGCCATCTCGTCTGATCGCTTTTCTACCTTGTATTGCACCTCACCTTTCACACCCTCGTCCGCCCTCTCGTTCACATCCTTGTCCACCTGCTCGTTCACCTCCTCGTCACCTCCTCGTCCACCTCCTCGTCCACCTCCTCGTCCACCTCCTCGTCCACCTCCTCGTCCACCTTCTCATCCGCCACATCGCCTTTCCTATTGCTGGAGGCTCTGTCATGCAACTCGTTGGGCCACTCATGCACCATCACACTAGTAACTTCTTCCGCCACTCTCTTGAATCATTACCTGACCATAGTCCTTCATCTGTTCTTTTCCGAAGACTGACATCGTCTGTAGACGATCCCCATGATATGCCTTACCAGCACTTGTGGTGTTGAGAAGGATGATACAGCGAGCATCGCTTGCCTTGAGCGCAGCTTCCACTGCATGAGCCACCAAGAGTTCAGGAAGATCCAGAAAGGAGTGAAGGAGGTAGAGCAGTGTGAGAAAAGAAATCATGGATGGGGGAAATGCGGCAGGAAGCACGCAAAGGCTCTGCAAAAGGCATGGAAGTTCCTTCGCTGGGGCGGAGTCCGTGCCACTGCGTACAGCCTTACGTACTGCCGTGGGTGATCTTCAAAATCATTCAAGAAATCCCACAAAGGGTGCCGTCATCGATAGGTCGGCGGTTTTGAGGCGGATGTGGGAGTCAGACCGGATATTCGGGGTTGAGTTGAGTTGGATGTCGATCAATAGGAATGTATTTGAAGTCTGACCAGCTACTCGCACATCAATTCAAGTGACGGTACTAGTAATGGTACAGCTGGTTGTGGTTGTGGTTGTGGTTACGTCCAGGCAGCCCCACCAGCCTGGAGTCTTGCAGGTTGAAGTGGACTCGGATGAGGTACTGGTTGTTGGGACTGTAGATGTTGTGGATTCGTCGAGGCAGGTCCACCAACCCGGCGTCTTGCACACCTCTGTCCGTGTAGCGGTTTCACTGGTAGTGGTACTGGTGATGGGTGGAGGTCTGCTGGTCTCATTGCTCTTAAAAAACCTCCACTTGTAGCAATCCGAACAGTCAAGATCTGCCTCACACGCTGGTACATCATCGTACTTCTCTAACACGTTCTCAATCACGTCAAGGATGCTGTGCGTGGCTATGCCGACCTGCCAACCAAGGTCATTGACAGTGTCGTATTGGCACGTCTTCCCGGTGTGGCACAAGCTTTCCATGGCGTAACCGTAAAGTGTGCAAGATGAGAATGCGCTATTGCAGGAGCCCATGAACACCGGATCAGCGGTATGGCCGTAGTGGTAGATGCCCAAGTCGGTCCGTGTCTGATGAGAACCTATTCTATAGCCGGGTGGTACCGGCAGACCTAGACGAGATGCCGCAAGAGCATCAGGATAGGCCTCGTACGTCATGACGGGCAGACCGTACGTCAGGCCAAGCAGTGCGCTCACCACTCCTCCTAAAGAATGCCCAGTGGCCCATACATCAGCATCTGGATAGCGCTTCGTGACTTCATGGTACAGATCCCGAACGGCGGAGTAGTATCGGTTCTTCTTCCGAAGCGACTTTTCCACGCAAGTCGAGTTACACGTATACATTGAGGTCATGCAGTCGCAGACCTGCTTCCAGAAGAACCTACCACCTTGTCCGCAGCAGCAAGAGCCGAAGAGGTTGTCGTTATCCTTGTCATTGGTTTCGGGTTCGGTTCCATCAAATAATGCCTTTGAGGTACCCTTAATGGCGATCACTACAGTTGAGTTTGTCTTGTCGGCATAGATGTGACCTCTCAGTCCATCCAGCTCCCATCCGAAGCTGTCCGAGTAGTTAAAATTCCCACCAATATCTTTCCAATCGCCCGTGCCAGGCTCCATCACATAGGAATTTGCGGCCATACGGGCGAGGTTGACGACCGTTGCTTTGTCCGTAAAGTTGGGACCAGGAATGTCCTCCACAGTCCAAGCATTAGGAGGCAGTGTTATCGGCTTTCCATGTGATTCTGCGAGATCTAATATTTGGTCTAAATTGAGCTTGGTACGGTCGACCATACGTTGAATGCTCATCGAAACAGATCTGACTGAGAAGCTCTGCGGTGCGATATGTGTCTGTCCGTCGTCATCCAACACTTTCAATCTTGCATGCTTTGGTATGTCCAGGTAGCGATGCAGTTGCGGATGCTTGTGGGTCCCATGGTGATAGACATGTCGTAGTGTCTGTGCAACTCCCGCTCAGCTACCATATTAAGGCTGGTGATAGTACATATAACTCACGAATTCCCGCCGGCCCAAATCCCTGCGGGGTTGCGACCGCCTATCACCTGATTCAGGCCCTGTATCCAAGCGCAAAATGACCTGATTTGCATCAAGTTCTCTTTGCTCCCTCCGCCTTGCCGCTTCCGATGGTGCGCTAAACAGTGAGGCAACAAGCAGGCAGACGAGCGTCAGACTGTACGGGCTTAGCATAATCATGCCGTCGCCACGGTCCTTGTGCTATTCCGGTGGAGATATGCCTGCATATATACAAGGAATGAATGTTGGTGGGGCGATTCACGCGGGCAGCAGCCGGGAGCCGAGGAAGCACATGACGTCCATGACGCCGGGGATGGAACGGCGTCCGGCAAGCATTTGCTGCATCAGAAATAGTCGGCGAAACAAACTCGTTATATTTGAATTTTACACTGTCCACTGAAAGCAACCAGAACGAAAATAAGCACCACGCATATTTGACGTACCATCATCATGCCTGGAGGTCATGCGGATGGCCTCGAATCTAAGTGCTTTATAAGGCAAAATAGGACTAAATCAGCTTGAGTCCTCCAGGACAGTCTCGCGATCATGTAGCGGTGCACACAGTCTCTCGATGAGTTTGAGGAATGACTCGGGTTTTCAAATCATATGAGTCTACGCTATACGCTAGGTGCGCTGAAGAACAGTGCAAGACGATCAGGCCGTGCGAGTATATACGCAATTGATGTGAAATTGTGAAAACGTGAATTCTCAAAATCATTGGACTGAACAGTCCAGGACTCAATGATCTGCGAATTGGCAGAGGAGATAACTTTCTGGGCCATTTCCTAATATAGCAACACTAAGACAACCATAAGCCAGCCTATGAGGCTGAGCCTGACCGTGAGACCGTAAGACCGTAAGCCCACGCGACAGACAGAATCGACAGAATGACAGAACAACAGAGTGACAGAACGACAGAACAATAGAACAACAGAGTGAAAGAACAACTGAACGACAGAATAATAGAACGACTGAACGACTGACCTGATAGACTGACCCGAGAGACTGACCCGAGAGACCGACATGACTACTCGTCAATCCGTGTGTCCGCAAGACCGTCGACCAGCGCTTGAAACCGTGAGACCGACCGACAGAGATAGAGAAGACAGACGGCCATAACAAGCGGCTCTAGGACTTTTTCGAAGTACCCCTTTGACTTAACTCGGAATCAATGCACTGCGATTTCACTTGGCGTTCGGTGTTGCACAGATTCTCGTGCAGAGGCGTATTCATTTTGAATATCAGGTTGGTGTTCGTGCTTGACGTATCGGGGCATGGACGACGTGCTGTCTGGGAATCAAGAGTGCGCAAAAGTCCTCGTGATAAAATCTTTGGTGGTGACAGTGATCTTGCGGCGGATTTCGTATACAACTACCGCGCATGCAAGAACGTTCAGGACGAGGTCACTACGGCGTACTTAGCCGCCAATCGACAATTTACAAGAAGGATACGCAAGTATAAGTTCCAGAGCACAAAAGGAATACCTACGTGTAATTCTCAGAACACATGGCAAAGGATTAGATGCATACTTCCGAAGCCAAGGCACCAAGGTTGGCGCCCAAATCACTGGGAATCGCTGTTTGACGAGAGCATGCCAGTGACGTTCCTTTACCCAGTCAAGTGGGTACAGTGATGCAGCGGAGTAAAATTTCTGCTGGAGTGATCGACCGCAGACCCTGATGTCGTCCTCGAGAGAATCCGCCAGAAGCGCCCTACGCCATCATGTCTCCATAATAATTTTGCTATCGATAAGCCGACAAAATTCCGACGTTGTGGGGGCGACAGGAGAAGGGCGATGTGACGTCACAAGGAGCTTTCCAGAGCATCGCAGTCGTGAAACGCACACGATGGCAGAGACGCAAATTAATTGATAGGAAGGTATTGTTGTGCTTGCGGAATTAGTGAACTCACCAGTGTTATGCTCTGTGCTACCGGCAAGCAGACTCACAAATAATCGCACGTTCGGGACGGGTCGAGTGGTCGCTGGCAGCACCTGGGTGGGCGTGGAAGCTGCGAGAATCCGGTGGAAGCGCCCCGCCAAAATTCCATGAGCCTCACCCAGCAACCACCACTGGTATAAGAAATCTTTTTCACACCCACTTGATCCCTCTCTCATCACACTTTACACTCCTCATCCTCTCTTGAAACAAGTTGCAGAGCAGCGAGTTTCTTCCTTACAACAACCTCGACTTCCTATTTTCTGTTTGATACCCCACCTGTTTCACGAATCACATCTTCACAATGGCACCTGCTGTCGGTATCGATTTGGGCACGACCTACTCGTGCGTTGGTATCTTCAGAGATGACCGCATTGAGTAAGCCTCTTCTTCCACACAACCCCCTACTGAGCAATAACTAACATCCTCGCAGAATCATCGCAAATGACCAGGGTAACCGTACAACCCCTTCGTTCGTGGCCTTCACGGACACAGAACGTCTGATCGGTGACGCCGCAAAAAACCAAGTTGCCATGAACCCCCACAACACAGTTTTCGACGCAAAGCGCCTGATTGGCCGCAAGTTCAATGACGCCGAGGTTCAGGCCGACATGAAGCACTTCCCTTTCAAGGTCATCGACAAGGCTGGCAAGCCCGTCGTTCAAATCGAGTTCAAGGGCGAGACCAAGGACTTCACTCCTGAAGAGATATCATCAATGATCCTTACGAAGATGCGCGAGACCGCAGAGAGCTATCTTGGTGGCACTGTCAACAACGCTGTCGTCACTGTTCCAGCGTACTTCAACGATAGCCAGCGTCAGGCTACCAAGGATGCTGGTCTCATCGCCGGACTCAACGTCCTCCGTATCATCAACGAGCCTACAGCTGCTGCTATCGCCTACGGTCTTGACAAGAAGGCCGAGGGCGAGCGCAACGTGCTCATCTTCGACTTGGGTGGCGGTACCTTCGATGTGTCGCTGCTGACCATCGAAGAGGGTATCTTCGAGGTCAAGTCCACCGCTGGTGACACCCACTTGGGTGGTGAGGACTTCGACAACCGTCTCGTCAACCACTTCACTTCCGAGTTCAAACGCAAACACAAGAAAGATTTGACCTCCAACTCCCGTGCTCTTCGTCGTCTGCGCACTGCTTGCGAGCGTGCCAAGCGCACTCTTTCTTCATCGGCTCAGACCTCGATCGAGATAGATTCTCTGTTCGAGGGTATCGATTTCTACACCTCAATCACCCGTGCTCGCTTCGAAGAGCTCTGCCAGGACCTGTTCCGTTCCACCATGGAGCCTGTTGAGCGTGTGCTCCGCGACGCCAAGGTCGACAAGTCGTCCGTCCACGAAATCGTCCTGGTCGGTGGTTCTACCCGTATTCCTCGCATTCAGAAGCTCGTCTCCGATTTCTTCAACGGTAAGGAGCCATGCAAATCTATCAACCCAGATGAGGCTGTCGCCTACGGTGCTGCCGTTCAAGCTGCCATCCTTTCCGGTGACACTTCGTCCAAGTCGACCAACGAGATCCTGCTACTCGACGTTGCGCCTCTGTCGCTTGGTATCGAGACCGCTGGAGGGGTCATGACTGCTCTCATCAAGCGTAACACCACCATCCCCACCAAGAAGTCCGAGACTTTCTCCACCTTCTCAGACAACCAGCCTGGTGTGCTCATCCAGGTCTTCGAGGGTGAGCGTGCCCGCACTAAGGACAACAACCTGCTCGGCAAGTTCGAGCTTACTGGCATCCCCCCTGCGCCCCGTGGTGTCCCCCAGATTGAGGTCACCTTCGACCTTGACGCCAACGGTATCATGAACGTCTCAGCTCTCGAGAAGGGTACTGGCAAGACCAACAAGATTGTCATTACCAACGACAAGGGCCGTCTTTCCAAAGAGGAGATCGAGCGCATGTTGGCTGAAGCTGAGAAGTACAAGGAGGAGGATGAGGCTGAGTCCGCCCGTATCTCCGCCAAGAACGGTCTTGAGTCGTACGCCTATAACCTCAAGAACACTGTTGGCGAGTCTGCTTTTGAGCAGTCCGTCGATGCCTCGCAGCGCGATTCCCTCAAGGCTGAGATCGACAAGGTCATTGCTTGGATCGACGAGAACCAGCAGGCCACCAAGGACGAGTACGAGAGCCAGCAGAAGGAGCTGGAGGGTATCGCCAAGCCCATCATCGAGGAGTTCTACATGAAGCGCCAGGGTGGTGCTGGCGGCATGCCTGGCGGTCCCGGTGGTATGCCCGGCGGCATGCCAGGTGGCGCCCCCGGTGCTGGTGAGGGTGACGGCCCTCAGGTCGAGGAGGTCGACTAAACGGATCGCCTTTTCACAGCATAGATTGATTGATACACGATCATGGCGTTTTGGGAAGCATGATGTGATGCCACCTTTTCATAATAGAGAGGGTTTGAAAAAAGCGACCTTTCCCTTTTTTTCTCCATAGCAGCAGATTTGCTAGCCACTTCTTTGAAGTGAATGAATGTAACAAATGACCTTCAAAACCCCCTATTTCGTAACGTGAACGTGATTTTCGCATATTACTTTAGCTAGTTGCTCTCCATAATAGCGTATGTGTTTCGAACAAATTTTGTCCCCCATGATTGCTGATATCAGAAAAACAACCTTGGAAGGCTAATTCCGTTCCAGTGGAGTGGATGCCTCTCTGTATTCTCCCCTGCTCTGGTATCATGTGATGATTCGCAGGACTATCAGCCGGCATTGAACGCTCGGTTATGCTCTTGCTATCTACGGTGCAGATCGTTTAGAGGAGAGAAGTTTTTTTTGGATTCCTCGGGAGTTACGACTCCTGTTCTCATACATTCCAAACGTGAATGACGCCCAGGGTTTGCAAGCCATCCCATCCATGGTGAATTTGTCCACCCAGATATATATATGTACATGTTTCCGCATGAGCAACATCTCCACGTTATAGCGAGGCACAAAAGCTGTTCCACATCACCTGTGGATTTTCAGGACCCGCAGAAATACGTCCTCGCGTTCTCTGCGGCGGCTTCACGCCGCAACGATGTGCCCATCACCCAGTCCATACCAATACTCCTCGTCCTTCTCCGACTAAGGCACCTTCCAGAAGGCCCTCTCCACCGGCTCCGTCCTAATCTCCCAGATATCCTCACTACTCCTCCCTCCCGCCCTCCTTATCCTCTCTCTCTCCTCCCGCGCCTCATAATAATCCGCTATCCTCTCCCCCTTCTCCTCCGACGTGTCGCCCGAGATGCTCCTATTCCGCATGCAGAACCAGAACGCGTCCCAGTGCTCGCTGCATGGCTGGAGGGACCCGAACCGGTAGATGTCGTTGAACTTCCCGCCTAGCGATGCGCAGTAGAAAGCCGAGTCGAAGGCGGCGCGGCAGGACATTGTGCGGGGGCGCAGGGCGCGAGGGGATATGTCTAGCTTGGACTCGGAGGTGGAGGGCACTGAAGGCTCGGTGGGGATGTCGGTGGGTTGGGGAGGGGAGACGGGGGCGCGTTGCCAGAGGTTGCTCCAGGATGAGGTGGGTTCGGAGGAGGGTTGTGGCGGGGACGGCGTAGAGTGTTGTGGTTTTGCTTGGGTAGCGGGTTTGGGTCGTGAAGAGCCTTCGAGAGAGGCGAGGAAGGATTCTAGTTCGGCATCGGCTTGTTGCTCGCGACTGAGAGGTTTTGATGGGCCGGGCGAGGGAGCGGCTGTGGTGGGTGGGAGGAGGTCGGATTGGGAGGAGCTGGGTTTTGATTCTGGGGGAGAAGTTGGGGCCGAAGGGCCAGATGAAAACGGCCACCAGCCCATTTCGAACAATTTGTGACACTGGCCGGGTCGAATTAGATATTGGGTTGCGTGTGTATGACTTGTAGTTCGTGGTACCGAAAAAGTTCGGAGGAGGACATCGACATTGCGGAACGCGGAGCGCCGCTGACTTCACCCTTCGCGCTGCACGGGGATCTTGGTTTTGTTGTGTGCGACTTGCATCTCTCCTTAATTAAACATCAACCTTGTACTTAATTGGATATTTGAGAGACGAATCTCATATTTGGATTGATTCTTCTGGACATACAAGCATTATGCAATGTTGAGCAGACATATCCCTTGTGGGCGGGTCGCCACATATCCTCGCAGCTCTATTCTACAGCATACGCGGCTCTGCCAACCGGTGTGGCGACGATGCGCTTCGCTGGAAGCTGGTGAGAACAGGTCAGGCCACATCAGTGCTGGACCAAATGAAGGAGTAATATTCTTAAACAGTGTGCATTATGTCGACGGAGAGTTTGATCAGGTCTAACCGTGTCTGCCAGATATCTTCCCTCTTTCTTTCCAATGGTTATTCTTCCGGGTCCCCTCAGTCGCCACAGGGGATGCAATAACGAGACTTCTTCGACTGTCCGTCGGCCATGAGCCTTCGGAGCTTCTCGAAAAGGCCACTGGAGCGACTTCTTCTTCTGCCAATGCCCACGCCATATCCACGGCATCGATCCTCGAGGTCTTGCCTCGGATCAAAGAGGGCGGGGCGTTCATCAAATTCTCCCATGGTCCCGATGTAACTTCGGCTCAGATTGAGAATGCCGTGTCGGAGTACTTGCACAAAAAGAAAATCCGACCCTGGCTGTTGCCTCTTCACCACGTCGCTTCGGGGTTGGTGCGTGGAAAACCCTGGGTTGAAGACTTGTATCGACTACCAAGTCAGAGGCTGAAGGTCGAATTTCTTCCCACCAAACCTGGTGGCGAGGTGGCAGAACTGTCGCAGGAGGAGCTGTACTCATACTTTAGACCATATGGCAAACTCGCAGATATTGTCAGCCAACCACCAGACTCAAAGGTGCTCCCAAAATTTGCCTTCATCGATTTCGGACACACGAGGCAAGCAGTCATGGCTAAGAACTGTCTGCATGGCTACGTGGTGGGCGAGGCGCAAGGCGGTGGAAAGTCAGGCACGGTACTGAGACTGTCCTATGAGAAGAAGCAGAAGGCGGGCTGGATTTGGGACTGGCTCACTTCACACCCACGCATCGTCATACCACTTGTGGCAGCGCTCATAGCCGGTATCACCGTCACCATCTTCGATCCAATCCGGACGGCTAGCATCAAAGCACACGTTACAGGTACATTCAGCGTCAACAATTATCGGATCTTGAAATGGTTGAGGCGGCGGACGGAGGATCTGCTGAACAGTGTCAGACGGCGATACGGTATGGAGAGCGGTGCTGGCATGGAGGCTATATGGGATGACCGCAGAGCTAGCATCGACCAGATTCAAACCTGGCTGATGGAAACGGCGGATACTTTCATTGTAGTGCAAGGTCCTCGCGGATCAGGCAAGAAGGAACTCGTCATTGATCAGGCCCTCAAGCACCGGAGAAATAAGCTTGTCATTGACTGTAAAGCCATTAAAGAGGCACGAGGCGATGCTGCGACGATCAATGCAGCGGCGACAGAAGTTGGGTATCGGCCAGTTTTCTCATGGATGAATTCGATGAGCGGACTTATCGATCTTGCTGCGCAGGGCACGACAGGTATCAAGACTGGATTTTCAGAGACGCTTGAGAACCAACTGGTCAAGATCTGGGCAAATACCTCGACAGCTCTCAAGGAACTGGCTCTGGAAGGCCGCAAAAAGGACGACAGAGACGCTCATCTTGGTGACGATGAGTATCTTGAGGCGCACCCCGAGAGGCGTCCGGTTGTTGTGATTGACAACTTCCTGTATAAGAGTCAAGACGGAAGTATCATATACGATAAGCTGAGCGACTGGTGAGTCCGTGTTCTATAACATTATGTCGAGGCATTCTAACATGCAAAAAGGGCGGCTTCGCTTGTCACCTCCAACGTCGCTCACGTCATATTTTTGACGCACGATGTATCCTTCTCTAAATCGCTGGCCAAAGCAATGCCCGACAGAGTCTTCCGGACAATCCCACTGTCGGACTGTTCAGAAGATGCAGCGAGGCGCTATGTTATTAATCATTTGGACTTCGACGCTCCTGAAGTTGACACAGAGGATGGAATTAAAAAGCTTACGCCTTCGCAGCAGCGAAAGGACCTGGCTGAGCTAAACGATGTTCTGCCGGTGCTGGGTGGCCGTCTTACTGACCTCGAGTTTCTGGCTCGCCGCATCAAGACGGGTGAGACCCCGCGCAAGGCGACACGAGAGATCGTTGAACAGGCAGCGAGTGAGATTCAGAAGCTCTTCTTGGCGGCTAGCAATGAGGAGCATCGCACGTGGACTTGCCCTCAGGCATGGTACCTCGTTAAGCAGCTCGCCGGCTCCGAGAGTTTGCGCTACAACGAGATATTGCTCTCGGACGTATACAAAACGGGGGGAGAGGCTGCGCTGACTGCGCTAGAGCAGGCAGAGCTGATCACGATTCAGTCATACAACGGTAGAGCCTACAGCGTCAAGCCTGGACGGCCAGTCTACTTCTCGGCATTCAAGCGACTAGTCGAAGACAGTGTGCTGGCAAGCAAGCTGGACCTAGCGGTTCTGGCTGAGAGCATCAAGGCGGAGACGCAGACGATCGAGAAATGTGAGCAGGAGCTGCATCTGTTAGGAGAGCTCCCCAAGCAGCCAGCGGAGCTGACGGGACGAGTCCAGTGGCTGCTGGGTAAGATCCAGACGAGCCAGGTCAAGGTCGAAGGGCTGGAAACGCAGAGTGCGGCGCTGAAGAAGGTGCTCACGACGGAGTATTAAGATCACTCTTCTCTGGACAGCATGATAGTCGAATTTGAAGACGAAGACGTCTCTGCTCTAGTAAAAATCCCCATGACCGTGTGAAGATTGTTGAAGAGGATTGCGATAAGGGGCGGAATGTGTTTGTGGTGAAGGGGGCTTGTTTGGGTTTAGCGCGCCAAGTATAGTCACGCAACGTTGTGTCCCTGTGGCCTGCCGGGCAGCGCAGAGCAAAGCAAAGCAAAGCAAAGCAAAGCAAAAGAGAGCCAAAGACCACAGCGCAGCCCGAGGCCACGCCAGTCCCAAAGGAGCCGCCAGACGGTCGAACGACAGACATCCCGATCACAAGCAAACCCATCCACTCTCCTCGTTAATCACCCGCCTTCTTGTCTCTTCAGCGCCCCCACTTCTGCCTGTCGTCTCCGCCATCACGAGCGTCTCGAAACCGTCGCCTGTTGTGCTTGTCGCCCTGCCTTCCCGCTCACCGCAACCCCCCGCCGTCGCCAAAGCTCCGGGACCTCTCCATCTCGGTTCTCAGCCTGCCAACCTGAATCTTTGATTCTCCCCTCTCATCCACAAACCCCAACTTCAGCGCCCCACGTACACACTTTCGCCATGGCTGGTCAAGAGTGGTAAGTTGGCACAAACACTACTGCGCATGTGTACGACACCACGATTACTGACCGCCGCTCTCGCAGAGTCCCTTCGTTCACTTTCTTCTTCAGCCCGCCACTAGGCCCGCTATCCTCTACTGGATCATACTGACACTTATCGCAACAGATTCGACTACCTTTTCAAGCTTCTCCTCATCGGCGAGTCCGGCGTCGGCAAGTCTTGCTTGTTGCTGCAGTTCGCCGATCAGACTTACACGGACTCGTACATCTCCACTATCGGCGTTGACTTTGTGAGCAGACTCGGCCTCCATCATTCGGATGTGCGCTAACATGTCATCAGAAAATCCGTACCATCGAGGTTGATGGCAAGCGCATCAAGCTTCAAATCGTATGTCTTTCAGAAAAGAGAAGTCAAGTCAAGAGGTGCTAATGACATCTACAGTGGGATACTGCTGGCCAGGAGCGCTTCCGTACCATCACCTCATCATACTACCGTGGAGCCCACGGTATCTGCATCGTCGCCGATGTCACCGATGCCAACTCGTTCGACAATGTGAAGGTCTGGAACGGCGAGGTTGAGCGCTATGCCAGCGAGGGCGTCCAGAAGTTGATGCTGGGTAACAAGAGCGATTTGGTTGACAAGCGGGTTGTCGACTACGAGCAGGGAGCGGTACGTCCCACAAGCCCACCACTACAGAAAGAAGATGGAGTACTGACGAATATTAACAGGAGGAGGCCCGCAAGCACGGCATGCAATACCTCGAGACCTCGGCCAAGAACGCTCAGAACGTCGAGCAGGCTTTCGTTACCATGGCCAAGCTCATCCGCGACCACATTGCCAGCCAGCCCACCATGACCTCAGACAAGGCAACCCTCGATGTCGGCCGCGGCCGTGCTGTCGATCAGAAGTCGGAGGGCATCTTCGGCATGTCGACGCCCAGCTGCTGCCAGCAGTAGATGCACATGTCAAATATTTACGACATAGAATGCGGGTTTTCAGTCTTTGTCGCCGCCTTGGGCCTTCGTCTGCATGGCGCTCTGCATCATTCAATCCTGCCTCTCCTCACTAATGGAACGTCTGAATCTCAAGTCTCGCTCACTTTGATTGACGCCAGGGAACACACGCAGCTGTCGGCCACCTCGGAAGTGGGCTCTCAGGAGGCGACGGAGCAGGCTTCACGGTAATCTCGTCTTGCCTTCTGTCACTTCTAGGGAAGAAATGAAATCACGGAATCGGAGTGTCATCCTTCTTTCTTTTCAACGTTTTTCCCCGACTTTTTGTGTGTGCGGGAGCGGTTTATTGGACGATTCGGTTTTCCCGCTCTGGTCACGCTCTTACACACGTGAGGTATTCTGTTGCGTCGTTTTTGCCTGTGGGCTGGGTTTTTAGGTAGATAGGATCCGCGGAGCAACATGGCATATCTTTTTACATTAAGTATCAACTTTTTGGTGAACAGAGTCTGGTCTCGTCAAATGAATGTGTACTTTCTACACTTTTCCGCAGCTCAAGATCCAGCAGTAGATGTAGCGTACCCATTCCTCGCAGGCACTATGGATTTTGTGCTTTATGCGCTCTACATGGCATCGTCCTCCCCTAAGGGTATCTAGTAGCCTCATGCCAGTCGCCACACTTTTGACAGTATCCTGAAGGCTTCTCGCCGTCCTTCGATACCCCTGGCACCCAACGCGCAGGGTCTGCAGAGAGTTCTCGCTCTCATTCGCTTTCCCGTTCAGTGGGGCGTAGCCCCTTAGGCCTCTTGTCCTGGCGAGCTCATTTCTTCCTATCGCAAAGCCTTCAGACCCTTTTTTTGTTGCACATTGGGCTCAATGACCTCGTTTGCTGCTGCTGCTGCTGCTGTCGGATCACTTCGCCTTCTCCTCCGCGCCAAATAGTCTGCCCACCCGCCGCTGCAGGCTAGCCCACGTCTCCGCATCGGTGCGGCCTTTCTCTTTCTCTTCCCTCCGGACGCGCGTTGCTGCTGCCATGAGACCGATCGAGAGCGCGAAGACCGGATCGAGATTCCTGTCACCGGTTAGGTAAAGTTTACAGGAACTGAAGCAGGAGAAAGAAAGGAAAAATACCGGGAGATCAGATATGTGTAACGTGGAACGGAGGACATCTTTGCCACTGCCGGGGCTGGAATTGATTGCTGTAGGAGAGACGTGGGTAAGGGAAGCTCTTAAGATGGGAGCCATGATGCTGGAGCTTGGAGAGCTGGGGGGGGGGGGGGGGATGACTAAGCGCTATACCAATACTCAGCGATGTTTCTTTGCAACTTTTTCGTCTCACTACTGCGATATAGACTTGCGATCAAGGGTTTTCAAAACGTCAAGCTTCGATTTCTAATTCCAATAAGTGCAACACAGTCGTCGTCGACCGCGAAGCTGTGTGAATGAGAAGTAGCGATCTCACTTGAGTAAGTTCCATCATCACAGGCAGGTGAAGTTGACAACTGGACATACAAGTCCGGTGGTCTCAGAAAGAGAGCACGTACGAGGCATGAAACAGTGTCCAGCCAAGAAGAAGAGGTAAAATGCTTCGAAATTGGTGGTAGCTGGTGAGGGAGCGCAGTCGGGAACTTCTGCTTCTCTACGATGCGACGGGTGGTGGCCCCTCCCATCAGGGCATGGACAGGTAGCACGAATATAGAATCATCTGATGTAGTTTCAAGTTTCATGTGACCGTCGTGCTGTCTACCTATAGCATCCACGCGACATGTCCGCCTCGAGATCGTCTCTCCGTCGTGTCGCGAAAGTAATCATCACCCTCCCCCAAACGCCAAACCCAAAAACAAAGGGAATCATATGGAGACAGATTCGGCTAGCGGATCACGGTAGTTGTCGAGTCGCAGTCGCTCAGAGCTCCTTGCCGAACGTGTTCTCGCCCGAATACCTGGACATTAGTCAGCGGAGTGTTCTTGTTTCTGTGATTAACAGGCACATACGTGATGTAGAGGAAACCGTCCTCATCCTTGTGCTCTTCGTAGATGCTGCTCATCAGCGCAGCGGTGGGCGGCAGGACCTCATCGACGAAGATGAAGATGGCCTTCTCGGGCGACAACTTGATGCGCTTGCGGATAACGTAGACGAACTGGCCGACGGTGAGGTCGGCAGGCACAAGGTATTTCTTCTTGTCGATGGTGGCGATATCCGACTTCTCGACCTTCTCGCAGATGACCTGGTGGATGGTTAGCGGGGTGATGCTCTAGAGGCTGGCAGAGGGTGACGCGGGGCTGGGCGGTGAGGGGTAACCGCCGCGCACCATAAAGGGAGGAAACACATACTGGAATGCGGTCGGTATACTTCTGGCGGATGCGTTCGGCCTCAGCTGCGAAGGTGTCAGTGAACGTCAAGTGATGGTGCGATGGAGGTGATGCGTACCCTTCCGCTTCTCGAACGGGTGCTCGTCCTTGAACTTGGAGCGCATGGTTGCTAGCCGTGGAACGTATGGAGTTGCCGCGAAAGAGGTTGGAAATGTTTCGACGCTTGGGTCGAGTGGAGCGTGAAGTGGAAAGTGTTGATGAGGGTCGTAGGGTTGGGCAGGTGGGGAGGAAGAACAAGGTGATGCGAGAGGTGGTGAGGTCGGACGACGGTGACAGTGACGGTGACTGTTGCTGTGCCTGAATGGCGGGGGTCAGCAGGCTGCCGCATTCTGACTGGTCCGACACAGCACGTGATCAAACACCAATAAAGACTCACGCGTTCATCGATCTTGGCGCGCCGCTCCCGGAACAAGTGGGCACGTGCTGCATTACATCAGCTGCCGCGCTTCGATGGCATCTGTCCGAAAACGGCAGCGGCGAAAGAATGCGGAACAGGAGATTGTTCTAGTAGTCGGCGATTTGTGGTTTATATCAGCAACCGCAAGGCAACAATCGCTGAGGCAGCAGGTGCCCTGCCCTGCCCTGCACTTTGAAGACTCTGACTCAAAACAGCCTCTGCATACATCATTGCCGCAATGTCACGCTCCGCCGACCCCAATCACTTCTTCCAGACCTCGTGCGTCCCCTGCCTGATGCCGTGATTCACACCCCGCTCCCTCAGCCCTCTGACCCGCAGACAGGGACTCGATAGCTGCCAACGAACGCAGAGCGGCAAAGTCAAAAAATACTCATGGCGGCCCTTTAAATCTCAAATGCAAGATCCTCTCCGTGCTTGCTGCTGATGACGGCCAACATGTCTTTGTTGCCGGTGCTGATGGCCTGGCCCGTAAGATAAATTTAGACGTAGGTACGCATGCTTGTTTGCTTGCACCTCTCATATCTCTTCTGAATTGGTGTTGACCCCTTGCTCAGTCAAATGAAGTTACCGCCACCTTTTCAGGACCTACTGCGCCTCTCACCAGCCTCGCTGTGAGTCACTTGTCGCAAGACGACCGGATCCTGTTCGCTGGCTGCTGGGACAAATCTATACACTCCTGGTCTACTACGACGGGGAAGCCTCTCCGCCGATATGTGGGTCACTCTGACTTTGTGAAATGTGTCATCACGGCACGTGTCGGAGAGCACAATCTGCTCGTCTCTGGCGGAGCCGATGCCAACATCATCGTCTGGGACATCTCCACAGGTCGCAAACTCCACGCGCTCAAGGGACATGCACGCGCCGTTCTCGACTTGGCTGTCGATCCTGCGTCGACTGCGATCAGTGGTTTGACGCTCTTCAGTGCCGACAGCGTGCGCGATATTCGCAGATGGGATATCACTGTTAATTCGGCCAACGCCCGGTCCTCGGAGCCGCTCGTTGCCCACCAGACCTCGGTCAACAGGATACGCTTCGAGCCTGTAGCCCGCGCCGAGGACAATCAAGCGGAAGGTGATCTGTGGACGGCGTCGTCTGACAAGACTGCCAAACGTCTGGTCCGCGAGCGCGAATGGGAGTCAGATACGGTACTCGAGCATCCAGACTTTGTTCGCGATGTTGTCACTGCCGGCCCGGATGGTCAAGTGAGCCTCGTGATCACAGCATGTCGAGATGAGGAGGTGCGTGTTTGGGATACGAGCTCAGGCAAGCTGCAGTGTATATACAGCGGGCATTTCGAGGAGGTCACTGGACTTGCTGTGATTGGGAGTGGGAGGAAGCTGGTCAGTGTAAGCCTCGACGGCACATTGAGGCAGTGGAGTCTTGATGTGAACGATATGAAGACTGCGATGGATGCCAGAGGTAAGGTCACTGAGGAATCTAAGCCCGTCACAGAGGAGAAAGGAAGCCTTATGACAGCAGAAGAAGAGGCAGAATTGGCTGAGCTCATGGACAGTGATTGATAGATATCCAAAGACAAGAAAAGTCAGCAGCGCCACGCCTCCCATGCAAGCAATAGCAAACATGCAAATGCAAACCCTTCATGGCTCCACTTTACATTTCATCCTCGTCCACTAAGCCCACCAATCGCCTTTCCGCCAAAATTTCAATCTTTTCACCCAACACATCCCGGCCAAACCTGGCCGCAATCTTCCCAGCAGCCTCCAGCATCTTCCCGCTCCGGTCTCTCAGCAATCCAACGATCTCCAATGCTCTCATACCTCTCTCCTCACCCTCCCTGCACTCATTCGCCAAAAGCTGCAACAGCACCTTATCTGCCTCGACCTCCCTCCTCGCCAATGCAGTCTTCTCTGCACTTCCCGCCTTCGTATTCGCCACCAAATCCTCATGCAGATCCCGCAACACCGAATGCCTAACAAATTCCTCCTCCAGCTTCTGACCCTCATTGTCCTCACCGTCATCATCCATAGCCTCCGGATCGTTGTTCGTCTTGCGCGTCGCGACCGGTACACGGAACCCAAAGTCCGACAGCAGTGGCCGCGGGAAGTATGGGTGCTTTTCGCCGCCCTTTAGGATGATGCAGTGGAACCGCTCGTCCGCGACCGCCACGGGCCAGTATGCTTCGTCCTTCTTGCCTGACGCGAGACGGTCCAGCGCTCGTGTGTCGAGTAGCGGGACCCATTTCGCTTGACCTGGGGTGCGCCAGTGGAGACAAATGAGGAGAACGCCAGTGGCGTCGAAGATGCAGGGGTCGCCGCGGTCGGAGAAGAAGATGGTGCTGAGGATTGGATCGTGGACGGGAAGAGGGAGGATGTCGTTTGATTGATGGGCTTCGTCGCGCTTGACGTTGTCGATGCTGTAGAGGAGAGAGGCAGTGCCTGAGGGGTTGATCGGCCCGTTAGAGACGGTGAAGATGTAGTCCCGCCAACTGGTGGAGGCGATGACGGGGGACTTCGAGCGGTATACGCGGAATGGCACGCCGTATAAGGTATAGATGCGGATGTAGCCTGCCGAGGTCGTGACGATGACGTAGGATGAGGAGAGGGAGAGAGACGTTACTTCTTCGCCAGCTGGAAGAGAGGTTCGCCAGTCTGTGCGTGTGGTCCAGGTCTCGTGCGGTCGGTAGTAGATCATGCTGTTGTGCCGCGTGGAAGAAGAGCACGAGAAAGCTGCGCCATGCTCGGTGAGGCAGGCTTTGTCGTACAGGAAAGGGTCGGTGAAGTGAAAGTCACGGTGAGTAGCCCGATCGTAGAACTCGACGGTGATGGTGTGATGAGTGTCTTGGTCCACAGTCCAGATAAAGCCTGTCAGGTTCAAACAAAGATACCGCCTATTGCCTCGCCACGGTGTGCTGCCTGGTTGGAATTCCGGATGCAGTTGAGGTTCCCACTGTCGAACGGTACCGTACTGACGCTTGGCTTGTGGAGCATCTAAATGACCGCCAGACCTCTTGCCATGGCCATTAGTGAGCTCAGCATAGCCAGCGCCGTCATCGTCTATTATGAAGTCGTCTCCATCACCGATTTCTGACGGATCTGGACCGAGAATGTCGTCGAGCGAGTCCGGTGTCCCAGCCCGACGGTTACCATTCACCTTCGCTCCGTTTGACTGCGGGCGCTGTGCATTACCGGAAACTTCGCTCAGCGGCTCGCCGCGCATCGGAGCTGCTTGCAGCGTCTTTTGCAACAGTCCGGCGTGTTCTTCTGGGATGAAGTCTGTGTGTATGTACAGCTCGCCGTCATTGTTTGTATAAGACAGGATATTCTCCGTCGGATGCCATGCCATGGACACGATCGGCTGCCGAACGCCGGCAAACTTCTTGATAATCTCTTGTGTCTTAGTATTCCAGAGGGTCAAGGAACGGTCTTGTCCTGCCGACGCTAAAAGAGCGCCATTGTGAGACCAGCTAGCTGCGGTAATGTCTCCAGCATGCCCAGAAGGGAATGATTTCTGATGCTCCCAATCGCTTTTCGACACCACTTGGATGGCTGCATTGGTCAGCACGCCACAACAGCCAAAAATAGCTTGGAATACACACATCTCGTTGCAGTAGGTGCTGCAAAAGCCCTTCCGTCAGGATGCCACGAAATCGCAGACGTGGCTTCTGCGTCGGTCTCGAGAACCTTGACAAGACCATCAATCTTCTGAATCATCTGCGGCTGCTCGGATGAGATGGAGTAGACGTAGACATTCCCGTCGGAACAGGATACAGCAACAAGAGACCCACTAGGATCGAACGATACGTGCTTGACTGGCCGTTTCTGATCCTTGAGTTGGATAACCTTCGTCATGTCGCCAACGTTCACCATCTTGACCACCAATTCACTGGGACTGAGTAAGTATTAACCTCTATGCCACTCATGAAAACTACTGACTCGCTTGCCACTGCGACCCATAGACCATCAGGAGAAATAGCAATGTCACGGATTGGGAGAGTACTTCTGAGTAATATCTCGTCCAGACTGTTGGTGGCCAGAGAATACTTGCATACCGATCCGTCTTCGGCGCCCGTGATAAAGAAGTCATCGGAGGCGGCGATGGCAGTATGTGATTCTTGGGGAACATCGATGTTGGTGGGTTCCGCATCAGAGCCAGTAGTGAAGATTCTAATGACGCTGTCATTGCCCACTGTGATCAACTTCCGACCATTCTTCGTGTATGCTGTGAATGTCGGGCCTGGTGCGTCTGTTCAACGGGTTAGCCACCAAGCTGCAAAACTTTCATCACTGACCTTTGACATACGAGCGGGCCTGGCACGGATCCTGGTCGCCATGCTAAATCAACTTTCGATGGATAGACCTCAGGGTAGAAGCAGAATTGTTCAATGAACAAATATGAGGGGCTTTGATATCGCAACACGAAACCACTTTGGGAGACGCGCCCGCGACGCGTCCAGCCGCTCAGGGACCAAGCTTCTTCCCGCCAAGACTTTGCTTCTGCGACGACCGAGTGTGTACGGCGGTCTCACTGTTTTCACACTCGACACAACTTCAATCTCCCGCAGCTCACCCCGCAACCCCATAGTCACACCCAATCACACCATTGAATCAGTGCGACCGACTTAGCGAAGCCGAACAATACCAACGCGATCTGCCACAGGCTATCAATTGAACTTTCACCTCGACAAAATCGACAAGCGCGATGTCGGAAGAAGACCAAGTGAAGGGTGTCGCGTCCACCGGTACCGAGCAAACAGAAGCGCCAGCAGATTCTGGAAAGGGCAAGGGCAAGGCTCCCGTCACTCAGGAGCCCGCGCCCGCTGTCGAAGATGACGATGATGACGACGAGGAATCTGAGGAGGAGCAGGGAGATGTTGCAGGTACGGAATATCATTAAGCATGAACTCGTGGATCGCTCTGTTGACACATTCTCATAGATGAAGGAGATGAAGGCGATGATGACAACATGGATGAAATTGATGAAGACAACATCATTGAGGGCGGTCGTCGTACACGCGGCAAGGCCATTGACTTCGCCAAAGCCGCGGAGGGTCTTGACGACGATGAAGATGAGGACGACGACGACGATTTTGAGGATCCCGATGCGATGCAAGAATAAGCGTTCTGAAAGCCACAAGACCTAAGGCAGAAGGCATTGGCGAAGACGCTTCTTGGTAATCGCCCAGCACTTCCACTGCAGAAGATGTTCTAATGTGACGGCAAAGATTCGATCACATAGTTGGAGGTTTATGCTGGATGAGCCACAATTCTGCGATCTCAATCATGGATGGGCAGACATTGCCGCCCTGGGTATAGACGAGTCGGGAGACCGCTCATATCAGCATTAAAAAAAGTCAAATTTCAACTTCTCACTATCGGTTCGCTAGTATCACCACATGCCTCGTTGCTTAGACCTGTAGCGATGTGTAATTCTTGGTGGCTGTTCTTCGCAAGACGTGCGTCGCGGATCGACGTATTGGGTTGTGAGATTTCATGTGTTTGTATTGCCTGTCCTTCGGGCAGTACAGTAGGGAAGGCTGGGAAAAGTAATGCCGGAATTATTCCGGAAGATACCTCCGCTATCGGGGCTATCCGCTACAACCATACGAGAATCCCTCGGAAGAGGAGCCTTGGGCAGGCCATCCCTCTGCCTTATGGCAATGCTTCTCGATTAGTGTACAAGGTACAGTAATTGCGTTTCCTCCCAAGCATGAAGTCACGTTTGGCGAAAATGACGTCCAAAAGGACCGAGACGCAAGGTCCTGCGCCATGGCATCGACTAAATAGCATATTTCACCTCTGCTCGACCTGTCACAATATTGGACTGCACCCCAGGCCAAGACATGGAGCAATGCGCGGTGACCTCGGGAATTACCAGGATATCTTGTACCACACTCCACATTAGTACGCTTTTAGGAGATCGCCTACGTATGGGGCCTGTGGCCAAGAAGGATGAAGTATCGTTTGCCAGCACCCTCGACCATGGCCAAGACGGAGATGCTGGCATCTGGCTCAAGCCCCATGCTGACGCTAACTTATCCAGTGAAAAGGGTAGATAAGAGAGGGTCTAACCGCTGACAACCAAAAATTAGTCGCCAGCTTGAGCTCCCGCTGTTTCGCCCGGCCGGCGATCTGGCGCTAAATGCGCCAAAATGCTTTTTGAGATCGCTCCAACCAATCAAGTCGCGAATTATCTGGAGAATAGAGACCCCAGGGGCGCCAGCCAGAGACAGACTTCGTGGAGAACCGCATGGATTCACGGCACATGCATGTCAACACCTCGAAAAAAAAAAAGTTCGGCGCCCGAGCCCAATTGACAAGTCTTGGACTGCTTGGATCACCCTCGCCACTTGCGCGCATGTGCGCCCTCACTTGCGCAGGGAAACATTTACAGTAGTCCGCGCCGATCCATGCATCCACGGTAAATTTTTTGTGAACAATCCTATGTCATTACAGGCTGAATCCAAGACATTCCAAGGCAGAGTGCCAGGGCGCCGAGCGTACGAATGTAGTAATCTGCAGGAGTCGCATTCGTGTTTCGACAGGCGCGGTTCGCAATTGATGCCCGCGCCAGTCGGCAGACCAAGCCAAGAAAGGTCATTGCGTTGCCGACGCCGGATTGTTGAGGTGCCGTTGCGTGGACTGGACTGTTCGTCTGGCATAACAACCGGCAGAGCCACTCAAGGGATCAATGACGCCCGCCATAAATTTTTTCCCTAGTAGCATGGCAAATTCGGCGACTGCATGCCGAGAACCACCTGGACCGCGTCAAAATGGCATGAAGAAGCGCGGCCGAAGTTGGGGCAATGCACCCAGAGACGCACGAGCGTGGTACGAGAGTCATTGACATGTGAACACCGGCTGCGTGCCCGCCAATGAGACGCGGGTGAATTCCAAGGTTGACCACGTTTACCCCGAGTCGCAGCCGGAGCTGTACGGGGGGAACGGGGCCCCAAGCTCTTTGCTAAGCACCAGCAAAATGTTGGACCACGCTACTGTGGACAAAATTTCCAGGACCCCACCAGCGAGGTCGGAAGCACAGGATGTAACGGACACAGATGCTGGCATACAAAACCCCAGCCGTCCTCCTGCGCCCGCGGCCTGCTCGCTCGTCCACGAGAGAAGACAATCCTTTTGCCATCGAAACAGACAGGGTGAGTTTCTTGTGTCCCTCCCCTTGCTGTCCCCGATTTGTGGTCGCACATGTCGGCATGGCATGACTACCACCTCCGTCACTCCACGTGCACGGCGAACGAAGCCCAAATGGCGCCTGTGTGATTGGCCGACTTCGCTTATCACGCCCGACTTTTTTGGTCTTGCTCTCAACCGTCAGAGCAGCCCTTGTCGCTCCCCCAGACACACAGGCCGTCCCACTAGCCATGGAGCGTGAAATCGACATCATAGACCCATCCTGGGCAGATCCTCCGATCCTCGGCCTGCAGCTTGCAGCCTGCCTCAGCCGTGCAGTTGCCCTGGACGTCTTTTTTCTCCCGCCTTGAAGCTCCACCTATCTTCGAGCTTGTCCTTCCAATCTGCCATCTTCCCTACCGTCGCTTCGTTCGCACAATCGCACCCACACTGCAAGATAACAATACTCGTCCCATCCCAGCCCACCATTTGCTGGGCTTGAGTAATTTCGTGCGACCGATCGCTAACTTGCTCCATCTATCCAGACTCTCAGCTCTCTGCACGCCATCGCGACCCCCCGCCACCCAGTAATTTACATCCACACTTTCTTTATCACCCCCAAACCCGCGGCTCCTGGGCCGGAAGAATGGGTAGGGTGAGATTCGCAGAAGACACCAAAGAATCTGCCGAGGCTCAAGATGATCCTGTGAACATCTACGACTACCAAAATGTTCCTGAGAACAAGTCGTGGGCGGGTGCCCTGCCCATGAAGCAAGGTCTTTATGATCCCGAGAATGAAAAGGATGCTTGCGGTGTGGGCTTTGCTGCGTAAGTCCTGATCAATTCCAGCAGTACATTTTACAACGATTGCTAACGATCCAACAGCCACATCAAGGGCGTGCCTAGCCACAAGATCGTCAGTCAGGGTAAGCTTCAAAGCAATTTGACCGGCCAACGTCCTTGAACTGACCACCGTCGGCAGCGCGGAGCTTGCTCTGCAACATGACCCATCGAGGTGCCGTCGGCTCAGATGCTCGTGACGGCGATGGCGCGGGCGTCATGACCTCCATTCCCCACAAGTTTTTCGTCAAGAACTTTGAGCGCGAACAAGGCTTCAAGCTACCTCAGCAGGGACAGTATGCCGCCGGTAATGTCTTCTTCAAGCCTGACACCGAGGTACTGAAGGAGACCATCGGCACTTTTGAGGAGGTGGCAGATTCACTCGACTTGCGGATACTCGGCTGGCGAGAGGTGCCGAGGGATTCGACCTTGCTGGGTCCTGCAGCGGCCTCGCGAGAGCCTATCATCCTGCAGCCGTTCGTGGTGCTCAAGTCCGCCTACGGAGACGGAAAAGAGCCCAAGTCGACTTTCCAGGAAGAACACGATGATGGATATTTTGAACGCCAGCTTTACGTCTTGAGGAAGCGTGCAACCCATGTCATTGGTCTTCACAACTGGTTCTATCTCTGCTCTCTTAGCAACAAAAACATCGTCTACAAGGGCCAGCTGTCGCCCGTTCAGGTGTACGAGTACTATCACGATCTCGTTAACGTCGACTATGAAGGTCATTTCGCTCTTGTCCATTCTCGATTCTCTACAAACACATTTCCTTCTTGGGACCGAGCTCAACCGCTGAGATGGGCTGCACACAACGGCGAGATTAACACGTTAAGAGGAAATAAAAACTGGATGAGAGCAAGAGAAGGAGTCCTGAAGTCGGACTTGTTCGGCGATGAGCTGGACTTGCTCTATCCTATTATCGAAGACGGTGGTTCAGATTCTGCTGCATTTGACAACGTGCTGGAGTTGCTGGTCATCAACGGCGTTTTGTCTCTTCCCGAAGCTGTCATGCTCCTCGTTCCAGAAGCATGGCAGGGCAATGAGGCCATGGACCCCAAGAAACAAGCTTTCTACGAGTGGGCTGCTTGCATGATGGAACCATGGGACGGACCTGCTCTTTTCACATTCGCTGACGGTCGATACTGTGGTGCCAACCTTGACCGAAATGGTCTGCGGCCTTGCCGATACTATGTGACCGACGACGACCGTATTATTTGCGCTTCAGAGGTCGGCACGATTCCCATTGAGCCGGAACGTGTGGTCCAGAAGGGTCGTCTCCAGCCGGGACGTATGTTGCTTGTTGACACCGTCGCTGGCCGCATTGTCGATGACAGTGAACTCAAGCAGATGGTCTCTTCACGACAGGACTTCCGGTCTTGGATCGAGTCGCAGCTGATCACTATGCCTGGAATATTCAAGAAGCTTACGACAAAGGGTATTGAACTCTCGCACGAGTTAACAGAGACAAGGGTCCAGGAAGACCCACGGCTGAAGGCGTTCGGCTACTCGCTTGAGCAGGTCAGTCTGCTGCTCGGCCCCATGGCAGCCGATTCAAAAGAAGCCCTGGGTTCCATGGGTAACGATGCGCCCCTAGCCTGCCTTGCTCAACAGCCACGTCTCCTCTTCGAATACTTCCGTCAGCTCTTCGCCCAGGTCACCAATCCCCCCATCGATCCGATTAGAGAGGCGGTTGTCATGTCTCTCGAAGCTTACGTCGGCCCTCAGGGTAACCTGCTCGAAATGAGCAAGGAACAATGCCACAGATTGCTCCTGCCATCGCCAATTCTTGCCATTGAGGAATTCAATGCACTCAAGTCCATCAACAAGATTCACAGCGACTGGACTGTCGAAGTCATTGACATCACCTTTCCTAAGTCTGAAGGTATTAGTGGCTACCTCGATGCGCTTGACCAGATCTGCAACGCTGCCTCTGATGCTGTGGAGAAGGGCGACAAGGTCTTAATTCTGTCTGACAGAGCTACTTCTGCTGATCGCGTTGCTGTTTCGTCCCTCCTTGCTACTGGTATGGTCCACCATCATCTTGTTCGCAACAAGTGGCGGTCGCAAGTCGCTCTTGTGGTCGAGACTGCAGAGGCCCGTGAAGTCCACCACATGTGTGTCCTCGTCGGTTATGGCGCTGATGCTATCTGCCCGTACCTTGCTATCGAGTGTATCCTTAAGATGAGCCGCGAGGGCCTCATTCGCAAGAAGATCTCGGAGCAGCAGCTCATCGACAACTACAAGCACTCTTGCGACGGTGGTATTCTGAAAGTCATGAGCAAAATGGGAATTTCCACAATTCAAAGTTACAAGGGAGCTCAGATTTTCGAAGCGCTGGGAATCGACGACTCTGTTGTCGACAGGTGCTTTACCGGAACCGCCACTCGTATTAAGGGCATGACTTTTGAGCTCATCGCTCAGGATGCCTTTGCTCTTCACGAGAAGGGTTTCCCGTCGCGTAACATCCTCGAGATCCCTGGTCTTGCAGAGACTGGAGAATACCACTGGCGTGACGGAGGAGAGCCTCACATTAACGATCCAACATCCATTGCAAACATCCAGGATGCTGTGCGAACCAAGAACGACAGGTCTTACGAGGCTTACTCCCGCTCTGAGTACGAACAGATCAAGAACTGTACTCTTCGTGGCCTGCTCGATTTCGATTTTGAGCAAAGGAACCCTGTACCCATTGACCAGGTTGAGCCGTGGACTGAGATTGTCCGCCGCTTCGTTACAGGAGCTATGTCGTATGGCTCAATCTCCATGGAGTCCCACTCCACTCTGGCTGTTGCCATGAACAGACTGGGTGGCAAGTCCAACACCGGTGAAGGAGGTGAAGATCCTGAGCGGAGTCAGCGCATGGAGAACGGCGATTCGATGCGCTCTGCCATCAAGCAGATTGCGTCTGGTCGTTTCGGTGTAACCTCAGCCTACCTTGCTGATGCGGATGAGCTGCAGATCAAGATGGCACAAGGTGCGAAGCCTGGTGAAGGTGGTGAGCTGCCCGGTCACAAGGTCTCGGGACCCATTGCCCGCACTCGTCACTCTACCCCAGGTGTCGGTCTGATCTCCCCGCCGCCTCACCACGACATCTACTCCATCGAGGATCTCAAGCAACTCATTTATGATCTCAAGTGCTCCAACCCACGATCACGTGTGTCGGTCAAGCTTGTCTCCGAGACTGGCGTTGGTATCGTTGCCTCTGGTGTCGCCAAAGCTAGGGCGGATCACATCTTGATCTCCGGCCACGACGGTGGTACAGGTGCTTCGCGATGGACTGGTATCAAATACGCTGGTCTTCCTTGGGAACTTGGCCTGGCCGAGACTCATCAAACCCTGGTTTTGAATGACCTTCGTGGACGTGTGATCGTCCAGACTGACGGACAAATTCGCACTGGACGCGACGTCGCTATTGCCTGCTTGCTTGGTGCTGAAGAGTGGGGTTTTGCAACCACTCCTTTGATTGCGATGGGTTGCATTATGATGCGCAAGTGCCAGTACGTACAGCAATTTTACTAAAATCATGGAAAGGATCCAACTAACCACTGTATAGCCTTAACACTTGCCCCGTGGGTATCGCTACCCAGGACCCTGAGCTCCGTGCAAAATTCAAAGGGACCCCCGAGCATGTCATCAACTTCTTTTACTACATCTCGAATGAGCTGCGAGCCATAATGGCCAAGCTTGGTTTCCGCACCATCAACGAAATGGTTGGCCGTACTGAAGTCCTCAAGGTCCGCGACGATCTTCGAAACGCAAAAACCGAGAACATCGACCTCTCGCTCATCCTCACTCCTGCTCACGGTCTTCGACCTGGCGTTGCGACATACAACGTTCGTAAGCAGGACCACAAACTGCACGTCCGCCTTGACAACAAACTCATTTCTGAATCTGAGCTTGCTCTTGAGAAGGGTCTGCCTTGCCGAATCGAGTGCGATATTGTCAACACTGACCGCGCACTCGGTGCAACCCTTTCGTATCAAATCAGCAAGCGCTACGGCGAGCAGGGTCTTCCTCAGGACACAATTCATGCCAACATTCGAGGTTCTGCCGGACAGTCGTTCGGTGCTTACCTTGCTCCAGGCGTGACCCTTGAGCTTGAAGGTGACGCTAACGATTATGTTGGAAAGGGTCTGTCTGGTGGTCGGATCATCATCTACCCTCCCAGATCTGCTGTTTACAAGGCTGAGGAGAACGTTTTGGTTGGCAACGTGTGCTTGTACGGCGCTACTTCCGGCCAGTGCTTCTTGCGTGGTGTCGCTGCCGAGCGTTTCGCTGTCCGCAATTCCGGTGTTACTGCTGTCGTTGAAGGTATTGGTGACCACGGTTGCGAGTACATGACAGGTGGTCGTGTTGTCGTTCTTGGCGCCACTGGTCGCAACTTTGCTGCTGGTATGTCCGGTGGTATTGCTTATGTCCTGGACATGCAGCGTGACTTCGAAGGCAAAGTCAACCAAGAGATGGTTGAGCTCTCTGGTCTTGAAGATCCCCAAGAAATCGCCTTCGTGCGCGGACTGATTGAGGATCACCACCATTATACCGGATCTGAGCTCGCTGCGCGCGTGCTTTTGGACTTCAGCCGTGCGCTGCCACGCTTCGTCAAGGTCTTGCCCACCGACTACAAGCGCGTCATGCTGGAGGAAGCTGCCAAGGCTGCCGAGGCTAAGAAGTCCAGGTATCCTCTGCCCATGCTTTCCGGCAACCCAGTGCGTAACCTGCACGAGGACTCCAAGAAGACTCAACACGAGCACGAAGCCAAGGAGAAGAAGAAGAATGACCTCCTCGATATCGAAGAGAGCGTTCAGGATGGCAAGAAGGAAAAGCAACGCTCTGCACTCGTCTTGGATAAGACCCGCGGTTTCATGAAGTACCAGCGTAGGTCTGAGAAGTACCGCAACGCGAAGACCCGAACTCGTGATTGGCAAGAGCTTTCTCAGCGTCTGAACGAGGACGAGCTGAAGTACCAGACCGCCCGCTGCATGGACTGTGGTGTTCCCTTCTGCCAATCTGACACTGGTTGCCCCATCTCGAACATCATTCCGAAATGGAACGAGCTCGTCTTCCAGAACCAGTGGCGGGACGCCCTGAACAGGCTGCTCATGACCAACAACTTCCCTGAATTCACCGGTCGTGTGTGTCCTGCTCCTTGCGAAGGTGCTTGCGTCTTGGGCATCAACGAGGATCCTGTCGGCATCAAGTCGATTGAATGCGCCATCATCGACCGTGGTTTCGAAATGGGTTGGATGGTGCCGTCGCCACCTGCTTACCGCAGCGGAAAGACGGTCGCCATCATCGGTTCAGGACCTGCCGGTCTTGCAGCCGCAGACCAGCTCAACAAGGCTGGTCACGAAGTCACTGTCTACGAGCGTGCTGACCGCATCGGTGGTCTGCTCATGTATGGTATCCCCAACATGAAGCTCGACAAGAACGTCGTTCAGCGTCGTGTGAACTTCATGGCTGAGGAGGGCATCAAGTTTGTTACAGGTGTCGCCGTTGGTGACGGTGATGTGACTCTTGAATCTCTCCGTGCCTCCAACGATGCAGTAGTCCTCGCTACTGGTGCCACTGTCGCTCGTGACCTGCCTATCCCCAACCGTAACCTTGACGGTATTCACTTTGCCATGCAATTCCTGCACAAGAACACCAAGTCGCTCTTGGACTCCAACCTCGCCGATGGTTCCTACATCAGCGCCAAAGACAAGCATGTCGTGGTCATTGGTGGTGGTGACACTGGTAACGACTGCATTGGTACATCCGTCCGCCACGGGGCCAAGAGCGTCATCAACTTCGAGCTTCTGCCTCAACCCCCGACTGAGCGCGCCCGCGACAACCCTTGGCCTCAGTGGCCTCGTATCTATCGTGTCGACTATGGCCATTCAGAGGTTAAGACTCACCATGGCAAGGACCCCCGTGAATTTTGTGTCCTTTCCAAAGAGTTCGTCGACGACGGCACCGGCAAGGTCAAGGGCATCAACACGGTGCGCGTGGAATGGACCAAGAACTCTTCTGGTGGGTGGGAGATGAAGCAAGTGGAGGGCTCAGAGGAGTACTTCCCTGCAGACCTCGTGCTGCTATCCATGGGTTTCCTAGGCCCAGACGATCGCGCGCTTGGGGGTGCGGTCGAGAAGGATGCTCGCAAGAACGTTAAGACTCCGGCCGGCAAGTACGCTACAAACCTCGATGGTGTATTTGCGGCAGGCGACTGCCGTCGTGGTCAGTCTTTGATTGTCTGGGGTATCAATGAGGGCCGTATGGCGGCCAGGGAGGTGGATTCGTTCCTGACTGGCATCGGAAGCCAGTTGCCTGTTACTGGAGGTATTGTCAAGAGGCCGCCGTATGAGCTGTTGAGCAAGCAGAACGGCGCGCCGAAGGAGCTCATCACTGCTGCTGCGTAGAGGACTGTAAGATGGGTGGTGTATAGGAGGAAAGGGGCACATGAAGCAATGTTGGACGATGGGATATATCCACGATCGCTTTTCTATTCTTGGTATTGATATCTTTGCTTTGGCTTTTTGGTTTGTCATGATGCATGTATGTACCGCATCGATCTATAGCAAATGGTCAAATAGACGCTATGGTCAGACTTCCAAAAATCAACTGTGCGTAGAAATCGCTGGTCGCCTTCAGTGAAATAAGGACGGCTTTGCACCGGCAAAATTGGGATCTCAGGTCACGTGCTTCCGCGTTGCTACATCTAACGCGTCCCCCACATTCGCGTCCGCCAGCGTTACACGATTCAAGATCCTCTGTTCTTCTACCGCTTCAATCTCAACATGGATTGTCAGTCCAGCCATGGCTAGTCGACAAAAATCATTTTTCGATCAGAATCACAAGCGAAAGGTCAGGATGCTAGCACTTCGAAAGTATACTATGTACTGACGTGATTACAGCCGAACGGAAACTGGCAGGGCTACAAAAGCCATGGACATGACCGGCCTGCACAGCAGGACAACAGACCAGCAGAGCCCGTAAAACCACCCATAGCTGCATCAATGCAGGCAAAGACAAAGCTACAAGCGTTCAAACTGGGTGAGGCAACCCCAGTGACGCCAACACGAAATACTGGCAAAGAGAATCTCCCCCATCCGTCCACACGTTCGCCCACTCGAAAGAATGCTTTCTCAAAGACGAATGTGCCAGCAATGTCAGACAACCAATCTTACCCTCCACCCTCGACCCCTGCGGTCAGACTGCCGCTCGCTGACCTCTTGGGAAATTCCGAAGACGCACCAAGGCAAGCTCTGCGGAAGGAGGACTCGCCTGAGGAACAACTGTCATGGCTTGCTGCCGGCGATCCCAATGGACTGAATCACACTCCTGCGCATAGGCGGAAGCGTGCCCACAGCTCTTCGCCAACAACTTCTTCGCAAGCAGATACCTCGTCTCATTTTCACGCACGCAAACCACTGGACGTCGAGCAGTTACAACGTGCGTTGAGGACCCCTAAAGCAGATCCTGCTACGGACTTGTGGACCAAATATAATAGCACTTCGACGCGTGAGGAAGAGTCTGGTCACAAGTTGCCTTCTTTGGCGCACCTCCTAAGCGAAGTTTCGCCACAAGAGCTTCCTCGAACGCCAGGCGGCAGTGTTGGTGGACTGCGACGATGGGCTAGCTGCGGTACCGAATGGCCAGAGTCTGGAGCAAAGAGGAGGAAGGTGCAAGCGCCACTGGCAGAACGGAAACCTGCCGTCACATATAGATCTATCGAGACAAGCAATCCCTCTCGACTCAGTGCAATGGTGGACAATGTGGCCGCCGGTCTTTCTCATCCCAAGCAAAAGCAGGTGAACGAAGAGCCGTCGAGCTCCTCGCCGTTGCCAGACAAGGGTATCTTCGAAGGATTGGCGGATGGATCACCAGTCAGCAGGGCTAATCGATCGAACAATACTTCATCAGTTACTGGTCATCAACTCGACAAGATTCAGCATACAGCAGCGATTGTTCTGGACCCGAGTCAGAGCTCGGACTATGGTGATGATACTATCGATTTGACCGAATTGGCTGTGGATGAGATTCTAGACGATGATCTATTGCCTGACAAAGACACCGCAACACCCAGCCTCGACCACGACTCCGACTACCGTGACGACGTAATGAATAATGACAACACAATATCTAACAAAGACAATGATGATATGGATATGCGGCAACTGACGACGATCGAGGAAGAAGATGATGAATTCGGCGACGATGGCGACCTCACAGCCGAAGATCTTGAAACAGCATTGACCCAGATCGAGGGTGCATCATGCCACAACAGTTACCATGCTCTCCCAGCATCCCGACCCACTGTTACATTCAACACAGGTCGCAACGCCCATCAGACTACAATACACAACAGCAAACCACGTGCAAAAGACACAACGCTTTCTGATGAGGATGATGAGTTTGGTGGATTGGACGTTGATGAGGAGCAGTTTGCCGCAGCAGAATTGGCGGCTACGCAGGCTCATCGTGCAAGCGTCCCGTCGCAAGGATCAGTACGTAAAACAAATCTGTCAGGGTGGTAGATAGCTAAAGATTATTAGATACCTATCAACAAATCACGTACAATTCAACGATACTTAGTACAACAAGTGGTCGAGGGTAAATACATGAGTGAACGTGGCATTGAACAGAAGGAGAAGGTATGGGGAACTCTCAGCCTTGCATGCCAATCTCGACTAATCAGCACAGGTCTTACAAGTAGAGGACGAAAAATCTAAGGCTGTGCGAGCCATTACTCTCCGGCAGTCGTGGTCTGAAACGCACTGCAATCCAGGAGCATACGTCCATGTGGTTGGCCAATTTTCCGAAACGGGCCACATAACTGTTGACGATGCAGCAAATCTCTTGATTGTGCATCCTGACCACCTGGTCTCTGCTACTGCAGTAGCGGATTCGTTCGACTGTCTCCGAAAAGCTGTATTGCAAGATCGAGTCAAAGCGACAAGCGTTACGAGCAAGGCGACCGTGTACGGATCGATTCTTCACGAATTGTTTCAGATCGCCATGCAGCACAATCGCTGGGAGGTTGACTGGTTGTGTCAAACTTTAAGCGAGCTCGTAGTGAAGTACATTGAAGGGCTCTTTGAAGCAGGAGCGACGAACACCAATGAGGCAATGGAGTTTTTGACAACAAAGATGCCTGAGTTGAAATCTTGGGCGGGTCATTTCGTCAGGAGTGTACCAAGCGTATGTGCATACATTATGGAAACATCGTCGCCTTCACCACTGACAGCCCTCAGACCTCCCAAAAGGCGCAAGACCGCAACGGTAAGATGGTCAGCCTCAGCGTAACCAAACTTCTTGATGTAGAAGAACACGTCTGGTCCCCGACATATGGCCTGAAAGGGAATATCGACGCCACCGTCGAGATTGCCATGGAGGACGAATACGGCAAGAAACGCCTGACGGTGCCATTTGAAGTCAAGACTGGCAAACATCAAAGTGCTGCGCACAGAGCCCAGACAGCGTTATACACTCTTCTCCTCTCGGATCGTTACGGTAAGGTCAACGACCCACCCATCAGCCACGAGGCTAACATGATATAGATATCGACGTCCAGTATGGTGTGCTCTACTATATGGAGAGCTCTGTCGTCAACCGTATACCAGCGGTCAGGAACGAGCTCCGTCACATGGTCATGCAAAGAAATGAGCTGGCTAGTTACGTTCGAGAACGACTTTCTCTTCCACCAATGCTGCAGAACGAATTCAAATGTGGGAGATGCTACGCTAAGACGTCGTGCTTCCTGTATCACAAACTATCCGAGGATGGCACACCAGAGACTGCTGGAGTGGGCACTAAGTTTGCTCAATTAGTTTCAAAGCTCAAACCGGTGCACCAAGACTTTTTCAAAAAATGGGACGAGCTACTGACCAAAGAAGAGACTGAGTCGTTCAAGTTTCGCAGAGAGCTCTGGACAATGCTGAGTCAGGAGAGGCAGAAGCTGGGCCGATGTTTTGCTGAAGTGGTGATTGAGCCCGGAACAGCCTGCGAAGATCGTAATGCACAGAAGATCAATCGGTTCACATACAACTTCATCAAGAAAGACCTATCTCCTGGTTTCTCCTTCACCGAGTCCCAGATCACAGTTGGAGAGCCGATTGTCGTATCAAGCGAGGAGGGTCACTTTGCCCTTGCCAATGGCTATGTCACCAAAGTCTCGGCCAGCCGAATTGGAGTCGCCGTGGACAGAAGACTACACAACGCGCGCAAACGGCAATTCGGCTTCGACGTGATCACCAATCAGTCTTTTGCTGCCATCATGGATGTCGATAAAGAAACCCAGAGCGGCTGCAGTCAGGGCAACGATAAGGAGCACCAAGTTGTCTACCGGCTCGATAAGGACGAGTTCAGCAATGGGATGGCGACAGTCCGAAACAATCTTCTAGCTATCATGGACGATGACGTGTTTCAGTCTTACGAGCTGCGCGAGCTCATCGTCCAGGACAAAGAGCCAGTCTTCAAGCCAACTCCTTCTGCATATTCGTTAAGCGGCCCGCCGAGTCAGATGCAGATAAATTCCGATCAGCGTGCAGCTATCGACAAGATCATGTCTGCACGAGACTACGCTTTGGTGCTGGGAATGCCCGGGACCGGCAAGACTACCACCATCGCTCACATTATCCGAGCACTCGTTGCGAGAGGGAAAAGCGTACTCTTGACATCGTATACCCACACTGCAGTTGACAACATCCTGCTCAAACTTCGCGACTCATCAGCATCTGTTCTCCGACTGGGTGCCCCGGCAAAGATTCATCCTGAAGTGCAGGAATTTGCAAGACTAGCAGCGATACCAAGAGAATCCATTGAAGAGCTTGAGGAGATGTACATGACTCCTCAGGTTGTGGCCACCACTTGTCTGGGAATCAACCATCAGATCTTCCAGAAGCGCATTTTCGACTACTGCATCGTGGATGAGGCTTCTCAGATCACTCTTCCGGTATGTCTTGGACCAATCCGAATGGCACGGACATTTGTGCTCGTAGGCGATCACTACCAGCTACCTCCTCTCGTGCAGAACAAGGAGGCGCAAGCGGGAGGTCTCGATATATCGCTGTTCAAGCTCCTTTCAGAACGGCAACCAGCTTCTGTCGTAAACCTCGAACACCAATACCGTATGTGTGCCGAGATCATGCACCTTTCGAGCACTCTGATATACAGTGGAAGACTCAAGTGTGGGAACGAACGTGTCGCAGGTCGTATCCTGGAGACGCCGAAACAATCTGGTCTTTCAAACTTCCATAGCGCATTGAATTGCCACGCACACATGTCGCCCAGCAAAAGTCTGCAGCTCTGCCCTTCTGCAACATCACCCACTTGCCAGCTCAGCATGCTTCTGGATCGATCCAGGAAAGTCGTCTTCGCTAACACAGATTGTATTGTGGGTGCGCATGAAAAGCTCATTGGATCGCGCATCACGAATGCGTACGAGGTCAACGTCATTCAGCTTCTATCCTCTGCTTTGTTGGCGCAAGGGATTACGCCAGCTCAAATGGGCATCATATCCTTCTATCGCAGCCAGCTTTCGCTTCTACGACAGACGCTCAAGCACACGAGCGCTGAAACAGTCGAGATGCACACTGTCGACAAATATCAGGGACGAGACAAGGAAGTTGTACTGCTGAGCTGTGTCAGGAGTAACAAAGACAGCAACGTGGGCGATCTGCTGCGTGACTGGCGAAGAGTAAATGTCGCTATAACGCGAGCCAAAAGCAAATTCGTCATCGTAGGGTCGAAGAAGACGTTGATTGGCGATGATCTATGGAAGAAATTGATTGGACTAGTAGAGGAGATGGGAGGAATGGTAGATCTGAACGATAGCCTTCTTCTGGGCCACGAGTTGGGTGACGGCATCGGTGAGGTCCAGGTCGAGGAAGCGGTGACTAGACCATCTCCAACAAAGAAAAGGCCCAAGGTCTTCAATCCTAGCCAGGGATCGGCAAACAGGGGTAGAGTCCGGGAACCACTCAAGCAGGGAAGGATTGGAAAGGAGCTGTTCTTGAAGAATCGGCCAATCAGTCAGGACATTATGAACATGATTATGGGATAAAGCAGGGGCTTTGGGTTTTGGATAGTTGATCTGAGCATATACTCATCGTACTGACTCAGTTGATGGTCTGTTCCTTTTCAGGTATTTAATTGTCACTTACATCAAAGATCATCACGTGAGATCCCCGTCCAGCTTCCCCGACTTCCCCAACCCCACCCTCATCCCACTCTCCGCACCACAACTCTTTTCTCCCATACCAACACACAAACAAAGCAAATCCCAATGAGCAGCGCCTCCTCTGACCCCGCGCTCCTGGCTCTCATCCTAACAATCCGCACGCGCTCCGGCCCCCGAATCGTCTTCCACTACCCCGCGCACCCAACCTCCTCCACTCCGCACTCCCACCACCACCACCGCCGGCACACCTCCCTCGACACCCAGTCCTCGACCTCCTCCTCCACTGCAGCCGAAGACAACACCACAACAACCAACACCCACAACCCCACCTCCGACACAGAAGACGTCTCCTCCCCGTCCCGCGGCGACCTCTCCTCCAAGCCCGCGCGCAAAACCCGCACCCTAAGAGAAGAAGGCCCAGACGAGTACCAAGATGAGTACTACGACGACGACGACCTGCCCTCGTCCCGCGTGCCGGCGGGGCCTACAATCGGCGTCAAAGACGAGCGGCCCGCGGAGTGGGAGGTGCTGCTCGGCTTCCCCACGTCGGCGCTGAGTCGGCTGCTGTGTCCGGCGCGGGAGGCGAGGAAGAAACGGTTCGAGGTCGGGGTCGGGGACGTGGTGTTTTTAGGGTATCCGACGTTTGTCAGGGACGATGGAGGGTGGAGGAAGGGCGGGAGGAAGAGCAGGACTACTACCTCTACTGCTGCTGCTGCTGCTGCTGCCGCGGTGGAGGGGGCGAGGGATATACGCCGCGAGAGGCTAGGGGATGAATTGGCTGGGTCGCCGGCGGGGTCAGCGGCTGTCACGGTAGGCGCAGGGAGTTTTGGGAGTCAGGGTGGGGTGAGTGAGGAGGCGAAGAGTGTTAGTGCGGGGTCGGACGGGGAGAGCGGCGGTGATATGGCGATGTATCATGTTGTGTTTGTCATGGCTCCTTCGCCGCTGCAGCATCAGGCGAAGATCGCGGATATGTATGAGAATGTGGTTAAGAAGTTTGCGAAGGCGCTAAAGTATGAGCAAGCACGGACGGGATATGTGTGGGCGGAGAGTAGGCGGATATTGGATATGAAGAGTAGAGGGAAGGAAGATGGTACGAGATCTGAAGTTTTTCTACGGATGAAGGTCTGGCTAATGCTCGACAGGAATCAATATCAGCATTCTCTGGCCCCAGATCATGCAGGCGTCGACTTTGGCACGTTCAATTGCACATATATACACTGCAATCTCGGCTTCGAAGATCGCTCATGTCTCCATCGGAGAGACTGTGGATGCGAGCATGCAGATCCCGTGGACAATGTCGACATCAAATGCACCTACGCCGGCTGACCCACAGACACCTGGCCTATGGGTGACAACGGCGTCAATGCTCGAGGAAGACGGGACGCTGAGTCCGCACGCGGCACTGCTGCTGCTCGAAGAAAAGGAGACCTTGCTCAAGGAGATTGAGAGCGACAACCGCGAGCTTGCTGCTCCGCTCGGATACTTCATACGAGAATTGACGCCGACAAAGTCACTCCAGAAAATGGCGATTCGATTGTCCTTGCGCCTTCCGGATCTCCAATTCCTGGCACGACATCTCATCTATTGGCGACGTGCGCGTGCAATCCCACCACTCCATATCCGCGACATATACATCGTATCCCCTCTGGCCGATATGAGATCCTTCTCAGCTGCAACAGAGGCATTCGAGAGAAGGTTTCCTGGACTCCCTAGCTTGCCCCGGATACTCCAGTCGTTGAGCTCGCGACCTTTGCCGTACGGCTATCTGATCCCTAGTCAGGATCACAAGCCTGTGTACATGGACATCCTGGCTTGGCTGCTGCGTGGCAATTGGGTGACGCAGTTGCGGACCTTTGCCTGGGTGCGGGTCTCGACCGAGATTAAGACGAAAGCAGCGATACAGGCGAAGAAGGAGGAACAAAGGGGCAGTGCCAAAGGTCGCTCATCCAAGCGTGACTCGACAGCATCGGGGCCTTCAGGAACTGGACTGGAAAGGCAGATTACAAATGACAGCTACAGCGAAGACGAGCGATCGAGAGGCGAGAAGTCAGCTGCAGCTGGCATTTTGTCTCCATTGCTGAATCCAGTCACTGACGCAAGCAAATCCGATGCAGGCAGCGTAGGTAGCAATCGAACGGCGGTGCAAGTTAGCGCTGGACTGGGGCCTTCGCCTTTGAACAAGGTTGCTCAACACGAGGCACCCTCGCCGCTGAGTATAAACGGCAAGACAGTGGCAACTGAAGACGATACTGGCACTATTCCACCACTTGACCTGGCAGCACAGGAGCCCTCTGTGATACTCGCACCACAGAAGGCGAGTACTGAAGAATCGCACTGGCTTTCCCTGATCAGAGATTCGCTTTCCGATGAAGATCTCCAGAGTGCTTGGCCCACTCTAAGTATGTACTTTGACGGGCAATGGGCACTGGAAGACGTTGCAGCCCGCGAAGGCATGAAGCGGAGCCGGGTGGCAAATTTGGTTGCGAGGCTAGAGCGCGAGGGCGTGCTTTGCATAGCGAGACATTGGTGAATGACAAGTTATTAATCGGTACGCGGGCGTGTGGCTCGGTCTTGCGTCCTGTCCTCCCTCATCCCAGACACTACATCCTGCACCAGGTCACGTAGGTCAGCCTGGCCCTGCTCTGATTGGAAGTCCGACCTGGATGCAAGCTCCTCGATTCGGCGACGAAATTCGGGATCGGGTGCGGAATCCTCATCCATGGGCTCAGTAATGGTGCCAATGCGAATATCACCAATTCCAGGAGGTACACGGGGCGGATGTTGGATGCCATTAGACATACCGCCATTACTGGTGGTGCCTGCCAAAGCGGCGGATGTAGCATTTGCCCCGCCTGTTTGAGCGATAGTGGATGCACCAGAACCACCTGAGCCAGTTGCAACAGCCTCGCGAAGATAGGCAGCGACGAGTGGGAATTCTTCCTCTGACTCGATCTTCTCCTCAGGGGTTTGGTCTTCTTGGTTGCGTGAATGGAGGTCAGCTCCGAACTCCTCAACTAGTAGTCGAGCCATTTCGACTGTCTCGACGACGGCCAATGGTGTGTCACCATCGTTGTCCCTTATGTTCACATTGACGTGAAAATCCGTAATTAGCTTCCGAGCGAGCTCAGCATGACCATATGATACAGCTGCGTGCAGCAACGAATAGCCAGAAAAATCCTGCTCCGAGGCCAATTCGGGCTGGCTAGCGAGATGCTGTAGCACAGCGTCAGGCCGGTCAGGGGCGAGGTTGAGCAGCCGATCGATGGTCGTTGTCTGCGCCATGGTTTGTGTATGAGTCGAATTAGTGGCGGTGTTGGAAAGAAGCTGAAAAAATGGCGGTGTTCGTTTCGTTCTGCGCCCCGCGTGCCCCGCCATGACTCAGACCCACCGAAGCATTGATTCACGGGCCTCAGCCTCGTTCGCCGCTGCCTTTATATTTCACATAACCTACATTCCATGTCAATTTTTAATTAATCACCGTCCTTTACTGGAATCGAAGGTCTAACAGTCCGTCGACCACCTGCTTGCTGGAGGACACAGCCCAGGGAGGTACTTGAATGAAAGGATTGCATCTCTCACATCACGCACTTGGAATCTCCAAAATCTTAACCTTGACCCGTCCACTGAAAATAATCATCACTCCCAGCTACTGGGGAAGCAACCGTTCATATTCCGCTACAATGGCGGCTCGAGAGGACGCCCCTTTCAAGGCGCAGAGCCCAGATGAGGTGGGCCACATGGTCAAGGTGTTCCAAGACCACAGAGGCAAGAAAGGCAAAGGCGGTTTCTCATGCAGGGCTTCAGACTTTCCCGTTCAAGGCTCTGACATCCAGGTGACTTCCTGGAAAATGCAAGACTGGGACTACAAGAAACCTCATCTCCCCTCGTATGCCAGAGGCTTGTTCACATATAAGAATAGCAAAGGCCGGCAGGAAATCGCCGTTCGAGGATACGACAAATTCTTCAATCATGGCGAGGTTCGCAAGACGGAATGGCCCAATGTCGAGAAGAACACCGTTGGCCCGTATGAGCTGTCTGTGAAGGAGAACGGTTGCATCATCTTCATTTCTGGTTTAGAGGACGGCACGCTTCTTGTATGCAGCAAACACTCGACTGGACCACGAACGGATGTGGATGTATCACACGCTTCGGTGGGCGAGAAATGGGTCGACAGGCATATGGCCGCCGTTGGAAAGACTCGCCATGATCTGGCCAAAACGCTGAGGGCGATGAATGCCACCGCGGTCGCCGAACTGTGTGACGATGAATTCGAGGAGCACGTGCTGGCCTACACACCTGACCAGGCTGGACTCTACTTGCATGGAATCAATGTCAACTTGCCAGAATTTATGACGTATCCCGCCCATCTTGTGGACCAGTTTGCTGAGGAATGGGGTTTCAAGAAAACCATGCACATTGTCGAAAATGACATTCGCAGAGTGAGAAGATTTTTAGACGACACTGCTGAGACAGGAAACTACGCTGGACGAGACACCGAAGGGTTCGTCATCAGATGCCGAGCTAGGGAGGTTGAAGGCGCGCCGTACGAGGACTGGTTTTTCAAGTACAAATTCGAGGAGCCGTATCTCATGTACCGCCAGTGGAGAGAGTGCACAAAGGCTCTGATTGCTGGAAAGGAGCCGAGATACAAGAAGCACAAGAAAATCACAGAAGAATATCTTAAGTTTGCCAGGCGCAAGCTGCTGGACGATCCCACCCTAGCCAAACGATACAATCAGAACCATGGGATCATCGGACTCCGCGATGACTTCCTTGCCGAGATGGGCGTGAAAGGCTCTGATATTATCAAGAGCGAACAGGCAGAAACAGGAGAGACAGACGGAAAGGTGACAAGAGACATTGTCCTGGTGCCCATCGCAACTATCGGATGCGGCAAGACCACAGTAGCTCTGGCTCTAGCGCGACTCTTCGGATGGGGGCATGTGCAAAATGACAACATCCAGGGCAAAGGTCGGCCAGCGAGATTTGCGACCTTGATAACTCAAGGGCTTATGGAATATCCTGTAATGATAGCGGATCGCAACAACCACCAGAAGCGGGAAAGGAAACAGCTCATCGAGGATGTGTCCCGAACGGTGTCGAATCCCAAGTTTGTCGCTTTGCACTACGTGCACGAACGTGGTGATTACGACTATATCCGGCAGAAGATGCGCGAACGCATCTTCAGCAGAGGCGATCGGCACCAGACAATCCACGCCGGCACAAAAGGACAAGGTGAGATCATCGAGATCATGGAAGGCTTCATGCATCGTTTTGAGCCACTGGATACAAGCTCCGAGCCAGACGACATGTTCGATCTGACGATCGATCTGGATGTGACTCTTTCGTCACGGGAGAACCTCGAACGAGTGGTCTCCAGCCTAGAGTCAAACTACCCTCAGATATTTAAGACGCTTCCTTCCGCCGAAGATCTCGACAATGCGATCGAATGGGCCCTGAACGATTACAACCCTTCAATAAAGCACGAGATAAATGGAGGCCAGTACAAGACCTCGAAAAGGGATAAGGAGAACAAGGGAAGAAACAAAATCCGAGAAGAGATTGCGGCCCGGCCAAAGCCAGTGAAGATCGAATATTTTGGCGCATTCCTCTCATCTGCTCGCGTTACCTCGATACTAGAGGCAGTCTTTAACGATGCTAAGACGTCGGTCGGAAGAATGTATAGGCAGCTGCAGCAGTCTCATCGAATTCAGCAAGAATTCCACGTTACACTAATCCATCGCGCCAGCGCCGCACAGAACGCTTCATATTGGGATGAGCTGAATCAACTCTACAACGAGTTCAGCAAAGACGGCCGCTTCGTGGATCCTGAGCTTGGCAAGACTCGTGTCATGCTTGAGCGGGTCGTATGGAACGATCGATTGATGTGCTTTGTGGTGCGCCTGGTTCCGGCCAAGGACGAGGGGGATGAGACGCAGTACAAGTCGGTCAATGCTATTGCTCACATCACTGTTGGGACCGCCAGTGAGTCCATCAAACCCAAGGAGAGTAATGACTTGCTGGCGAAGTGGAACCAGGAGGGAAGCGGAGAGCATAGTGGCATCCAAGAGATTCTGGTCAAGGGCTTCGTGGAGTTGCCTGCGACTGTCAAGGCTGTGATGCAGCGTCGCTGAGCATAGAATTGCGGTCGTGATCTGCTGGGCGGTTGTCGAATTGAAATACAAACAATGTTTTGAAAAGTGGCATTTTAGCGAGCACAGAGATACCTCAACACATATGTAGAGTAGAATCCTCACTCAATACTTTAGTCCTCCCTATATCGCGTGTCCATTCCGCAGGAATTGCAATCATGCGGAGACCGACGTGGTGAAGGTGTTGCTTAAGCAATTGTCACTACATTTGCTCTGCTGCCGCCCACTAAGCTTGAGTCTTTCTTGTACAACATTCTGTTTATCTTTCATAGATCTCGAAGATAACTCGTCGTACGTGGTAGGTGAATTAACCAATCCGGGGCTCGCCTCCCCCAGACTGACTCCCCGATGTCGCTAATCCCTGCGTCCCACTTTAGCGCCAATCTGGGGAATCGCGTCTCCTCTGGCCCGAGGCACATCGGCGGGGTTCATCTCCATGTCCATGACGTGTGTGCAGTCCATGACCGTCTACCCTGCTCGATATCTCAGACGTCTTTATCAGAGCTGAAGACAAGAAGGTAAGACATCATCACTTTTGTAATCTTTCAATCGCATACCTGTTTCTTTCCTACTTCTCCCAACTCCATCACTTGAGCTTCCCCATTCCCTGTCGCCCGACCAGAGCATCTCCATCCCTCACCACCAACCATGCCTCCTCCCTCCGCCACCCCCCATGACCTCTCCTGTCTTCACCTCCGCGACCTCGAGCGCATAGCCGCAGACTGCATGGACCGCCAGACCCGAGACTACTACAATGAAGGCGCCGACGCCAGCATGACACTGGCCGAGAACCACACCGCATACAACAAGTACCGCATCCGGCCGAGGGTGCTCCGCGACGTCTCCCGCGTCAACCCCTCCGCCTCCGTGCTGGACTTCACCGCGTCATGCCCTATCGGCGTCGCGCCGACCGCAATGCAATGCCTCGCGCACCCAGACGGGGAAATCGCCACCGCCGCAGCATGTAAAGAAGCCGGCGTGGCGATGGGGCTGAGCAGCTTCGCCACGAAGAGCTTGGAGGACGTGAAAGCTGCTGGGGGGGACACGGCGCGGGTACTGCAGCTGTACCTCTTCGAAGAGCGGGAAGAAAGCGCACGATTGATTCGACGGGCGCGAAAGGCCGGGTACAAAGCCGTGTTCCTCACGGTGGACACACCTGTGCTCGGGCGGCGGAATCTCGAGATCAAGAACAAGTTCAAGCTACCGCCGCATTTGCGGATTGCGAATTTCGCGGACGGGGCGAATGGCGAGGGGAAGGAGGAGAAGAGTGGGGATAGCGAGGCGGGTTATACCGAGGGGGAGAAGAGGGTTATGCCTAGGGGACCGGTGACGTTTCATTCACATGCGGCGAATCCGACGCTGGAGTGGGGGAGGGATATCACGTGGTTGAAGAAGGAGTGTGGGGAAGATATGAAGGTTTATGTAAAGGGAGTGGCGACCGCCGAGGATGCGCTGTTGGCGATTAAGTATGGCGTTGATGGGATTGTGGTCAGCAATCATGGTGGGAGACAGCTGGGTAAGATTAATTTCTCCTTGATATGCATGGTCTAGAGCTGATGGGTCACAGATGGTGCACTAGCGACGGTCGATGCCCTGCCGGAGATTGTCGAAGCAGTACAAAAGAAGATACCAGTACATGTGGATGGAGGTATTCGTCATGGCACAGATGTCTTCAAAGCATTAGCGCTGGGAGCCGACTTTGTCTGGATTGGCAGACCTGTGCTATGGGGTCTGGCATACAAGGGCAAGGAAGGAGTTGACTTATGCTTACGACTCATCAGCGACGAGTTCAAGCTCTGCATGGCTCTGGCGGGTGTGACTTCGGTCAAGGACATCTCGAAGGACTACCTCGTGAAGATCGACCGCTCAGGCTTCGTAAGCAGATTATGAGAAATGCGCATTGCGCTGATCGGTGCGAAGCTGGAAGAGCCGGGGCGAGATATGATTACTTGATGACTACAGGAACAGGCCATCTATCGGGTATCTGTGTTTGTATATAAGCGTGCCGACTCTTACAATGTTTTCTTGGCAGACCCATTTTGAAACTCCGGTTTAGTACTCTTTACGATCAAAGGCAGCGATGTGAGCTTATTGGGCCAGACCAATTCATACTCGTCCTGCCTCCCATTCAAGCAATGCCGCAGCCAAATGCCCCAGGTTATGTAAAAATAGGCGCCGGTGCCGGTCATGAGATGCCTTGTCAATCGTTAGTCATGTACGGAAGCTATGCTGCTCGGTCAAACTCACCACCATCCATGTCCTTCCAGCACGAGTCCCCAAGGAAGCCCCAGGTCGTGTCTCCACCGACGAATTTTGGAGCAGTAGATATTATCCAGATTCCAGATCCCGAAGCCTCCAAGGAATATGGCCAAGCCCATGGCGATCATTGTCCACATTGTTTTCAATATCCATCGATCTCTATCTTCTTGCCTCTTCCGTTCCTGGGCGGGAAGATGTGCCTTGGCCTGCTCTTGCTTCTTAAATGTCGGCCTCATGTTGATCTCCATAACATACATAGATCGCACAAGGACGATGACGGTCAGAAGTGCATACATGTTCTGGTGAAACTTCGGATCTTGCAGATAGTGGTAATAGCCAGTGATGAAGAGGGCGAGAGAGACTTGAGATATGGCGAGGAGGAATTGGGTCAACGGCTTCTTCTTGTGAGAGAAGGTGGCATAGACCATCAAACAGGTGGTGTAGATCATAGAGAGCTCGTCGACCAGTTGCATCGGGTACTTCAGTGTCGCATGGAACAGAAAGCTACCAGTCCCGACCAGAAAGTAGCCGATGAAGGTGATGAGGAAGATTTGATCGTGGTCATTCTTGATGCAGTTGTAAGCACCCTTGAAAGCCAGGTATTGGAACAGAACGTTCGTGAGAGTGTTCACGATCTCGGCTGAGTAGATGGTAGCATAGTAGTCCTGCAGACATTAGATCCCGCTAAAGTGGCGCAAGCAGCAAGCTTACCTCTTCACACCAATTGAGAGTGCTTGTAACCGGCTCCCAGTATCCCTTTTTCAATGGTGGGTACGGCACCGAGGGCAGCCATGAAGGCATGTTGATAGCTGGTTGAGTAGCCAAGTGGAATTGTAGCTGGTGCAAGCTTATATGTAAGATCCGAGGCTGCTGAACGAGGCGCGGACAAAGCGGAGGCGAAACGCGGAGGAGGAGAGGCGAAGAAAGGGTTTATGGCCTGAAAGGACCGAACGAGAGACTTGCTACAAGCATAGGCGCCGAGGGCAGCACCGAGGTATTGTGATATAAGGTTCGAGGCGGATGAAAGAAGGGAAGGTCATATGGCTTGAATAATCAGAAAGTTATTTACAGACATGTCACTCGTGTTTCCACCCTGCAGGAGAAGCTGCGACAGGCTGCGCCTGCGACGTCACAGCCCGCACATCCAGGACGCCAGTGTCATGCGAGTCATGGGCCTACAACGAGTCAAGTTAGCCACCCCACCTGCACTCGTCCGACTCACCCGCGCAACGGACACCGCGACTTCACATGCTGTCTGCTTGACATCGTGTGGATTGCAGTGATAAACCTTCTCAAAACATCAACGGTCCGATTGCTTGGTTGCCCACCACAAGATTAGGTTGACGCCACCACTATATCCAACCTCGCAAGCTACATCCATTTCTGTCACTATGTCCCTTCCCAATGAAGCACTACAAAAGGTCCGCCCGAAATTGCGGAACTCCATGCCCGGTCGCCACGCTGACTTTATGCACAGCTCCTGCTGGAGATTGAGCAAAAGGCGTCGTTCGCTCAGCAACAAATGGTCATCGTCAAGTCTCAGATCGACTCCTCGAAACGCGAGATCCGTATGATAGACCTGATGAACACGGAAATCTCCTCGCTGCCCCAGGATGCCAAGCTCTACGAAGGCGTTGGGAAGATGTATGCACTCTCTATCATTGACGTAGTGCACTTTTTTCTAATCATATGCCAGGTTTGTGGCAACACCCACGGCGACTGTAAACACAAGATTGGCCAAGGACAAGGAGGATCTCAATGCCAAGCTCGCGAATCTCGACAAAAAGTACACTTTCCTGGAGACCACTTACAAGAACAGCCAGGATCACCTCGATAAGGTCTTCAAGAACGGTGGCCGCTGAACAAAGCAATTCTGGTTCGAATTACGCAAACTCTTAAGCGCATGGCAACTTGGATTTACTGGAGAATCCAGGAGGGAACTCCGAATCCGTTTGCCTAGCCCAAGCTCTCAATATGCTGCAGCTGCCATTGCATGGCATGAAGCACCACCGCCACATGGCGAGGGACTCCGATGGTAACGAAACTCAAGATCTGGGCAGGGCGTAAGCGCCCGACGACCAGACAGGTATAACGACAAACTAAGGCAGCATATACCGGCACCTTGGAAAAAGATCGGACTGGACCGACTTGGAGCGTACCACAAGCCTGGTTGAGAGTCGGAGCGGTCTATTTTTGGGCTGACACAGCCTATTGTACATAGAAATTACCAGATACCAAACCACTTCTTGACCGGCTTCCTCTCTCCACCGAAATCCACATACTCCCCAGTGGCATTTTCTGGTGCTACTGGACTCTGATCCAGAGCTGGCGATGTGCCTCCTTCCCGCTCGGCGTCCGCGAGCGTCGTCTTCTCAACACTTTCACTCCTGAACGTCCAGCCACCAATTCCCGCCTCCTCATCGATGCCATGTGCCTTCCTGTACTCGCTGCGCTTCCTCACGTCATCCACCTTGGCCTCTCTACGCGCTATAGTCTCAGCCGTGATATGGTCTGTGTGCATCTGGTATACTTCCCACCACCTGCCCAAGAAACGAAGCGGGTGTGAGAAGAATAAATTGTTAGGTGGTAATTGGTCGCGGAACGGTGTAGAGGAAAGGAAATTCGTCAGGATGGTGAAGAAGGTCAAGGATACAAGTACGCTCTTGGAACTATGTCAGCTGTGGCCCAACGTCACATGCGCAGTGTTTACGAACCAAAGTGATCCATAAGTGCAATGACCTCGAGGTCAAAAACCAACGCATAAAGCTTCCCTCTGGCGGCATCATGTGCGGATACCGCCGTGTCTGCTGCGCTTTTCTCTCATGCTCGGACAGCGGTGGGCCAGCGTATGATTTTGCCTTTGCTTTGCGCGCAGGGTGTGAGGGTGGTCTGAACTTATCCGGCTGCTCCAGCACGCGGGCTTTGACTGGCTTTGCGGTAGATGCATAGCGGAGGCTTGCCAGTGAGATCGGCGGACGTCGCGCACTGAGTCGACGGAGTGCCAGCATCGATTCCGTTGCTACCGATCGGCGGGTAATCGCCAGTGCAGAGGTGAGAGTGTTCATGGCTGTGGTTTAAGAAAGGGAAGATCGGATTAACGTGAGGGGAACGTTTTTGTCGGGCGTCGTTGCTTCCTCCGCAGAGAAGCCGTCGTCGATTTGGGCACCACGCCACTTTGCTTGCGCCAATACCACCATTGCCTTTTGCAATTGCTCACTGGATAAGGCAATCAAAGGGCTTAAAGGTCTCCAAGATTGCAGTCTTAACATATTTACTCTGACCAGCTCGCAAATTACAGCAGTCCACCAACAATGCTAATTTGAAGAAACACCCATCTTTCTCACACCAACGGCATACCAAAATGCCTGCCCCTACACGGTCACGGCCTCTCAAGAAGGAATACCTTCCCTCCGCCTTCCGCTCCATCAAGCCCGTTCTGTTCTCCGAGACCGCGCGACCATCTACCCTCGCCCCCTCCATTCGGCACATCGCGTGGTCGCCTCTCGGCTCGTGCCTGGCCTCAACTTCTGGCGCGACAATTCGCATCTGGAACCCCGAGAAGCCTACTGTCAAAGCGAGTCAGGAACTGCGCGGTCATGTCGGAGCAGTGGAGCGCGTAGCGTGGCGACCGGGGAGGGAGGCGGAGCTTGCATCCACCGGTGTTGACGGGACGGTCAGGCTCTGGGATGTGCGTGTGGGTGCGGCAGGCCAAGGGAAGTCGACTTGCGTTGCGGAGGTCAAGGCTGGGCAGCATGGACTGTTCTTGACTTGGAGCCCAGACGGAACGGAAGTGGTTGTCGGTACGAGGGATGATGTGATCGTGCCTATCGACGTACGGATGGGCGCGGCGGTCGGTAGTGTGCCGGAGGCATTAGAAGCCAGAGAGGGCAAGAAGTTGCAGACTGCGCAGACGAACCAGCTTGCCTTTTCGAACTCAGGAAGGGAGGTGTTTGCCACGACGGGAGATGGTCTGGTCAAGGTCTTGGACTGGCCGAGCATGGTATGTTCCAATGAATATGCACGGAATGATCATGTATTGATTGTGGCCTCAGGAGCATCTTCATACGCTGAATGCGCACACTTCAGCTGCCAACTGTGTGGCACATTCGCCAAACGGAAATTATCTAGCTACTGGTGGCAGCGACTCGCTGATCGCGCTATGGGATACGCACGACTGGGTGTGCAGACATACTCTGGCCCGCAGTACCAGCGCAATTCATCATTTATCATTCTCCTTCGATGGTACTTATCTCGCCAGCGGCTGCGGATCTGAGAAGGATGGACAGTCTGGCATTGAGATTGCTCATGTCGAGACTGGCGAGTATGTTCACACAATCGAGACGACCAATGCCCCGACCATTGTTGCCTGGCATCCTCTTCGGTACTGGCTCGCATATGCTGGCGACGCCGGAGGACTGCGGACCATCGGTGTTGGCAACAATGCTTTGTGAGCATCCTTTCTACGGCCATGAGGAGTAATATGTCCTGAGCCGAGGTATATCAGAGGTACAGTGTTTGTGCGACATCCATCCATCAAGTCCGGTAAGCTTCCAAAGCATGAAGGAGCGCCCACCCCACCCCATCCTTATCGACAACAGCTTTCACCATGCGACCGACCATACCACGTCTGATCCCACCTCGAGGAATCTTCCACACTTCTCGCGGATCTGCACTCTCGCGCATGGCAAGCCCTTGTTGTTTTGAGGTGGGCGGAACACCTCCGGTTGCCGGATTCATGCTGTTGGGAATACCCGGGTTTGTGATTCTGGATGGTGGATCGATGGACCTCATTGCCACAACGTCTAATTGGTCACGAGTCTTGGCTTGTGCGTTTGGCTCTGCGACCGAGACCGCAAGGAGACCTTCTGCAACCGCCAATTCTTCCTGAGTGGGATCGAAAAAAACATTATCCTTAACAGTCATGACCAGGAGAGTCACAGGCGGTTTCGTGCTGGCAGAGCTCTGATCGTACAGTGATACCGCAGCATCCCAGTCGTCGTTGAAAAGAGGGTCTTCGTCCTTCTCGGAAACAAGTGCTGGAAGCTTTGTGTTCAGCAACGCCAGGTGTGTCGTTAATGAAAGCAGAGGTAGCGGATAAGACAGTGGCGCCGACAAAAGGAGGATCTTGAGCATGTTAGTCGAACGAATGTGCAATGGCGCCGATTAGACCTACATCAATAGACAAAACCCAGTGAAATCGAGAATTAATGTACAGTCTATCCCTAAGTTTGCCATCCGCGAGAAGTGCTTCCGAAAGCATGGAGCCCAGGAAAACCGGCAACTGATCGTCATCTCTGAACCCAGGAATCTCGACCGCAACTTCCAGCCATGAGTCCAGTCCTTTGCCGTCGTTGAAGTCCTGATCAGCATCATTCATGTCAACGTCCTCGCCACCACCCGTTCCTAGTCCTCTAGATCCCTCCTGGTCCGTCTCGCCACTTATAGGCGCCGACCCACTCGTCTTCTCAACCTGAGCTTTGACACCAACTATGGCTTCTGTCCCATCTTCGAAGCATACTCTGGCGCTGCCATTGGCAGCAGGCAAGACATCTGTCTCTGCGACCATTGGTCGGAACTGAGTCGATGTTCGTCCATCTGTTCGGATCGGTGGGGATTGTGCGAGAGAAGTCTGGATGTATGAGAGCTCTGCTGGCGATAGCAGAACTGTTGAGGCTGGCGCCATTGAGGTGTGAGTATATGAGTTGGGTTTATATTAGATCTAGTGGTAAAATCGATGCATGGTCCAAATCTGAATTTGGTCGGGCGGACCAGAGCCTCCTTTCAGCCAATCAGAAGCCGAGATCGACCTTGAACATCAAATCCGCATTTCTTGTGTTAAACATCCAGCATGATTTCTTCCGTCTTCGTCCAATATTCGCATTTCACATCTGTGCGGGTTCGAAGAAGAGTAGCGAGCACTCAAGGTCCAGGCACATTCGATTGCTGACAGCGCGTGTGTCTGGCCAACTTTCACTCAGTCTTGCCAGCTACCCCAGCATGGATGTGATCGATACGCATGTGTACGCTCACACTGCGCGATCGCTCAGAGCATGCAGGCTATACACAGTGACTTCCATCGAGCTCCCATCTCATCCGCTCGGATCAGCGGCGGGTCCTCAAGATCCGGAGGGCTTAAGCTTTTGTCATCGAAGTCGGTGGTACTTACACACACATGGACAACCTTGAATACAAATAACAAGCCATGCCAGTCCCCGTCTCATCATGTTAGCTACAATTTAACTCATAAATGGCAGATCCGAGCTCATTCATGTGAATGTTGCACATCTAAGAAAGGGTTGGGGTGACAGAGAAGTTCACAACACGCTCGTTTATTCGATCATATTTACTTGACATGTGATCCGCACCTCTCTCCTGCACAATGACTTGATCTCATCCTCCTCCAGCCACTTCATTCTTTTCATCCTTCTACTGCGTTCCTCTTTCCAGCTCCTGCTTTCATCACACTCCTCTGTTGGCAAAAGACCAGCAATACCTCAGCCAAAGCGACAGCGCGATCGTCAAACTCCTCCAGGAACCTGCTTCAGATCACCAGCAATGCAGAAGCTGGAGTCGACGTATGTGCATTTTCCCTGTGATCCCATGCTACTCATGATTCACTGACAGATCGAAGGTCAGAGCTCTTTGGCCCCGCAATTATCTACATCCTAGTCGGAAGCACTTCACAGCTGTTTACAGTACACAAGGATCTGTTTCTACGATCTTCCAGCTATGCAGAAGCGTCGCTATCACCGTTATGGCATGATCAACTGCCTTTAGCTGCGGCAAATCAATGTCTTCCCACGGGCACACCTTTCCTGGATCTTCGAGAACAAGATGTTGCGCATTTTCCAATTTACGTCAATTTTCTGTATACTGGGAACATCCTCTGGAACATGGCTGATGGCTGGGAATTGATCTTCGGTGCATTCTGCCTCGGCGAATATCTCCAGGACGAGTGCTTCAGAAACGCTATCATCAATCGTCTGAACGAGGTTGTCAAGGAAAATGCCAATAATGGTGGGGGATGGTTCGATGAGCGTCTGCTACCATCAGCGAATTATGTTTACAAGCATACACTGCCGAAATCAGTTCTTAGAACTTGGCTCGTCGACATGCATGTGCAAGCCGGGAAAGGACGATGCGCGATGAATCCTGCGCCTGACGGCTCGGATCCCCCTTTTGAGTTCATACGAGATGTTTTGGACTCGTTGACTCACAATACAGACATAAGCAGCGGGTGGAAACCCTGGGCTATGGACCTATGCGACTATCACGACCATGACTCTCACTTCTCTTACAATGCCTGTTGCTACCATGTCCATGATCGCAAGGTCCCTTGGCTCTTGATAAAGCCTGAGGCAACAGAGCCCGCAGACTTATTCGAGAGCACAGCGGAACTTGGCTCTTGACTCCCCTTCATTTGTCAAACGTGCAATGATAGCCTACCAACATGGGGCCGTCAAACATCCAGAAAATCAGATCATAAATCAACGGGGTAGCGGAGAAGCAACACACTTTCAGTTTTCGCCATCCACCAGGGTGCCATGGTAGATCAGGCTGATCTCTCTGAATCAATACGAATTTCTCCCGTTCCATAATTACTCATAAGAGAGGTTCAGGTATTACTTGCCGTGCGATTAGAATGCACATCTCTTCTCACATCTGATCCATAACTTGCGCGTGTTCCCTCCTTTTTTGCTTTGCTTCATCTCACTTCCTTGCTGGGCACGATAGAGACACTTCCATCCACAGTATAGGTATAGGACCCCGACTGATCTCAAACATAAAGAGTCAGCGTAACACGATCTCGCACTTACCAGGCTATCTTTTAATGAATCTACTACCCGTCATCCTGCTTGAAAGCAATCAGCCTCGACTTACCTTTCGTTACTGGATCCTCCTGTCACACATCCTTGAGCAAGGCTTGATACTGGTCACGCAAACAACATGTGGGTCACTCGTTTCCCATCACGCTGGTGTCTACTCTCACTGATCGTTCAAGTTGACGATGAATAGGCCTAACCTTTTCGGCCACGCTGTGGCTGTCCGAGTCGGCAGCCCTGGCACGCTATTCATCGTCCCAGAGCTACTATTGACGAAGTCTTCCAAGTACATGGAGAGCGCACTTTCTACTCGCTGGCGTGCGCAACCCCTCAGACTTGGTAATGTATCTGACATCCATGAAATTTCTCGGCACGATCTACCAGAACAAGACCCGGAGTGTTTCGCTATATACGTAAACTACCTTCACACGGGCGAAATTTCATTCAAACACAAAGCAGGGCATCAATCTTGGGAGATTTTGTTCCAGGCTTACTTTCTGGGAAACTACCTCGAGGACGAATCTTTCAGAAATGCAGTGATGGACTATCTCAGTGACGAAGCCGACTCGGCCACGATACGGGGAAGCAATCAGACCACAGCGTGGTTTCCAACCGCTAGCCTGGCTTATCGATGCACATCGAGTGGCTCGCCCCTCCGATCGTGGCTACGGGACCTACATGTATGGGGATGGCAAGGACAATTCGTTGCAAAGCTCGAGGCTCGTGGAATCGAGCCACCCTTTCAGTTCCTCCGCGATGTCTTGGAAGAAATCAAACAATATTGGGATTCTATTTACAGCAAGGGAGAAAGTGAATTCGCACCTTGGAACCTGGAGAACAAGTGCGAGTACCACGAGCACACCAGCAACATATCTCGGGTGAGATGCAGCAAGGAATTGTCGCCGACCGATTGGCTTGATCTGAATTTGAGGAGCTGAGATTTTTCAGAGCTCACTACGATGACGCAGCTCGAAAGCTCGCGAGACCATGGGGCCTGCAAGTATTTGCTAGCTTCCACAACATCGGGTAGACTTCGTTCTTGGTGAGATTCAGCTCGAATCGAGCAAGGGGAATCTTAAAGGGTCGCTTATGAGCTAGGCTCGTTTGATTTTGACGTACGCTTTCAAAGACCGACGTTTCGAGGTTGGTATGCATGGTATGACAAGGGCTCGCCTCTATCCAGAGATACCTCTCCACTTTGCGTATCTAGAACGATGGCAGTCCTTCTATAGCAATGTTCACCTCACTCTTCGCCACCATTATGGTAGCTGCAGGTGATGTATATCTGCTCTCTCCTTCTCTTTCCCCTCAACATATCCTCTATCACCCTCTCCGTCACCTCTCGTCAAGTGCAAGCTCTCAACTCAGCGAATTAAAATGCCTTCTATCCGCTCCAGAAAGTAAGTCATTCCCGGTTCTTAGACGAGCAACCACCTGATTTGCTTAGCCGTGGCGCAACGATGTCAAGCATGAACAGTAACACAAGCAGCACCAGCAGTGCTAGCAGCCAGAGCCTCAGCTCCGACAGCTCAGGGCAAGTCCTCCCTGCTCGGCTCTCAAACCAAGCTATCACTGACAACCTCCAGCCCCGACTATACAGGGGAAGTGGTCCTCATCCTCGCCGGCCCGTCCTCCCTGGGATTTCCAGTCCACAAGTCTATCCTCATAGCCGACTGCTCATTCGCTCGTGGCGCCTTGCGCTGGGAGATGTTCCAAAGCAGCCAAATCCTCACTTTGAAGCTCCCACACACCTCCCCCGTGACGGTCGACACGTACGTGAAGTGGCTCTATGACCACACCGTCTACACCTCGTCGCAGTTCATGCCTACACCGAGCACTTCACCTGGTTCCGGTATCGAGGGGGGCGCAGTCATGCACCAAGACATGTCCACCAGTCGAGGTGAAGACGCGAAGTGGACTTTGCTCATCGACGCCTATCTGCTGGGCGACTACATCCAGTCAATCGGCTTCCAGAACGCAGTGGCCGAAGCCATGTGCAAGAAATGGAGGGTGGAGCGACGTTGGCCACTGGGCTATGCGAGCAAGGTCTACAAGGAAACCACACCTGGGAGTAAGCTGAGACAGATGATTGTGGATTTTCATGTCTACCTCGGCAAGGGAGAGATGCTCCCTACTGTGGATGCAATGGACGTGGACGCCGGAGCCGAGTTCATGGTCGATGTGGTGAAGGCTTTCCATGACGGTGGCGCAGGAGTATGGTCGGATGCGGAGGCGAACTTCTGGGATGAGGGAAGCACAAGGTACCTACTTGAGGACAACGGTCTCGGGGTCGAGTGTTCGATGCTGGTCATTGCAAGCGAATGAGTCGCCACGCAGAAGATCTCGGAGAAGGGAGGAAATAGAGGCTGCAACGTGCAGATCAGTGAAGGGGTCATTTGCCTGAAAGTTGTGAGACATTCTTATGGAGTATATTCCGGCATAGATAGTCCTTTTCAGGACATCATACCCTCTCGTCTTCGTCTCTTTCTCGGCTCGGGGCGTCATCTCCACAGCATTCCTGATGCCGTTTCTTTGCCACGCCTCTCCTAATCATGAATGTAGTATGGAGAGCAAATCCCCAAGTCGAGTCATCATGTTAGCATAGCAGAGGCTGACAGGTGTGGCCAGGCATCACGGTGTCAACGTGAGCACGATCAAGCCAGCAAAATTCTTGTCGGCTTCTGATATTCTCGACGATCATGAAAAGATTAATATTACAATGGCCAAGATACGTATATATATATATGTGAATGCAGAGTGTGAGTCGTCAAGTCTTCCCAGCGAAAACACCGGCAGGCGCTGCGCAAGCACCTGGATGCATATAAAAGAGGCCAGCAACAGTATGTGGGTTCGTCCGACAAAAAAACGCCCGCTAAAGTGCAACGATCGACTCTTAACGAAAAAAGGCGCTCATTCGAAGACGAGGGCGTTGATGACATGGCCCGGCTGCCAGCCTTGATCGGCCAGAGACCTGTCTTCGGCCAAGATCTTGCCCAGATACATGAGCTTGACCTTCTTGCCATCGGCCTGGTCAGAGATGCGCTTGACCAGTGCTCGCACTTTTTGATTGGTGCCAATGTCGACGATCACGTCGCTTCCTCTGTCACTCAGCCTCGCGCGCACCTTAACCATGTCGCCGACCGACTCGGCTCTCCCTTTGCCCTTCTCGTCCCGTCTCTTCTTACCGCCCTCGCCATCATCCGTCCAGTCGTCCTCATCGTCGCTGACGCTGTCTAGTGCCAACTTTTCCATGGCTTGGGGTTCGGGCAACAGATCGTCGGGATCTTTTACAATCCAGCCCGGTATGTCGTACCCACGTCCTTGTTCGTCGAAAATGCCGCCTTTCTTTCGCTCGCCGTCTCGACCTCGGATCTTGTCACTTTTGATCCTCCCGGTGGGACACGTGAGGCCTACGGCATCCATCATGCCCTGAGCACCGTCAACATCACCGTTCCGTAGCATCTCGCATATCACCCGGACAGCATTCCAAACAGCTGGGTCACCTGTGACTCTGGTCTCGAAGAAAGCGTCCCTCTCCCTGGCCAGCTGAGTGGGTGTCCATGGTTGCAATGCCCGTTCTGGTGGACAGCGTAGAACGGGACTAGGAGGGCGGATGGGCTTGTTGGGTCGGGTGGAGAAGGAGTGTAAGGAAGGGTCGCCGGGTCGACCCATAGATGTGTGGCTCACATGGCTAGCGGCGCGGTCATGGCGAGCAAATGCAGCCGAGTGTGAGGCAGGCGCATTCTGGGCAGCGACCGACAAAGGTTGGTCCGCAGGGTCTGAGGGTGAGGGGCGGGAGGTGCAGCAGCCCTGGCGTTTGGTCAGCGGTCAGGAGAGGGCTTGGAGCAGGAGCAGGAGCAGTTGCATACCATGGTGTGTGCTATTTCATGCTAGCGCGGCGGTAGGTATCGTGGAGGAGTGTGCGTGGCCTCGGTCGTCTCGGTCAAATGCTGTCGGCAGGTTCGAGAGACAGGTGCGGCTGAGGAGGATATAACAGGGCGGAGAAATAGCTGAGGAGGTGGCGGAGCAGGTTCTCGTTCTCGTGCCTGAGGGGAACGAGTGGCGGTGGTTGGAGAAGTGGATACGCCGATCAGGTGATGTCGTGCATGCGCGGGCGGGTGTCAAGTAGCGTAGCGAGTGCGAGCAATAATTTGCAGAGGGGTGGATGCTGAGGGAGGACAGAAACAGGGTTGTGTATGAACGAACGAATGAGTGAAGGTGGACGGCCTCGATGCAGCACGGACGTTTGGAGGATTTACGGCACAGCGGACGGCGGATGTGCAACGACGGGATACAGCAGTAGCAGCAAAGGAAAAGGAAAAGGGCTTCGTTGACGTCGGCGTCGTCGTCGTCAATTACACAGCTTGGATCGAAGTGGAGCCAGGGTCCCCGTCTGCCTAGATTTTCTGGCCGGAGGGGCGATCCACCGAGGTTATACATGGGATATTGGGGATATTTGTGAACAAGCCTCACCAAGCACACAACCAAAACCGCAGAAATAGCGCGGCTGGCCATCGCTGGCAGACGACGTCCACCCGGCCCAGAAATCGCTCGTACATGCTGTGTAAGAACGACTACTGCCGTGACCTTGCACCATTACCAACCACCAGTTATACGAGAAAGATGTACGAGTCACAGCCCTGAAGCAAGCAGGGGTCTTGCACGTAGGAAAAGCCGATGGCCACCGATGTCAGGGCAGCACTATTTCTCCAACGGGCAGATGTATCAATAACGAGATTGACTTTTTCCCATTAACCCTTCTAGTCCTTAGCTCCTTTCCTTTCGTGCTTGTGTTCGGTAGGACGGAGTAATTTTACGTACCTCCTCATCGCTCACGGGTTGCCAAACAAGAGCGAGGAAGCCGAATTGTAATCCCTCTACAGCAGTCCTGTGTCCAGATCTGCCACCAGCCAACTCCCTTTGTGAACGCTTATGACGCTGCTGAAGCGACACTTCAAGCCACACCGCTACCCGTCTCGTCTAGCTAACGGCGTCATCCAAACTTGTTACTCACAATTCGATATCCACCGTGGTAACTGCAAATCTTCCACCACTATACGCGACGGAGTATGATCAAGCACAGCATTCGATCCTATGGAAGACTCTCGCAATATATCTGTATTCAAACGAATGCCTAGCTATTCATCGTCCTACCGATTATCTCGGCTATGTGCCCCCGTCATTACTTCCTCCACCCTCTCCTCAACAACAACCTGCCAGCTAGTAGACCGATGCAGGAGTGTGCATCCAAAAACAAGAAAGCCAGAAAACGATCAGCAGCAGCAAAGCAGCAACAAAAATCAGGGTATCACGGGTATAGTCGCGATGCTGGAAACAAAAACAAGACGCATGTGGTTTTCCATCATTCTTCCTTTTCCTCGAATCGTAGCATTGTCAGACGAGTAGCAACGATTGTCGTGCCCTTTCCCGAGTGACAGCCCTATCCCCGGGTTCAGGCTCGGCGGTTGATCCTGTCCACCATAGGCTACGCAGTGGCAGAAACGGTCGGGTTGGACTCCTGGGGCTTGCCAACCGAAATAGCCTCGGCGGGCACGTCACCGATCGTCTGGCTGGGCTTCTCAGTCTCGGTCGCGGCCTTCTCCTCAGTCTCGGTGGCGGTGGTAGCAGGGACGGCAGTCTCGGCAGAGGTCTCGGCGGTCTCCTCAGCCTGGACAGGGCCGGCGTTCTCCTTCTCGGCCTCCTTCTTGTCGGTGTGGCGGCGGATAGCTTGGCTGGGTCTGCGGAACATGTTGCCGAGCTTGCCGCCCTCGGCGTGCTCGCCGTCCTTCTTGCTGCTGCCGAATCCGAAAAGGGACTTGCGACGGGATTCCTTGGGTGAGGTGGCCTTAGCGTCGGTGGTCTCGGTAGTAGCGGTGGTAGCGGGGGTCTCGGCAGCTTCGGTGGCAGCGGCGGTCTCAGCAGCGGGGGCAACAGATGGGGTAACCTCCTCGGGCTTCGACTCCTCAGCAGTCACGTCCTTGGGAGGAACAGCGGGAGCCTCAGCGACAGCGGGCTCCTTAGCATCACGCTTGGTGGCGGCGGGAGATTTAGCGCGGGCCTTGCTCAACAGGCTACCCAAGAAGGACTCCTTCTTGGGAGCATCAGCCTTGGTCTCCTTCTTCTCCTCGGTAGCGGAGATAGATGTGGTGGTAGCCGGGATAGCAGCCTCCTCAGCCTTGGTCTCAGTGGCGGTCGTCTCAGGCTGGGCAACAGCAGTGGCCGGAGCCTCGACAGGCTCGCTGGTCACGGGAACCACAGGCTCGGCAATGATCGGGGCGGCCTCGTCCTTAGGAGGAACGATAGGGGCAACCTCGGACTCCTTCTTCTCGGTCGTGGGGCTCCTCACCTTCTGGTAGAAGCTACCAAAGATAGAGTTCCTCTTGCTAGGCTTGGGGGAGACGGGGGCCTCCTCCTCCTTCTTCTCCGCTGCGGTCTCGGTGGCTGGAAGAGTGACTGGGGCGGCGCCCTCGACGTTCTCATGCTTGCCCTCGATAACGTTCTCGGTAGGCTTGTCCTCAGCAGCAACAGCTATATTAGGTCAGCCTTGTTACGGTTATGTCAATCAGCCAGACGGCTTACCAGTAGCAGCACCACCGGCGACGACAGCGCCGGTGGCGGCACCCTCAGCTGCGTGCTTCTCCTCGGTCTTCTCCTCCTCTTTCTTGACCTCCTTGTCCTCCTTCTTGCCGAGGAAGGAAGCGAAGATGCTGTTACGCTTGCCGCGGCTGACAGAGCGGCTCTTCTTGGCCTCCTTCTTCTCCTTCTTGGCAGCCTCGTCTGAGGAAGAGGAGCTGTGCGAGTTGACGCGGGCTGCACCTTCGACAGGCTCGGCGGAAGTGGTCTCCTCCTCCTTCTTGGCCACAGCAGCGGCGGTAGCACCGGAGACGGCTGCAGCGGAAGCAGCGGCACCACCAGGGGCGACACCGCCAGCGAGAGCGGCGGGCTTGCCTGTATCCGGGTTAGTATATGGGAAGCATGGACGAATGCGTGATTATTTACCTAGGTGCTTAACGCTCTCCTGGTAGCCCTCGCTCTTGCGGATCTCGTCCTTGGAAGCCTTGGCCTCCTCAACGGCCTGCTCGATGGCGAGGAACCAGCCGTTGCGCTCAGCATCGTTAGCAGCCTTGAAAGTGTGCTTGTCACCGTGGACCTTGAAGGAGAACTCGTGGGGCGAGGCCTTCTGGAGATCGGTGGTATCAGCGAGAGCGATGACATCCTGGGGGTGGCTCTTCTCAGACTCGGACTTGACGAGGTAGAGAAGACCCTTGCCGGTCTGGCTGGACCAAGCAGCAACGGGGTGGGCAATCCTGGCCTCAGTGCCGCGGAGATAGTGGCTGAGGTGCTGGGTCGAGATAGCCTCGTCGCCGAGCCAGAAGTAGCGCTTGGAGAATTTGAAGTGCCTGCGGATCGTGTCAGAACGGGTCGAGAATGTGTTTAAGCTGAAGAATCGTACTTGATCAGACCCGGCGCCTTGTAGCCCAGGACACCAGAAGTGACAGGCTCAACGGCAGCCTCGGCGGAGGTTTCGGCGGGCGTCTCCTCAGTGGCGGCCACAGGGGCGGCGGTCTCAGCCGTGTTGTCCTCGGTGACGAGAGCAGCCTGGGTGGTCTCCTCGGGCTTGGTCTCCTCGGTAGCGAGGGTTGAGGGCTCGAGGGGCTTGACGTCCTCGGCCTTGTTCTCCACAGCGGGAGTAGGAGCAGTGATGGGTTCAGACATAATGTGCTAAATGGGGTATCTCAAAAAGGTGAATATTCTACAGCAGAAGTCAGTCATGCTGCTTGCATAATAGTTGACCAAAAACGTTCGGCGCGTGGACGGTGGGACGCGTAGTAAGCAGTCACGACACATAGCAAGCGTTTCGGTGTCGCCACAAATGGTTGCAAATAACGCCGCACACTTGTCATGTGAGAGCGAAGGGAGGCCGGACACTTACAAATTGTACTGGAATCGACGTAGCCGGGGGTATCTCAGAAAAAACACTCGACCAAGAAAACCGATGTTGGTCTGTACAACACGGGTGAGAGGGTGTGCAGGGTGTGGCTCCGAAGAGGAAGTCGGCGAGTAAAGGTGAAGGTGGAAGATGGAGAGTGGAGGAGAGAACGAGGTAAAGAATGGCAGAAGGTGGTTTGATAATACAAGCGCCGGATTGATTGCTGCCAGCCCGGCCGCGTGGGTTTTTTCTGTTGCTGTTACAAAAAGCATCAAAGCTCCCTTCTCATGTGACGCACTGGGCAACTTGCACCCCGATGTCCTACGGTCGAGCTACGGTAGAGCTGCGCTACGGGCTGCTCCTATGGCCCTCCTGTGGTCTCTCCTAACTGTGGTCCCCCGTGACTCGGGCTAGCCACCCCTCGGATAAAGCCTGCACAAGCCCTTTCCATCTCTTTCCGCAGTCGTGCGGCCGCCAATGTGCACACAAGGGGGGCCACAGGGAGGCGGCTGCGATTGCCAGGGAGATGTGAGTGGCACAAGCGATGGCCGGACGCGCGGTTGGCTGGCTAGCCGTGTCTGACGGGCGACAGCTAGCTCACGCATGGCATGGCGCGCAGATCCCGATATGGCCCATGTTCAGAGTTCGGGTTTTAGCCCACAGCATCAGGAGATGATTCACGATGGCGCCTCGCACAGATCAAGGCCCGGACGATTCGATATCTTCTCCCAGCCTTCGCACAAAGGGGCACTCTAGGTTACGGCATGCGATGAGGCTCTGGACTGTCCACGGTTGATGATGGCGTGCATGCCGAGCATGAACCATGCCAGCCACGGTTGGGCACGACTTGTCTCGCACTCCGATGGCCGGGACTAACGAAATTAATCACTCCACGGCAAGAGGGAAAGGATTGGATCAGCTATCTTCTCGGCGGTACTCGGGGTGGTACGGTATAAGCAGTACATTGGTCCATCGTTGTCGCCTGACCGCCCGGATGCAGGGCACATCGATATCTCCAACGGTGCTCAACACATCGCTAAGGAGAAGATCGTTCTTGCACCATCGCTCACCGCATTTGTACCATCTCTCGCACCATGATACGAGGCGGCAATAATGGTCCGAGGCATCTCCAAGCGCGAGACGCTCTTATCACACCGATCATTTGCAATACGAGGAAATTACATGGATCACAGGAGTTTTATTAGCATCGCGGTAGTCTTTGCCCGGCCCTGGTTTCGACTAGCCAATCACTGGGGCAGCCGCGAATATCAGAATCCACACCTGTTCGCTTGACTCTCCCGAGTCGTGCCTGCCCCCCTGAGCCGAACTCTATAGCCTGCCAGTCATTCCAGTCACAATTTCGGCAGCCTGTTTCACGTCCGAGTTCGATTGGACCCACTGAGACAAGGGCCATGGCATCTGAACGAAGCCAGGGCCTGAAAGTCTTTTCTTCTCCCTAGCCAACCAGTCATTTCACATGCCTCCGACTTGCGCTATCGACCTGGGAGTGGAAATAAAAATTCCGCCAAATCGCATCTCGTCCGTTGTCTGCTCCGTGCATTGCACCACCGTTGTGGCCAATGTGGACGTCCATGATTTTTTTTAATAGCCTCACCCCCCGCATCGCCGCTCAAATGATTCATGCCAGCCCTTAAGGGTGTGTTAATCCTCAACGACCTTGCATGGTGCAGGGCAGAGGGGATTGACAGCAGCAGCGTTGACGCGTGACACTGGTGATGGGGGCTCGGGTTATGCACGCATACTTGCTTTTTCGCTAATCTTGGCCTCAGGCTGTGGTTGCATCAGCGGTACAGTCAGCAAAAAAATGTCTTCTTATTTTGAATAGAAATAGGCGCGTACTGTAACGGAGTGCCGAGAAGCTTGCTCGAGTCGGAAAATTGTCGAGCTTGACATCCACATTGTGGATCCACAACCTCCTTGACCGTCTTGAAGTAAAAGTTTAGCGACGGTCAAGATCAAGATCTCAATGTTGGCACTGCATGTGCGCGCTTCTAATTCAATGATCTGTATACAAAAGTGGAGTCTTATATAACAGATTCTTTCACGGCAGACACAACGGTCTTCGAGCCAGTCATCAGAAATCGATCATGACCAAGGCCTCCTGTGCAAGTCTATTGGTATCTGATGCGCGAAAAGCTTTAGCCGGAGAGTCACCGGAAAACCTCCAAGATACTTGCAATATACCGTGGAAGCAACTCCTATATTAGCTATATAGCTTGCCCTTTCTGACGTAGAAATATTCTTTGCCAAATCATGAATCGACGGCTCAATATGCATGACGCTCTAACATGGCATCGATAGGCTATAGCCCCCCCCCCCATTGCTCACCCAAGCGGGGAGCCCTCCCATGTCACAGCCCCCGCCACCCCGGGGAGCCGGCCCCTGTATCCAAGGAGGGGGAATGTCACTCGTGATTGCCTGCAGCTGTCTCTCCTCTTCTGCTCCCTCCTGAGCAGGATTTTTCCGATGACCAAGCAATAGCTCCATGTAGCTAGCTCTTGCCGGGTAGTCATCGCATCCTGCACCGGCTCCCCCCCTCCATCTCGATATTCACTGACCAGAAAATGCCCACTTTGCCTTGATCCAATCTTCCATGGCTCCCGCGAGAAGACCGGTCAGGAGCCACGCGACCATGCCGATCTGCATGAAGGCTTTTCTGACGATCTCTCCCAACCCTCAGATCTTGCTCGACGAATTGGTCTGCTCGTTCTGGTCAAGTTCCTCGCCCCTCAAGGCGCCCAGCTTGGCCAGCGACCGCGGACTTTTCTCGGTGGGGTGAGGAGGGGGAGGGGTAGCTGGTACAGGATTCGTTTTGACGGACATCCACGTCCTCAAAATGTACGCCAATCAGTAAGAGGAGCAGACAGACTGCTTGAGATGCAACAACCAGTCGTCAATCGGTAGAATCAGCGATGGTGCCAACTCGAGTCGTACTGTAGCTCTCACGAGCAGTCTTTTGATTACTATATTTGATCACTACGAGAAAGAAAGCCGCCAGTCCTGTCGATGCTTGCGCTATGCTATAAACTCTGCCATCCACCCGGTCAATGTACATTTAGCTCATCACCACGGGTTTAACTTGCCGTGATGAGCACATAACTAGTGATTGCTCCCATGCGCTCCGCGCTGAGCTTCAGTCCCACCTTGAGCAATTCCCTGGCCACCTCCGGCTCCTGCGCTTGCATCTCGATCCACTTCTCGCGACCGAGCCACCAGGCCACGCAGTCAACTTCCGCAACCACTGTGCTGGTACGACTTGTCTCGCTGAAGAAAGGCAGCTCTCCACACGTTGTGCCGCCGACAATGGACTCATGGTATCCGCCTTGGTCGAGCTCGTAGTCCGCTCGCAGGATCCCAGACTGCAGTAAATAAAACCCGTCGGCCTCGTCACCTGCATGATAAACGATCGTACCCTGCGCGATCTCGCGTCTTTCAAAGTACGGTATGGCTGGGAACCAGAAATCTTCGTTCTTGGAGGTAAAATCTTGGAATGTTTGCAGCAGTAGCGGCAGAGGTTGCTTGAAGTTGCGCCATCGACTCGCATCAGGACTAGGGTGCGAAGACATGGTAGCCGTCGCGGCCCGTGAAAGCAGATCTCGTCTCGGTGAAGCATAAGCCTCCATACCAGGCAGCCCCGGGCCCGAAGTTGAGGCAGGAATATCTGCAAGAGTCAACATTGAGTCTGCAAACGTTTGAAACACGGAACTTACCCAAAGAAGGTGTCGGATCCAATTTATTAGGACTCGACAGAACCGCCCTCTGCTTTTCCGTGAGTGTAGTCAGAAGATGGTTCTCACAGAACTCAAGCGCTCCATTGAGTGTCTCAAACACTTTCGGCGCAGGGATGGCTCCTTCTGCCTCTTCATCGTCCATGAAGAGGCCTACCATCTGCAGAGATTCACCCACCTCGCTCGAGAGACTGACACCAGCCAACACAAGTGTGACGTCTCGCCGATGTAAGATGCGATTCATGCGGGTGAATGCCTCCGCCGCCGAGAAGTCGATGCCAGTCACATGGGCAAAATCGAGTACCAGGAAGCGAATCGGCTCCGCTGCGAATGCCTCTGCATCAATGACGGCCCTCACCTTCTTCTCGACGTTGACAATGGAGCCAAAAAAGCAATAACCCCCGAGCTTCACCACGCGAATTTGCGGCCCGACGCGATGTAGAAATTGTCGCTGACGGAATGGTCTCCTTACAGTCGATTCTGCCACTGCGCCGGTAAACTCCGCCCGAACGATAGACTTTTGTGATGTTTGTACAACATAAACCAGACATGCAAGTCCAATGCCAACCGCAATCCCCACCACGAAGTCGTAGACGCCCATGACTACCGCAATGCAAACGATAGTTAGGTATTCGAGCTTCCGAAGACGGCCCCATGTAGCCACGAGAGCTTCCATGGCCAGATCAATACCGAGCATGTAGATAAGCGTGCCTACTACCATGACCGGCACATAGCCAATGACCACGGGTCCGGCCACCCAAAGTCCGAATGTTGCCAATGCTAACATGTACCCAGCCAGGCGGCTGTCACCTCCACTATTGATGAAAAGCGCACTGTTGACAAAGACCAGGTAGTTTTGGATACTGCCCAGGCATCCTGAGAGGGTGTTGGAAACACCATGCAGCACCAATTCGCGATTGACCTTGACGTTGTCTTCTTGGACCACCAAAGCCAAGTTGGGCACGTTGATTGGTACGTGGAGAATGCCAAAGAAGGTAAGAGCGAGCTGGGTTGGGATGGTTTCCCAGATGGCAGACCAGTCAACTTTTCCGAACTTGTAATAGCTGTAAAAATTATAAAATGGTACGCCAGCTGCAGGTGACTCAAAAATCCAGCCTTGCTCACGAAGCGGGTCCAGATGGATCGAAGGAACAGCAGCGACGATGATATAGAAGATGACCGTGATGGCTATGTAGTACGCAGGGACCAGCCATGCGCGATCGTAGAACCTTTTGATGACCAACAAAGTGATGGCCAGTAGGAGGGGTGGAAGCCATAGCATCAAGGACTTCGGCTGTACAAGTGTACTGAAAGTCACCGAGTCGAATTGGAAGTTACCGTCCAAGCGGGCAGAAACTTCGATGCCGGTCAAGAAAAGGAAGATACCGACACCCCCAATGCAACCAGTCAAGATGCTGTGAGGGAAGAAGTTCACAAGCGTGCCTAGTTTGGCGGCCCCAAGACCGAAGAAAACAATGCCAGTCAGGATTGAGCTCATGGCATAGGACACAATGACAGTCGCGCGCACCGCTTCGGGATCAGCGGTTCCCATGTAAGCCATGATCATGTAGCACATTTTGTGAAAGAATGGTACCACTTCAATCATCTCCGAACCTACGCCACCCTTGAAGACACTGCCAGTGGATGTGACAATCTGGGAGACCATGCAGCTCACGTAGAACATTGAGACACCGTCCGGGCCCATCGCCGAGAAGATATCTTCACCCAAAGGAAAGAGAATGATGCCATAGGAAAGAGCGTCCAGCAGGTTGAGTAGAACGCCGAGGAAGACTGCAGGAACCATGTAGACAGGCCTAAGCGCGCCTGTGATGATCTTCTCTTTATCCCAAGACTTGGGGTTCAGTGCAACCCTGTGAGCTTTGAAGACAGCATCTCTCCAATGTTGTAATGGCCGCTGGATACTGTGCCACCTGCTGCGATCGTGATCGTCCTGCCGCTCAATATCCGCTTCATCCGTCCCATCAATCTGGTGCGGCTTCTTGGGAGATGAAGCACGTCGACCAGCTATCAGTGGAGTACCCTCGTTCGGCGCATAGTGGTCTTCATCCTCATTGACATACCCAGACTGGCCAATCGGAAGATCCGGCATTGCTGAGGGAGTGTCCACGCTAGCGCTAGATGTTGCGGGTTCGGATCTCTCTCGTATAATGCTGGGCCGCTCATGACCTTCGGCATCTCGGTCCGCTGTGAAGGTACTCGCACCTGCGTTCGAACTGCTTCTCGAGGGGGAGAAATCGAAGTTTCTCGGTAGGGACAGGCGGGCTTGATGCGGAAAGTTGGATCCGGTCAAGAAGGAGGAGGAGAGCTCTGCCGTCTGTTCTCGAACACCCGAAGAGGCGTAATGCACTGGTTCTGTCGTATGGTTGTCAGCTATACGATGTCGCCGAGGCATTGATTGGGAGCTTACCTTGTGTGTTGTGACCGGCGTGATGGATATATGACCTGCTGGGCGTTTTATATGAGGCTGAGAGGCTGGTGCTAGCTACGGAGGATCTTGTTCTGAACGAGCCTGCACGCGGTCGGTCCGTAGCATGAGGTGTCCGGGATGTACTAGGTGTGAGATCGTCGGCCAGGGCATCTTCATTGGTAAAGGGAAGTTGGTGCTGCAGGGAGCTGGAGCCGCTCCTCCAACGAGTATGTTGCGACATGTTGGCAAGAAGGTGCAAAAGCGGGGAAAGAGTTACGGCATCAGGTGGGTACTTGGTGTAAGATGAGCTCTATGGCGCGAGCGAGCAAATAGATGTCGTGCGAAAGCAGATAGAAGGTTCGTTGTGCTGCATCCGAGACCGGTGGAATCCAAGCCTTCAAATCTAGGGACTCATGCCAGGATCGCTGATGGACATGCTCGAGCAGGTGTCTGGATGCGGCTCGGCTCGTATGCAGGCGGCGACCAGGCTGGATAGGTTGTGGAGGACAGAGGTGGAGGCGGAGGAGAAGTGATGGAAAGATCATTGGCGTGAACTGGGAACTGACGCAGAGGGAACCGATCACAAGCCCTGAGCATCGACCTCGACTACGCTCGACGCGTTGAGCTTTGGTTAGCCGAAAAAAATGTTGCGGGGTCTAGCGCCTCAATTTTTGGCGGTTTGCGATAAGATAGGAGGTACGAGACCTTTGTCATTCATTGAGTCAAATAGCCCTCGCCGCGTAAGGACGGCTAACATATATACAAGACCCGCTTCCAGCATTTCTATGTGTAATAATTATTCATGAGGTCCCTGATGTCGTTCGACATCGACAGCATAAAGAACTCCAGTGAGCGGCAAACCATTGGCTTTGCCGCTGCCGATCGGCCGACCACGCCAAACGTCATTTGACGACATGCGGGCGCCATGCACCCCGCTGTGTCTGTCAGCTATAGCTGCAGGGTACTGCAGAGCACCATCCCAATACAGCATCTCGAGGCGGGTGGTCTGCAACGTCGGCTCTTGGGTTTACCCAACATGGTGCTGGGTGGTGCATCGAGATGGTCATGGCTTCGAGCGTACGGACGCCTAGCGAGAACCCCTCTGCAATTCTGCATGGAAACTCCACATAGTGGAGCCCATACCATAGGGTACTGTAGTCAATGGTAGGGAGATCGCTTGGAGGCTCATCCCAGCCTTTGGAGGTAGCCTTGTTGTATCAGCCTCTCGACATCGCCCTGCCGCACATAGAACTGGCTGTTTTTGGTCAGATTGATGGCCCTGATGTCGTCAGCTATATTTACCAGTTTTAGTGGCGATCTTCGGTTCGCTTACCCATATTCAGTCTGGATCTCTCCGGCATCCTTTAGCACCCGGACATCGATGAACAGGTCTCTTGGCGGTTCAAGGCTTCCAGTCAAGTCGATGTCGGTCCATTGTCCCTTGTAGGCGGCGAGCAGGTCCCCATAGCCCCTCACGTACTCCTCCTCCTCGGGACTCATGTTGCTGCTTTCCCCTCCATTGGCTGGACCATTCCCCGCAGCGCTCGTGACTTCCGAAGCCCCGTCGGCGGGGTTTAGATCTACTCCTTTCCAGCACATGTCCTCAAGTTTCGAGCTGCGGACGCGATGGTAGGCAAGCAGGCATCGCTTCTTGCGCCTCATGGTTAGGTGGTTAACCAGGAGCAGACAGGCGGTGGCTGGGTCTTGCGAAGGGTTGAATGAGCCGCCTGTTGGCTCGAGTATGGCATTAACTTCTTTGTTGAGGTCCCTCACCTCCCTTGTCAAGAGGCGAACTGCTTCTGTTTCATAGGGTAACAATTGTGCGAGCGTTTGTTCTCGCTTCGCTTGTTGAACCTGGCGTTGTCAATTCTGGAACGGTTGGCATCGGTGTCCTGCTCACAAGCTTGTCTCCAAGTTCTCGACTCATTCCGGCGCGGTTGAAAGCAATTGGTCGAGTAAGATAACATTGGTGGCAGCAAAGATGGGGCACCCGTGCGGGTTGTTCCTGGGAGACGCGGGGATATTTCGACGCGCCGGAGCACGGTCACGTGACTGTGTTGCTTTCGGCCAGGGTGAGAAATGGCGAGCAATATGATAGAATGTCAATGTTAGATCATAAATAGGAAATAGTAGGTTTCAGAATAAGGTACCGTATAGTTTTCTAAATATTTAGTTTCCACAAATCATAAAAAAAAAACCCGTATCATGGTTGTGCAAGTTTGCTCTCCAGAACCATAAGTGTCCCCACTGTCCAGTTCAACCACGCCGCAACATTGTCGTTCACGGTTGTGCCTCGCATATCAGACAAGACTACTATACTTTATAAATATTTTATACTTGCAAGTCGAATGGTTCAGATGGTTCGTGTGAGTAAAAGTATTATCTTATCACTGCGTTCATCAGCCAATTCGATCAGCAGTGATATAAATTTCCGATTCCAGCCCCAAGCACATAGATTACCCAACACCACAACGCAGCTAGAGTCCCCTCTTCCTTGGTCCCTATGCGCCTCACATACAACAATGATAGAGCTCGGCCTCACCCGCATCCATCGCCTTCTCTCCGCAACTCCCTTCCCATGGCGCGCCATCCACGTAGCCGGCACCAACGGCAAAGGCAGCGTATGCGCCACCATTACCGCTTTGCTCGAAGTCTACAACCGCTCCCCACTCCCTGACCACACAGGTCATCCACCTCTCCGCCACGGCCGCTTCACCTCCCCTCACCTCGTCGACCGGTGGGACTCTATCACGCTCAACGGCGCCACAGTCCACGAGTCCACCTTTCACGATGTCGAAGCTCGGGTCAAAGCTCGGAATTCCTGCCAAGCAATCGGCGCGAGTGAGTTCGAGCTGCTGACTGCAACTGCATTTGAAGTCTTCACTGATGCTGGGGTCGATGTGGCAGTAGTGGAAGTCGGTATGGGCGGCGGACAGGATGCGACCAACGTCATTGGTCAACTACCCCCGGATCATGACGAGGGTGTAGATGCAGACACTTTTCGCCCTCCGCCGTTGGCCACGGGCATCACGTCTATAGGTCTGGATCATGTGGATTTTCTGGGTCCGGATCTGCCTAGCATCGCTGCTGAGAAGGCAGGCATTATCAAGCGTAGAGCACCGGTGGTAGCGGCGCATCAGGCCACGTCCGAGGTAGAGGATGTGATTCGAGATGCAGCTCGGAGGGCTGGCGTGAGGGATATAGTGTTTGTGGACACCACGACGGGGCTGGAGGATATATGGAAGCAGAATGCAGAAGGCCCTGGTGGATCCAATGGTGGTGCCGCACCGGTGCAGACGAGATGGCCGAATGGGGCCGTGGCACTACAGCTGACGTGGAAGGCATTGAAAGGGCTCGGGAGGTTGGATGGTGTACCGGCCGACATGCGAGCAGAGATGATGCGAGGGTTCCGAGATGAGATCGGGCGGGTTGTGTGGCATGGAAGACTGGAGAAGGTCAACATACGACCTATCGTCGGACATGATTTTGAGATTATACTAGATGGGGCACACAACGCTGATTCAGCACGGATCCTAAGACGATATCTGGATGACGCTCCTGACCATCGCAAGGCCACCACGTGGGTTTTGGCAACGTCAAGTGCACACAAGGTCAAAGAATTGTTGCCAATTCTACTGATGCCCGGTGATACTGTGCGGGCTGTTGAGTTCGGGCCTGTCGACGGTATGCCTTGGATCAAGCCGGCTAAGGGGGAAGATATTGTCAGAGAATCAGCAGAGCTGACCAAGGGTTTGTCCCATCATTACATTGATATCTTGCATTCAGCGACTGTGCTAACATACTCCAGACGACCACTCGCATCGGGCATGTGGTCGCAACCATCGAAAGACACTCAGCGAAGTTTGTGCTGATGCTACCAAGCACGACAGACGGGTCGTCGTAACCGGAAGTCTGTATCTCATTGGCGAGATTTATGGATTGATAAGAAAGCCAGCTGGAAAGGCTGATGGCAAGTGACGCTGCAGTCGGAGTGTAAGCCCATGAGCGGGGGCCTTGGACACTGTAAGCTCTCGAATGGGAATGGTGAAGAATAGTTGAAGGTGTTTGACAGTCGCCCGTGCCTCGAGCATGTATTGGACTGATCCGTTTGCGCACACCATCTCCAAAGCGAAGGATGCCGATCAATCTCCTGCCTTAGTCTCGTCCGATGCATTGACATGTTTCTCATCCTCGTTCTCATGAGCCTGAACCTGGGCCTTGGCTCTGCGCACGACTGCTGCTAATCCACCCCCAGCGGTCGCCGCACGCTTATGGTCGACGACGCCCTCTCGTTGCCTAAGCTCATCCTTGTGTTCAACACGACGCGTCAGATACATGGTCGCAGATTTGCCCTCGCGATCAATGATGCGCTCCAATTCCTCCTCGTAGGCTTTTTCGAATATGCTCTCATCAACTCCCCCAGGGCTTTCACACACTGTTGCTGTCAGATCTGCACCAGCCGCCGTGTCGGCACCTGCACCGATATTGAGGAAAAGAGTATCGCGCAGTGGATCGTGGGCGTGGCCACGACCCGAGTCGTCTGGAGAGAAATTTCTGCTTCCCCGATGACGAGTCGGAGTATGGGAAGAGGAAGTCGCCGTCGAGCTCGTTGGCTCAGATTCGGGAGATTGTACAAGTCGTTTCTGGATTCGTTCCACGGATGGCAATGGTACCGGCGACTCTTGTGCCTCAGGGGTGACGATGTCAGATTCGCCAACATGTAGCTTGTGGTGTACACCCTCGACAGCGAGGACGGTCTCCACTGGGCGGCGGTCGAATGTATCCTGACTGCGAGATTTACGACGAATACGATTGCAGTCCATCGATGCAGGAGGCGCTACGAATCGGGAAGGATGACCCAGAAACCCATCCAATATCTCCGGTCTTTTACGGTTGAGTAGCTTTTTGAAACTCTTTACAGCCTTCGCCTTGCGAATGTCAATCTTTGTATTATTCCGCAAATTTTCATACTACTCACCACGGCTAGTAGGCGGCCCATGTTTCCCGTGATGGCAGCGTCCATTTCTGCTTCAGTAGGTTCATCTACGATGTGATTGCAGTTCTCGTCTTCTGAGAGCAGCGGGTCTGCACCACGCTTGGTCACCCATGGATGTACCTACGCTTGTTAGCGACATCATCGTGGCCGCGACCTGGCTTCACACTCACTCGAATCTCCTGCATGGTGATTCGTTTACTGGGGTCCTTTTCCAGCAGCCGGAACATAAGGTCGCGGAAGTCCTCGATCTTTTCGGCATTCAAGTCCAGATCGTTGTTCCGAATGGCTTCGTAGAGATCCAGCATATTTGAACTCTCGAACGGGATTTTCCCGTATCTGAGACAGTACAAGGTCACACCCATGGACCAGATATCAATAGCGCGGCCAGATACATTTCCGTGTTTGGCGACGCAAAGCTCGGGAGGCATGAAGGCAGGGGATCCGGCGGATTTGGCTGTGCTCATGTCCGAAGTCTTGTTGTCGAACATTTCCGAAACACCAAAGTCGACAATCTTCAACACATCGTCGTGTGTGATGAGGCAATTATCTGGCTTTAGATCACGGTGGATGATACCTTGGTGATGCACTGCCGGCATTGTAAGTGGGTTTACGATGACCAATGTCTTTGCATGGCTTACAGTATTCGAGACCGAGCACTAGATCACGGAACCAATAGCGACAAGTCTCCTCGTCGTAGGGATCTGCTGTTTCGTCCAAACCGACTTTCATGACAACGCCCTTCTTGCACATCTCCAGTACCATGTAGAGTGAATCTTCATCGGGATCGTCTAGCACTTCTATAAGTGACACAACGTTAGGGTGGTTGAGCTTCTTCATGACGGCAATTTCGCCCTTGATGAGATCGAATGCATTGTTGGTGTCTGTACCAGACCTGCTGGCAGGAGACTTTTGCCCGTGCAAAGGATGACCAATGTTCGTGTCACTTGTGATCAACCCAAAGCGATTTTTGCGTGCAGCAGGTCGGCGTAGCAGATTGGATTGGGCGCGCTTCCGCAGCCTAGATTTGGAAAACTCCTTTATAGCCTTTGCAAGGGTCAGTGGCCTCAGTTGTCGACGTTGCGGCAGGTACCGATCGCCTCACGAATTCATTGCCAAACTGGTCCTCGGCCAGCAGCACGCAGCCGAAGGAACCCCTCCCAATCTCTTGTTTCAAGATGTATTGATTGATTTTATGTATCGAAGGTCCCTCGTCCGAGCCACTTCCGTACTGAGACTTTGCGTTCAGTGTTTCCTTGACCGCTCTGTTGCGCGACGACTGGCGACGGTGATGCCGTAGAGGGCTTTGGTATGTGGGGGAGGATCTGGGCATGAGTGAGTCAGAAGGCGCACGGGGTGCAGAGATGTTGTACTGACAAGTGTGAGACGGCCATGGGTCGCTCGGGCGGTGGATTGGCAGCGGGCGCATCAATATCGATGCCATGCGACTCGACTAGGCCAATCTTTTCGAGGTTTTCCCCGGTCGGGGATTTGGAGGGGCTGGCCATGACGAACGGAGCTGCCCCACCTTCAGCTGTCAAAGCGCATGGTGCTGTGAGAGATAAAGTCGGGCGGGAAAGGGGAAGTGGAGAGCTGAGAATCTTGCGCAGACCTACAAAGACCAGTCTGGTGCACCGTGACACAACATGAATACTTTTTTACGCAGGAGTCGGTGGCTTTTTGGGTTTATGTCATCTATCGTCAAGGGAAAGAACGCAGAAGGGGAGCAAGAAGCTGGGGCTCTCCATTGGCGGTTTGATCTATTGGGCAATCACCCCCGTCTGGCCAATGACAGCCGCATACCACAAATCTCGCCAAACTCTGACCGCATGGGAGCCAGCACCACGAACAAGGGCGCTCTTACACTTTGTACCACATTGCCATTACTCGGCTCCAACGCGCATGAGTTTCTTTGGCGAAATGACCAGCATCCATGAACGTCTGTCAAACGTCCGTTCGCAGGGTTTTATTGTACATAGCAATACCACCATGGCTTGTGCCTGCAGTCACAGACCCGGACTTTTCTCGGGAACATGTCACCTTCCTTTTTCCGTCGCCCGGTACACGTCGAGGCCAGAGACAGGGATTTCGGAGGCCGGGCATGTCAGACACGGCACGTAATGCAAGTAATTCGCCCTGGACTCTGTCCAAGTTCGCGCTTTTGCCATGTGCTGCACGAAATTTAAGCCTTATCGATCCCCACCCATTGCAGGTTTTCCGCCCCAGCGCCACGGTGCTTGGCAGTCTTGTCGTTAAGAGACCCCTTCTTGCGAGGTGCATCATCCCGCTTTTCATACTTGGTCGCGTGTCAAGGCCGTGATCAGCTGTTGTTTCTGCCCTGATCAACCATTAGTCATTCTACTCAATGCTCCAACGTCAACGGAGTCATGATCCGAGCCAAAACTCCTGTCCGTCTTGCGGCACAGAAAAGTTATTCCGTGTTGAATCGTGGTAGAAGTCAAGGTGCTAGCTAAGAAAAGACAATCAACACGTCATTCTTCGCCATGGCGGGGCAAGCTGCGAGCTTACTTGGCTCTCCCCACGGTTTTTGTGCCCGTCTGTGGCTTCAACCAAAACCTGGATTTAACCCAATCTGATCTTGAAGATCGGCCATCCATGCCGATCATGTCAGATGCGCTCGTGGCGAGTCTCCCGTCAGTCCTCCAAGGCAGGGATCGCAGCCAACATCAGCTAAGTTAAATACCCTGCGCCGTCTTCCGAGCTGCCATGGATCGCCGCATAACCCTTCCCGCTGCTTCCTCCAGCAAGAGTCAGCAGCATCCGGATCCCGAAACACAACCTCTTCTGCTTGCATCTCCGCAGAATCAACAACAACATCATCTCGCCATGTCCTTGGAACAAAAGGCCGGCGACCGGACGCCACCAGACGTCCAGGATGCCAATGACTTTGCCAATGATCCAGAGATGGAGGGCCTTACTTTGTACGAGAAGAAGTGTGTCTTGATCAACCGTGAGATGGATATGAACGGCATGGGCAGGTACCAATGGTACATTTGGTTTCTGTGTGGCTTTGGATACCTCATCGACTTGATGTGGGCCCAGGCATTTGGTCTTGTGCTCGGTCCTTTGGGCCAAGAATTGAACTTCGGCGACAAGCAGAGTGGCAATGTCTCGACTAGTTTTTCTGCTGGATTGACTGCTGGTGCTTTCGTCTGGGGCGTCTTGGTTGATATAGTCGGTCGGTACTCTGGCATCTGAAGGCTTGTCGTCGTGAAACGAGAGAACTCGTACTGATTGGATCTCTAGGTCGCCAATGGGCCTTCAACCTCACCTGCCTCATCTCCGCCTCCTTTGGTTTGGGTCTCGGTGGCACTAATACTTATGATGCCTTCCTGGTACTCACTGCATTTACTGGATTCGGAATCGGTGGCAACATCCCTATCGACACCACAATCTGCTTGGAGTTCATTCCTCAGGTAAGTTGTCCTACCAGACGTACTTGATCAACAGCTTACCAAGGTTTTAGAACAAGCGATTCCTCCTCGCTTTGCTGTCGATCTGGCAACCAATTGGCGTGGTACTTACCAGTGCCTTTGCATATGCCTACATCCCGTCTCATTCCTGCAATCCGGACTTCAGTGAGGCCAATGCTCTTCCATCGTGCAAAGCCGTTGGCGCAGGCGTGCCATGCTGCTCCAAGGCTGACAACATGGGTTGGAGATATCTGATGTTCACTCTTGGAGCCATTACCCTCGGTATTTTCTTCCTTCGATTTGGCCTGTTCCGATTTAAGGAATCGCCCAAATTCCTCGTCTACCGAGGCAGAGACGACAAGGCAGTCGAGGTGCTGCAGTATATCGCGAAGTTCAATAAGCGCGAGTGCACTGTAACCTTGCAATCTTTCGAAGCCCTCCAAGGCGAGCAGAACTCAATTACATCCGGTACTGAGCTTCTTGGTTCGGGCAAAAAACAAAAGCAGGCTTCCACTCTGGAAAAATTCAAACTGGAGCTGTATCGCTATGCTCTGCTTTTCAAGGGCTGGCAAATGACGCGGCTGACGATCCTTGTATGGTTGACATACATATGTGACTATTGGGCGTTTACCCTAGCTGGTATGTTCATGTGCTACCCCGTGCTACCCCGTGATTGGGATTCTTATTGATCTTCAAACCAGGCACATACCTCCCCAAAATTCTGGCTATCAAGAACTCAGCCATCCACCTCTCTCTTCGCTTCACCTACCGGACATACATATACATTTACCTTCCAGGCACTGTAGGTGTGCTCTTGGGAGCTATGATGTACCGTGTGTCTTCGCTGGGCCGCAAATGGACCATGGTCATTTCTGCGGGTCTGATGAGTGCCAGCATGTTCATTTTCAGCGCCGTAAACTCCGAGGCCTCCAACATCGGCTTGAACTTCATGGAGTACTTTTTCCAGTCCATGTTCAACGCTGTTCTGTATGGCTGGACTCCAGAGGTTTTCCCGGCTCCTGTCAGAGGCACTGCGTGCGGCGTCGCTAGTTTCTGGGGTCGCCTCTTCGGAATCATCGCGCCACTCACTGCCCAGAGCATCATTCCATCCGCAGGTCTGAAGGGCGATAGCACCGCCATAAATGCTGTCTTGTACCTCGCTGGTGGAATGGGTCTCGGCTGCGTGCTCACGACAAGTCTACTACCAGGCAACAAGCGTCTTGCCAAGCAGAGCATGTGAGTCTTCATGCTGACCGGGAAGAGACGTGCCGTAAAGCAGGCCGGATCGTGCCGGGCTCGACAATTCATGATATTAGAGTATATATACCCTCAATTTGTAATGTTGTTACGTCTCCCTCACCCCGGAGTCTACATGCCGTGTATCCCGAATTTCAGTGGCCAGGAATCTATAATTCACCTTCGGTCTAAGTTGGTCATCATCGTCATGAGCTTTGTGATCTGTGATCCCACATGATTCTGCATCAAGTCGACAGCGCCAAGCATGCGTCCACCGCCATACCCACTCTGCCTTCTTTCATCCGCACAACATCGCTGATCACCTCCCGGTCGAGATCAGGAAACATGCCCTGCAACGTCCTACAGACGACAGTCAGCAAACTGGATTGTGGAAAGGGCATATAAAAAGGTGGACAGCACTCACTCAACAACGACCCGATGCTCCTCACTCCGTATCCTCTGCGCCTCAGCATCAGCCCTACTAGCCATCCTCACCGCCTCCTCCGCCGCTCGCGTATCCTCCTGCTGCTGCTGCTGCTGCGGCGGCGGCGGCGGTGGCGTCACCTGCATGGTCGGAGACATAGCCCTCCTTCCGCTCGGCTGCGCCGACGCCTGACGCGACCGCGACCCGCTGCCGGCGAAGAAGCGCATCATCTCTCGCTCATCACGAGGTGAAGGATCGCGAGGTGGGAGTGGCGGCGCGGAGGTAGATGCGCTACCGCTACTACTGCCGCCGTCGTCGCTGAAGATTCGGCCGATGTTTGTCAGCGGTCGTTGAATGGTGCGAAGGAGCCCTGACGCGAGGTCCTCCGAGGGTTTCTCGGGGCTCGAGGGTACGGAAGTGTCGGATCCGAAGCGCCGAGCTGCAGCGCGACGAGGAGAGGAGCGTTCAGCTTCGGAAGAGTTGCGGGGAGTGACTTCGGGGCGGGAGAGGGTAGATTTCTTCTCGCCGAAGGGGGTGAGAGGTGGAAATGTCGGTGTTGGAAGAAGGGAAGGTGATGGTGCAGAATCAGTAGGAGATGTCAGGTTGGCTGTCTTGGCTTCGTATTCTTCGGCTCGGTGACCTTCGGCAATGGCGGAGACAGCGGCTTCGACATTGCGCTCAAATTCCTCATCGGAGATAGTGAGGTTCGTGCGGTCGAGGTTCTCTATAAAACTTATCACTCCGGAAAGCGAGGAGATGTAGTAACCCGCTTCGCCGTTGAGCTTGTCTTGATTGCGGAAGCGCAGGATATACTGTACGTTGGAGGCTAAATGAGGAGGATTGGCGCGGAGGACGGTGTATATGAGTAAAGGAACGAAAGAGTCCGCAGACTGATCTGTCTTGTTGTTTTTGAGGAAGCCAAAGATCACCTTGCAGCAATTTAAGATCTGAATGACCTTGTCCCGCGGTGCACGGTAGGAGTTTATCTTCAAGAGCTCCTGCTGGGCGAGAGAAAGGAACTTGCGGCCCTTATCTCCCAGCGATGGGAAATCAAGATGTTCCTCACGTATCCAGCCGTAGATTCTTATTTTTTGCGCAATCACATCGTCTCGCTCGACATCCTCCTGGTGCTGTCCCTTTCGTCCTGGGCCGTTCTGAGCTGCTGCTTGTGCTCGCAATCGTCGACTCTTCGGCTGCGGGGGCACTTCCATAGGTGGTATCACAGGCGAAAAGGTTTGTGAATAGAGCCTGTTCATGACCAGTTTCTCCATTCCCTCTCTGGCATTGTCGAATTCAGCGTCGGACACGGTGCGCCAAACCTCGCATTGTGACATCTTCTTGGCAATGAATTCAAGGAAGTCAGATATTATCTTGACCTGTTCGTGCACCATCCATTGCTTCTTGGCAAATTCGTTCAAAAATGACCGCAAGAATCGTGCTACTGGATCGGCTGTCCGATGTCGAAGTTGTTCCAAAAAACGGTGGAAGTCGAAAGGCTGAGCAGGCTCGGGGTCTGGAGACGGGGGCGGTGGTTGAAAGACAGAAGTTGCAACGGGGCTTTTCGGAGATGACAGTTCAGGCTTCTCCGAGTCTGGAGGTGGAAGTGGCGGTAAGCCTTCTGCTATAGATGGCGGTCTAACCTTGGGAAAGGCAGCACTGTCTCGAGATGCTGGGCGGCGCAATGAAGGCGATGTGGGGCTTTGCTCTGGGTCCATGCTAGAGGCTCGCGAAGAGAAGAAAGATGCCCTCTCGCGGATTGGAGACATGATCTCATCCTCGCCTGGCGCCGATCCTTCGGCTCCAAACTGTTCCATAATACTCTGTATTTCTGATCGTCCATCGTCTCCAGCCATCATACCGGGTTGAGAGTCTACTACAGAGTCGTCTTCGGGAGGATGTTTCTCATCGTACTCGACATCGTTCGCTTTGTCGCTGGCGACCGCTTTCCCCGGCGTCTCGTCTTTCGGTGGTGGGGGTGGAGGAGTGTGGGCTATTGGTTTCTCTCTGATAGGCAGATCGCCGGACCGGTCTGTCCGTAATGACGGAGACGTCGACTGGTCCGCAGCTGTATTTGTTGTGCCATTCTCGGTCGGTATTCCTAGCTTTCCCAGTATATTGGTGTCCGAGTCGCTCGGTGTACCATTATCTTTCGTCTGCGCATTTGTCTGCGTCCTCGGAGGTGCGCCGGTGTGCGCGAGAGGCCCGTCTCCATTCACAGCAGGCTTGCTCTCCTTTTCATGACTGTCAACATTCATTGTATCTCCTCCGTCTTGCACCTCGGCTTACGCGGCCGGATAAGCACTGCAGAGAGGCTGGTCTGGTGATTTGCTCCAAGGCGGCGTGGTTGCTGGTTTCTCCCTAGGTCTAATTTCGGGTACTTCGAGCCGTGTATCCTGTTGTCATGGACATCTTGTGCCGGTACAGACTGACGATCCAAAGTGCTGGTGCGACGATCACGAGTGGTCGATCTGTGTCAAGTACCGCTGGCAAAATGCGAATAAGTACTGCAACCACTTAAGTAAGCTGAGAATATTATGTGCCGTACAGAGCAGGAGTTTCGCCAAGGTGGCGGTCGGGGAAAGGTAACTGAAACCCGTCTCGTAGCAGCAAGCGGAAAGCCAAATCGTTCACATGAAGCTCCAAAGAGCAAACAGTGATGGGGTTGAGAATAATAACATGGAGCGTCGGACGTGGTTCGACGTCGGCATTCGGTCCCATGATCAGCTACGAGACATGCAACTTCTGACGACACCAATTCGGCTAAAGCTGTTGGAAATTCCACCTCTGCTTCGTCGCTGGCTGGCCTCTCGCACCAAAAATAAATTCACATTGTTGATGGTAGATCAACACTTTCCCTGATGCGGTAGGAATACTCAACATACTGACGTCCGCCTGACAGACATGTGCTCGCTCATCAGTCAGCTCGAATCTAGTCAAGCATGTGCGGCATCTTCCTTTGTCTAGATCGAAGCAATGTTCAGCCAGTTACTACAGCCATCAAAGACCTGTTGAGACATAGAGGACCGGACAGCCAGCGACATATCTCCTTTCGCTTGATCCGTCATGAAAGCAACGACACGCTTGAACAGGGCTGGGACTCCGCCAATCATGGCAGCGTACATGTCTCTTGCGTAAGCTCAGTGCTGTCGTTGCGTGGCGACAGGATCGTTGCACAGCCGATCACAAAGGAAGTTGACGATCTGAGCCTTGGAAAGTCTTCTTTCCTCTGTTGGAATGGTGAGGCGTGGTCCTTTGGAGGGGCTGCCATCCGTGGTAATGACTCGTCTCACGTCTTCAATACGCTCTGTCACATTGCAAAGATCTGTCGTGACTCTTCCTGCGAGTTTCCGCAAGTCGCTCTGGCTGAAGCTATTGCCGCTCACACCGGTCCATTTGCATTTGTCTTTTACGACCATCTTTCTCATCGTCTCTACTGTGGCCGCGATTTTCTAGGCAGGCGATCGCTGCTCTACAAAAGGGGGCTCGATGGCTCTTTGTATATCAGCAGCGTTCCTGATGATAGAGATGGTTGGCAAGAGTTCGAGGCGGATGGATTGTACTACGTTGATCTAGATTTGTCCGGTGCGTCCTCCAACTTTGATCTGCAAAGGACACCGTACAAGTGCTGCGATGAACAGTACGCAAGTCTCCGATACACGGTCAGTCGTATCGATTTGGCCCTCTTACATCGATTCTGATCGGGCAGCAGTCAACTTCGGTTCTCGATTTACGAGGACCATCTTCACAGACTAAAGCCGTATCGCCTGCAATCGGCTTGATGACAGAGTCCGATCCGGTGAATATCATACATCGGATGCTGATGCATTCATTGCGTTCACGCTTACTTAACATTCCTCGCAAGCAAATCGGTACATCATCGAAAGAGGCCCGTTTGGCTGTGCTCTTCTCAGGAGGAATTGATTGCACCATTCTTGCACGATTATCCCACGATATCTTGGATGCTGATGAGTCGATCGATCTGCTCAATGTCGCCTTCGAAAATCCTCGCGTCCATGGGCGCGCCGTTAGCTCTGGTAGATCGCCGTATGAGCAATGCCCCGATCGCAAGACCGCCGAATCTAGCCTCAAGCAACTCCAAGCAGCTTGTCCGAATCGTGTCTGGCGTTTGGTTCGGATCAATGTACCTTATACCGAGTTCGTCGCCCACAGAGAGAGCATAATAGATTTAATCTATCCCCACAATACAGAGATGGATCTAAGCATTGCTGCAGCCCTCTATTTTGCTGCTCGGGGTCAGGGCTTAGCGGAAGATCAAAGCTTATACAAGACGCCAGCCCGGGTTTTGCTATCTGGACTTGGAGCTGACGAGCTTTTTGGGGGATATACTCGGCATGCGACAGCTTATAATAGAGGTGGTCTTTCTGCCCTTCAAGAGGAATTGGCTTTGGATATCTCGCGATTGGGCAAGCGTAATCTTGGCCGGGACGACCGTGTGATCTCGCACTGGGCAAAAGAAGCGCGATACCCTTTCCTTGACGAGTATCTGGTGAATTGGGCTCTTTCAGCGTCTTTGTGGGAAAAGTGTGGCTTTGGTCAGCCTTGCCCGATGGATGATAGTGGGACTGAACTGGATCCTGCAAAGATGCTGTTACGTTGTCTTGCTCTCCGGGCAGGACTCGGCAGTGTTTCGAATGAGAAGAAACGAGCTGTAAGTCAAGGTGAGTCCATTTTGCGGCATATCTAACTTTCTCAAGATTCAATTCGGAGCTCGGACTGCCAAAATGGAAGTCAGAAAAACGAAAGGCACTCAGCTGCTGACAAAGAGCCAAGAATAAGACGCTTCGTCACTGGTGAGTCCCTTGTTTGAGGCATGCACAATTTCCGGAGCTCTCTTGATGAGATTTTGAGATACAATCTCAAGATCAGATACTTTTGAGAACGTAGCGAGGTCAGATATGAACACCTCGTCATACAATCGGGAATATACCCTCGATTTGTATGATGAGGGCGTCCATTCAGCCCTCACTCAACTCAATGAAACACAAAGGCAATTCTGAATATACCGCTCGCATGCTCCTGTAATTTGTCTGGCTTTGAAAAACGAATACATCGTACAGACCAGCTGACTCCCTTGGCGCTCAGACTTTGGCACTTCCATCGATGTTGCATCAAAACTCGAATATTTATCATGATCAAATAGCATTGACATCTGGTGTAGCTCGACCAAGCAACCTCAAATTTTGCACAAGGTGTTGAGACCATTCTTTCCCCTCGCTCTTCAATTCCCAAGCAGCAGCAAGCCCCCAACCAAGCCCAATATTTTCCTACAGTGTCTTTCTATGCAGGACTGGCGCCGCCTTTCCAGTACTTGCTGGGCAAGAACGGCATCTTCGATACAACAGCCTTCCTCGTCTTGCCTCTCACAACGACTTCAACTTCAGTGCCGGCCTTGTGCAGGCCATTCTTTATATAGCCCATGGCAATATTCTTTCCTAGGCTTGGCGAGGGACAGCCGCTGGTGATGGTGCCCACTTTCGTGCCATCAGCATCGACAATGTCAGCACCTTCGCGAGCAGGGGCGCCGTCGATGATGAAGCCAACACGACGACGTCGAACGCCTTTTCCGCCTTTGCTGGCGGGAGTGAGCTGCGGCAGCACCGTCTCTGCGCCGTTGAAGCCGCCAGTTTCGCGGCGGGATTTTCCAATGATCCAGCTGAGGCCTGCTTCGACCGGAGTCGTGGTATCGTCCAGATCATGACCGTAAAGACACATGCCTGCTTCCAGACGCAGGCTGTCTCGCGCACCAAGACCGGCGAGGCGCAGCTTCTCTGGGCCGGCTTTCGAAAGAAGCAGCTCGGTAACGGCTTCGGTCTGTGAGGGTGGGACGCTGATCTCAAAGCCGTCTTCGCCGGTGTAGCCACCACGAGAGGCAAGACAAGGCTCAGAAGGTCCAGATGGCAATGCAAAGTGGATGTATGCTGAGGTCCCGAAAAAGAAGGATTTAAGATCAAGGGATGTCGAGTCAGCTAAAACAGACTGAAGAATGTCAGCCGACAGAGGACCCTGCAAAGCTACAAGTCCTTGGTCCTTGAGCTCATTAATGGTGACGGCAGGTTTGTTGGCAGACTTCCAGGACTCCAACGCAGATGATAGGAAGGCGTAGTCCTTTTCCCGGCATCCAGCGTTTGTGACAACGTAGAACTTATCAGATGTAAGGCGAGTGATGATGGTGTCGTCAACAATTCCACCAGTCTTCGGATGAAGCAGCGCCGAGAGGCCAGATTGGTGTGCTGGAAGAGTATCCAAGGATGAGGGTGTAAGCGATTCGAGGAACGCCGTAGCTCCTGGGCCTTCGATATGATATTGCACCCTGAGCTTATCTTAGGGGTAATCCTTGAACGATTTGGGTCAAAAAGAGAACTTACATGTGGCTCACGTCGAATAGACTAGCCTTTTCTCTGGTCCATTTGTGCGATTCACCCACGCTCAGGTCGTTATATTGAACAGGCATCTCGAACCCACCGAAAGGGACCATCTTGCCGCCATTCTTTAGGTGCAGCTCGTAAAGTCCAGTTCTTGATAGAGGCTTGCTAGTAGGAAGTTCGGTATCTGCGGACCTCACCGAAGAGCTCTGGAAGTATCTAGCGCCTGCAGGAGCGAATATGGGCGCGACTGAAGCGCTTCTCGAGAATGCTGTCCTGCTCGTCTGGGCCGAGCAAGCTTGCCTCACGGCAGAAACTCCTAGAGCAAGCTGTGCCCTCTTAGACACAATTCTCGCTGCCATAGTGACTGAGAATAAAGATCTTGATAGAGAACTTTTCATGCAATTCTCGATCAATCTTTGTCTTATTCACAGTGATTTTTTCGGAAGTAGGAAGAAACAATGCCGCATCGGAAAGAAATGGAGGCGCTTCTGCTCGGCTCTCACGACAAACACTTCCACTTTGGGAAGCCAACTCCGCGATGTCGGGTAGCCAACCGATTGCGGGACTGGCGTGCTGGGTGGACCTCCGCCCTGACGTCGGACCACGAAGGACTGCAGCCTCGAGCATCGACCTCTCATATGATCCAATTCGACCTCTCCCTGATAGAGCACGAGCAAAATGTCCAAGCAGACATACTTCCTGGTATCTCTGCCAACATCCATCTCACCCTCAAATGACAAGGATGAGGCTCTCACCGCCCTCCGCTCCACCGTAACGAACGACTTGGCCACCACCGTCCCGTTCGCGATACCGAGCTTCAAAATTGGCACCCTAGACGCGCTGGTGCAACAAGCTGATGATCTTGCCAAGCTCGAGCAGAGCTGTCAGACCATAGTTGGCAAGGTGGCAGACGCCCTGCGGAGTATTCTCGAGGGCGACGAGGACAAAATTGCCGAGCAGAAAAATGTCAATGACCGTCAGTCGCCTCATCACACGTAGCGCGCATTGACTAACGGTCTGCATAGGCCCAGTAGATACCTATCTGTCTTCATTTCAGTGGAACAAGGTCAAATACCGCGCCGACAAGCCAATATCAGAGCTGATCGACAGCCTCGAAAAGGAGATCTCGAGTGTGGACAATGACATCAAGTCGAAATTCAACCAGTACAACACAACTAAAACCTCGCTCGCCTCTGCGCAGCGCAGCCAGACCGGGAACCTTTCGCAAAAGTCGTTGACCTCGGTAGTGAACCCTAAGAACCTCCTGGCGCCGGACGCTTCGGAGTATCTACAGCAACATCTACTGGCCGTTCCCAATGCTCAAGTACGAGACTACCTAAAGAGTTATGAGTCACTAGTTGAGCACTGGGTCGTCCCACGTTCATCGGTACAATTGGCCAAGGACGACGAGTTCACTCTTTTCGCAGTCACAGTTTTCAAGAAGCATAGCCAAGAGTTCGTTCACAAATGCAGGGAGAAGCGGTGGACTCCCAGGGAATGGAAATTCAGAGAAGGCGGAAGGGAGGCAGAACAGGCTGAGGCGGACAGACTGGAGAAAGAGGAGAGAAGAGTGTGGGGTGAGGCGCTCAGGCTGGGGCGCACAGGTTACAGCGACGCAATAATGGCCTGGGTGCACGTGCTCGTCCTGCGGGTCTTTGTTGAGACAGTACTGCGGTATGGACTGCCGCTGAGCTTTGTCTGTGGTCTGGTCAAGGTAAGCCGTGGCCGCTTTATTGAACAATGAATGAGTGCTGACTGGTTCAAAGACGAACTCGAAACTCGCACAGAAGGCTAAGGCGAAGCTGGACGACAACTTCTCACACTTGGCCGGCAATGCGCTGGGACGGGACAAGAAGGGTCGGCCGTTAAAAGAAGATTCGTCCACCATGGGCGACATGCAAGCTGCTGGACATGGTATGGAGGACTACAACGCATACGTCTTTTACCAGTTCGAGATAGTATAGCCGGCATCTATACCCATGCACAGAGCAATTGCTTTTTGCTCTGATGAGCCTATATGCATAGATCCAAGCTACCATGTGGGAATCTAACCGTCGCTGAGTCCCTGCCTGAGTAAGCCGTGCTCATCCAGATACTTGACTATGATAGCTACTGCCTCCTCGACGCTCGTTTTCTCGCTGTGAATGTGTACCTCCGGGTTCTTGGGCTCCTCATATGGAGCACTGATGCCAGTGAAATCCTTGATCTCGCCCGCTCTAGCCTTCTTGTACAGACCCTTGGGGTCACGCTTTTCCGCCTCTTCAACCGGAATGTCCACAAACACCTCGATGAATGGCAGAGGCGATTCAGTGTTATTGGTGTTCTCATGAAGAGCTCTAGCCTGGTCCCGGTCGGCTCGGTATGGGGAGATGAAGCTGGTGAGAGCGATGGTGGAGCTGTCAGCGAACAGCTTGGCCACTTCGGCGATGCGGCGGATGTTCTCATTGCGGTCCTTCTCAGAGAAACCCAAGTCCTTGTTCAGCCCGAAGCGCACATTGTCACCGTCCAGCCGATAGGAGGCGAGTCCCAGGTGCAACAGGTGCTGTTCCAGTGCGGTAGCGATGGTTGACTTTCCTGAAGCCGACAGACCTGTGAACCACACTGTGGCGCCTTGCTGCTTGCGGAGAGAGTTGCGCTCGGCCCGGGTAAGGCCGGGGTGCCAGGTGATGTTACTGCATAGGACATGTCAGTTCCAATTGATGATCCTACACCCCGCACAAGCTGCCCAGCTGGCAGGATGATAGTGGACGTTGCTCACGTTGCCATGGTGTCGTGTAATGTCAATTGAACCGTGCCTGATGGGAAGAAAAGGGAGCGAGGTCAAATATAAGGGAAAGAGAAGAGGTGCGTAGACTATTCGGCAAGCGTTTGCAATGAGTGAATCACGCCCCTCGAATTCTTTGAAGCGATTGCGCAATGTGGGGCAAGCCGAGCCCGGAGCTGGGTTGGGGCAGTCACGAAGGTGTGGCGCAGGCACCGTGCGTAAGTCACCAAGTATTCTAGAGCTAAAGGGCCCGTTCACTTCACTTCATTCTCCCAGCCAGTCCGACTTATACAGCTTCGACTCGCTGTCAAGATTCGGCAAGATTGCGATCACCGACCCAATTGTTTCAAAATAGGTTTTCGACAAAGCAGATCTGAGTTCCACAATCTATGGCCTCCAATGTCCATTGTGCTCTCACGAGCGCCCTGGTGCCTAGGCAGGTTTTGGCCTTCGCGCCTCTTTCGATGACATGTGCCTTGACATGTGCCTTTGCAGGCAGTCAAAGTAGTAAATCGCAAAGTAGCCTTGATGCGGTTTAATTGATGGCGCGCACGACGGCAGGGATCCAGTGATGGTGTCAGACCGGTCAAGCGCGACGAACAAGATCCCTCAAGGGAATTCGTGGATCGTGGACGCATGCATACCGATCTTAGTACTGCAAGAGCTTCATCAAGTTAAGAGGTGTGCTGCCAGCCACCATTCGCGCAGACTGATAGGACTCGGTAATGGGCTACGCTGTCGTTGGCTGGTTTTCTACTACAGTCTTGTTTTTGTTGCACAGGAGACGCTTGGGCACGCGCCCTGTGATCTGATTGCCCCACTTCACTCACCTCAACCATCTCCTTATCACTTCCGCCTGCACCTCACAAGGCTCCTGATTGAGGCTACCGTGCCATAATACATTCTTTTCTTCGATCTATTACCAATTGGCATCCGTCGCACGTTCTCATCTTCATGTGCTGCGCATACGTCTATCGCTTAATCCACAACTTTTGGTCTCACATCGCGTCAGCACCAGTCTCGTCCTCAAAGTGCACTTCACAGCGGTCTGGCCTCGTGAGAACTCCCTTATGAAGGCTGAAAGACTGATGATGCCGCCACTAACAATGCAAGGCAGTGCTCACAGAGCCACAATTACCTTCTTGGCACCACTGTCGCTTCCTTCTCGCCACCATGTTTGACTTTTGGAAGTTCCTCATACGTCGGGGTCAGCAAAGAGTTCTTTCGCTTCGCCGTCAACGAGCTGACTCTCGACACCACAGCTAGGAAAAGCAATGCGACAACACCTTCGACTCAGACTGGCACATTGAATACGTCGCCCGACCGCCGTAAAGCGCCTAAGCTATTCGTTCGCATACACTACCATACCGAACTCGGTCCCGGCATTGCCGCTGGCTTCGTCCTTTGGACTGAACAGGCGCGAACTTATTTTAAGGTAAGAGATCAATATGGGCGCGACGTCCACACCCTCGAGATTGTTTTGCCTTCACCACCATCCAACCTCTCCCATGATGCCGTGCTCGAACCATACGTGTGTTACCTCGACGATCTGATCAGTGTCTTTGCTCCTCCACGCGACGCTGGAGCGAAGATGAACTGGCACACATCCAATTCCAGCGGCGCGCATCGTAGACAGAGAGACCAATCAGGCGCACCCCCAAGCGCGACCACAAGCGCAGTCCAATCCTCAGGCGCAGTCCCAAGCGCAGTTCAGGACGCTGTTCGCCGTGACAGCTCGATCAGTCTGTCGGCCCCTAAGAACCTCATGGTCAGTGAAACGGCATCTCGCGGAATTTCTAGCCCATCCGAAGCGGATGCTGGAATTAGTCACGTGGGTAGCCACTTCACCCAAGAATACTGCGCGACGCACCATGCAATGTCTTTGGATGCTCCTGCACAGCAGAGATCTGAAAAGACGAAGGAAGGCTTTACAGCGATGCCCATCATCTGGGAGGGCACAAACCCTATCACCAGACATGTCGACGATTGCAATAGCAATGAAGTTCGGCTTAGCATGGAGCATGCATCGCTTCCCCCACCTGAAATCGCCAAATACGATCAGGAGGTATTCGCGCAGAGGCTGAACGAGTTGGAGGCTATATTTCAGGCAGCGATCAGAAAACATATGGAGAACGCAATGGCCGCGACCGGCAATATATACGACCATTTACCGGTGGTCCATTTTCGTAGCGGCCCTGCTACCGATATGAATGCATCAGATCTCGGACTAGGGGCGTTCATGAAGGAGAAGCGGATGTCGATGGGGTTCAAGGAGCTCGAGATCAGGAAACTTGCTCGTGACGAGTTCGGATTCAACAAATCCGACAGGCGCGGCAGACTTGTGAAAATGGGAGAGTCGCCGATCCGAGCAACACAAGTCGGCCACGACCGCAGGATAGCCAAGTGGGTCCGAGCCAAGGTCAAATCTGAAATGGACAAGGAAAACGCGAAGGCGAAAACCGTTCGTCCGCTTCGTCCCGCACACGCACTTACTTTCACTCGTCAAGAACAAAACGCAGCAACCAAGGACAACAAAGGCGGCAGCTCTTGTGCTATCGAGGATGACCCAGAGAGCGAATGGAGCACGATCACCGAAGGAGAGGCTGACCAACAGGAGGAGGGCAAGGCAGCAGACAGTGGATGCGCCATGTCGAATGTAACATCCAAGACGACTTGATGCTAAGAGGGTCCCACATGGCAGAGAAGATGCAAGTCAGGCGTAGCAGATTGGAGGGAAAGGTGCTGATAATGTCTAATTTGATGGCGGTCTGGAAGGAAGGGCGCACCGGGTGCGGGAAGGCAATTGGCAAAGTGATGGTGGTCGGAAGTCAGGAGATTGAATGACGTCAAGTCATATTTTTGTATCATGACCGAGATTAGGACTGAGCTTGAAGGTAGAAAATCTGGGCTAAGTCGATGACCATTCTACAGCATTTAAAGCGGCTGCATACCAAGTACTGTACTAGCAGGATGGGCATGATATGACGGACGGACACAACTCCGAAGCGAAAGTGGCGGTGGTCCAAGCTTTGCGGGTTGATGCGGCGGAATTGACGGGAGCTGGATTGGCTGCATCATCGACTGCTTCCCAGAGCCCCGGATCGCGGCCGCTTCGAATTTGACACTCTTCCGTCACAGTTGCAGTGCCCACATTATGGTATAACGTCAGCAGGCGGGAATTGAGAGGATTGACATGTCCGATGGTGGCGCCGTGAAGAAAGGGAAGTCGTCGTCTGGTTAGTCGTGGGCTTCCAAAAAAAAAGAAAGACTTTGACAGCTTCGCTGACCCCGACTTGACAGCATTTCACTTCCTTGCCGGCCTTTCCTCCGGCGTAACGTCCGCCTTCCTTCTCCAGCCGGCCGATCTCCTCAAGACCCGGGTACAGCAGTCACAGACAGCGTCGCTCCGGCTGGCGCTCCGCGAGATCCTGAATGGACCGAATCCGATAAAAGCGCTATGGCGGGGTACAACACCGAGTGTGATCAGGACGGGGGCAGGAAGCGCGTTGTACTTTGGGATGCTCAATCAAATGCGGACATACGCATCGCAGCACTTTGCAAGCGCCAATGGTGCTGGCGGACAGTCTAGGAGTGCCTCCGCCTTGCCCAAGCTGTCCAACACAGCAAACCTCATTACAGGAGCTCTGGCGAGGGCATCTGCAGGCTTTGTGCTGTCTCCTGTCACGGTGCTCAAGGTCAGGTACGAGTCGTCATACTACGCATACAATTCGCTGCTAGGGGCTGCAAGGGATACATTGGCCAGGGACGGAATCAAAGGCTTCTTTGCCGGATTCGGTGCGACAGCAGTCAGGGATGCACCGTATGCTGGACTGTATGTGTTGTTCTACGAGCAGGCCAAGACGCGACTGTCGAGCTTGTCCAGCACAGGCTCTGGAGATACGAAGAGACCCATGGCGGCCCCAGCGGTCAACTTTGCGTCTGGGTCGATCGCGGCGGTGTCAGCGACTGCGTTGACTAACCCGTTCGACGCAATCAAAACGCGGCTGCAACTCATGCCATCGAAGTACAGGAACATGGTGTCGGCTGCACGCACAATGCTGGCCGAAGAGGGTACCAGGAGCATGTTCGATGGGCTGGGCCTGCGGATGGTGCGGAAGGGTGTGAGCAGTGCGCTGGCCTGGACAGTGTACGAGGAGCTGATCCGCCGGGCGGAGCTGCGATATGTAGTCTGATACCCCCTCGTCTTTATATGATACATCTACTCTCTGCATGGATTGCTCGCTGAAGATCTGAGATTTAGGATCCACATTAAATAGCCTGGCATGTGGCGACGCGTGGTTGGGTGGTGGAGTGTTGGGCGTCACCGGTGAGCCCTTTAATCTTTGGGCCTTGGCTTGATGTGATCGGCGAACGGACGCAGGACATATCGCAGGATCATGCAAGGCCCCAGACAGATGCCAGGGGTTTGATGCGCCCTGTCCCGGGCAGTTGGGAATCTGGCAAATGGTATGAAATGCAGGCTGCATGCGAGCATCTGGCGGTAGGAGGTTGGGCGGGATGCGGAATGCCGTCACCGCCTTGTCAAAACCCGTCAAAGCAAAGTGCACGCGCGCCGGGCGAACCATGGGAGACCAGGCAAACAGCGACAGCCACCGTGGGAACCGCGCCGAACCAGACAAGCACCCCGCCCGCGCGACCAGCCTTCATCCAGCTCGTCTCTCTTCCATCTCGCGGCACTATTATGTTATCTCTGTCCAAGCTCCATCTCCAAATTGCTTGCCAATTGAGTTCGCCTGTGGCTGGACGGCACAAAAGTCAGCGCATGTCCCCACCTTGCCGCTCCGTGCAACACGAGCACCTACAGTACCACCGTCGACTCATCTCACTAATTGCTCTGTCCGTAATTGGCAGTCGGCTGCAGCTACTGCACCATGTAAGCGCTACCCACGCCGCATATGTCGCGTCTTCAACGTGCCAGTCTCCCTCTACACCTCCGGCCCTCTAGGCCTCCAGCCTCAGCCGCACCCAGCTGGACTCGCCCACATGATCCGCCTCTCCCAGTCACCGCTGATTATTCCTCCTAAGCTTTTCTTTCCTATTCACTCGTCTGACCTTTTTCTTCCTTCTGTCAGCCCGCCAGGAAAATAAATTGATCCTTTACCTACTTTCAAACTTTGCACTATCAAACCATCACTAGGTCAGCTGACTAGCCTTGCTATTGCTATTGCGATAGCGAGGCCACAAACTCAGCCCTTAGACCAGAGCCAGCTGGCCAGCTTTGGCTGGAGAATAGCCCGTCATGCCCTACTACAACGATTACCCCTACTACAACTATGGTAACAACTACTACTACCCGCCCCCCGGCGGCCTATCGCCCCCACCCACACGACCTCGTGCTTCCTCCCACGGTAGGATGGGCGACCCCACCGTGAACGTGTATACCACTGGCAACGATCGTGGTCGTGCCTACGATCGCCTTGCCGACGAAATCGCCCGCTTGAAGCTGGACGCTGAGAGGTCGCGCAGCCGTCACGACCATCACGCCATGAGCCACTACCACCGCTCTCCCTCCCCAACAATGGCTGAGCTGCGACGGGATCTTGAGCGAAAGGAGCGGGAACTCCACGAGGAAAGAGACAGGGCAAATGCAAAGGACCACGAGAAAGATATCATCCAACGGTGGGAGAATGAACAAGCTGAGAAAAAGCGCAAGGAGAAAGAGCGCGAGAAGGCGCTGAAGGAGAAGATTGAGGCAGATGCTCTCCTAGAGAAGGAGAAAGAAGAGAAGGCCTACAAGGAGTTTGAACTCTTGCAAGCAAAGAAAAAGCTTGAGGAGAAGGAGAAGAAGGAGAAAAAGGAGAAGGAGATTGAAGAAGCGAACCGCGAGATGCTGCGTCGTCTGGGCTACTCCGAAAACCAGATCGAACGCTCCATTGCTGTGGACAAGAAGAAGCGCGATGGTGGGTCCTTCAACAATAACACCACAAACATCATCCAGTACCCTACTCCCCCACCACCAGCTGTCTATCCTCCTCAACCTCACCCTGGCGAGATTATCGTCTCCAGACCTGGCGGCGTGATCTATCCCCGAGCACGTACGCACGATATTTCCGTCGACGTGCTGGACAAGTTCGGTATCGGCTGGCGTTATGACGCAGTAAGTTATGAGTGTCCTCTACTTCTCTGACCACAACTAATTATCTCCAGGTCGACCCCAGCTACATCATCATTTATCGAGAAATGGACCAACATACTTTCGAGGCGTTGCACCAAGAAACTAAAAGACTCCGAAAGGGCAGCAAGGGTACCGTCCTGAAGATCGAGGGCAAGAAGAAGCACTCCAGCGGTCTCGATGGTTTGAGAATTGTTCGCCACAGGAGCAAGAGCAGGAGCAGATCCCACTCTCACGGCAGAGACCCCGAGGTCATTGTCGTTAACCGATGAAGGACATCAACTATCAGTCCCGGAGTTGATCACAGTCATATGAGCTCCTTGTTGTCGTGACGGTTTCGGGCACGCGCGCAATCAGCATCCTTAAGGAAGATTGTCAGCAATGCTTTCTGCGTTTTTTTGCCATATTCTGGGCGGATCAAGCTGTTCATTCTGGATGCCCACAACAAATCATACCCATAGCATTATTTTTTTTGAAGATCGTTCCTGATTTTTTACCTGCCTATTCATAGCCATTACGAAGAAATGAGTCTCCCAGCCATTAATTTTCTGTGCGTCCATGTCCCTAGCGCGACGGCGACCGACCGGCCGCTTTCCTTAATACTGTAGCGTTGTTTCACCACGCGCGTCTGCGATATAGCCGCGCGCATTTGCCCACTCAAAGTCATATGGAGAAAGTTTCACTCGACTGCGCCGCATGCGACTGCACATTCTTTCTCCAGATGACCGTGACATACTTTCATCCATGCCTCAGAATCACATAGTAGAGCTTGAGCTCCTCCCGCAGGAGGGTCTCCGGTGCTGCAATATCAGATCCTACTCCGTAACCATGGCATCGCCATCCACATCCACTTTCCCTTTTCCAGTCGCACCTTCCAGTACGCCCAACAGCCTGGCATACGGCACCGTGACACGCTGCAAGTCGCGATGTTTCCCTAACGACAAACGTCAGCATCCTACAGACCAGAACAAGAAATTTTGAAAAGCAGAAACTTACCAAGGATGAGCACAACCTCACTCAACAACTCCATCCTCTCCCACCCACAGATCTCGCCACCCTCACTCATCCACCCCCTCGACTCCTCCGTCTTCCACTTCCCGCCCTCCTGCTCATCCCCGCCTTCCCCTTCGTCATCACCCTCCCACACCTTCCCCAACAAACTCCTCAGCAATTCCTCCACCTTGCCCCTCAGCCCCTCTGCCCCCAGTCGTCTCGCGTACATGACGAGATACACCCTGAACTCCTCCCTCGCCCCCAGCGTCATGGCCGCGGCTACGCGATTCTCCAAATGCGCGATGCTGACCGCAGACTCGAAGCCCTCGTACCCCTCGGCGGAGAGGAGGGACTTCACTAGGCGTTGCAGGAAATACGACCTTCCCTTGAGCAGGGACTGGGAAGTAGTGTTCCGCTCCAGGAAAGGGATGATGCCTGCTGCGACAGACTGGGCGCTGACAGAGTCCACATCGTCAACGGAAGTGCTGGGTTTCGCGGCCGACGACGAGGTTGTAGTCGTAGTGGACGTGTCCGAGGTATTCCAGTACTGGCTGCCGACTGCCCACCAGGGCTCCGAAAGGCGCTGCCACACGTACAAGTCTGGGGAGTAGGCGAAGCCGTCGCCGTTGGAGACGCCGACCACGATACGTCCGACGGAGTTGAGGCGGGCGAACATGATCGCTGGGCTGGCGGTGAGGTGGGATTGTTGGGGGACGGTGGCAATATCGAGGACGGGAGCGAGGGAGATGGGTGGATGAGGGGCAGACAGGGTGCGCAGGTTCCAGACGTAGCATTGCCCCACTGCTGAGATGGCGAGGAGGAACCATCCTCTGCAGTCGAGGATTACGGGCTGCGCTTCAAGGATCAGGGCGTTCACGAGGCGGCGTCCTGCGGGCGTCCATACATGGATGCTGCCGTCTTCGCAGGCTGCGCACCAGAAGTTCTTGTTGCCTGTGACGAGGAGGACGGATTTTGGCGTGTAGTCTTGCCAGAGGACTTGACCCCGACGGGAGAGTGTTATACGGGTTGGTGCTCTGTCTTGTGGCCGGCCAGTTCTCGACGGTCCTGTAGCGTTGCGAGCTTCGAACATGACGCTGGTATCTTCAGAGTTGGCCTTGTCACGTTGGGGAAGCAGTTCGAGAGGCCTTGTTATCGAAGGCCGCACTATGGGTATTGCCAGTCGGAGCTGGCTAACAGTAAGGCTGCGCGAGATTACAGCCGGTCGTAGCGCATCGGGAACTTCTTTGGGACCTGGTTCTGCGTGGCTTGGTGGCACCAGGCCGGTCGCTGTATTCATGAGTATGGGTGTTGCGCCCGTCTGCTGGACTGCTTGTATACGCTTCTCTGCGCGCTTTTCTTCATCGCCAGCGATCTCAGCGAATTTGCGCTTCTGCCCTAGTAGTAAAGAAGCCAAGCCACCTTTCGGCAGTCCGTCGTACGGCTTTGAAAGATCAAGGATGTTCTGTGGTGCATCGCTCTGGGTCGTCCTTGATGATTGTACCACGAGTTGGGTCTTTGGTAAGGAGGACTCAGCCATGCCAGAGGCTGACGAAACGAGCAGGGGTTGAATGCGCTTCTTGCCATCCTTGGTAATGGTCACTCTTTGCTTCAACTTGTCGATCTTCGCGATCTGCGGATCGGGAGGCTGAGCTGTACTGTCTTTGTCGCCGTTTGCGTCCTTTGCGGCTGTCGCGTCCGCTGATGGCGTCGATGCAGAACCGTTCACCTTTGGTGCATCTCCGTTGAGCGTGGGTGCGGGATGTGCGTTTCCATCGCCCATCAGCTCCCCCATGCGACCCTGCGCACCTTTCAGCTCGTCCGCCTTGCTGCTCTGCTCAAGCCTAAGTGCATCTGCATTCTCAACGATGCCTGCCCTCCGACTACCTCCAAATCTCTGTAAAGCCTTGTCGTTGCTCGCAACAGGTATGGGGTAGCCAAGCTCTTGCGAGGCGAATGAGCAAACAGCAATGGTACCGTCCAAGCTCGTGAAGTAGAGGGTCATACCATCCGGTGACCATGCCAGATCAGATATCGACTTAGCTGCCAGTTCCTGGGTTACGACGAATGGCCTAGGGACGCTAGTGTTCCAGACACTCAGCGTCTTGTCCTGACCCGCACATGCGACGACCGTGACAGATGGCCCTGCATCTGAGTCGTCCCCATTCAGTTCTCCTTCCCGAGGTGGCTCCTTCCGATATAGACGTGGTGAGAATGCACAGACCTCGACCGGACCCTCGTGACCTATCAGGCTGATCTCGCTGTCCCAGGAGCCTCTGGTAATGACTGCAACGGAGCTCACTGGCCCATTGACCGCATTTGCCGCCGTCAGATGCGCACCATCTGGCGACCAAGAAGGTCTGCGGAAATATGTAGTCAGAGGCGAAGCCTGGAACGGACCCGATATGCTCGTCTCCAAAGTGAAGTTGTTGACTTGGTCGTATGCTGTCGCTTTTGCATCAGGCGACTGGAATCGATAGACTTTGATAGTGCGATCGTCGCTGGCCGTGGCAAAGTACTTGTTTGCAGGATCGAATGTGATGCCTTTGACATGACTCTGATGCTGCGAGAGAGTTTTCAGCTTCTCAAAGGTGTGACCTGACCATACCACCACCTTGGAATCTAGACCAACAGACACCAATATGGAGGAATCGTGCGACCAGCCCAGGTCCTGAACGTCGTTCTCATGACCGATCAATCTGCGGTATATGCGCCAATTCTCGACTGGTGGTGTCTCATTTGAGCCTAAGCCTGTGTCAACTCCCTCATCTCTTTATGCATCATCTCTTTATGCGACCGCCGGGACAAACCTACCGAATGTTGTATGTGAAGGAGGGTTGGGATCGAGAACGTAGATGCAGACAATCTTGTCGTCGGCACCGGAAGCAAGGTACTTTTGGTTTGGGGAAAAGCGCACGGAGTGGATGGTACCAGAGTGATAGCTCAGTGAGGCAAGCTGCTTGGGTTTGGACTCATAATTTGGGTCGCCAGTATTGAGAATGGCTTCGGTGGACCAGATGCGGACATGGCCATCTGTAAAGCTGTTAATGATTGGAAGCATGCAGATAGTTTGCTATGCGCACCTCCGGCCGCGGTCACCAGCCTGCTGCCGTCCGGCGAGACGTGGCAGCTGTAGACCTCATGGTCCTTCTTGTCTCCGCCATGGGTGAGCCATAGCGGCTTTACGAAGCGCATGTTGAAGTAATGTCGGCGCTGTGCTCAGGGCGGCGCATGCCGCATACTGAATTGTCTGGACACAATTGAAATCGCGTCAGCCTCCTGCCCTTTGTAAAGGTTCGCCTAGGTCGCGGAGCGGCCAGAATATAAAGAAGCCAAAGTAATATGGAGTGAGGAACGCAAATTGGCGGAGCACCGCGTGAAGATGTCCAAGGCGTCGCGCGCTTGTCGGAGCTTCAAGCTTGGAACTTTGCGCCAGGGTAAATCGATTGGCCTGGCTTCACACCAATAAAAAGGTCACTCAGGCAAGATATCGGGCAAGTATACGCAGAAAATTTGTGTCAAAGAAGAAGATCAAGTCGTAGAGTTCATGTCTTTCATGCAAAAAACTTCTGCAAAAAAATGGCCCAGCGGTCACTTATTACAGAGCAAGCTCTATCTTGAGTTCGGGCCTGGGCAGGTATCATGTGACCCGAGAGCAAGCGACAGAGCATGGGCCGGTGACTGTCATTCCCTCTTCAAGTCCTCCTCAAGTGCAGCGCCTGCCTCTCCTCAGAAACGCTAGTCTACGGCTAGCTTTATTGAATCTTGGTGGCTTCATAGCCTAGCACATCCAAGTTGATACTGCGATACTCCTGCATTCTTAGCGAACAAAAACTTTCGTTATGTATATGTCGTGATGGTCGTGTCACAAGATTGCTTTTCTCAGCGCTTGCCCTTTCGCTTCTTGAATACAACAGGCGCATCGACGATTGCAGCGCCCGCTTCCAGCTCCGGTCTCGAAAGGGAAGAGCTTGCTTCCTCTGCAGACTCCTCCTTCTTCAGCTTCACGCCATCCTTCAACTCCTCCGCTTCTGCCTTGATTTCCTCCTTGATCGGCTTCGCTGCCAGGAGTGCATCAAAGTCATCGGCGTCACCTCCACTAGAGCCAGGATAAACCTTGGTGCTGCTCCCCCAAATCCGCTTCGATCCTTTACTTTCCTCGCCCAGACCGTCCTCGTTCTCATCCTCGTCGTCAAGTTTTCGCTTCTTGTGCTGAATGCTGCTCAGAAAGTCCTTGCTGTCCTCGTCCTCGTCCTCGTCCTCATCCTTCAGAGTCGGTGGTGGCCGTGAATACACCGGAGTCGTTGAAACTGTGCTCCACTCCCCAGCGATGGACAGGTCTTTCCTGAACTCGTCCGGGACCGCAATTCCCATAGCAGCCAGCTGCTCCGCTTGCCGTTTCCTGTCCTCCGCGGTGGCTTTGACCGGAGTGGGACGCGTGAAGTGAGGCTTTGCTTTTGCCACCGATGGTGGGCCCGCTGTGGACGGACCTGCTTGTGAGGCTGCTTTTCCAGATACGAGTCCATTCAGTCTGGCGACCTCATCTTTCGCTCTCTGCTTGTCACGCTCCTCCCGACCCTGGGTTTTGTGAAGTTCTCGTAGCGACTTTTGGATGGCATTTTGGTGCTTGCCGGTCGCCTCATGTTGCTTCTTCTCCAGATTCGTGTCCCGGATGTAGATCTTGCAGAACTTACACCAGTATTTGGGCGTAGATTTCCAGTATTCCGACATGTTTACGATCTTTGTCAATCGTCCATTTGTCGATTATAAAAATAGAAGGAAACATGGATCACGAGAGCGAACTTAGTAAGGAACAATGCGCGGCGGACGGGCCGGCTGACCGGGCGAGTCATGACAGGCGGCGCTGCATGACGTTCCGTACTTAATCACAGCTCCGGCTGTCCTTGCTTTCAACGAGCTGACAACGAAACCTCTTCCTCCTCGTCAAACCGCCCAGCATGGCACTGTCTACGTGCAGAACCATGCCTATGAGGGCTCTCAACACCATCAGCGAGCGACAGCTGCTTGCCAGAGGCTCCCTCATCAAACCCTCCACATCCTCGAATCCGCGGCGAAACTTTCACCAAACGCCAGCACACAGCATACCCTCGCCGACCGAGTCGATATTCCGCTCCTCCAGTACTATTGGTGGACCGCCTTCGACGTACTTCCAACGACCATCGCTTCCGGCCAACACAATCATCAAGTTCGTACCTCAGCAAACAGCATGGATTGTGGAGCGTATGGGTCGATTCAACCGCATCCTCTCCCCCGGTCTCGCAGTCCTAGTCCCCATCCTGGACAGAATAGCATATGTGAAGAGCCTGAAGGAGATTGCCATCGAAATACCTAGCCAGAGCGCCATTACAGCCGACAACGTCACACTCGAGCTTGACGGCGTACTGTACACAAGGGTGTTCGACCCATATAAAGCAAGGTACGCCATCTCCCACATACTCCAAATAACAACTCTAACCTCACGACAGCTATGGAGTCGAAGACGCTGAATACGCCATCTCCCAGCTCGCCCAGACGACGATGCGCTCTGAAATCGGCCAGCTGACGCTCGATCACGTGCTCAAGGAGCGCGCAAACCTCAACTCAAACATCACAGCCGCCATTAACGAAGCCGCTCAAGACTGGGGCGTGACATGCCTGCGTTACGAAATCCGGGACATTCACGCTCCGGGCGGCGTTGTGGAAGCCATGCACCGCCAGGTCACAGCTGAACGGTCTAAGCGCGCTGAGATCTTGGACTCCGAGGGTCAGAGGCAGTCCGCTATCAATATTGCTGAGGGAAGGAAGCAATCCGTCATCCTTGCGTCTGAAGCTTTGCGCAGCGAGCAAATTAATTTGGCATCTGGTGAGGCAGAGGCGATCCTGCTTAAAGCCCAGGCTACGGCCGCGGGTATTGATGCTGTTGCCCGCGCTATTGGTCAGGGTAAGGAGAGCGCTCAGTCCGCTGTTAGCCTGAGTGTGGCGGAGAAGTATGTCGACGCTTTCGGCAAGCTCGCCAAGGAGGGCACGAGTGTTGTGGTACCTGGCAACGTCGGTGATATTGGCGGCATGATTGCAAGCGCCATGGCTGTCTACGGCAAGGTCAATGAGGGTCAAGCCAAGGCTATGGCCCATAAGCTGGTCGACGGACAGCAAGATCAGAGTAGTGGTGAGATCACCGAGGGCAGCACGAATGAGGTGGCGCAAAGCGTGCTCGAAAGCTTCGACAAGACGACACGAAAGCAAAATTAGAAAAAAAAAGGATCAGAAAATGTTGTAAGATAACGACTGTTGAGCGCTAGCTACAGTCCTTCGAGATGACCATGATCAGGAAAAGTTGCAGAACCGTAGGCAGGCTACTAGCATTATATCCTCTCTCAATTCATTCTTGCATGAACTTCATGATGTTCCAACACAAACCCTCCCCTCCACTCCAGATCCGCTTCTGTTCTGATCAGGTATGGTCGGAAAGGCTTCGAGCTGCTCCTGGCCTAAAGCTTTACTCAAAACTCCAAGTCGAGTTCATCGCCGTCCATCAAGTCAGCATCCGCGACACTCCACTTGACAGGTAGCATTTTGCCGTCGTGAGATAGCGAGCAGAATCGAGGTGACATGTTGAGCTGTTCAAATGCGGCCTTGATGACGTGGACAACCTTCATGTCGTCGGTGACCCTGACAACAGCACGACTGCCAGATCCTGCTAATTCATCAGTACCGTGTCCATGCCAATGGTTGAGCCAAAAAGACTGACCCATATTGACAGTCAAAGAAAAGACACCGAAAGAGCCAGCCTCTGAAGATTCGTATTCCTCCTTTTTGATTGGAGCACTCGGTGTCACAGGTGCAAGCACTTCAGGAGTGTGCTGATCTGAGAAGCGTTAGCGGGTCCAAGTACAAATAGACCACTGAAACATACCGACACCAGCAACAGCGCCATCATCCGACTCGTCAGAAGCTGCCAGCAACTGTGGTTTCTCCATTTCGAGCACACGAACACGAGTGCGAAGTGCACAAATTTCGTTGGCCAACCTTCCTACTAGCTTGACCAGAGGTTCGTCACGTGGAACCACGAGATTGAAGCCAGTCGTCACTGGCTGGTGAAGCGTCAACTCATCGAGAAGAGACTGTGTGGCAACAGAGAAGCCACTAGTACGGTCGGAAGCATCAATGACCATAAGCTCATTGCTGGTAGTTTCAACGTCGTTGCGTGCTCCCACGGGTTTGTCGAGGTTGGCATCGTCTTCTGTTGATACAAAGGTCGCGATCTCACTTTCCTGAGGCACGGTGACCACTGTATCTTCCGTTGCTTGCACTGTACCGACAGAGCGATCGCTGTCGGACGAATGGTGGTGGAGGCTTGTGGAATTGGCATTGAAACAATTCTGGTCTGCAAACTTGACGCGTTTTGGCTCGTCTTCGCCAGAATTTGAGCTCGAAGCGCGTTTTCCAGGCGAAAGGTCTCTTGTTTTAGTCTGAAAAGGGTTCGTGAGTGAAGATGAGGCTGTAATTGACGTCGAAGCACCCCGAAGATGAGGCGGGACATAGTCCTTCGCACAGGGAGACAAACTGGGACTTGGGAGAGCCTACTAGTGTCAATAGTAGCCTACAGGATCATTAGATACATCAGTGCAAACCTTGTCCTCCGGCTCCACGCTGTTGTTGCGTTGGATAAACACGTCCTTCGTTGTGGGCGTATCACGAAAGTGATTGGCGGGATCGGCAAGACCAAAAAGAGACTGTGGGTGCGGCTGAACGTTCTCCTTGTCTGAGTTCAAGGTCTTGTCGTTCCACGGCTCCGCTGTGGGATCGAGTGCACGAGTCTTGGGAGGAGAGGTCGTAGTTGCTTGGACTGTCCACGCCTTTGGCTGAACACTAGAGCTTGCCTGTCTGGCGCGCTCGAAGAAGGTCATGGGACTCATTCTAGCGTCTTTCTGGGTGGATTTTGATGATGGCAGGGAGAACGAGTTATGATATCTGAAGATTTCTGGTGTTCGAAGGAGTGGAAAAGGTAAGGAAGTGGAAGGATTCCAAAAGGCAGTGTGGGGTCTCAGTGAAGGTGAAGTTGACGGGTTCACTTGACGAACAGAGCAACCGCTTGGAGAGCAGCAAGGACAAACAAAGATGAGGTGGGGCATGGTAATCTTGGAGCTCAGTTGCTCAAGAAAAAAGGAGAGTATTGACGAGCTTTGAAGCAAAACGAGCAAGAGAAGGAAGAAGTGCTTTACCATAAACAGACCGTGCCTTCCTAATTGGTGCATCAGTCGAGGAGCCGTGCATGACTCGATGCCACCTATGTGACGAAGTATGAGGGAATTCGTTCCCGAAAGAGGGACGATCGTGGCACAGTAAGTTGCCCCTGGCAATGTCCCTAGGTCTGTCCCATGAGGTGCTTGCCTCATTATCATTGATATCAAATTTTACTTTCAATCTATATCTTCCATAGCATTCCAATCAGTGTTTAATGGCTGTGATATCACACGAACGCTTGCAGGGCTGATAGTCTGGTAGATTCGATAGGTAGTTGTTGCTCTATTGTTATTGATACCATATCTTAGCGCTACTTAGAGAAGCTATGGCATTCCAACAAGTGTTTTGTAATTGTTTGATATCGCACGAAGACTTGCAGGGCTGTCATTTTGATGAGATTGACCGGTAACAGCGGAGTCCTTTGCATAGCCATGGTGTTTTGATATCAAGATCAGCCACGGCGACACGCGAGTCATGCACCATCCCAGCAATATGCATGACGCCATGCCTCACTCACATCACCTTTCTATGCTTGACCATGCCGAGCCATGATTTTTCTTATATAGCAGCATCATCGCTGCGTTTATAGTAGTCAACAAGCTGGAATGTCCGGCAATACCAATCGCGATATATTGATCGTATGAAGTCTCTTCCAAAACTAGATACATCAATCCAGCCACTTACTCGTAATTCAGGCCGGAGCATTTGCAGCCTTCACAGTCGACCTCCTGGTCTATCCACTCGACACGCTCAAAACCCGCATCCAATCCCCCGACTATGCGCGCCTCTACACCAATGCCGCAACAAACACTGTCAATAAGCCCGCTCTCTTCCGGGGCCTCTATCAAGGTCTCGGAAGCGTGATCCTCGCCACCCTCCCCTCCTGTTCGTTCTCCCCTCGCTCTCCACCAAGACTCAGCTAATCATCCTAGCCGGCGCCTTCTTCACCACATACGAAGCCACAAAGTCCCTCACCGCCCCTCTCCCTCTCCCGACCCCGATACTCCACTCCTTCTCCTCCTCCCTCGCCGAACTCGTCTCCTGCGCAATCCTAACCCCAGCCGAAGTGATCAAGCAAAATGCCCAAATGGTCTCCTCCCCGTCCTCCACCTCCGCCACAATGCAGACCCTAAACCGCTTCCGCTCCAACCCCCTCGCCTTGTGGCGCGGCTACACAGCCCTGGCAGGGCGCAACCTGCCCTTCACCGCCCTGCAGTTCCCGCTGTTCGAGCGGCTCAAGCGCGTCATCCGCGAGCGCCGCGGGTACAGCGAGGGCCAGACCCCGCCCGTGCTGGAAGCGAGCCTCATCACGGCCGCGGCCGCGGGTTCGGCGGGGAGTGTGGCGGCGGTGATCACCACGCCCGTCGATGTGGTGAAGACACGCATCATGCTTGCGGCGGCCGAGTCGGCGGGCGATGACCCTGCGAAGACAAAGAAGAGGAAGGCGGGGAAGCCGGATGCCAAGTCGACGCTGGATGCGTTGGGTCAGTCGGTTTCGAAGGCGAAGGAAACGTTGTCTAAGCCGGTGAGTAGGAAGTCGTCGCTGCAGATTGCGAGGGAGATTGTGGCCGAGCGAGGGGTGGTGGGCGGGCTGTTTCGTGGAGGAGCATTGAGAGCGGTATGGACGCTGTTGGGCTCCGGGTTGTACTTGGGTGTCTACGAGGGTGGAAGACAATGGTTGGGCGCTGGCAGTCGAGAGGGGGAGGACGACGCGTAATGCATAATATGATGGGGGAATTCGGCGTTGTTGATACAGAGGGGTGCATCTCGCGATATAAAGTGTATATACGATCGAACTTAGGAAACGATTTGTGGGCATTGCAAGATATAGAATCAATAGACACAATTTAGCCCAAGTCAAGGCAGCTGGATAGGTCGAAGTCGCACTTTCTACCCAAGTCGGCTGTGATAAGGGAAAAGAAGTGCAAAGAGACGACCACGGCAGGCACGACAAAGTACTATCAGCAACATTTCACATCAAGACCACAACATCAAAGACATCCATCATATATGTTGAGAATGGAATAGTCCATTTTTTCCGAGAGGCTTCTGAGTTATGTACAGGGATTTGATCCTCTTCGAAGTTTTTATCTTGCAGCACACTTGCTGTTTTCTTCAGCTGGCGCAAGCCGCCGTTTTTCCTCCTTCCTTTCCCACCCCCTGCTGAAGATGATGACTAGGAAACAATGTCGATATGTCCCCTCTATCCCTGGGAAACCAGTGGAAACTCGGTGACCAGACCGAGTGGCAGACGAAGCAGAATCAAAAAACTGAGGTCATCCACTCTCGTTGGGGATGCCTTTGTGGTATCAATGACAAGAAGGACTGCAACAGATAGGAAATTGTGTCAGGTTTTGTGTCCGGCCAGTGTTGACTAGCGAGTGTGTCGGTTGAGTACGTGTCGGAATCATTATCGATCCCACGCCACCCGTTCTCTTCCGCCTGACTGATAGAACGCCGGATACCCCCAATTTTGGAAACGCTGCTGTACCCATCTATGTTGTAGAAAATAAGCCAAGCTCCAGGAATGCTAAATTATCGATGTCGATGGTAAGATAGATAGGAGAGATGTTGTTGACAATAAGGAAATATTAATGAGTGCTGTTCTATCGGTGATGGGCTTGGGCGGCGAGGATGCTTGCAGCCGCCGTCGATGCCCAATCACTGTCCTCGTATGGAGGTGTCGGCCACTGAGGATTGAGCGATGGCTTTTGTGGCGTCCTCTTGATGTCAAGCGGTTTTGACGAAGACATGCCATCGAGTTGACCAAAAGTGACGGAATTGTTCTCTTTGGATGGTGATGGTGTCAGGTAAGGTCCGGATGAAGGTACCGGGTCCGAAGCGATAGTGTGGAGAGCCGGCCGGTTCCTAGCAGCCTCGGCTCGTGCCGACCTATCCATTTTCTTCGCGATTTGATCAGCTGATGTGAGTGCTTCGTCGAGAAGCTCGTCTTCTTCATCAGGCGTCTCATATCGCTTGTCGGGCCGGTGGGCGTGCCTGACAGACCTTCGTGTGCGAGCGACAGGAATCGACGAGTCAGTCGACTGTTCCGTGCTCTTGTGTAGCGATCCAAGTCGACGGATTGAGTTGAAACTCGGGATGCGCTGAGGCTGCTTGGAAGGCAGCTCTGGCAATGGCTTTCCACCTTCGATGCTGTACCTAACGTTGTTAAGAATGGTATCCAGCTCAGCAAAGCCCGAGTCCTTGGAGGGACTGTTGGGATCCGCCTCTTCAGGAGTCTGATCCACGATCATGGAACTGCGATGAGACGGTGAAACACCATTGTAACCAGTCGAATCGATTTCGAGATCATCTGCAGATGGAGATGCAGGGATTTGATTCCTGCCAGAGAATCTGCGGGCCCGTTTTCGAAGATGAGAGAAGAAACTTTCCTTCGCAGCAGCGACTGGTGATGGAACACCAATCGCGCCGTTGAGAGCCTTTTCAGTCTCTTGCCTGTGGTAGTCTGCGTAGTGGTTGTTGCTTGAGTTGACGGATAACTGGCGGCCGAGTTTCTTACCCGGTCTTTCGGATAGATCCGTAGCCTTAGAAGCCTGGGCAACCGTCGCATCTGGGAGAGGTGAAACAGGGCGGATCGAAGGCAGGATAGGAATAGGAGCGGCATTGCTAAGCGAGTTGTTATTGTTCCAGCTGGGCCGTTTAGACAAGGCAGGCTTGGGTTTTGTGGTAACGGCGGAGATCTCGGTCTGAATGTGTGCAGCAGGCGAAGGACGAACGGCCAAAGGCTGTACAGCAGGCGGTTCGGGAACGATCGCCGTCTCCTTGCCTCCGAGTGATCTCCTAAACCACGAGGATGTTTTTGTGGTCAAGCTGTGCGGTGAATCTGGCGAGTCCTGCACGCCACCTTGCCTCCGGCCAAGAAGCCTCGAAGCAGATGATGACTTCGGCCGCAGAGGATCAACAGCATCGGAGAAGTATTCGTGAGCCAGAGCCTGGGAAGATGTCGGACGCGCCTTCGGATCCCACAGAAGACACCATGTGACGAATTCCGCAAGACTGGCGGGCCACTGTGGCGAAGGAAGGATGGTCGAGAGTGAGTGGGGTGCCATTTTGGGGAACGAAAAACCGAGCTTCTGGGCCAGCCTGATGCCTTCTTTCCATTCGCCTCCGCCAACACGGGTACCCTGCTTATTGACCCAAAGGCCAGGGCTGCCCATAATCTCACAAACACGCCAGACCTGATCGACCTCATTGGCACCCGGGAACAACGGCTTCAAGGTGGCAATCTCGACGGCCATGGCACCCAAAGCCCAGATGTCGACAGGTGCCGAATATTCGCCGGCGCGCAGCAGGACTTCAGGGGCACGATACCATCTGGTGGAGACGTAGGTTGTGTAGGGAGTTCTCGAGTTGCACTCACGAGCCAGACCAAAATCGGCCAGCTTGATTGAATATGTTGGAGGTGTTGAAGGCGGTGTCATGATGGAAGAGTAGCGCTTGAAGGCATTCGAGGTGTCCGGTGATGAAGATGAAACAAGAACATTTTCTGGCTTAATGTCACGGTGGAAGAAGCCATGCTCATGGATGTGCTCCAATCCGGAGAGGATCTGGTAGAGAATGCTCTTGACGCTCGCGCCGTCGAGTGGTTTATGGTCCCTTGACTTCATGAGCTGGTACAAGTTGCCATCCATGTATTCCATAGCGATATGGAGTTTGCGGGTGAGAGGGTCGAGGAAGATGTCATAGGCAGGGATCAAATGCTGATGAGCAGGCAAAGACTTGAGAAAGACGACTTCGCGAAGCTCCAGGCATTGAGCGAAAGAGTCGAAGCTTTTCTTCATGGTCTTGATGGCAACCTACAAATGATGGTGAGCGGCGTAATTTTGAGGATGATGATCATCAAGAGCTTACCATTGTGTTTCTCCGGACTACACCAGCGCCTGCGCTCCGCGTCCGTCCGAGGGCAACGCTGCCAAAGCTCCCATCACCGATCTCCTTGACAACCTCATACTTGTCCTCCAAGGTAACAGCCTGGCTGTTCTGGTGGTTGTGGTGGGAAGCCCAACCCCGGAAGGACGAATCGACTGCCACGGTCATGTTGAAGGCCGAAAGTGCCGAGTTAGAACAAGCTCGAAGCTGTTGTCGAAGTCGAATCTATTGCATCTACGTAGTAGAGCGACGTGGATCTGAACAGATGCCGGTCCTGAAGAGGCGTCGGTTGTGTATTTGGCTGTCCTGTAGATATGCTTGTCAAGATGACAGGCAGGTCGACGTCCACGAGTTCCTGCTGATCGACAGTGAAGTGATCGTGCTTGCAGAAAGTGTGCAGGGTCTGGAGTGGCAGACACGTAGTAAAAGGCGTGCGGAGGGGTTATGAACAGGATGGCTGAATTAGGATTATCAGTAAGTCGCCGTTGCTGTAGAACGGGTCGACGGTTCGAGGAGTGATCGGTTTTCGCGGAAGTCGTTGGAAAGTCCGATTCGCGAAGTGGCTAGAGTCAAATGTGCGTGTCGTGAGAGAGTCGTAAAAGCGACAGAGGTGGATGTGGCCGGATCTTTGAGAGGGAAAAGCGAATGAATGACAGCCGGAGTCGCCGGAGCGTAGGAGGAATAGTTTGAGGATGTTTCTATAGTGACGAGGTCTGCATTGAGAGGGGGCTGCAGCGAGGTAGCTCGAGGCGAGGCTAGCAAGATTCAGAGGTTCTGACAGCGGACGGTTGAAAAAGACGTTGGATGGAGGCAGCCGTTGTGAAAAAGTGACGATGAATGGTGTAGCAGAGGCTGGTACCTTTCCAGAGCGTGGGCCTTGGAGCTAACGGGTAAGATCAAAGGACTAAACGGTTGGATTTTCCAATCGATAGCGAGCGGAGAATGTTTCTGAAGAAGAATATTGAATACTAATTGGTCGGGAATGCCAGAGAAGGGAGTTTGTCGTGGATGAAGAGGTTTGAGGAGGAGCGGACGTTTATTGAGGAAGGTTCGATGCTGGCAATGTTTAATCCACACAGGGGAGGACGCCGCTGCTCTCGGTCTGCTTTCGGCAGGAAGAACAAGAAACGCCTTGACACGAATGGCCTTGATTGTGGTGGTTTGCGCTCCTGGTCCCTGGCTCCCGTTTACGACTGGAGCTTTGGGTGTTGGCGATGGTGACACTGAGGCTGCTGCCGTCGGAGAAAGCAGATGGAGGCGTCAGAGGCAGAAGTAGAAAACACGAACAGCCCCTGAAGAGATCTGGTCGGTGCTTTTGCCATGCAATTGAATTGTGCGACCGGGATGGTATCCCTAGGCCGGGGTTGAGAGAGACAAGTGTGGCAGCAGAGGTCGGATCGGGGTGCCTGTGCTTTGGGCGCGGGCTGGGTGCCTTGACGACTATGATTGCGCGACGACGACACTGCTCTATCAATAGAGACGAAAAGTCAAAAAGGCACGGGGGAGGGATCGAGGGCTCGGGAAAGAATCGAGGGTGAGGGAAGGGGAAATGAGGTGTTCCTGAATGGTGCAGGCGCACAGGCGCGCAAGTAGGACGGTAGTGTGGTGTGTGGCGTAAGGTTGGAAAGATGAGGATGCGAAGTTCGGGTTGCTGGGAGAGCAGCAAAGAAGGTTTTGTCGGGCTCAATCAGACGCAAGTCCTGGACGATGATTATTCTCAAGGTGCGCGGCGGTGAAAACGAATGACTGATGCCAGCGCAAGTTCATGGGGGCCCATCGATCAGAGGCGCAATCAGGCGGGAGGTGTAGTGACACGCAGCGCAAAATTTGGGGACGACATTGAAGTGGATCGGGGCTTTCATTCGGACGTGCAAAGGGTCTTCGGGACTTGGTCAGGGAGGAGGGCGCAGAGGCCAGAGGGCGAAGCTTGCAGCGCGGATGATGCGACGGAAAGCCGGCGGTGGAATCGCGGACGAGTCAGTGGGTCGGACGCCTGAAAATTGGGACAATCTGGGCGACCGCGGAATCGGTGCATGTCGAGTGTATACGATCAGACGCGGCGTGGACTCGGAAGACTGGCTATGGGGACGACAAAAGACGACGAGGCATGCAGAGCCAGCGCAAGAAACACACCAACTACGGTCAGGTCCGGAAGACTTTTGGACCTGCAGCAGCATGTGAGAGGGAGCAGGGCGAATAATGACGATGATCCTCAAATCTTGAGCCCAACCGACGCGGCCCAGTGGCTCATACCGAATGAAATGGTGCTTGACGCGTGTGGCTGGCCCCAGCAAGGTTGATGACAGCTGTGTGGCGCGGCAGTGGAGTGGGGAGGCGATGATTCCCGTCGTCGCCCTGCTGGATTGATTAATCATTATTGTTCAATTATATTAAGTGACAGGGTGGATGTGGATGTGGATGTGGATGTGACGCTGGACATGACTACTGCGATGGGGCCAGGAAATCGAGGCCTCATCCCATCCACCGTGATGTCGTCCTTGCGTGGGTTTCATGCCGTTTCCTTCATGAGCACTTCGGGTTAGTGCCGGGCCTAGTCCCGGTTTCTGAGTCTCTGGGTGGGAGTGTTTCTCGCTGTTCGGCCCTTTGCTGTCTGTTACAGGTCCAGCTGCTGGTCCCTGTTTTTTGCTCTTCCGAGCGCGGGAGCAGATGCCATGTCCGTTGGTGCCAGTTGCTTGCTGCGTGTCGCGAACAGAAGCTTACTCATATCATTGTGGCCCTCCATCTCGCGCCTCGGCCCGGCAATAGCGGTCAAACACGGTGCCTGACGCTGTTCGCGCCCACATGCCCCCCGACGATCGTCCCGCCGGGGCCGCCAGAGTTTCCACTCTCTCGTGTTATCATCCCCTGGGCAAGCGCGCCCCCACCATGCCCCTTGCGGCCTTGTGCAGCTGGTCCCCCGGCCTACCGCCTGCATGTTTGCCGCTTATGCATCCACTGTGCACAAAACAGCCACGACGCGACAAGGATACGCGAAGGCGTTATGTATAGTGCGATCATCCGCCGCCCTCGACTGACACAGTGATAAACCACCCCTGCGACGAGAGGCGAAACCACAATAAGAAGTTGAGCGCTTAGCTTGGCTTCCTGTCCACTGAATCCCAAGTGTTATCTGTCTTCAAAGCCATGATGACGCTGTTCCTGGAACAACGAAGTGGGCTAAAGGGATCGTCAACCTCCGCTCCGCGCTTCGCGCTCTTCTGTTGTCGTCGATCGTGCGCGTACCTATTGGGCGCGGTAGTTTCGGAGGTTTGTGTATGTTTCTGCCACGTCGTGCGTTGTGTTGTGTGTGTGTGTGGCTCGTTTACGTCCGTGGTTTGTCGGTGTGAGTCGCCTTGCTCTTGTGTTGTTTCCGGCGGTCTGGATCTGCGTGTGCCCTTGATTTGTCGCGTGTGCTGGTACTGCGGGGCTCTACCAACGAGACACGCATATAGGATCGTCCATTTGACTATTTGACAGCCTGGCGGTGGAGTTGGCATGCATAACGTTGGCAGCTGCCATAAGCAACCCTGTCTTGTCTACGCCTGTGCCACAGATCCAGCCCCAGCATCTTCCACACCTCTGACTTGCAGCGGCATGGGCCGCAGCTTTGGTGTAAGCTATCATGTCAGGTCACCGACTTCCACTACCCTCACCGTGCTCCAAAATTTTCACAGACTCGGTCCGTTGAATCTAGCACGCTGTCCGTACGATTCTTCCAATTTCCTCTCGTACTCGGAGCATATGCAGCGAGGGATCACCGGTGATCTCCTTCTTTTTCGCTTGAAGCACCGAGATTTAGCCTTCAGCATCACGCCACCCTCCTTCGTAGCCCTCACACAGACCGTGTATCTGTCCGTGTTCAACACCGATGGGCGCGCCAAAGACCCTCGAAGACCCTCGACCCAGCGATGCACGACTCGCTCTATCGGTTGGGCCTCCAGTGCATTGGGCACCATCTATTCGATAGACAAGCGCACGAGAGTAATCCTGTTTCCGTGCCTGTGCTCCTTAAGTCCATCGCAAGTGCCTGAGCTCAAGCTTGTTGTCATTGGCTGCATTCCGCGCCGTCGTCAGCTAATGCGAGACCACTCGTTCCCGAACCGCGCCGTCGCGAGCCGGAACGCCTTGCGCACTTCCTAGCGGCGTGGCTTCGCCCGTGGTGCATTCTGCTCTTTCTTTTTCAGCGGCTTCTAAATCAACAGGCCCCATCTTCAATCTCGAGGAAGGATGACAATTGGCCGTGGACAGCGGCAAGTGAAAGTGACTCGTCCCGGAAGATTTCCAGCGATTCGAACACCCGCATCCTCCCACGTGAGTCGAAATTATGGACAGAGATTGATGGACATGTCGTGACCACGCCCTTGCTCCACCGTAAAGCAGCCTCTACCACCGTCACCACAGTGCCATCATCCCGTCCGGCACTCGGTTCGTCGGGAGATTTTTCTTAGCTGGATCCTTCCATGCTTCTCCCGTTGCTGCAGGGGACCGCCACCGACACTCCCGAACACAGGCTCACGACACTACCTACCAAGATCGACCCAAGATTGCGACGCTGCAAGATTGCACTCTTTTTCCTGTCCCCCCCCCCACCTCCTTCGATGGTCCGGCCGGGACGGGCGCAATACTCCGGTCCGGACCTGACCCGAGAAACAGCAGAAGTGACGGCGTATGGACACACATCCAGGGCCAAAAATCAAATACTGGCGAATCCTTCGGCCCACATGACCGTCTGCTCGGGCTTCCGGCCCCTGGAGGAGCCGACAGGGCAAAAGAGAAGAATTGGAGCTGAACAAGCGGCGCGCTTTCTTTTTCCGCCCCTGCACCAGAAGGCCAGGGTAGCTAGCTTACGTAGGGCAGCTGCCACCTGTATACCGTCGCTGACAAGCAAGCCATGTGAGGCCGTTCCCGGCACCACCACCACAACGGCTTTTTCGCTCCCATAAGCCGCCACCCCTCGACACGCGACTTTGAACGCTTCATTGCTCCACCGACGATCGCCTCAGGTCCTGCGATCCCCCCCTCTCGTGCCATTCGAGGAAAATCAAAGCCGCGACAGTGTCGCGAGCGTGTCGTGTTTGTGTTGTGTTGATCCCGCTTCACCGCAGTGGGGACTTGCGACTAAAAAAAGTCGCGAGGTGAAACGCTCGTGGGGGCAATGCTGGGACCCGGACAGGGACGGGCCTTGGATGGTCACGTTGCACACGCCGCCGGCGAGCAGAGGAGTGGCAGGTTGGTCCTTTCATGAGCGATTGGGTGACGCGGCTGGGTTCTTCATATTCTGAGACTGGCGAGACAGATCAGCTGTACCACTTCCACTGATACCATGGACTTGGCCCGTATTGCTAAGCTCATCCTGATGTCGGAGAAGAGTATTTTGACTTATGTGTTGATGACATATCAAATGAATCATGTACTCGTTATGCTATCTCATTGTCGCATCATCTGTCCGGTGATGGTCTATGTCTATGTGTGCCATGCTATGCTTCCAGATATTCCATCCAATCCCACGCACTACACCGCGCTGTTGATTTCAAGCAATGTTCATCCTGCCATGCAGTAAAAAGAGCCCCTGCAGAATCATCGAAAGGGCAATATTCCAAACATGAACCAACAATGAGGAGCTGGATAGTCGTACATTCCACCTCACCATCCCCCACCAACCGTGCTCGCGAGTCCAGCGACCCGCTCCACTTCGCTGGCCTTCTTGCCAACGTCGCTTTCTACCTTGCGATACGTGGTGCGTAGAAGACTCTCTCGGGTGAGGGCCGTGACGTCTGCCCAGTGAGCGATGAGGCTTTTAACATGATTGTGGGCGACTCCGTCAACAATGTCGCCATCGGTGATTTCTTGGTGTTGCGTAGATCGCTCCTCATCCTCAGCCTGATCATCCTCATTCTCACTGCTGGCAGAGAAGTATGCCTCATCGACCCGCGCAAGCCACTCCCGCTGCGCTGTCTTGTCCTTGCTCTGTGCCGGTACAGTCGCGGCCGCATCTCTTGTCTGCAATACGGCTGCGTCTTCGGCCTTGATCTGTCCACCACCGTTGGTGCACCCGCCAGGGCAGGCCATGACTTCGACATAGTCGTACGAGTCTCCTGCGATTGCAGATGCTTGTCCAGGCCTCCGCGCTACGCCAGGCATACGTGAAGCTCTTGCAGGCCGAAGTCGACGTACCAAGTTCTGGATATTGCGGAAGCCGTAATAACGCGCTGCACGGAACAGAGAAGTGTTGTCACTGGACATAACCGCATACTCAACGACATCGCTGTTGCGTCCGCGTTGTACTGTCACGCGCGAGCCAGGATGGCGGCTATGGATTGTTTGTACAATGTGCCAGAGATAGCCCCCGGAACTACCGGAGTCTGACGAGACATTGCGCCGTGATGCGCAAGGGAAGAGGAAAGAGCCCAGGCGAGAATCGGGGAAGGATGTCCGGCGATGTTGCGGGACGGGTCGGCGAGAAAGTTGTGGGAAAGATATGTCGCGTGCTTCGGCCAATGAGAGGAGTTCGCGCGATGTGATTACCAAGTCCACGTCACGAATACCTCTGGTGCCAGTACTCTTAGCAACGCTGCTGTCTGTAGACGAAACATTCTCCGACCAGTATGCATCGGTAAACTCCTCGCGGCTTGCCTCCAATTTCTTATCGAAACACGGCATGACAGCCATGTGCCATATCTTGTCGGGAGATACACCAAATCTTCGCGACAATACTGTCTTGATCAGTGTTCCTGCCAGTGCCTGAGGAGATTTGAGCTTCGAGATGTGCGGCAGAATGTGCGGATGCGTTTTCTCTGCATAGCAGATCCAGCCAGGGCAAGCCGATGTGAGGACCGGCTTCTTAGGTGTATGAAACCGACGTGTGAAGTCTCCTGTAGATTCCCTTCCGAAAGCGACAGCATCGACCTCATCTACGGCAGCCACCAGTGCTATCTCCCGAAGAGCATTGGTATCTAGCACCCATGCGAAGCCGCTGCCATGTTTGCCACCAGACCTCAATCCTTGTTCACCGCTCAAGAGCTGCTGGATCATGTTACCAGCAGCACGCTCACTTACTCCATAAGTGGCAGCTATGCTAGCCCTGGCCTGAGGGCTGACACTTGCGACGAATATCCTGCCATCAACTTGCGCCAAGTTCTGCCACTTTGCTTCATTGCCAGCTTCTTGTCTGGTTTGCGGCAGTGGTAATTCCGGGTATGCATCGAGTGTTGTGAGCACCTCCTGGTAGCTTTGCAAACTTATCAATACCGCCTCAGCGCTCGTGACGCAACCAGAGCAAGCCAGGCAATCTGTGAGGCTGATTTGCGCCGGGGGTGCATTCGCAACTGCTGCGGCATCTTCTGTGGTGACCTCGTAGGGATTTTCGGGATGTTTGGGCGCTTCAGATGACGGAAGTGTCTCTACTGGTTTTATGCATGCGACTGAAGGTGAAATAAAGTCGTTCAGGTCATCGGCGCTGAGTATCGCGGACATGACTTGACCGATGCAAGTGGTGATCGTTTTCCTGTACGTGGGGCGGTCTTTTCAAGATATCAGCATTTCGAAGAGCCAGAGTTCAGTCCTTGCTATATTCCAGTGGTTGTCGAAACATATAATGTTCAAGCGGAATCCAGAGAACTTCACGGTGGCGGGCTGATTAATTGACCAATTCGGACGCGGTTCATTGGTCGCGACGACGTCGGCATATGAGAAATTCTGCCAGCGGACCCGATGTCGCTGCGCGGGCAAATCTCTCACCGCCTTCGAAGGCTGGATTGCTTGATGCTCGAGCACCTTTGCAATCACTGAGCCTTCGTACTACGATTAACAACAAAGCAGCCCGCACACTCTCGCCGCTGACTACCTCCGTCATCATCGCCAAAATGTCTCGCGAAGCCTTCCAAGCCCCTTCGCTTCCCACCTCGTCCCAGAACCAGGGAAACAGCACAGCCTTCTCCGCGCCAACCGCAGGTTTCGAGGATACCAGTCGGCCAGTTGGATACCTTTGCGGTGACTGTGATGCAAAGGTCTTTCTCAAGCGCGGCGATCCTATCCGTTGCAAAGAGTGCGGGTATCGTGTGCTGTATAAGGAGCGGACCAACAGGATGATTCAGTTCGAGGCGCGGTGAAGCGCATCATACCTGCAATGGAATAGTCCCTTCCACGGATGCACGAGAGATTCACAAGCTACGATTCTGGCAATATGAATGGAAATAGACTTGTCTGGAGGAAATTCCTTCGTGGAAGTCGATCGCATTCGGTTTTGTACTCGGCCCAGATGAAGACTGCCGACAGTCTATCTCTTCAACAAAACTTGCTTGAGCTTTTTTGCTCGCAGAGAACAAAGAGAATGGATAATACGGGCAGGCGTTCTTACAGCAAGGAGTTTTTGGGTCTCTGGTTTGAGATATCGGTCATGCACAGTGGCACTTTTAGTGGCGGAGGATCATTGACAAATCACAAGCCATCACAATTTTTCTAGAGCAAGCGAGCACTGTGACCGGCTTTTAAATTGCCACTGCTTGCTGTACACTGCCATATTATCTGGTATGCAGATATGGTGCCTTTCTTCCACTATGCTTCCATGGTTATGTGAAGAGCCCCGCTCTTCGTCCACGTCCATGACAAGTGCCCAAGTGATCTTGAAGGCCTTTAAGCATCCATGATATGTGCATGATTGCGAGCTGCATCCCTGGAACCTCTGTCCCAGAAGATGATAATTGCTTTGTGAGTTCTCAGATCCGTATTCATACCGCACTTTCGCATTGGAACCATGCTAGTGAATTCCATGCCGCTCTCAGTTGCCCCTGAATGCGTCAAACCGCTTGTAGGTGTAACCGATGAAAGGCAACGACATGCTAGCCTCCTCGCCACCCATGGCTTCGTTCTGAGCCCGCAGTGCCGCGCTATTGTCCGTTTGCGGGATCTCGTCGATCGGAAAGTATTGTGTATCAGTTGCACTTTGCAGTCTGGGCTCGAAAGGTGCTCGGATGCGGCGAAGCTGATCCCACACCACTCCTCGGAAAAAGGCGTGACGCTTGATTTCGGCAGCCCCTCCCATGCGACCCAAACGATCTGGTGCATCACAGATGAGACTGGATAGTGAATGTGGTCAGTAAGGTAGATTCGTGGTGAAAGGCGCGCAATTGCGTCGGCTTACCCTTTTACGAAATCCTCCGTGTCCCTGGTCAGTGGTTGCTCTGGTGGAAAGTGCAGATATCTTCGCCAGTCAACAATCTTCCGATATGTGTCGTTTGCATGCTCGGCGCAAAAAGGGGGCCATCCAATCAAGCATTCGAACATGATCGTTCCAACACTCCACCAATCGCAAGCGTAGTCGTAACCTCTGCCACTAAAGATCTCAGGTGCGATGTAGTCAGGAGTACCCACGGTGGAGTAGGCGAGTTGACGTCTCGACTTCCGCCAAGTATTGATTTGGTTCCGGTTCGAGACCGTCAATTGGATCTGGTCAATCGAAACACTGTTCCGGTTGGCATGTTGAGGACGCGATGAAGCGTTAGACATCAGCTGCTGATAATATGAGGCCGAGTGCTCTTTGTGAAACCCGGTAGATAGACCGAAATCGGTGAGCTTGATGTGGCCGCCCTTGTCAAGAAGAATGTTGTCTGGCTTAATATCACTGCGTTCGGCGTCAGTGATTCATACAAAACCAGTGAATACGCTCGAAATGGCTACTGACCGATGGATAAAGCCAAGCTTATGCACGGCTTCAATGGCCAGGACAAGCTCAGCCATGTAGAAGCGCGTGATGTCCTCCGAGAAAATTTCATACTTGATCAGCATGGTCATTAGATCTCCACCTGGGAGGAACTCCATCAACATGTAGAGGAAAGTTGAATCCTGAAAAGAAGTATGCAGCTTGACGAGCCACGGGCTGTCAGCGTTAGCCAAGATATCACGTTCGGCACGGACGTGAGCCAGTTGGTCTTTCTTGAACTGCAACTTATCAGTCTTTTTTTCCACGCCCATGGATCAACCGACTAACCATTTCCGCTTTGATCAACGATTTGAGCGCATACACCTTGTGATCATGCTTTCGCTGCACCAGCTTCACTTCACCGAAGGCGCCCTTGCCAATGATCTTGACGGTCTGGTAATTCTCCGGTCGCTCGCTGGTGCGGAGGAAACGAAGGAAGTTGACTTCTGATCTCCTCATGGCGTTTGTCTTCTGTACTTTGATTTGGTCTTGCAAACGGGTGTCCTTCATGATTTGCTCCAACTCTTGCGCTCTGTAGGAAGGACTAGTCAGCGACACATGACCCACAAGCATATATGTATCCAAGCCTCACCTTCCGTTCCTGTCCTTGGCTCTTTCCACGCTGTCCTTGAAGAATGTGCCCACTAGCTCAGTCTGCAGCTTAGCCCGATTGGTAATAGTGTTCGAGAACTTCTGAGGGTTTTTCATGGGTGGCTCATCATCGACCGCGGACGAGTCGTTGCGGGGAGGCCCAGAGCCCAGAAATTGGCCGTATTGCGGCTGCGGACTCGAGCCTTGCCCGGCCGTCCTCGGTCTCTGCTGTTGCTGAGATGGTGACGGCTGTCTGCCATAGGGACTGGCAGCCCTGGGCTGGTTCCCAAGATTCTGATGTGCGAACTGTTGGGCGAGACCATTGGCAGCGTCGTTGTAATTGTTCTGAGGCACGACAGGTGAACGATAAGAGGGGCTAGGGGCTTGCAAGTTGTTGGCCTGTTGCTGCATTTGTGAGGTGTAGGGATTGTTCATGAAGTAACCGGACTGAGTGAAGCCGCTGTTCGGCTGTTGGTTGGTGCCCCAGACCTCTTGCTGCTGACCGGCTGCATTTGGCAGTGGCTGTGGAAACGTGGATGGTGTAGTGGGGAAAGCCCGTCCTTGCTCAGCAGAAAAGTTCCCACCCCCCTGGCCAGCAAAGTTGAAGTTGAGGTGGAGTCGATTCGACTGCTGGTTCTGCTGGTTTGGGTCCATTTTGAATGGCAACGGACGAAGCCGGAAGAGTGGATGTCTCCGGCGAGCAGGGCCGAAGAGGGAGATGGAATGAGGTCCGTGGTAGAGCCGTGGGGAGACACGAAGGGTAAGGCCAGGCGGCGTTTTAACAAATGCTCGCCGCGGGAAGTATCAAGTTGGTCAGGGTGTGACAAGCTGGACCATAACTCGGCAAGCACGACAACTTGGCAGTTTGAGAAAGGTAGCGAACGGCGAATTGGGTAGAGAGGGACAAAGATGAGGAAATAGGGTTGTGAGATGATGGAGGTGCAGTAGGTGGAGGACGACGGAGGTGGCCCGCGTTCCCCTCGCTTCACCGACCATCCGCGCTCTTGCCTTGGCGGTGCAATTGGGGCGGCCACATAGGGGCTCTGAGACGTCCACTCGCTCATTCACCTAACTGCATTCCTCGATCTGGCGGACCATGGACGATCTGTTGGTCTCAGCTGTCCTCTGCTCGTCCCTCTTGCACACATGTTGTGCTTTCAGCTGAGTGAACCTCAGCCGGTGCACTTGCGTTGAGGACGCCCTCCATAGGCCCAGGCCGAAGCATGCAGACCCTATATTCCAAACATTGGGATTGGGGTGTACTACAACGCGTGGCATGCTGTGCGACGCCTGGTGAACAATATCCTTGCTTGCTTCGCAGCTACGGTTGGTCACACACAATTTGCGGGTCTATGAATTGCTCTAGATATGAACAGCGATGCTGGGCTTGGTTAGTGGCCAGAGACTTGCTGAGACATTAGTATAGTTCGCGTGTCTGATAAAGTGCATGCGCCTTTGATCCTGTTCGCTATGCATTCAAGTCCAACCCCAACATTGTCCGCCGTATGACCAGTCCAGGTTACATAATGTCCATGTGCGGGCAGCGCGACTCTCATGTGGCTAGTCGCAGCTTCCAGGTGCGAAATTCCTTCGGCGTCCCCAATACTGTACTACGCTACACAAAAAGCTCCGTGGTTGCTGTAACACCTTCGCTGCTGGCCAATTTTGTCGACCACTACTTCATATATCATCAGCCGTCGGCAATGTTCGCTAAGGAATTTATTCCGGGGGCAACTAGTGTTGCCAGGATGTTTGGACGAGGTTGACCATGGAAATTCTCTTTGAGTGATGTTTGTGGCTGCCCTTTCTGAACAAGCCAAATGGGGCTGTTCGTATACACTCAACATCCAAGTGTTCTACAAAGAAGGAACAATGATTAGAGGAAATCTTACCATGCATGCAACAAAATAACAACATTCAGTTCACACAATCTTAGCAAAGCAATCGGATGACCTACGTTGCTGGGATCATGTTAAACAACATTTTCTCTAGCTGGATTCCAAAATGAGATGTCCGCAGCCCAATTCAATGCATTCGACATATAATTATGACAACTAAAGGGTATTCGTGTAAGCGGTGCTCAAAAAAAAAAAACATGCCAGGTAACTCCGCACTACTCTTAATCCTACAGCCCATCTAGCAGGCGAAACATTCGACCAAACTCGCCCTAAGCGCCCGAATTCGCCGTTTCCTGCGCTGTGTGTTGCGTCCCAGGGATTGTCACATGCCAGTAATGACCAGTCCCCCCCTCGTACTCCTCGATGTTCGCCTTAGTCAAATCACTGAAACCCTCGTGCTCGATGGTCCATCCTGCTCGGCGACTCAACTCCGACACCACATCATCACAGTAGCCCAGTAGCTGGATATCGAAATTGATGTGGCTGACAGGCTCACGAGATATGTAAATGTGTGGTACTCCGGCGGCAACGAAGTTTGGAACCTCATTAACTGGCGAGACTTTCATGCTTGTACCAATTACGACCACAAGATCGACAAGATCCTTGTCCTGATCGACCAACCGATCGAAGAATGTGTTTGGAAGCTTCTCGTGGAAGAAGGTGATGCCAGGCTGTAACAATATCAGTGAATAGCATGGAGGACTACGGGACATGTGATAGAATTCTACCTTCATCACTCCAGGTTCAGGGATATCGTACTCCCCGTCACTGTCGTCGTCCGAGAACCCAGACTTCCTCGACCGACTACTGTGTGCACTTCCACGTTTGCGCTTCTTGGGTTTCTCGACCTTCAGCCTGTTCTCGCAGACCTTGCATGTCGGCACCGTGCCACGCTTGACATACTCAAAGATCTCTGTGCCCTGCACCATATGTCCACACTTTCTGCAGCTCGCAGTCTTCCAGCTACCGTGGCACTGGATCAATTTGTCCTCTGTGATTCCGGCGAACTGCTCGATATTGTCGATATTCTGCGTGTAGTTGGTTAGCAGCTTCTGCTTGTCCTGAAGCAAGCGGATGAAGGCGTGTGTGATGCTGCACCGATCCGTCACTGGCAAGATCTCTTTCGCAAGAGAGTAGAAGACGCTAGGGTCCTCGTCAAAACGATGCAAGTCGAAAACCTCCTCTGGTTCTGCGAACCCTCTTTCCAGAAGCTGAGAATAGAATCCGGTATTCTTGGACCTGAAATCTGGGATCCCAAGTGAGGTGCTGATCCCCGCACCAGTGATCACCAGGATCTTGTTCGCATTAAGCAGGAGATGCACTGCATCATCGACCGTATTGTACTGCTCTAGTTTCTGCCGTCGCCGAAATTCGCGCTGGAGGCAGAGCCCTAGAATGTGTAGGTAGTAAGAGTCGCCAAATGGAAGGTCAGGACGAACGCCGAATGCTGTGGCTAGAAGGCGAAGAGAATAGAGACCAGATTCCAGAGTTTCTTTGATGAACTGCTGGGGGCCAATACTCCGAAGGCGTGCTTTGAGTTTCTTCGCTTCCTCGACGGTCAAGCCCTCCTCGTCGTCTGCGATAACGATTAGGGGCTAGAGTGATGACGCAAAGGCACGTATCTTGAATTACCTTGAGCACAATAAGGGCGATCTTCAGCCTCATCCATAACATCTTCAAACAAAGAGGATGTGACTGAAACCTCATCATCGGAAGGCTCTTCTTCCGCATGCCCCTCCATGCGGCTTGGTGCGGAGAGCGCACTGGAATCCGACTGATCATCCTCACGCGTCACCTCGATTTTTGGATGACTATATATTTGATCTGACTTGCTGCGCTTGACTGAGGGTCTCTCGTCCTCCAATTTGTCTTCCATTGCGGAACTTGAACGATGTGAGCATATGGTGGGGAGCGAGTTCCATATGTGGCGCACAGTGAAGTGGAGTGTATAGCAGGAAGCTTGGCGACAATGATTGGTCCGAGAAATATTTCACCACAGCAAAGAGAGCATTGTCGTTTCGATCGTAGCGAAATTGCAAGTATTCGTACATGTCAAGAGTCTATCTTATCATACAGGATTGCTCTCCCACCCGCCACGCTGGTATTTGCAGCACAATCGCTCCACCAACGACGCTCACGCTTGTGGTTCTATCCCACTCGTAGGGCTGATATGTGCTTGACTTCAACAATCCACAATGAATCGGTGACTGCGTTTCGTGAACCCGGCGTACTCGTTTGCAGCATCAGCCTCCAGCTTGCCGTGTAGCTGCGACAATTGAAAGGGAGATGACACTTTGGTCTTCAAGGACACTTCAGTGCTCAAGAGCACGGCGCTGGGTACTGGGCTGGCTGCGAGCAGCGCTATGTTGTATGCAGACCCGGCAAGGGGAAAGTCAGCCAGCTGCAGAGTGTAGTATGATCTTCGTAATTGCCTCTGTTTCGTGGCAAGACTTTTACGATTAGCCTCTGCGACCTGAAAGGCTCTGAAAATCGCTCTGATGACGAGGTTCATCTCCAGCCTCCAACTCGTCCTTCGTCCCATCTCATCTTACGCTCATTCCTCAGGAAAGCTGTCTTCTTTGCTTCTCTCAAACGCCGAACGAAGTCCTGAACCTCTCTGTCACTGGCCATGCCATTCTCATCCAAGAAGGAATCCTCAATTCCTCTGACCAATGAATCTTGCTCTTGTGCGCTTGCATTGAGGCGCTGGTACAACGCCATTGGGCTGAATTCTTTCAGCTCGTTCTCCGTCTCCGAAAGTTTCGTACGATGCTGTTGTTCTAAAGCACGGAGACCAAGGAGACGTGATTGAGTAGAAGACCTCAGAGTGGTGAGTTGCGCTTCAAGTTGTAACAAAGAGTCCGAGAGTACAACATTCGATTCCAGAATTTGCTTGAGAGGAGCTTGTGACTGAGCAATCGAGGGGTGTGATGTAGCAGGATTATCAAGCAGCGCTGTTTGAAGCTCGGGGTGTTCTAGTAGGTAATGTAAGTCTTGTGTACTGCACACAGTCAGAAGAGTTACAAGCAATCGAGGCGATGGCCGACCTACGTTTTATCTGTCAATCCAGGCGGCAGCCACCCGGGTTCGGGGAGTGTTACATTTTGCTGAGCTGGGAAGTTTGATTCTTGGAAGTCGCCAGAAGCTCTGTCGCCCACGGGATCAAACCCTTGCGTTGGAGGTGGAGGCAGGGGCGGTCCTCGTGATGGAGTTTGAGTACCGCTGCTAGGCTTCGGCGGGGGTGGTGGAGGTGTTGCAGAGTTGTAATCGTAGCTACCCGACGGACGATGATGGTATGACGGAGTGGCCGAGTAAGCCATGACTGAACTACTAGGTTCGCGAATCACCTCGCGACATTCGCGCCTTCTGTACAATTGAGAATGATGTGACCTCGTGCTCTGGTGGAGGTAGAAGCGAGGTTAGGCGGCGCATAGTAGAAGGTAACTTTACACGAATGAGCATCTTTTGCCGGCTCCCGCGGCTTGGAGCTTCAAAATTTCATCCGTCCAAATCTTTCCTCTCACCTCTGTCATTCTCTTTCTCAATTGTCAGGCATACTCAGATCCGCTCATCTTCTGAGCAGGCTGTCTGAGTCTGGCAGTCAGCTTGATTCAAAGGTACGTCCGCTTTATCACTACTTCCCTCTTTCGAGATGAATACTTCCACGAACAATCCAAATCCTATAGCGTCGTGCAGGACTACAACAAACTCTAGAATTACACTGAATTCTCCATGTCCTATACCAGGAAGAGCACGAGATCGTACAAGACAGCTCGAGACTGACGCTCTTCACTAGCATTCTGTAACAATGTTACTTCGTCTGCAACCCCCCACAACAAACTGTATATTCATATGACACACCTCTGCACCTCTACAGTACCGGCGGTCAGCGTTCATGACAGCAAGACGCCGGGAACTCGCTTGAGAACTGTTCAAAGGTATGCCGGCATTATTCCTACTTCTCCCCACATCGAGTGATGATCAACCGACACGGAAAGGCATTCCTCAATCCGAACTACACTGTAGAATCTGTCTATATCAAGTTTCAGCCTTGTCTGACTATAATGTCCTACTATCCCTTTGTACTTCGCATTAAATTTCATGCAAGTTACTGACGTTATTGACGCAGGTATGCCTCCTTATTTTAGCACATGCACCGTCCTCTTGTATGAAGAACACTTGAACGAACGGGCGGACAGACTGCGCACTCCGTCGCCTTTCCCGTCCAAACGAGACTTTACAAACCTCGTGGGTTGGGTTGGCGGAAGTGTTTGTTGAGATTTCGTCAGCTGATCACGCACATCGGCAACATATTGTGTTTCGATATCCGTATAACTAGATCTGCAAGCTGACATGCACAAGGTAATAATCATTATCTCTTCAGCTCCCACGTATCGTGATGAAACTTTTATATTCACACTGTTTGATCGGCCCACCCGTAACGAAGGTGTGGTTGAGAATGAGACTTCAAACTAATCTGATTTAATGAGGTATGCTACCGCGCAGAAAAGTTCACTCGGATATGTACTAATTCGATGCTAGCCTGACATCGTTCAATGCAATTTTCGACAGCACAGCATGTCTCCTTGGAGCAATCCGCTGACTCCATGATACTAGGTACTAGTTGATACTATTATTGTGTGACGTTCCGTGTGAATTTGTAAGTCTCTCACAACTTCCTGTACCCACTACCTGATGAACACCAAATATTTCGCTGTGTTCTTACAGAGACACGTCGTTGACGACACAAATATTTATTCACTTTGGAGACCTGATTACCCTTCCGTCAATATTATCGCTGCTTCAGATATGTTGTAGAGGAATTGACTGACAATTCTCGTAGGTGTTTCTGGACTGTACATGTCATGTCATACGGGCGTAAGTGCCCGCTAGCACCACCAGAAGGACTTGAACCTCGACATGCGAAGAGCAAGGGCGATTGTCCGGTCCGAGGACGCGAAGGCATACCTGCCCGACTGCTATGGTGCCTCTGCGTCTGATAGGCTTGTCCTTACCATCCCCTGGCTCCCCCGGCTCTCTTCCTCCATGCATCGTTGACTTACGTGTCTGCTCCCCTTCATTCACTCTGTTATGGTTTTCGTCACTGACCGAGGTCATTGCAATGATGGGTGGTGGAGATGGTAGAGCGTAGAGCGGAAAGGCGTTCACCGTTCGGTGCCGGTTGAGGTTATTACTGGGACGGATGGGTGTAGAAATCGCCTACACAGTCACTGAGCAATGCCATCTTGAGTAAAGTCTGTTTCGCACACAACAGATGCACGTGATTCGTGGGCTCATCAGGCATTATTGTGCCTTCGTGACGGCCTTGTTTCCGCAGATTCTTGAGAGCGAGCACTCACAAGTACAACATGTGCACCGTGGTAAACGATTCGGATTTTCCGGTACAGATACTACACTTGATCTAAGCCAAATGGCATACCGCAATGCGGCTAGGTCTGCGTTATTTGCACCGGAAATCAATGGTCGAAAAGGTCCCCCTTCCTTTTGCACTGTTTGCAGCAAGGCCATCCGAGCAAAGCGTGCAAACTGGTCTTGCAAACAGTGCAAACGCGAGGCGGCACCAGGCAGCACTTCCTCCTGCACCCAATCATCGTCCTTCGCCTCTGCTGGCAGAAAAACTTCCTCTCACCGCCCAGCTACGGATATATACCTCGCTGTCCTCCTCTGCACTCTCTCTTCTTTTTTTCTTTAGCTCTCTTTGCCTTTTGGCTTAGATCAAGTGTAGTATCTGTTCTTTTCAGTTTAATCTCTGAAACGAGGCTACGGCCTCTTTTTTTGATTATTCCAATTTTTTCTATCTCGCTGTTCAGTCTCTGTGCTTGCACAGAACTGTTCTGGCACTGTGTCGCCCGTCCTGCACTCCACTCGGGCTGACGCGAATCATTCACCTTTTCATCAGGCCTCTAGACCCGCTTCGTTGAAGTGTGGTTGGAGCTGGAGAAGAGTGTCTATTGTCGGTTGTTTTGATTTACAATTATGGAGGAAACGGATCCTATGTCCCCTGTATCGTTTTGTATAACATTTTCGTATGAACGCCTGTCCATCAGGTATCCTTTATCCACCTACTTCAATTCGTTGATCTCTGCTGTCGGTTGTTGAATTTGATCATGTCCAAAGTCCCTCGTATCTGAGTGATGTTGATATATATCCATATTGCCAAGACGAGTGAGCATCAACCACCTGTTTGATAGTTCGCTCACCTCGGTTTTGTTCATCTAAAGCACACCTTGAGTCGACGGCATCTTCACAGCACGAACCGCGGCATTTGAATCTCCAAGGGCAGACTTGCTACTTGATCCATCACTTCGCATTTTCATCTCCGCGATTCATATACACCATCGCCGGGCTCATTTTTGCCACCACGATCTGCTCGATCAACACATCTACAGCCCTCGTATCACGAACCCAGGACACACCAGCCATGCCTCCCAAACCACCTCCCTCGCCCTTCCCACCGCGACCAACCTCCGCCCCCGCCTCAGACTCCGAAGAAGAAGAAGACTACCTGACCATGGCACTCCCCACCTCCACCACCCCAGCACCGACATCCTCCCTCCACCGCGCGCGCGCCAAACGTGCCGCAGCCGCGCAGTCCTCGACCCAGCCGACGAAGCGCGCGCGCGAAGCCGACTCCCTGCGCCGTCTCGAGCGCGGGCTCGGCGGGGACATCCTGACCCCTTCCACGGCCGACGACGATAGAGACGCGCAAGCCGAGGCTTCAGCAGGGGGCATGAGGCGGGGCGCGGCGCTGATGGCGAAACTAGGCTACACGGGCGGGGCGCTAGGACGACGGTCGACTCGCGCCGATGACGACGATGACGACGATGATGATGAGGGGAAGGCTGGCGAGAGGAGCAGCAGCAGCAAGCCGCGCCGGCCGTCGCCGATCCGTGTGAGCCTCAAACACGACCGGGCGGGGATTGGTGCTGCTGCTGCTGCGGCTGAAGACGACGCGACTGCTCGTGCGAGACGGGATGTTGCAGCGCAAGAAGCGAGAGCCAAGGCGCTGAGGGAGGACGCCGGGGACTTTAGGGTGCGGATGGCGAGGGAGAAGGCAGAGAAAGTCGCTGAGGGACGGGGAAGGGCGGCGGGGAGGGTTGGGGAGACGCTGTATGCTCAGATGGCTAGTGGTGGCGAGGAGAAGACGGAGGAGGGTGAGAGGGAGGTGCCGGTGTTCGTGCGGGCGGTGAGGGCGGAGCAAAGGGCGAAGGAGGAGAGGATGGCAAGAGGAAGGGAGAAGGCTGCTCGTCTTGCGAGGATGGAGGTGCAGGGTGAGGAGGGTGGGGAAGGGTTGGATGATGATGAAGCGGATGTTGTGGCCAGGGGGGAGACGGTGAGGGGTCTGCAGGGTATTGGAGACGGGGAGGATGAAGAAGAAGATGCGGAGCTCGAGGAGTTCCTGACGCTGTCAGCGGAGGAAAGGTTGGAGAGAACCGTGAGATGGTTGAGGCAGGAGTTTCATTATTGCTTCTGGTGTAAGGCACAATATGATGACGAGGAGATGGAGGGTTGTCCAGGGGTTGGCGAGGAGGTACATGGGTGACGTCTTCGTTATGAGCGACAAGTAGTCAGAATACATTACTACGATTTTTCCTACTCAATATCTACAATCATTTTCAATCCCGTTTCATGGACAACTTAGTTTCCAAAGTCACCCTGCTGGGTAGTGAAGTCGCCCTTCTCGCCCAGACTCTCAATTCTGCCCAGCAAGAACTCCAATTGCCTGTAAGCGGCGCTGGGGGCGTACTGAGGAATCATGTGGCCAGAAAGGTCGACAGAGACGTAGGTTAGACCACGCTCGGTATGGTAGTTACCCAGAACACCGGCGCCAGCGGTGTTGCCCAAATTGAGCTCCGAGTGGTAAGGGACGTAGAAGTCGTCGAATTTGGACGGAGGGGTGCTGAAGCCCTGAGCGCCGTTCCAGGTCATGTTTTGGATGGCAATCAAGGTACCGTTAGCGATGAGGATGAAGTCGAGGTGTCCATGACCAATGACGACGCGGCTTGCACGCTCAATGACACCTGGCAAGACGGAAAGACCAGAGGGAGGAGAGTCGTCGTGACGCAGAATACCATCGGCGCATTCGGTCCATGATTGGATCGGAGCATTGATGGCCTTCTGTACGTCGGTACGGTTGAAGTAGATCTCGGCACCGGTGGGAAGGTAGTCAAAGGAACCCGGAAAGCCGAGCACGTCCCAGAGATTAGGAGGAGTAGTGAAGATCTGGTAGATGTCGAATGACGGGTTGATTAGGCTAACCGCATTGAAAATGTCATTCCAGATGTTGCATTCGGTCTGGTTGTTGTCAACGTTAGGAGGAGTGGGCAGCTTTCCCGACGGAGGGAAGGCAGAGTCGGAGAGCCAGGTGTTCATGAAGTCGTCATAGCCGCAGTGAGCCGAGCGGTTATTGATGTCAGCCATGAAAGTGTCGTTGAGCAAGAAAGCGTTAGTGTTAGCATTGACATAGGCGGCAGCGACGAGATCTTCCTGAACCATGCCGTAGGTGATGCTAGGATCATAAATCAAGATCGAGTCAAGGTTGTAGTAGCACTTGTCGTTCTTGTTAAGCATAGCATCGGCGATGTAGGGGACATATTGACCGGCGTAGGACTCGCCAGCAATGTACACCTTACGGTCTTGCAGACCAAAAGTGTCGACGAAGTTCTTCCAGAAGCCAAGGAACTGCTCGGCGACGTCGGTCTCGTTCTGGGCGGTGGGAGTACCTTGCGAGAAGCCAGTTCCGACAGGTTGCTCGACCCATACAACGTTAGTCAAGTTGGACCATTTGTACTGGTTCTCAACGGGCGCAAAGGTGCCGTATTGCCAAAGGAAGGGGCCGTTCTCCTGTAGCAGACCTTCCAAAGAGGAACATCCTGGACCACCCTGATGAAGTCAGATAGTGCTTGCATGGGGTATGCAACAAGGACTTACGTTCAGCCAGATGAGAATCTCATCAGAGGCATTGACATTGGTGGTGGGCTGGAAGAAGAAGTAGAGCTCGGAAGCATTGGCGGCGTTCGAAATGGGGAGCAGGCCACCATAGGCTTCACCGATGTCAAAGTCGACGTCGGGGATGGCGGATCCATTGATAGCAAACTCTGTGCAGCATATTAGTACGGCACCAATTGACTTCGCGTGGTGTGGGCTTACTGGCAGTGTTCTCGTTCTGGGGAATGATGGTCGACGACCCAGACAGAACAGTGCTTGCACGCCTATCGACAGCCTTATGGGAAGCAGAACGGGCAATGTTGGGGCGACGTTCAGGCAGGACCTTTCCAACATGAGCCGGGCTCCGAGCAAGGGAGCAACCAGCGAGGGTTAGCAGCGACAAGGTGGCGGAGAACTTCATGGCGGCGGAGATCGACAAGAAGAGGTTGAGGAAGAAACAGCATTTGAGGGGGACATTGCAGGGACTATATCCGATCGTGTGCCTGGCGGGGCGACTGCACCTACCTGTTGTCTATCTGCTCGTACCTGGTTGAGTCGGCAAAGCAGATCCGCCACATGCGCCAAATTGCAGGCAGATCAACAGCGAGAGATAGAGAGAGAAGGCTGCGGCGCGGTGCAGCAGCGGAAGCATAAACTCTGGAAACTCCAGCCTACAGCAAGCATGACGATCAGCCAGGGCCCGGGCCATGCATTCCGTGGTTGCCCTTGACGACTTTGTACGACGGCCAGCAGTGTGCATGGCCTTGTTGTAGTCGGTCCACAGTGGGCTGATGGGCGTGCATGACCATCCTGCGTATGAGATGCACAAATGACTCGTACTCACTCCAGTCAAAGGCCGATGGGCATGACTGACGAGGTTACCCGATTTTTCAGGCAGTGATGACGGGCAAAGCTTAAGATGTGAGAGATAGCCGCTTGCGCCGATCCCAATGGGCCGAAATTTGGGAGGTTCCGGGAGATTGAAGCCGAATTGGTGGATATTATTGACGGGCGCCACCCCAAGGAACGAGCGAGCGAAGAAGACGAAGTCGAAAAAGAAGGCGGAGTGCGCTATGCCCGATGCGGAAGGCGCGTCGCGATATCGCTCATCCATGATCCGAACATCAGAAATTCCATTGCATTTTGCTCGCACACCATTACACCTCTCCGACTGTCATGACCGGCAAATGCTTCGAGGAGAATTTGGCTCCACTGTTCCCTGCGATCGTCCCTCCATAGTAGCCTGGCCGTCCGGACAATATAGTCAATCAGTCCAGCCCCACCTAAGGTGATCGGGCGTAGTCCTCGCTTCACACCCCGCAGCCTGACTTAGGCCTCCCGTCCACTTGATACCCAAGCTTGGTAAACACCGTGCCACCTGCTCACATGACAACCGAGGCCAAGAGGCCAAGCTGAGCCTCGCGAACGCCTATCGCGTACCTAAACGCGCGGACCGCTATGCGCCAGGCCGAACTGACGAGTGTTATACGACCGCCTTTGTGTTGGTGGCGGTCTAGTTTCTCTCGCGCCCTGGACTGTAGCATGGCGAGAATCTGCAAGAAGTCCAATTACTGGCATATTCGAATAGACGGAAAACGGTATACGTCCACCGCGCAGTAAAATAGTCGTTCCAAACATATTCGGCAGCCAGATGGCTATGGTATATACACTATAAGGTACGGACCTCTGTCGCGTAGCTATTTGTAAGCATCTTCTAGCTCTACTGTCCTTCTTGATGGGTGATCTAAGCCTGGTAACCACCACCGTAGCCACCGCCGTAGCCGTAACCTTTCTGCGTGACCTGAGTGAGCAGTCTATCGAACAGAGGAGTGCCCAGACCGGTGACGGGGTCCCAACCCTTGGTCGCATTCCAACCTGCCCCGATCACAAGCGGGGATGCAAGGCCAGAGTAGATGTCCTTACCAGTGCAGCCTTTGCTGCCACCGTCGACAATGTCCGTCAGACCCAGCTTGCCATCGCTGTACAGCCACGGGTTGAGGAAACCCAGAGGGCGCTGGCCGTTGGACAGCCTGGCCGCGTTGAGCAGAGCAACGATGCCGGCAAAGGTTGGCGATGAAGCGCTGGTGCCACCGACGTTGACGACCTTACCCTTGTCAACTACCTGGAATCCTCTGCCCTGGGCTGCAACATCAGGGAAACCACGACCGTGAGGGTTGTACAGTCCCTTGAACGTGTCGCCGATCTGCTTCAGGTAACCCTTGACGGCCGCATCCTGGTAAGAGGGACGGGAGAAGCGCTCGGAGAAACCACCAGACGAGAAGCTGACAGCCCGCTCGGGGTTGACACCGACAGTGCCACCGACTGAGGTGACGGTGATACACGAGGCTGGGAAGATGGGGTTGAATTTGGTAGTGTTCTTGCCGTCGTTAGACTGGCACGCCGAGCCAGGACCTGTGTCGCCTGAGCTGAACAGGACTGACACGCCACGAGCGCCCAACTGTCCGAACATGGAGCACACCCGTCTGTTGTACGATTCCGGAACGGATTGCTCGTCCTCGCCATACGAGGTGGTGAGGGTGTGAGGGAGCTTGTCATCCGGTTGACCCAGGATGTAGTTCAGGAAGTCAAGGTATGGCTCGTTCTGGGCCGCCGCTGCTACCGGTTGGTCAAGATCCGGGATGATGGGTCCGCGCCCACCGGTGGAGAAGTAGGTGGCATTGACGGGGTAGGAGAGAGCCAGGGCATATTGGGCATCGAGGTTGGCTTCGACGCTGTCGTTGGCTGAGGCTTGGTCGTTCTTGCCACCGTTGATGAGCTGGTATGTGAAGTTGCTGTGAGCCAGGTAGGGTGCGTACAAGCTTGTGAACTGCTCGAAATCGTTGTAGCGGGCATACTCCTCCAGGAAGCCGTTGATTCCCATATGTCCGACCTTCTTGGGGTTCAAACCTGGCACTTCAGTCACATGATACAGAGACCTCAGGCAGTCAGGGGTGACAGTTGAGTTGCAGGTAGCGTTGACAGCAGCAACATTTGCGGAGCTGGCGTCACCAAGTATGTGGACGTCGTGAACTTGGCTAGTCTGCGCTTGGAGCTGGCCGAAACGAGTAGTAGGCTGGATCATGTCGATGTACTTGTGCAGCTCCTCTGGCACGGAGTATTGCAGGGTGCGGATCTTCTCGAGGTCCTTCTGTTTGGCACCGTATATCTGGAACTTGGTGTCGAGCATCTTCTCAGCGCCAGCAACATCAGTCCAGAAGTTGATCCACTCGCCATCGTCAACGATGTGCTCAGCACTAATGCCAGACTCCTTCAACCAGGCAATAACGGCCGAGGTAGCTTGGGGGTTGGGGCGTAGCAGCTCTTTCAGCTCGTCTCTCTTCAGATGCTGTCCATACTTGGCATGACCAGGTGTGGAGATGTCAAACAACATCTGCTCAACGAGACCCTCCGCTGGCTGGTTCATGGCGATGCGGAACATGAGCTTGGTCTCGGCAGCAGGCTTGCGAACCGCCTGCCAGCCCTGAGGCACTCCGTGCAGGGACTCCATGACCTTACCCTCGGCGAGGGAGGCGAGCCCTGCAAGGGCGGCAACGAGTGTTGTTCCAGCGAACAGCATCCTGACTCAACGAAGGAATTGAGAGAGATGTGAGGGTAGAATGCACGCACACGACCTACCTCTGGATCTCGAGAAGGGGATCACCGCCTTTTAAGCACTGGTGTGAGCCGGTGCTCACCATGTCTACACTCGGCGACCCACCTGTTGCGATCTCGTGCAGATGGTACGAACACAAGATTGGGCGAGTAGTGAGCACGATGGCTGTACCTGACCCGAGGGCGCATTGGTGACATGCTGTCCGGGGAATCGTAGGCCAGAGTTGGTAGAAAAAAAAGCCGGAAGCAAAGTCAATTGGCGGACGGGGCGGAAGAATCATGGCGATAGCGTCGCTGCGATCTGTGGCCAGCTGCTTGATGAGGCTAGGCGCGGGCGGTGGATCGGCAGGTCGCAATATCAGCTGCGCTTGGGTGACCAGAATTGGGGGCCGCAGGGTTCGTTATACTCCTGCCAAGTATGCCAATCCGCTTGACCACACGCTCTTGGAAGGTGATGCGGGCTTGGTATTGCACAAGCGCTCTTGGTATTGCAGAAGGGGATGAGCGTAGTGGTTCGAGGCGTAAAGGCGACCAGCAGCGGACTGACGAGTTGGGCAGGTGACGGGGCACGTGAGGTGCCATATGAGCGGGGCAGGCACAGTGCGGTACAGAGAAGAACATGAAACATGCGGCTCTTGTTGGTGGAAATGGGTAAATGACATTCGACAGCCTTGGTAGACAGTCCAGGCGCGGCGACGACCCTTACTCGATCATGACAGTAAATGACAAAAATTCTAGGCTTCTTCCACTCATGCTATTCGATCACATATCTCCGTGTCGAATCGTGCACCATTGGCTCGCTCGCTTATCAGACTTTCTTCCACCATGTCCTTGGTACCAGTCTAATTCATCTTGTCCTTGGTAAACGACCCTAGGCATCCAACTCTCCCCACCTGCTCGTCGACGCTTTGACATGGCCCAATCCATGATCCCCCGCTTAGCCAATCCTTCCCGTCGCTTCTTTGAACCTTGGATCCCCGGCTGGCGCCAGACAAAAGCCCGGCAAAGCCCATCGACACGTGCTCAAGTGAGGCAATGTAATGGATTTGCAATTGATATGAGCAAAGAGAATGTAAAGAAGAGTGACACTCCTGAGTGATCGCCTGCAGTAACCAAGATCATGAAACGCTGGCTATTTGTGGCGAACCCCGATAGCCACTCAATTATTCACCATCATCACCTACCCCTAGCATCCCGTTCACATATTCCATTCGTCCGCTGTGCGGCCTGGTGGTCGAAACTCCTTTAGTCGTTCTCTGCCGCTCACTCAGTATCAACGGTATCGTCTCAAATACAGCCTCGTTCTCCGTATAATGGATGACAAATCCAGATTGCAGAACCCGTTTCAGAGCCTTGAATCGCTGCAATTGTTCCCACGTTTTGATGTGCATCACGTTTCCACCAATACCCACTCGCAGCGTTTTGGTGCCATGAGAAGGGTGCTCTACGGTCTTGACAATGTCGGGAAAGCTCGAGTGCATAGTTCTGCGGTCTTTCTTGGACAGTCGCTTTGTCGAGATGTTGGACAGCTCAGACAGCTTCTGTATAAGCATGTGTTCCCTGCCGTACACTGGATACCGTCTAATCATCTTCGGCCCGTTTGCTGTGTAAGTCTCCGGATCTACGTCGATCTCCGCATCCTGCGGGTCTTCATCTTCTTCCAGTTCCGTGCAACTTTTCTCGTACAGCAGAGCAATATTCTCTCCTGCCGCTATTTGTACGTTGGTATGACTCGACTCCAACTGGTCCGCCAACGCATCCACGGCCTCTTCAGAGGAGTCTTCCATATCGTCCAGTTGCGTGGCGAGGAAGCCCCATGCTTCAAGTGACGCCGTGACGACATCCGCGTCATCTTCGGCCTCAACTGATGTCCCATCCGACTCTACGATTTCCAGCAGCAACGTCATTACGTCTTCGGTCTCTTCCAAGCTGGCACCGCCATAAAATACAGCCACGGACAGGGTATGGATGGCTGCTACCTTGACCTCTCCTGACTGTGCATCGGTCACAATACTTCTTAATGATTGTCCTAGAGTATCGTAGGACACGTCTGACGGCGCTGTGATAAGGATCAGGGCGATAGCTGAGTTCGGTCAGTTTCGAGCCACTTACTTCAAAATGCAGACCACATTGCTTACCTTTGAGGGCCAAGACAGACTCGCGTTCCGACGCACCAGCTCTTGCGCATTTCAGCAAGGCTGGAACAAGCTCCTCAATACTGGAAAAGATCTCATCCTTGGCATAGTGTGCCATCAGAATACGCGAGAAGTGGTTGATGGTACCCTCGCGGCCCTGAACACTGCTGCGCTTCCTATCCGTGATCAGGGTGACCATGTCTGCTAAGTGCTGTGTCCATCCACCGGGCTGGTCATCGATCTCTTCAATCGACGCTGATAGATCATCGATCGAGGCTGTGCTAAAGTCTGTGGTATCGCTCAGATTGCCTTCGTCGTCGGAGGCGCTCCGGCTCGCCACTCGAGAGGCATTTCTGGACACCGCGGGCGACGCATTCTTGGAGCTGGCTGCAGAAGACTGCCGAGATTTTGCCTTTCTCGATACCGTCTTACCGCTCTCCAGCGCTTGTCTGCGAAGATCATGCATGGTGGCGTTTGACCAAGAGACGTCCACTAATGGGCGGCGGTTCGAGTATGGAGCTCACGCCGACTATAAGAATTCTCTATCTCTAAGTGACGGGAGTGCTGCGCGCCGCGTATTGTCGAAGCAAAAACGCTCGGTGCTATCGAACCGGCGTGGTCGTGTGGAACTGGTGTATTGAAGCGAAGACGCCGAAATTCTCCATAGGAAGTGGCCGGCGTATTTGTAGTTATATGGATATTGGGGATGGATCGAGTCAGCTGGATGAGAGTCGAAGAAAGATGAGACCGTGGTGTAGTGCAGGTCAGAGGGAATTTTGATTTCACGTGTGCGTGCCACCGCCGTAGTTGTCGGTGTGCAGCAGTCCCTGCAGCTATGCCCTGAGGCCCGGTGCCCGACGTGTCAAGTGACCTTGGTGGGGTGACTTGACGACTCGCGACTGCCGAATGCGTCATTGTTCCATTGCTCCTTGCCCCGCTCGACCATGACAAAACCCGCTTTCACCCGCAACGTGACTGGCTGACTGGATGACATTCCATACAACAACCATATGAGTCACCCAAACAGATCCACCAGAGACGTGATTGGGATACAATATCGAGCTTGACAGGCAAATTTGAGGCATAGATCATGGGTGCTATGAAGGAATAAAAGGCTACTGTGCTGTTGAGAAGACGGGGTATATGGTGCTTGCAAGGATGAAGAAACAAAAATTTGACTATTGCTAACAGTTCACGTCAACGCTGCCCTGGCTGAGGACGCGGTCCAATGATCTGCCGCCTTCCCCCCATCGAGATGCCACTGCCTGGTCCTGAGCCTCTATTCTGGTTGTCGCCTCCAGTAAAGCCGTATTGGTTCACGTTCCAGCTTTGACCCGGGGCGCTGCCCTCCCCAATGTCCCTGGCTGCACTCTTCGTAGCCTCTTGATTCGCCTCCCACTCCTTCTGCCGTTCCCGTTCGCGCTCCATCTCTCTCTCGAGTAAAGATTTGGACGCCCATGCACCTGCTTTAGTCTTTTGCTGTGACTCAACCCGTCTGTCCCTATCCGCTTGTTCCTCTAACGTCGAGCTTGCTCCCATCTCGGAAGGATGGTGAGTCTTGGGCCGCTGGAATGCGGGAGCTTTGTTCTGTGCCAGAAAATTGTCCGTACGATTCGGCTCCTGCGGTCTCGGCTTATATTCATCTGGGTGAGGAAGCGGTCTGACAGATGGCTCAGGAGTCTTGCTCGCTGGGCTCGTCGGTACTGGCAGAGGACGTATTGGACCAAGTCCCGATCGTTGCGGAGCCGCCTGCCGCAGAACCTCTCGCTCATCCGGTGCCCAAGATGCTTCGCTGTCTTTTGCCGAAGATGGTCGCTCTACGCTGTCGACCCGTTTGGTTGGTTGGGCCAACTGGGGTGGTTCTTGTTTCGATCGTTGCTCTCGCTCTAATTGATACTGCCGTTCCCGTTCCCTTGCCTCCTCTAGTTGTTTTTCTAGTTCTTGTACGCGCCGGCTTTCTGGTGTGTCTTCCTCAACCTTTGGTGAAGACTTTGTCTGGTCTGCCTGATATTGACTGAGATACTGCCCGTTCAGTAGACCATTACTGGATGTTGCTTGTGCTACCGCAGCTTCTTCCTTTTGCCGGGCCTCATCTTCCAATTTCCACCTCTTCTCCTGCTCCTCCCATTGTCGTTTTTGCTCTTCAAGGCGGCGTCGCTCCTGCTCTCTGAGACGTTTCGTCTCTTCCTCCCATCTACGTTCCTCTTGCTGTCTCTCTCGCTCTTCCTCTGCTTCTTTCTCCAATCGCTGTTTACGTTCGGTTTCTGCGGCTTCTTGTCGCAGCCTTTCCTCTTCCGCCTCCTTCTCTTTCCGAAGTCTTTGCTTCTCCGCAAGATTTGGAACTGAAGGAGAAGAGCTTGTGATTTGCCGCCTTCCTCCAAACATAATTCCTTGATTGCCTTGGCTAGCCCCTCCCATGTAGCCGTATTGGTGGATGTTCCAAGCTGGGTTCGTGACGCCTTCGTCGTTCTTGCTGCTCCAGCTACTCACTGGACCGGTGTTACGTGAGGAGGTTGAGTCTCCAGTCTTGGTCGGGCTTAGCGGCCGAGCTGACGGCATTGCTGATGAAGGACGCATGGACGACATTGACGCTGCAGCGCGCATGGATTGTGTCCCAGCACGTGATACTGATCCTGTGGTGGTTGGGCTGAGGGCGCTGCCTTGCTTTCCTCCGATCGCTGTAGGAAATTGAGACGGGTTGATCGTGTTCGCAATGCGACTGAATGCGCCCAGGCATTGCAGAACTTGTGCAGGGTCTTTAGACTCGTACAAGTCCACAGTCAGAAACCGATCGTGAGCAGGCATGTTAAGAGGTGACATCTCGCAGGCTCTGAGAAAATGCGAGATGTTTTCCATTTGTGTGAAAGGCATGGCGGATTTCTTGAATCTGATTCCTGGTGATGGAAGGACATAGTTGGCGAGCCTGACGGAGCCGGGTCAAACAAGGTAAGACAATTTGGTAGACAGGTGACTTACTTGCAGAGTGCGACTCCGTCCTTCAATGCCTCAAGAAGATCGCCTGACTGTAGTGGCTCTCGCAGGGTATCCTCAATCCACTGACGGACCTGGTTGGCTGCTGCGGGTGTGTATTTAGACAGGCGCAGATTGCGCATGTCGGAGTCCAGTGAGGTCACGGATGCCATTGCGAGCGTGTATAATCGTCTTGCTGTATTGTGTTGCCTGTTCAAAGCTTATGCGGGACCATGCGGACGCGTCAACTAAGAATGTCGAGGAAGCCGTGGAGGTGCCGCCCCGAAAGTGCGCTGCAAAGCGTGTGTGGTACAGAATATACCGAGTATGATATATGGTCGACCGAGAAGGTATCCAGCATGCAATCTATGTCGCGGTCGAAGTGGAGGACGAAGAAGTAGGGTGGTGGAAACAGGCAATAATGCGCGGACATTGGGCGCCAAGCATGTTGACACCCTGCCCAAATCGTGGTTTCGTCATCCGTCCGTCGTGAGCTTTGGGCCAGTCTTTCAAAGTGATAAATCGCTGAGGTCACAAACAGCAGCTCGCGCAAAAGTGCCATGGAAACACATTTATAACAATGCCTTCTCAACCAGGTCTTGTTTCACGTCTCTGGTTCCGATGGAAAAGCCTTCAACTACCGTGGAGGCGACATGTGCTCGCTGGTACGCCACATCAAAGCTATATATTTCTCCAGGATGGACAGGTACTGACAGGAGCTAGGATATGATCTCGCAGGCAACACATTCTGGGAGTTCAAAGATGCCTTGAATGCAAATCGTCTGCGACGGATAGTCAAATACAGCCGCAAGACGCATCATGCCGATGTCAAAATATCTCGTACGCAATTTTCGAGATTTCTAGGTATTAAGATAATTGCTAATCGTTACAAAGCACAATGGCACCAATGGCTCAGGCATACTCGAACAGATGCACCATCAGTCCAGGAGCAGCAGTTCGACCTGATCCGCCAAGATCGCGTTAAGCAGCTGGCGGCTGAAGCAGATGCTCGATGGGCAAGCCAGCCTTCTTTCCTTGATGCACCCACAAAACAACAGCCAGCTCCTGCGATAGGAGTCAAAGACCCTGGCGGCTATATTCAGCAAACGGAACCGACGGAGACTGAGGGTGTCCGGAGTGCTGTAGGTAGCCCCGAAGAAGTGGCAGGCTCAACCCAGGGCAGACCGAAGGACGAAGGCAAATTTAAGGGCAAGGCCAAAGACAAGGGCTCAAGCCCTTTTAAGCGGCCGCAGCAAGGAGCGCCAGGCGAGGGCTGGCAGCCGCAAAGTTGGAGCCCAAATTCGGCGTCTAAAAGGTAGTTTGTAACATTAACATAGCAATTGTAGAGATAGTGTGACTACTCCAGTCAAGTCCATCTTTCAATAATTGCACGTGACGATACCAGAGGGTGCGCGCAGAAGGAAATTCCGGGGCGGAAGTCGGACCAGACTGGACAGGGATAACGGGCGGCGTCGGACCCTGCAGGCTCCCAAAAGGTAAAAAAGGTGCTTGGTCCGAACCCGTATTCAGCGTGGCACGGGTCCTGATTCCGCGCTATTCTGCTTCTGCCTCCGCGGTGATTCTGCGGCATCAGGTCAGAGGGATTTGCTTTGACAAGTGTTAGCGTGTTGGTTTCTTTGAGCTTCACCCGACACGCCACCTCCAAGCAGTTTCGGCCGCCGTCCCCTCCCCGTTGCAACCACCGTTGTAACCGTCTCTACACACTTTCTATTGTCACTCTGTATCTCGGCCGACCTCGATACCTCTGCAGCTCGCGGTCACCCATTCACGCCCGAAGCAATCGTCCATTCGTCCACTCACCCGACATTTCAAACAGTACCCTTTCCGCCGAGCCCACTCACAGGGCCATACGCAAGGCTCGCCCATTTTGACGACGACGCAGTCACCCCTTCAAAACACCGCCAAGCTGTCGTCCATACTCGTCCAGCGGACGGGCACCGTCGCCGGGGAAGTCTACCGCCCATCGCATCTCCGGCGGCACTCGTCTGGCAAAGTCATGAACTCCAACAATGTGCCTAAGAGGAGGAGAAGGTCTAGCAGCCTGGTATACGCCGAGCCGCCCGAGTCATTAGAGCATATCAACGACCAGGCTATCAACCCCAACTTGAACTCGCAATGGGTGAACGCCAAAGGTACGGACTTTTGACGAGAAACACGAGGAAGAGTGGTGCTAATGAGCTATTTCCAGGTGCTTGGGTCATACACTTCGTCCTCATTGCTCTTTTGAAGATCCTTTTCAACATCATCCCCAATATCTCTCAGGAGATGTCGTGGACCCTGACCAACATAACCTACATGTGTGGCTCTTTCCTCATGTTTCACTGGGTGCGAGGTGTGCCCTTCGAGTTCAACGCGGGAGCGTACGACAACCTCAACATGTGGGAGCAGATTGACAGTGGAGACCAATACACACCTGCCAAGAAGTTTCTCCTTAGTGTTCCCATTGTGCTGTTCCTGGTCAGCACGCACTACACCCACTACGACCTCGTCTACTTCATGATCAACTTTCTAGCCACTGTGGCTGTCGTCCTCCCCAAGCTACCAGCGGTACGTTGAATAGTGTCTATGATTTCACGTACATTTACTGATGTCGCGCAGCTGCACAGGATGAGGATAGCTTTCTTCAATCCAGATCCCGAGGAGGAACGATGATCTTCTTTTTTTGTTATCCTGGACCTGCATTCGCCACTCCTTTGTCCAATAAGAGATACCACAGATGCGCTCATTCATAGTAGTAGAAGCAGCTATCCATAAAAATTGTCTCCGCATCATCTCTTAGCCTAGTCAACGTCGGGAGTCACCCTCATCTGCGTGTTTGAAAAGGACCCACGGTCAGGGTACACCAGATTCTAGTAGTGTTTGACAGACATAGTGGTCACTCTGTTTGTCGCTCATGTATATTCTGTTTGTGTTGCGCAAGAATAATTCTGGCCAATTTCCGGGGTTTGGTCAACCCAGAATCTCCGACGTCACCTGCCCTGCTCGTCTGCCTCGTCCTCCGCCAGCGTCCAGTTGCAATTCACATCATCTCCAATTGCAAAATCTATGCGGATTCCTCATTTAATCAACTTCAAGAGCAGCAGTCGACTCATATCTGCTATGACTCAAAAGCGGGCGACGCGGCGGTTTGTCCCATTGGGGTCTACGTCCGCAGATGCCGCTCGTCCTCAGCTCAAGGGTGTTGTCTTCGACATGGACGGGACATTGTGTACGTCTTTCTGCTCTTTTATTATCATCAATGCATCGAAATGGCCGCACAGTATAGAGCATCAATCATATTCGTGCAGATCACCGTCTCAGTGCATTCACTACAAAGTTTGATCTCTAACGCCCCAAAGAAGGCGAGCCCCAGAACCATATGTTTGTTCAGATGCGTGAAGCATTAGGCATACCAAAGTCCGTCGACATCCTGGAGCATGTTCAATCTCTCCCAGAAAATGAACAGCCCGCCGCTCACGAGAAAATTGAGGCTATAGAGCGTAAGGCAATGAGTGAGCAGATTCCATCAGCAGGATTAGTGAGATTGCTGGAGTGCCTCGACAAATACGGTATCAAGAAAGGGATTTGTACGCGGAACTTTGAGTATGTTCGCATCTTTGTCATTCCCCTCCACTGCGTCTCGCCGCCTACGGCTGGTCAATTCTTCGACTTTTTTTCACTCCTTCTTGGTCATAGCCAGGCCGGGTAGCCTCAACATTTGAGGACGATGAAGCACAAACAGCCGACAAAACATCCCAGAAGCTAATACTCTCAGCACACCAGTAGCTCACCTTCTTTCCACCCATGTGCCAGCGCATATCGATGCTTTCGAGCCTGTAATTACCCGTGGTTTCCGCCCACCCAAACCCTCTCCGGCTGGTATCCTGCATATCGCGGCAGCATGGGATATCATCTCCAAGTCACACACCCTGCCCGCAGGCGGAGAGAAGCATGCCGACGTCCCCTTGCTGATGGTTGGGGACAGTATCGATGACATTGTTGCGGGTCATGAGGCTGGTTGCGTTACGGTCTTACTGCGGAGCGAAGGGAAGGAGGAATTGGAGACGGACGAGCGTACCGATGTTGTCGTTGACAGGTTCGTTTGACATGACGAGTGTTGTAGATCTGTTCTAACCTGCGATTCTAGACTGGATGATCTAGTGGAAATGCTCGAGGGAGGACTGGAAACAAGACATCAACGGGATTGAAGAAGCACGCTATTGATAGCCTGTAGTCATATAGACCAAGGTTTGAATCACTACGTCTGTCATGGGGCGGACGACTATCTCGAACCTCAATATCCATGACTGTGAGGCCGATCAAATCGCTTCCTGCAGGAGACAAGCAACACCCCAAAGGCGGCGGGCCAACGATGGATCATGTAAAGCAGGTGCATCCCCCTCCGTGGTCAAAGATATCCTGAGATAAGACGTCTTCGAAGTAATTCGCTTGTTCTACCATCTCTATAAGCTGGACATCTGAGAGGGCATTCATTGGCCTGCAGCATGAGCGTCTGCATGTCCGATGTAGCGCCTTGCATTTCCCGGTGCCAGCTTGGCACTGTCGAACTCTTCGGATCATCCATGGATGTGGTCAGGAAAGCAAGCGTGTAGCGATATCGTGAAGCGAGGATCTGAACCTAATCAGTTGCTGTTCGCTAGTCACTTTCAGTAGCTCTTGTTGGTCATTCTTCGATGTGATGTTGGGACTACTCTCTGAGGCCTCCTGTATTTGGAGAGAGCATGGTCTTCGCAAAGAAATGTACTAGCGCCCCGCGATGTAATCTGCCAATCTCAGCTCTTCCCCTGAGAAATCCGAGTATGGATTCATTCGTGTGATAATTTGCTAATAGGTCCGCTCTTGATCTCCTGAAGCGCGGCGATCTATCTCACACACTGCATGGAAAGGGTCGGAGCCGGTACCCTCATGCACGGGACGAAACCACCCGGCATACTGCTCGAAAGTGTTCCCGAGAACGCTGGTAGAACTATGGTATCTGCTCGTATGCGTCGAGTTATCACTTCCACGTCGAGAATACGCAAATGTCTCTGCAAGCCAGAGGTCTCGTCTTGAGCTTGGGGACGTGAGACTGTCGCCGCGATCTCGATATGGTGTAGATCAGAAGATTTCCACCAGTCGAATTAGGACAAGCGAGTCCTCGGCTTTTCTGAAGGGGTGCTGTACCAACATCCACACTCATGGTTTGCTTTCTGTACTGACAATTACTGGGAAGGCGGTCTTGCTGGACTTCTCAATACCGTGGCTCGGAAGCTTTGCTATTGCCCGGTGACAAATGGCCTGGGTAATGGCAGGGCTGCGAGACTCTGGAACTGATTCCACGAGAGCCATTCCTATCCACAATTCCATGTGCCCAGCGCGTGATTTCTCTGTGCGAGCTGACGTGACGAGCTTGTCCACACTTGGGACAAGGTGGCGGCCTGGACGACCCATCCAAAGAGGATATTCGCGCTTGCCAAAAGGAAGCTCCAGATTTTCCTTGTTGACTCGTGGTATCTGATGATCGTAGCCAACGCCGGCCAGACAGAGCGAAACTTTCGCTGTTCTCCGTTGAGATCGCGTCTTGCATCACTCTGAGCCTTGGTGAGTGTTGGTATCTTCGTCTTGCTAGTGGTTCAGACAAATTGTAAATTCGTGACCAAATGGTAGTGCTGTGATTCCGACTATTATTGTATTGATTGTAGAATTGGGAGCGAAGGCGAAAGTGAAAGTGAAGGTGAAAGTGAATTGGGGCGAGGTGAAGCAGGCAATAGCGTAACAAACAAAGTGACGGCAAGAAGCATGATCGAACGCAGACTGACGCCAAAGAAATGCCGAGGGAGTTTCCTTTGATCGTAAACTCAGTAATCTCATCCATTGCTCCTGATATGTAAAATCAACGCAGTTGAGCGCCTTCCATCTCGCTGTGCGCACAAAAACTCAGACAGAATAGAATTCCGATCCCCAATGCCATCCCGGCTTCCCTCCCCTACACACCCTGCACCTTCCTATAATTCGGCGGTCTTACATGCCGTCGGATACATTTGCCTCCCCAGACCGGCACTAAACTCACTGCAGCAATCGCGAGCGTCCGCCACCAAAATCCGGGACCAATCAGATAACTCAAGTCAAAGTAATCACCGAGCAGTGGTAGGGACCCAAAGAACACCCCCGCGGTGCCTAATATACTGAATATCATGACCGGATGCCAAGTCGTAATCTCCGCCGCGACCATGACCAACTCATTGATCACCAGCGCCGCATAAGAAATACTCACCATACGCTTGAAGTTAGTCGTGTCTTTTCCCGGCACCGCATCGTCCGGAAGCGCGGCGTAGTACGAGGGAACGAGCACTTGGGCGCCACCCTGGATCACAAGCCCTTGATACACGCTAATAGCCACCCACGCGAAGAACGAGCGATAGGACAACGCGCGGCCAGGCGTGAGCTCTTTGTACAGTTCTGGATACAGATTGGCAAGTGCTTCGTCGACGTCCCGATCCAGCACAAGGGAGAAGACAGGCGCCATGGTGTATACTGTCGCGTACCCGACCAGCAGCCAGTCGCGGTAGAGGGCGTGTGGCTCAAAGCGCGCGGCGATGCTGAATACCGTTTGGCACACCGCCGCTATGAGACCGCGATGGATGACGAATTGGGCAAGCTTAGCGGAGCGCTTGTAGGAGTTGCGGCCGTGCCAGACAAGCAGCTTGGTGAGATGAGCGAATTGCGTTATGCTGAAATCGGCGGCTAGAGAGGCTTGGCGGCCTTCTTTGCCCACGATGCCGACGCCAACGTCGGCCGCTTGAATCATGGAGACATCGTTGCCGCCATCGCCGATGCATGCGGTGCGCTTGCCAGTGTAGGAACGGATTAGAAGAGCCAAAGAGGCCTTTTGTGTCGGGCTGCAGCGGCAGGCGATGACGGTGGGGAGCTTGACGGCAAGGGAGATGAAGGCTTCGCGGTGGTGGTCAAGGTAGACGGATAGTGATTGGCCGTCAATCAGGAGGCAGGCTGAGGGCTGCGAGTGGAGGACGGATAGGGCTTCTAGGGCAGCGTCGCGGCGTTTCAGCGAGGAGATTGTGTGGATGTATTGGCCCCGAGCAACTAGCTTGGATGAGATGGCTACACAACGGGCCGTCTCGATCTTGTCGCCAGTCAACATCCAGATCTTGATGCCGGCGTTGCGGAGTAGCTCGAGTGAAGGCTTGATCTGGGCCTGCAACTTGTCCTCGACACCTGTCACTCCGATCAACTCCAAGTCGTGCTCCAGATGCTGCTTGATTGCTCGTGCCATGGATGCGTCTCTGTTTGACAGGCTGAGAGATGCGCTGGAGAAATCTGACAGGAACGAACTGTATTGCTGCTGTGAAAGAGGTCGCCTTCCAATGACGAGCGTCCGGAGACCTTCCCGGGCCATGTTGCCGGTTTCCTCGTCTAGCCAATCATTGGCAGCAACAATGGACGTCATCACGGTGTCTGCGCCTTTTTGGAAGAAAACAATGTCTCCCGTCGATTGATCTGTTGTGTGGAACTTCACAATGATACCCATGCGTTTGCTGTCTGACGTGAAAGGGAAGATGTTAAGTATCGACACTTTGACTACCGTACGCTCCTCTTTCGCGAATTGTAGGGTAATAGTCTTCCTATCTCGATGCAGGAGACACAGTCCGACTTGTTCAGTCCAACGTACAATGGCGATCTCGTCTGGTGATGAGGCTTGATAGGAAGTCACGGTTTTGCCGTCTACTTCTTCTTGCGTCGGAGTTACATTGTGACACAGTGCTAGAGCAAGAACAAGGTCTCTGACTCGCGAGCCGATCTCGCGTCTTGTTCTGGTACCACCTGTGGGTGCAGTAGACGTGGCAGTAGACGGGTTAAACATGTGTTTGTCCCCCGCGAATGCCTGTCGAACGTACGCCGCTACCTCGTCCATGGCCTCATTTGCATATGACACCGTGCCAATGTGGACCTTCTTGAGCTCCATTTCGTTTTGTGTCAGGGTCCCTGTCTTGTCGCTGAGAAGATACTCAATCCGGCCAAGATCCTCGGGAATGGTACTAGTCCTGACAACTGTCTCCGGAATTCCAGCATCACGTTGAATAAACCAAGCGTAGACTGATTTGCCCATGTCAAGGTTGACACGGAGACTAATGGGTACAATTGTAGAGAACAAAATCAGAAACCTCATCACAGCCACGTACCATTTCATATTTCCGTATGGCTTGAATCCTTGAACAGCCACCAGTCCTATCGACAGTGCCAGAGTCAGCACGCACAATATTTTTGTCAGTGCATTGATCTCAAATTCCAGAAGACCAGTCTTGGATCTCGATGCCGAGGTCGATAATGCTGCTCGGGTCTGGGGACCAGTATAAATCACCACCGCAAGAACTGTCGAACTAGAAGCTAGGACTGTATTAGCCCAGGCAGTGTTGTCTATAGAAAGTGGTTGCGAGCTTGACTCCTTGCGGGGGCTGCCAGCTTCTTCCTGAGCATCCGAGTCATCACTGTCGCCTTTGGCAGGATGTGGATCGTAGCGTTGCTTCATGGAGGGTACAAGCTCCAGTTTTCCGACGAAGTCATTCACTTTACGGTCTGGCTTTCCCGCGACTATGCGGAGTCTAGTGAACTCATCAATTGGAAGGTTTTGAGCAAGAGGTGCCGCCAACCGAAGCTTCCAGTCTGTCTCCCCGTCGAGTTGATCTGTGCGTATAAATGCCTCGCCACCAGCACTCGGATCCGATGATGTAGTTTTGTTCACCAACTTTCCATCCAATTTTGCAGGCTCTTCGCCGGTGTCGATGAGATCGGACTCTTGTGCAGGAAGTTGCTTGCTCTGGCGTTCAGCGTCCTCATCTTCGGCAGCCTTGACGATTGCATCTTGTGAGAAGCTCTTGAGAATGATAACATCAGCAGGAAAGCGTTCGTTCTTTTCCATGACAAGCACATCTCCAACTTTGAGGTCCTTAGAAGTCTTGTAGATCTTCTTTCGCTCAATCAACTCGCCGTCCGTGAGCAGAGCGTTTTCGTCGACGACGTTTGTTGGGCTATTCCCATTCGCGGGCTTCCGTCGCTTTCCTAGAATCCGCTTCCTCTTCGAAGACGAGCGCAGGATTGCATCGTCCTCCAGTCTCAAGATTGAATAGAGCTCGGAGTTTGCTTCTTTGTCTCGGCGTCGTCGAGCTATGTCGTCCATCGCTTCTTTCCCTAACGTGATGGCTAAGACGAAGGCCAGAGGTGCGATATATGTACTCAGCATGCCTATCCTCAATGGTTTGATTATCTGTGACAGCGCAACTAGCAGAAAATATAAGTTGAAAAAGAAGGAGAACTCGTTGTATAAAGTTCGTGGTAGGAACGATACTGGGGTATATTTGGCATTTGAAACAGCGTTGGAGGGGTATCGATGGTCTTGTCGCAAGCCGACCTGTATTGTCCTGTCTGACGTCGCATCATGTTCTTCTGCCTCATCGTTGTCTACAGTCTCGGGTGCCTGTGGAGAAACACCAGAGGATGATAGCCGGGACCTGAGTCGCGACAAGATATTGGGATGAGCCGCAGGTCGCTTTTGTATTGGAAGCAGCGTAGCATCTTCCGATCCATATCCCAGTGTCGAGCTTGAGTCAGGTGGCACCTGGGCTGATTTGTTCACCAAGGCTTCAAGATCATCGTGGTCCCCATCGCCACCAGCTGCAGTCCTCCGGTAGTCTCGACGACCAGGCCTCCAATTCCGGAGAGGTATGTTACTTCGAATTTCCAAGCTCTTCTTCTTATGCCGGGATCCAGAGGGTGAGCTGACCTTGAGCGTGTTGGATGTCTGAGGGTCTAGCTCTCCAAGATCCAGATCGCTGTCAGATTCGTCGTCACCGTAACCCGTTGGATCTTGTCCAGGGCGGTGGTATTCGGATGTCTCTGTCATGCCTCATTGGAGCGTGCCAATCGTGTTGGGTAAAGGCGCTTCCATATATAATCTAGTCCTGGAGTATGCACTCTCGTGAATTACAGTCGCTTGGCTCTGAGATCAGTATGCGGAAAGAAAGGTGTAATTAAGTAGGAATAATCAAGATGAAACCTGGCCTGCTGCCTTGCGGTAGACATTGTTGTCGATCGCACATGCCCACAGCAATTAGAGTTTCGTTTCATGAAGCGGAGCGGGCCGTGGCATAACTCTAAGTGGAGCTCGCTCGGCCGGGAAGTGCTCGCCGCGCGTGGTAAATGCCAGCTACTCCTGTTCCCTACAAGTCATCTTTCAAAGCAACCACAACGCGCATTCACACTGCAGCTTGCTCGCACAGCGGCCTTCTGTATTACCCTATGTCTATACGAACTGCTCATCATGTCCTTTAGGTTTGTCCCGCTTGGCACCGTCATCGTTCCCTGTACTGACCAGACTTCGAAGTTGCTTGTAGCGCTGTACTATAGATTTCAATCTTTCTGACGCAGAGATGGACAATCATGCGGCCCCATTTCCCATCGGCGCAGCAAGCTGGAATCCGGCGTTCCGGCCCCATCACAATCAAACGCTAACTTCGAAGGATGCTAATCGATCCTCTAATGATGAGCTTCTCATGCGGATGACAGACCCAATGAGCACCGGGTATGGTGCCGACACAGCAAAAGACATGTCTGCAGAGTCCAGCGACCCTTGGGCTGGCGCCGAAGAATTAGAGGTCTTCTCGGCTCCAACGAATGTCGACCAAGAAGACATCGCAGTACCGCTACAAAATCTGCAACTTGACAACCACGATATTTCTTCAACTGAACCACAACTTGAGATTCCTTTCAGATCGCAAGAGCCGCAATATACTCCCCCACATTCCGAGATCGAGTCCCAGCCAGCATTGAGTTCCTTCGACTCGAAAGACGCGCCTGTTCAGGTCCAGGACGCACATGAAGAACTTATTGAAGGAGATGTCATTTTTCAGCAAGAATCACCAGCCTCAAATATTACGGGACCTACACCACTCATGTCGTTGGCCGAGTCAGCATCTGAAAGGTCTGAGTCTGCGCGTGCTGCGGCCGCATCGCTTCAAAACGTCGAATCTTCCGGAAATCTGCCACAAGCATCCGATGAAGCACTTGCCGAAGACCTCGAAGTTCTTCTCAAAGAATCTGAACACTACACTGGAGGACAATCAATTGCAGATGATTTTGAGCGACCAACGGAAGGACTGATACAACCTACGGTGCAGATTCAGGAGCAAGGTACCCCAGACGAGGCGCGGTATGAATATCAGGGAGATCTCACGCAAGCTGATATTGCTGTCGACGAAGCTCCTACTACAGGCTTGCTCGATGGAGCCGCGACGGAACTTCATCCAATCCCTACAAAACTTTCTGAGGATATTGATGGTTGGGGCCAGACTCAAGAACTACTCGAAGTGTCCGGAGATTCAGCACTGGATAATCCCCCAGAGATGCAGACTTCTGGGTGGGGTGACCTCGACGAGGGCGTAGATTTCGATACGGTTCTTGGAAACCCAGAACCTAGCGAATCGTTCCCCATCATAAGTGAAGAGCCACGGGGAGTTTTGGACGAGGCAGTGAATGAAACGGGACCAACGGCATCTGAGGTCAAGAACGATGCGATTGAGGACCTTTGGGCCGCGGCCTTCAGCGACGACGAGATACTCGAGGACTCTGGTGCTGTAGATCCCAGTGGTTTCTTCGATGAAGACGACGATGGCGGTTTCCTCGACGATGCGCAGACGACAACCGCTCCCTGGAAACCAGATACGACTGCTCCTCAAACCGCTTCGAATAATCAACAATCTCGACAAAACCCATACCAGCCAATCTCGTCGGGTCCGTATCAACACTTGCATCAGTCTGTTGACCCTCGTCCCGCATCGACCCCTTCGACTTTCCTACCAGGAGTATCTGGTCCCTTTTCCAACCTCAACTCATCCGTAACAGATCAAGCCCCTAGACCACCCCTTAAACCCTCTAGCAGCTTTGTTGACAAGTCGAAGTCCGGCTATGCTTCTCCGTACGATCTTCCGACGGACATAGTCGCTCCTCGAAGACGAGCCGCAGCCCCGGTGACGACTTTCACACAGGCTGCGCCACCACCGCCTCCGCGAACAAGCAGTATGCCCGCCGCAGGTCCGTCAGTTCCCGCTGCTGGACCTCCAAGACCACCTTCGAACCTGTCCGCAGCGTCATCTAGCCAACCATATACGCAAAAGCCTCCCTCTTTGCCGAAGGGTGCTTCTACCGGCGGCTCAGAGTTCTTTGCTGACCTACCTGTTGCACCTAAATCTAAAGTGCAGCGCCCGACTTACGCTCCCACAACTTCGACACAGTCCCTGCCGGCTGGGTCCCCTCCTGTATCGAGGCAACCGTCGGCAATGCCATTCCAGGCCGTGCCTGATACAAGTGCTCAGGCCTTCGGAGGCTTGCAACAACCTGAGAGATTGCCTCTCTACCCGGAGCAACAATCACCGAGCACCAGTGCACCGAGCCATCCTCCAGCTCCCCCCTCAACATCGCGTTACTCTCCAGCGCCCACCACACAGCAAGTCAGCGGAAACAGGTTCTCTTCTGCACCTGCGGCGCCGCTATCGCAGAGCCGCTACGCAGCAGCACCAAGCGCACCTACCACTGCTGCTCAACGGGCACATGCATTCATTCCCAAGACATCTAGTCCGTTAGCCTATCATGAAGATCACGACCCCAATCGACCTCGTGTTGCACCGAGTCAATCAGGAGGCATCGAGCAAATCCAAATGATGCAACAAGAGACAGAGAGGTCTATGACCCCACCGATGGCACCTTTCAGAACTGCGTCATCTCTCCAAAATTCGCCACGATCTACTTCCCGGTATGCTCCTGCAGGGTCGACAGTACCTGAGGCCAATTCGCCACCCGCACGCCCAGCGACGCAGTCCCCAGTGCATGCGAAGAGACCACAGCCAGCATATCAGCCCTCGATTGATCGAAGGCCTTCGGCTGGACTGGGGTTAGTCAATCAGCAACCCCACGGAACCTTCCAACCGGCGCAACCACAACTCTCGCTTCCCAGCAGACAGAAGTTCTCTTCCGACTTGAACTTTGACGTTCCACAAGACGAGAGGTCTGCTGATCACCTAGAGCGCTGGAAAGGTCATCCAATTTTCCGTTGGTCACCTAGCGGCACAATCGTGAGCAGTTTCCCCAAACAATCTCCGTTCTATGCTGCTGGGCACGCCATCCCAGTCATTAGGTGTACCGCAGGGGAGATCACAATCCACGATAACAAGACCACATTCCCACTACACGACACAAATGATACCTTTCCTGGACCTCTTCAAGGTAAAGGTAAGAGCAAAAAGAAGGATGTGATTTATTGGATGAACAGCAAAATCTTGAACTTAGAGAAAGCACTTAGCGACTCGCTTCTCGATCCTAGACTTCCGGATAGAGTAAAGAAACGCTCCGAGGAGAAGTTAATACTCTGGAAGGTCGTCAAATTACTGGTTGAACACGATAATTCCATTGATGGTAAACCCGAAATTTTCGAAACGATGAGGAGACTTCTAGTCCCCAACGACATAGACACTCAATCTCCCATAACCCTACCAGGTGATGGAGAGCGGCAAGGCTCGATACCCGAACATTTTGATTCGACTGTAGTCACTGAAATTCGGAAGCTGCTTCTTGAAGGGCAACGGGAACGTGCCGTCTGGTTCGCCACCGAAAACAAGCTGTGGTCACATGCTATGCTTATAGCATCCACCATGGGTCCTGAGATCTGGAAGCAGCTCATTCACGAATTCGTCAAGTCTCAGGTTCAAAGCTCAAGTGATAGCATGAGGAGCTTGGCGGCTGTCTACGAAGTGTTTGGCGGCAATTGGGAAGAGAGCACGGATGAGCTTGTTCCGCCTTTTGCACGTGCTGGTATTTCAGTGGCGAGCACTAGCGGTCCTGTGGCTACCAGTGGTTTGAGTGGCGTAGATGGTCTCGAGAAATGGCGAGAGACTCTCGCACTTATACTCAGCAATCGCAGTACGAACGATGTCCAGGCCATAGCTGCACTCGGACGACTGCTTGCTGGTTACGGTCGAGTGGAGGCAGCACACATCTGCTATGTCTTTGCGCATAGCGTTGTTCGACACAGTGGTCCGGATGATAGGGATTCATCTTTCGTACTCTTGGGTGCGGACCATAAAGACACGTCCACTGCGCTTGGCAGCGATCTTGATTCGATTCTTCTCACTGAAGTCTACGAATACATACAGTCTCTGTCACCAATTCCCGGTCATGCACCAGTCATTCCGCATCTACAGGCATACAAGCTCGTTCATGCATTTGAACTGTCGGAGCATGGACATCGCTCGCAGGCGCAGGCGTACTGCGAGTCTATCTTCAGTATCCTCAAGTCTTCAACTCGGGCCTCACCGTACTACCACGCTCCATTTGCCAGCGCAGTCGAAGATCTCAATCGATGCTTGTCTCAAGCTCCTCAGACTGCGGGTTCATCTGGTCTGCTGTCGAAGCTTTCTTCGGACAAGGTATCTGGAAGCATGTGGAAACGATTTAACAACTTTGTGGCCGGAGATGAAGATGACAAAGCATCAACGACCTCTGGTGGCGACAACGTAGATGGACCATTCGGGAGAATTTCCGGCAATAGTCCTACTATCAGCCGTGCGGCTTCGAACACAGACCTGTATGGGGCTATGTCTGGAGCGCCAGCGTCAATCAACGGGTCTAGCGCCTACCCTTCCCCTCTGTCACCTAACAGCCCTTACGTTCCAGGACATCAACCCGCTGTAGGGACAAGTATAGACCGGGCTGTCAGCGGCCGCTACGCGCCACAGCCTGCTGGGTCGTTGGCAAATAATCGTAGTGTGACTGGACTAAAGCCATTCGAAACTCAACGGTCCGCATCTTCCTACACCCCAACAGCTGTCAGCGCAAAGCCAGCTGCACAGAATTATACCCCTTACCAGCCTCAGTCACAAGCATTGCGGCAGACAAGCTATGGGTCTTATGTACCAACGGCAAAGCCAGAACCTGTCAGGTCGGCATCCGACTACAATATCCCTTACACGTCAAGTGCTGAGGTGCCAGCTTCGATTTCTGTGCCGGCGGCAAGTTTGCCACTGCCAGCTGCCTTGGGATCTCCTTACAAGCCTCAGCCATCACCACTGAGTGTTGAGCACTCCCCTCCGCCTCAAACAGACCGTAGAGTTTCGGCGACACATTCACTGCCGCCGATCAGTGACCGCCAGGAGGACCTGCCATATCAAGATCATGCGGCTTCTGTCAGCTACGAACCCCACACAGGGCAAGACGGACCGCCAGACACAGGTCATGTGCCGCTGCAGGCTAATCTCGAGACCAGGGAAGTAGATGACGAGGTCGGCGGGTCAGGCTACGAGCCGCCTTCCGTCAACTATGAACCACCTACGGCCAGCTATGCACCGCATGAAGCCAGCTATGAGCCACCATCGGCAACCTTTGAAGAGCCCGAAGTCCATGAGGGCAATGACGGCGCGGTGCAAGACGAAGCCCCGTCCACGTACCAGCCTTACGAGCCATCTTACCAACCCTACGAGCCGGACTACACGAATCATGATGACGTCCCACAGGAACAGTCTGTACCAAAGCCAAAGAAAAAGTCGTTCATGGATCTGTCTGACGATGAGGACATATCAACCCCCAACGCGGCTGCGCTCCGCGCTTCACAGACGGCCGAAGCTGATCGAGCTGCAGACGAAGCATTCAGGAAGGCCGCCGAAGCGGATGCAGAAAAGGACAAAGCTGCGAAAGAAGCGGCGGCCAAAAAAGGATGGTTCGGTGGGTGGTTTGGCAAGAAAGATCCGGACGCACCTCAGGCGGTCAGAGCAAAGTTGGGTGAAGACAGCAGCTTCTACTTTGACAAGGATCTTGGCAAGTGGGTGAACAAGAAGGGCGGGCAAGAGGAGACGAAAGCAGCCCCTACACCGCCACCACCCAAAGGTGGACCATCACGTGCAACAGGGCCTCCAATGAGCGGCCCACCAAGCCGCATCCCAAGTGCTTCTGCCTCGCCCGCCATAGGCCCACCCAGTCGACCAGGGACGGCCGGGCCACCAGCTCCGGCGAACGGTGTGGCGACACCGCCGATGCCTCCAGCCATGGCTCGAGTGGGGACCCCTGGTGGATTAGAGCCGCCCAGCCGACCCAGCACAGGACTTAGTAATGCTAGCAGCATCGATGACTTGATTGGTGCTCCAACGGCAAAGAAGGGCACAGTGAAGGGCAAGAAGAGAGGCGGAAGATACGTAGATGTCATGGCGAAGTGAGTGGTTGGTCCAAGACAGCGGATGAGGAATAGACGGCTCACAGAAGCAACGCATGTAATTCAATGTTCTGCCCACCATTTGGGCATCTTTCTGTCGACTTGCACTCGAATTACATTGCAAGACCATGTGCTGTAGCATGAATATGTTGAAAAAAAAACCTGCACATCACATGATCTTTTTGTCTTGGCGCGTGATTAGCAACCTTCACACCGCTTGCTCGTTGTCGCGAATATGGTCACATTCTCGAATTGTCTTTTCCGGTACATTCATGACACGACATACCGTGACACCGTCGCATCCGGGCTTAACAAAGGGGCAGCCCGGGGGGCCAAGACGGGGGGATCGACGGTCAGACGCGACGTCACAGTACAGCGGGTCATTCTCCTCTATGCACGCGACCAGCACATTCAACATGGAGCCGAGGACAGGCGTGGGATGACTCGGTATGCTCCACCTCCGTTGCATGTCACCGCCGCTCTGCTCACCCCTTCTCGAGAGACCGCCAGCACACTATACCAGCTGACTCGCACGTCACAGCTGGAAGCCGAATCATCACGAGCCTCGGTCGAGCCTATTTGGCTCCACTCACCGACGAGGACTTTGATACCGCTCGATGGCCACGATGCTCGGCTTGCAAGTACAAGACTGAACCCTTTGGGCTCGGAGAAGCCACAACTGGACAGCCGACATGGATCCGACAACAGGATGCGCTATTTGCATAGTCCGCTGCAATACCACATTCGTGGCCCGAAGCCAAAAACAACTCTTGCCATGAGCAAGTAGGGCCGACAGCATGGTTCATGCCATCTGACCACTTTGGGAGCCTCAGTCCGCAATCGCCTCGGTCCTTCCTTCGGCACAACATCCCCGACGTTTCCAGCTCATGACACACAACATCAGAATTGAGCTCATGATGGGCAAACAATCGTTCTAAAAATTGCAGATCGGCCATGCCCAAATGCCAAAGTCCATGTTGCCCCGCATCCGCCGGTGGCTTGGGGGCTAACCTTCTCCCCATGATCTCGGTCAGGCGAACGAGATTGCCTCACTTGCAGTGCCGATCGCATGTCTTCTGGGTACAATAATTGGGCCGTCGCTACGGCTGAACGTATGACCAAGATGCTGGAGAGCAAAGAAACTTCTAAGCGCACGGTTCAAAAGGAAAGAGGTGCAGCCCCCCCAGGCTCGCTCAAGGCTGATGCAAGCCCTGGGCTGACCCTGGATGCCTTGCAGCCCTGACAGATGGGCACACTGCACCCTGCTGCAGCCTGCATCAGGAACCGCCAACCACGTCCGACGGAAATGCATCGGACACGCGCGAGCCGCCAGCAATGCACGGTGAAAATCCCCGCTTTATTGGGCAGCATGCTATTTCTCATCTCCATGTACCCGAAAAACGGCGGCATTATGCTGGATCGAGCACTGTACTCGGGTACCTCCCTTCCTCATCGCGTGTGTTCGGACATGCGACTTCGTCGTGGCGTCACCTAGGGGCTTGTTTTCGCTGAGGCTGATGCCCTTCCTTTGGTGACATAGTGGTGGTCAGATGCATCGCCATGGCTAAGGATCAACCCTATTATCCTCCACCGCTAAGACGATCCTCCGCTTGACTCCTTTGTAACTCCTATTCCTAGTCACCTGGGTCCTCGCAAGCCTTATAGGCGGAAAGCCTGGAAGGGTCGCATGCAGCCTGCCAATGTATCGATCTACCAAGTACCGCGGACTGAACCCACACCACTCCGTTTGTACATGCAGCTCCCAGCCCGAGTATTTCCTCCTCATGCAACAGTCTTAGCATGACGTACCAACTTTTGGACATCTGTCCGACCTCCTGACATGCGTCCCGCGCCAATGAGTTTTAAGTCCGGCTATACCGCAAGTCACCTCGCGCCAGCGTCTTCCTACGTCAGTGCTTTATTGCCTCTGCCTTTGCCTCTGAGGCGGTTCAGCATGTGCCCTAAAAACACCCGAATTCACCTAGCCTCACCAAGGGTCCATGGTATGTTGCGGTCTATAAGAACTGACCCATGTAAGCCTCAGAAGTTCTTTGCTTCAACTGCTCTTGTTTCACTAACCCCCGAGCTTCTATCTATTCTTGGCTTCGCCGAGCTCACGGTCCACGGCATATTATTTATACACATTTTCTTCTTCACAACCTCCTTGCTGTACCGCAAAGCTGCATCATGTTGACTACAATCCTCTTCTCGAGCTTTTGCTCGCTGGGTCTTGTGGCCACTGCACCTGTCGATATAATGAGTCGACAGGCAACATCAGGAATCAGTACAGACTTCCCCGATCCATCTGTACTGTACGACGGCAACACGTGGTATGTCTTTGCCTCGCAGTCCGAGTACGACAATAAGAATATCCACATCCAACTGGCACAGTCCACAGACTTCAATACCTGGACTCTGCAACAGGGCTATGATGCTCTTCCTCAGCTTCCTTCCTGGGCGGTCGACAACGGCGCAGTGTGGGCTCCGGACATCAACAAATTGGCAGACGGCTCATATCTGCTGTATTTCAGTGCAGCTACTGCTCAGGATTCTACTAAGCACTGTGTGGGTACTGCTAGGAGCAAATCTGTTCGTGGACCTTTCACACCCGATCAGAATCCTTTTGACTGTGATATCGCACAAGGTGGATCCATCGATGCATCCGGCTTTGTGGACTCAGACGGCACTCGCTACGTAACCTGGAAGATCGACGCAAACTCCCTCGGTCATGGAGGTGTATGCAACAACGGAGTTGCGCCTATTGTCACCACTCCAATCCTCATCCAGCAAGTGCAAGCCGACGGTGCCACTAAGATCGGTTCCGCATCGACACTGATCGTTAATGACCCAGCCGACGGGCCCCTGGTCGAAGCACCATCCATGATCAAGCATGGAAACACATATATCCTGTACTTCTCCAGCAATTGCTTCTCCACTCCGCAGTACGACGAGTCGTATGCCTACAGCTCGTCGCCAACTGGCGGTTTCGCCAAGGCTCCCCGACCTCTCTTTGTGACTGGTGACCAAGGCTTGACCGGTCCTGGTGGCGGAGATGTCACACGCGATGGCACGAAGATGGTCCTACATACGCTGCAGTCGGACGGAAGGCGATTCCTTCACACTACTGGACTCAACTATCAACAGTCGGGCTCCACCGTCACCGTGACCGGCTGAGCTTCTCAGTTTAGCACCCGGACTTTGTACGACTAAATGCCGACTTGCTTTTGTGCTAGAAGTACGATTTACGACTGAATGACTCCTCGACATTCACGATACAAAATCAAAACAAGACAAGAGTCGCCTCTCACGCGAGATACCCAAGTCATGCTGCCCTCATTTCAGTCTTTCCAGCGATAGCAACGTTTTGCCTTTACATTCACCAAAGCCAATTCCGACTCGTCCTGTCAGATTATGCTATATTACGAATCATGCTACTCGATTTGCGCTCTTCAGACGGCATATCTTCCGATCATGACACATCATGACCACATGTCCTCGCCAACGCCATGTCACACTCCATTACTTCGTTTGCCTAATGATTACGATATCATGTTATATATACGAGACTGAATAGAGAATGTTTATCACGGCTATGCGCTTCTTCATTTCCATGCGATTCACGCGTGTACCTGCATATCAACCTCATCACTAGCAAGTGCGTCTCGCGTGCTCCACGGTAAAGGGCTTGTGTAACCGAGGCAGAAGCTAAAGTACCTACGCCAGTTCGGCATCTACATGAGGTATGTCTCAGGTTTTCCGAGGTCTGATGATTAGTGCGGCTACATAAGATTGTGAGTGCATGAAATGTGGAGGACAGACAATCCTCGGTCACCATCGAAGCAACGCTCAAGGTGAGCACGTCTACAAGCTCCAAAGTATGCATACCCTGTACAATATATGGTAAGCTACAGAAGGACTCGCAACTTTACATAGCAGTACTCCATCCGACCTGACTCCAGCAAGCAATTCTTTTCGCTTGTACAATTTCCTTTCTAAAACCTCGCCTCAACCTTCTGCAGCGTATCCTGCAGCGCCCACTCGCTCCTGCCCCTCTTACTCCTCGTCCGCTCGACCTGCTCCCTCGTCCACCCCCTCGCCTCAGTAGCCGGGTTATACCCGAGTCCATTCCTCTTCCCTACCTCCTGACTGTCGACCTTCTTCGCCGCCCCTCCATCCGCCCGTTTATACACCGTCACCACCACCGCACCACCCAGTCCCAGATTGTGCTGCAGACACACCTTCGTCCCGTCCACGAGGCGGTTATTCGCCCACCCGCGAAGATGCCACACCAACTCCGCGCACTGCGCCAGCCCCGTCGCACCTAGCGGGTGGCCCTTGCTGATCAGCCCGCCCGAGGGATTCACGACATACTTGCCGCCGTAGGTAATATCCCCATTCCTCACCAATTCATGGGCTTTGCCTTTCTCCGCCAGTCCCAGCGCGTCGAGCACAATCATCTCGTTCGCGGAGAAGCAGTCGTGCAGCTCCACCACGGAAACGTCCTTGATGCTAGCCTTGGCTTCAGCCAGCGCTGTCCTGGCGGCGATCTGGTTCATGCCATAGCCCATGAGGTCAATCGCGGACTTCGAGAAGAGGCTCGTGTCGTCGGTCGCGAGGCATTGGCCTGCGATTAGTACGGCTTGGTCGCGGAGGTGTGGGCGGGCGTCGAGGAAGGCCTGACTGACGATGACTGCGGCGGCGCCACCGTCGGAGGTCGGGCAGCATTGGAGCTTGGTCAGGGGGTGGTGGATCTCTTGGCTCTTTAGGACTTGGTCCAGGGTGTACTCGTCCGTGAACTGGGAGTAGGGGTTGCGCTTGCTGTGCTCGTGGTTGACGCGCGCGATCTCGGCAAAGTCGCGCTGCTCTGCACCGTACTTCTCCATGTACTCCCGTCCGGCGTTGCCGAACATTTGAGCTGCGCCGGGGGCGTTGGTCACGCCGCGAGTCTCTTTCATCATCAGCGCTGAAGTCCCAGTGGGGTTGGCACGATCCTGGAAGAAACTCTGCAGACTGCCGGGGAACATCTTCTCGAACCCGACGACGAAGACACAGTCCGCTGCTCCGGACGAGACGAGCTTCCTACCAATGGCCAGACCGGTGCTGCCGGTAGAGCAGTTGTTGTTGACATTGAAGATGGGAATGCCAGTCATGCCGAACTGGTAGAAGACACGCTGGCCGCACGTCGAGTCGCCGTAGCAGTAGCATGCGATTCCTTGCTCCACGTCATCGTAGTTGATCTGCGCGTCCAGCATGGCTTTGATACCGGCTTCGAAGCCCAGCTCCGTGTAGTCGATCTTGCCCCGCGGCTTGACGAATTTGGTCATGCCCACGCCGAGGACGTAGCATGGTGCTGCTGTTTTGGGTGCCATCTTGTGCTGTTGTAATATTGCAACTTTTATTAGTTGATTGTATGTACAGAAGAAAAGAAGATCGGGAGGGCGGAAGGAGAGGAAGGTGGAGATGTTTAAGGAAACCCCATGGGGCTGCCATGTGAAGTTACCGGTTCAAGCGGGGAAGTTGGAGATGCCGAGGGATCTCCAAACCTTCCGGGGCCTAATCACGTGAATTAATCGACGCCATTAAGTTACAGAGAACACATCTATGCAGTTGGGCTAAAGCTGTTATATAGAGACTACAATTAAGAAGGAACAAGAGAAAACCGCCGCTTTTCCTGCATTTCAATGCGCCGTCCTCTGCCCTCAATCATCCCACCCATTCCGTGCTCCGGCCGGAGCAATCCTTGCACTTCCACTCCACGCGCCTGCTCTTGACGTTGACACAAGCCAGGTGGAACTCGGCTTTTTTGCACGCCCCGTTCGCGCACATGATTGTGCCACGATCCTGCGCTGCTGCTCGTCCACAAACACATGTCCCTGCTGTCACGACGACGCGCCCGGGATAGCATTGTCTCCCTTCTCGACCTTGGCTAGCGTCCTGAACAGCTGCCAATGCCGCTACCCAGCGTGGGTACTCATCGCGTATCAGCTCTTCGTTGCTGCGCCCCGCAAGCAATCGTGCAGCTTTTACTTTGAGCTGTTCCATAGCCGATGGGTCGAGCATGGCATTCGTAAGTTGAGTCTGAATCTCCGGGTGGAGCGCGAGTGGGCCGAAGTACGGCTTGATTTTTGGGTGACCTGTCAATGGATGCGCCCCAGGGACTTGTTCTGGTGGTGGAAGACGCGGAGTATCGCTGGCCGTGCCGTTGACTTGTCCGTTGACCATAACCACATCAGATCCGTCCGTGCCGTTTGTGAGTGGTAATTCGACAGTGTCAGAAATCGGACCCAGAAGCCCCTCACAGTACTCCTGTACCCGATGACTGATCAAGCCCGTCAGAATGAGCTGTTGCAGCTTGAGTTGGAAATCGTGATACATCAGCGGTTGCCTGAGCTTCTGCTGATACTTCCTGCAAAACCGAACGATGGCATCTGTTAGATGTACATCACTTGAAACCCTCTCCCGGTAAATAAAGTTGTCGTAGAGGTCGAAAAATGCCCCCATACTTTTGCCAGCAATGGGTGGGCTCCTCATCCTCTGCTTGCGTGCTGCCCAGTTGTCGTCATCCATCTCGTCGTCGCTTTCAGAAAGCATTTCGCCTGGCATGATCTTGCGCTTGGATACAGAACGATAGTATTCGACATTGTTGTCTGGCACTTTGTGCCTCTTCCTTGGTCGCGGTGGTATACTTCCAACCGCAGATGGCTCTTTGTGACCCCATGGCGGCAGTGCTTGCAAAGCAGATAACTCTCTGGGCGGAGATTTTAATTTGCCCTTCTTTGCGATGTTCCTTCCCTGGCTCCACATGTCTTCGCCAGAAAGATACTTCGCAAGATTGAAAGGTCTTTCCGGACGGATGAAGTTCATTTCTCTTTCGTCCGGCACATCATTACTCGCCCTCAGCTTTTTGGGCTCGTTCTGACTGATCCGTACCGTTTTGTATATCACACCTTCGTGTTCACTCTCCTCGTGAGTAGTGAATTTGAAATAATCGTGGCAGGTGAGGAGGTGGAAATGCAGGTATTCAAAAGACGACTGCGCCAATCTGGTTATGCACCATGGACAATGCAGGCTTTTCTTCAGCAAAGACCTGGTTTCTCCATTTGCGCCGGCGAAGACATAGGTGATTTCGTATTGCTTAGGAGCGACTTCTGGAGCACCTGCTGTAGTATTGCTTGTCAATTTTGATAGGGCGTCTTTCTCTCCGCGAATGGTCTCCAGAACGGATCCTTTTGGCTTGGGGTTTGTCCATTTCATCTCAATACGCATTTGGTACTTTTCTTGGCTATTTGACTCTGATGATGCAGATCCATCCGTCGTCTCTCGAGCAGGTGATGTCGGAACTTTGGTCTGCAGGAGTGCAAGTTTACCGCCGTTTGGAAATCCTTCGAGACCCTTGATTGCCAATTTGGGCGCCAGAGTCGACTCGCTATTAATGTCTTCATTATGGAGAAGACGAAACAAATCACGTGCAGTGCTGCCCCTGGTACAGGCGAGCTTAAGTCTGAGGCCAAACTGGTTCAGGTCAAGTGGGTCGCTTCGCAGTGCAACATCTGTGCTCTTGTTTTTCTTGGCTTCCATTGAGTCACGAAAATCAATCAGCGCTGTTTCTGAGAAAACAAAAGGAGCGTCCATCTCAATGTCGACATGTGCATTGCCATGTGCGTCTTTGGAGCAATTCAGATATGCCGGACGTTTTTTAGCGCCTTTTATGTGACCCGAATGTTCCTTAAACGCGTCAGGAGAGTACAGGAGATGGCACTCGATCTCGCATTGCAGACGCTGTGAGCCTGACATGGGCAGCCAGTCTAGAGTCGCATCCTTCGCGTTGGATCCCGCATTTGGGGTTGTGCCTTTGAGAAGCACTTCCACTGGCAAGATGATGAGGGTCGGTGTTTGTTCGAATTGCTTGATCTCATCGGCGCGAGGGTACCAGTTCGCCACATCGCGAGCACTCATCGCTTCCGCGTAGAAGTCGAAGTCAGTCAGGGCAGCCCTTGATTGGCTCCTGGTGGATAGGCGCGTGTCGGCGCGGGTGAGTTCCTGCTGCTTGTAGTAGAGGCTGTCACGGATGTTGCGGTGAAGAAAGACGGGGTGGCCGCGCGAGAGGACGTCAAGTTCCTGATACAGAGAGGTCGTGCCAAGATAATAATGTTTGAAATCAGACTCCAGAACCATAATGACCGACCCTCAGGCGGCGCGATTGCTTGTCGTCCCTGTGTGACCGCTGGGCATCATTGGGCGTAGTTGGAGGGCTGATGGGTCCGCGCGTGGCTGGAGGAGCGCGGATTATTGCGGCATGCAGCAGTCCGGAAACCCTTGGAGCGGAATAGAGTGTGGCACCCGCGTCTGTGTTGAGTGCAGCGGGGCGGCTGGGCAAATCATCCACTAGGCTTCACTGTGCACAACAAGCGGCCGTGCGGCAGACGAATTATGGCAAGTCAAACCACCCCTGTCTTTCCCAAGCACATGATACACAGATTATGGGCGACGTTGGATCCACGCGACGAACGGAGACTCGTC